>JAKRGJ010000012.1:0-600000 GCA_022392945.1 Ophiostoma australiae
GGGGGGGGGGGGGGCAAGACATTGAAGAGAGAGAAAGTAAAAGGAGGGAGAGGGGAAAAAGAGAGAAAAGAGAGAAAAGAGAGAAAAGAGAGAAGAGAGAGAAACAAAACAAACAACAGCTTGTCGTCAAGCTCAGCACAAGTTGTGCTTGTAGATACCAGGCAAAGACATGCACACAATATATCGCTTGTACAAACAGGCAGCATTCAAAATACCAGTGTTCTATAACATCCTCGTTGCTTCACACCTTCCTCTAAAACTCTAAAGGTCAAACGTATCCTCTAGTCCCTGCTCCCTCGTCTGTGCCCGCGCTCGGTCGGCATACAGTCGTCGCCGCAGCCCGCCGCCGGAGAACCGCATGTGCGCCGGCTCCAGCGTCCATAGCCCCAGCTGCCGCCGCAGCTCGTCCAGCAGCTCATCCATCGTCCACGAGAAAGGGGCCGTCATAGACGTACTCCTGGCTGCAGTCGCAGACGACCGCCTGATGTTGATGCTGCCGTCCTCCTCGACGACCCAGTTGTCGGCCACGTGCTTCGTGATCGACGCCGCAAACTGCGCCACCTGCGGCGTGCGCGCGGCCGGCAGGGCGGCCGTCGTAAAGAACGTGGCAGCAGAGGAGCCCCGCCCGTGCGTAATGGCCGACAGCAGCTCGCCCTGGCTCGTGCTGGCGTCGCCGTACACCGCGACCAGCTCGTACAGCGACGCAATCGACTCCTGCAAACTCTGCCGCGTCGCCTCCGAGCACGCCGGCAGGCACACGCACACCATGATCAGCGGCCGCAGCACATTCGCCAGGGCCGCCAGCTGCGCCATCGTCCGCACGCGCACGTTTACCACGGCCGGCGGCGTCGGCGTCTCCGTCTCTGCTTCTGTTCCCGGCCCTGCCTCTGCCTCTGCCTGGCACAGCCCTCCAAAGGCAAACACCAGCAGCTGCACAATGTCCTGGAACAGACGCGCAATCCCGCCCACCACGGTCTCGTCGTCCATCGCCTGCGGCACAACCGACTCGGTCAGGAACTGCTCCACCGCGCTGCAGTACACGTCCAGCAGCGGCCAGCACGCCGTCGCCACCTGGTTGGCGCCGCAAGAGCCACTAGAGCCGGACGACGGAGACATGCTGACCCGCAGAATCGCCGGCAGCATCCGCTCCAGCATGAACCCCAGCACGCCGCTGTTCTCCTCCATGCTGCGCTCCAGCAGCCGGCACTCCGCCGCCAGCTCCCCGTTCGCCAGCGCAATGTTGAAGCTGTTGTGCAGGTAGTAAAACAGCTGCGGCGCCGCCGACGCCTCGCCCTCCCCCAGCCGCAGCCCGTACGTCACAATGCTCGCCGCCCGCAGCTGCGGGTCCTCCGGCGACGGCGCGTACTCCACGCTCTGGCTGTAGAAGAAGTCGTCCAGCGTGCAAATGTCGCCGCCGTGCGACCGCATCAGCGCCACGATGTCGCGCACAAACAGCACGTACTTGCCGTGGCCCGCCGCCGCCGCCGCCGCCGCGCTGCGGCTCAGAAACCGCAGGTCGTCCTTGATCTGCTGCATCACCAGCCGCAGCGCGCGCGCAAAATCGCCCCGCAGCTGCTGCCGGCGCGGCAGTGTCGACGATCCCGCATCCTCGCCCTCGCGCAGCTGCTGCCGCATCACCACCATCGCGCACGCAAAGTACGCCCGGTTTGTCTCGTAGCACGGCACCGCCTCTGCATTCGACGGGATGTCCGCCCTCACCAAATACGGCAGGTTGTGCTGCTGCAGCACGCGCGCCAGCCGGTTCTCGTACCCCAGGAACCGCTCCGGCTTGACAATCGCCAGCAGCCACTGCTCCAGGATGTTCGTGCCGCCCAGGTCCTTGAGGTCGAACACGTTGTTGCCCACCAGGCCGCACACAAACAGCGGCAGGAACCGGCGCTGCACAAGCCCGGGCGCGTGCGGCAGCCGCTCAAAGATGCAGTAGCTGTCGTGGCTGCTGCTGCTGCCAAAAAACTTGGACAGGTTGTACATGCCCGCGTGCACGAACCGGCTCGCCAGCCGTGCTGCCAGCACGAGGCTCTTCTCCGTGCACTGCACGCGCGCGGCTGCCACAGACGGCGCCAGGCCCTCCCAGGTCATGTGCGTGATCGTGTTGATCAGCTGGAACAGGCCCCTGGCCACGCTGTGGTCCAGCAGCATCACCGCCTCGTCCGCCTCAGCAGTCCCTGTCCCAGTCCCTGTCCCAGTCGCGCCGTCGTCGCCGTCAAAGTCTGCATTCGAGTTGAGGCTGGCATACTGCGCGTCCATGACCGTGTCGATCCTGTCCATGTAGTGCTCCAGCACGTCCAGCGCCGTCTGGAAGATGGTCCAGTTGCTGCACTTGCTCGCAGCCAGGTCAAGCTTCACAAAGATCCCCTCCAGCTGGTCGGTGCTGAGACAGTACGTAGCAACGCCCAGCGTCTTGGCCTGCTGCATCACGTCAAACGACGCCGCCGCGCACGCCTGCAGCACGTCCAGCGCCGCCGCCTGGTTGGCCGCCGCCATCGCCTTGACCATCTCCGGCCCAATGCCCTGCATCATGCTCTTGGACAGGTTCTCAAACTGCCGGTGCATGTCCGACTCGGCCGACTGGTACTGCTCCAGCATCGAGCTGAAAATATTACGCATCCACGTCACAAAGCCGCGGTACACGCCGTACCCCTCGTTGCCCGCAATCACAAACCGCGCCAGCTGGTTCCATGCCCGGATGTTGATCAGGCACGCCTCCTTGTGCGAGTTGGCCGGCTCCACCAGCTTCTCAATCTGGTGGATCGGCGGCCGCACCTCCGGCGACACCGCCCAGTACAGCGTGCACAGCAGGTCGTGGTGGTTGCGCAGCGCCGCCAGGTCGCGCTGGTGCACGTCGGCCTCCTTGAGGTACTGCCGGTCGTGATTCGGCAGGATGCGCGCAACCAGGTTCGCCATCTCCTTGGTGAGTCCGAGCCGCTTGAGCTCCAGGATGACAACGCCCAGCATCTTGATGAAAATGTGGAAGCACTTGTCCTCGGGCATGATTCCCAGGGACGGGGGCTGGCCCGACGCCGATGCCAGCTCTTCTAGGAACCGCGGCGAGCTGTACACCTCCTCGTTGCGCAGGTGCGCAAAGTCCTGCGAGCCGTAAAAGTCGAAAATGGTGCCAATCACCGTCTTGCAGCTGCGCCAGCCCCATTCCTGCACCAGGTAGTGGCAGCGTCCCACCAGAGCCCGGCAGTACGCATTGAAGCTCGGCGACTGGTGCGGGTTCGCCTTGTACACCTGGAATACGCGGTCCAGCGCTTTTTTCGGCAGCTCCCACCCGTCCACCGGCATGCTCTGCCGGATCCCCGCCTGCACCACGCCCGTGCTGTCAAACTCGGTCAGCGGCAGCAGCGTAAACATGTCCTCCCACAGCTGCTCCAGCCGGCTGGCGTCCGTCGTCGTGTGGATGGCAACAGTGCTCTTGTCCTTGTTGTTGCCGTACATGGCCCAGTACGTGACGTCCCAGAAGCCGCCGCGTGGGACCCGTGCGTGCTCAAGGGCCTTGGCCAGCACGACCCACGAGCACAGCGCCTGCAGATCGCGCCGGATGCCGCGCTCGCGCAGGCTCGGCCGGTGGAGGTCGTTGTAGCTGGCGCGCACGCCGTCCAGGCCGTGCTTGAGCAGAGCCCGCGCACACACCTTGGCCACTTTGACGAGCATGTCCTCGGCCTGGAACGAGTACACCTTGCACTCGGGCGTGTCGCGGCAGATGCGCAGCAGCCACGACATGATTGTAATGGTGCCCGTCAGAGAGGCAAGGTGGCTGTTGCTGACCGAGGTGGTGGCTGTCTCGGCTAGCTCGGCGGCCGGCTGCAGAATACTGGCAGACTCGACTCGCTTGACAAAACTGCTGACAACCTCTATGATCCGAAGCACAAACGCTTTGCGCACGTCTGGAGCAGCAGCTGG
Source organism: Ophiostoma australiae (assembly GCA_022392945.1). Classification (NCBI taxonomy): domain Eukaryota; kingdom Fungi; phylum Ascomycota; class Sordariomycetes; order Ophiostomatales; family Ophiostomataceae; genus Ophiostoma; species Ophiostoma australiae. The sequence continues at coordinate 3,928 of JAKRGJ010000012.1, forward strand.
CGCATAGATGGTGCTCTGGATGAAGTCGATTATAAAATTAAAGAGCGTATGTACTTTGGGGCCGAATAGCGCGTTTGATGTCGAGAGTGTCGATGGTGTCGTTGGAGAAAAGAGAGAGTCTGCCAGCCAGTCCATCAGAATGCCAAGCTCAGACGAAGACACATCGTTCCAGCTGCTCCAGCAGAGCGTTCTCTCGTCCAGCTGGAATGAAAGCACGGGAGTGACCTCCGGCAGGCTTGCAGCAAGAAAAGATCCCAGTGCCGTCGCAAGACGGCCACTTCCGAGAATGGTGCTTTTGTGGAAGAACACACCGCTATCGAGAGGGAAAATATCAAAGTGCTGGGAGTACTGCGAGCCATAGGGTCCAAGGCCGCGCAGTTTGTCTGATCCCAGTTCGACGGCGGCAGCAGCGTCGGCCGTGAGGTCGACTACGGTCGCAGCGGTATTGACTGGCAGGGGGTCCAGGGCATGCACGAATCGAGGTGCAGACGTGTCGACGGCCTGTGGGACGTACCGCTTGCGAAATCGTGACCGCACGGGAGCTTGTGATCTAGGTTTATTCTTTGCAGATGCAGATGCGGATGCAGATGCAGATGCGGATGCAGATGCAGATGCAGCTCTTGTGGGCGGCTCTTCAACCGGCTGTTCCGCCATCCCATAGTCGTCAATGTCCATAGCGTCCATTGTATTCATATCGGCAGAGCCGTAGTTGGACGCTTGGTCGTCGATAAACTGCTCGAGGTGTACATTAGGTCGGATGGCAGCTTCTTTTCTTCTCTGTCGGTACATTTCGTCAAGAGCTCTCTTCTTTGCCACGAAACCAGCGGCCGTGCTTTCCTTTCTGCTTCTGGCTGCGGTTTCCAACTGTGCCGGCCTCATTGCAGTCGAGGCGGGCTGGCGAGGTGCCGCGAGTCTCGGCTGTGAGATGCTGTTGATATATTGTTTCTTGGCCGGCCTCTTTGGTGCAGGCTGGGTTGAGGCCACCATCTTGAGACTGCTGGGCTGTCTAGGAAGATTTCCCGATATTTCATGCAGAGCAGGGTTCTGAGGTCGCCCATCCACACCTGACCCTGGCCCTGGCCCTGATCCTGACCCTGAACCCGGCCCTGATCCCGATCCTGTGCGTAAAGACTGGGCCGGCCTCTTTCTCGGCTTGCTGAGGCGAGCCGGATTCGGGATTCGGGGCTGGATCTTGCTTGCCCGCCAGTCTTGCAAAACAGACAGGGCGTCCACATTGTCGCTGCGGCTGCCGAGGTTGATGACCTTGCGGGACGGGCTTGCTTTGCCGAGAGTGTGCGATTTCCGTGCCGTACGCGCAGCAACGCGGATAAAGTCTGGCTGGCGCATACGCGCTCCAGATTCCACAAAGTCCAGAATACTCAGCATTGGCGGCGTCTTGGGAGCGCGCGGACGGCGAGCCCGCTTGGCTGCAGCTGAACCAGCGATGCCGGCGCTGGTGCCAGTGCCAGTGCGGGATTCTGCTCTTTGCGCGAGGGACCGCGGCTTTGATGTGGTGGCCGACTTTGCAGACAATGTTCGTGCCAGCCCGGATGGCCGTTTGTTCTTCGCCGGCTTGCGCGAGCTGTGCGCAATCGACGATGCTGCTGTGCGGTCAAACATGCGGTCAATCTTTGGCTGCCGTGTCTTTTTCTTTTGGTTATGGAACGGCCGGCTGCGGCCCGGGCCAGATTCCATGCGGTCAACGACATCCGACTCCATGACGGAGCCGATATCTTCGTCGTCGATAACCTGGTGGTACGCAGGGAGACCGCTGCTGCCGTCGTCATCGTCCATCTCCTCCGACCACAGATCTGCCGCTGCAATCTTGGGCCGGCTGCGTCTAGTGGCGTTGTCATTATCGTTATCATTAGTGTTGTGTGTAGAAATATTTGTAGAAAGAGTTGTGGAAACATTTGTAGAATCGTTATCGTCGTCAGAATCGTCAAAAATTGAAGCGAGAGCAGCAAAAGGAGCCGATCCGGTGCCCTGCCTCGGCAATGCCACGCCTCGCCGCGGCGCATTATCAGCCGGGCCCCCAGGCCTCCGTTGTGTCGACGGCCTGTCGCTGCTTGGACGCGCCGCCTTCTGCTTGTCAAGCCGGAGCCAGGACGCAGGCAGAACTCCTTTGATTCGCCTGCTGTTATGGCGGACAGCATCAGCTTCATTCTCGCCGGCGTCTTTTTCATTTTCCTCTGCCTCTTCCTCTTCCCCTTCCCTCAACTCTTCTGGCTCCAGCTCGCCAGCTTCACTCTCGGCTTCGCTCAGGTCGTCGGGTATCGTATAGGGCCGTGGAGGGGGTGGAGGAGACGGTATAGGAGGTGATGATGACCTGATTACGCGCATCCGGCCAGAGGGACGCGGGTCAGGGTCGGGCGACGAGCTGAAAGGCACGGGGATCCATTTTGCGCGCGGTGGTGTAGTCCTGCCCGTTTGTGCTCCCAATGCTCCTGACTGCAGGGCGGCATCGAGCAGCCTTGCCCGCTTCGCTGCCGACGATGTTGGCGGTGTGCCCTGGCGCTTGGAAGACTTGGAAGAGCCGGCCTTGCGAGCAGCCAAGAGCTCGCGCTTCCGGCGCTCCTGGAAGTACGTCGCCGGGTTGGGAAAGTCGTCCTCTTCCGCCATGCTGGTATCGTCTGTGCCATCATCAGCCCGGCCTTGGCTGCTTGCTAGAAAGAGCAGACGATTGGCCGGCGTCGACGTGATGGGTGACAAAGACGGCACCTCGGGCCGGTCCCTTACTGGGGGACTGGACGGAAAGTCGTACAGGTCGTCGTTGATAAAGGCTGGATCGCTGAGGACGTCTGGCTGGGCCGGCAGTTGCGTGTCCTGCTCCGAGTATTGCTCCTGGGAGTCATCCTCTGTAGTGTTTGCGGGCTGTCTGAGAGTAGACGGATTGTACCCGGTGCGAACGGGCTTCATGCCGTGCCGTTTCATAGCATGTGTATACTTTGCGTTCTCGAGCAGGTAAGGGTGCTGTTGGATTGGTTTTCGAGGGCGCAGGGACCGCACAAAGCCGAGCCGGAATGCACGCGGCGAGTCTGGGATGATTGGGAATTCAAAAGGCGGGCTGGACGCTCTGTGGTCTGAAGAAGGGTGCGTAGAAGCCGGTGCGGGCTGGGGTGCGGGCTCCGGCAGCATGGGGGACGGTGATCGGGAGAGGCTGGAGAGGGATGACGTAGGAGACCAAGAGAAGGGGTCGGCTGTGCGTTGGAGTGCCGGCTGTGATTCTGGCTGTGGCGCATCTGCATCTAGTTGGGGAGCCTGCCTGGGTGTTTGCGATGGCTGGGGAGTTCGAGGTCGTGGTGGTGGTGGTCGTGTGTATGAAGTATGTGACGCTTGCGAGAGTTGTAGAGGGCTCTGTGACCGCATTGGCTTGGACGTATCCTGGCTATGGGGGACGCTCTGCTTCTGCCCATCTTCTCGTCCTTCTTCCAGTCTTTCCTCCTGCATGTCCATGCCATTGCTGATATCGTGCTGGTTCTCTGCCAAAGCTTGGCTCCTTGGCTGCGAGTCCCGGTTCTCGTCGTTCACTGGCAGCCCGTCGCCGACCAAATCTATTTCGTCGTCGTCGTCAAAGCTGGGAAGAGACGAGAGGGTGCTAGACTCTTGAGAGATGGGTAGCGACGGTAGTGTTTTCTGCCGGGGAGGTGAAGATGGTATCTCGGCCGGTGTTGTATCCGTCTCTTTGTATTTCTGCGGCGAGAGCACGACACTCAGAACCGGCTGCTCAGCAGGAGCATGTGCAGTAGCTACCGCATCTGCAGAACCCGCAAGTATTGTATCCTCGTTCTCGCTCAGGTCGCCAAAGAAGAGATCCTGCTGGACGGGGAGGTCGGGCAATGACTCCTGGCTGTCGAGGCCGTCGTCGTCGTCCGAGTCGGGGACCTCGCCCAACAGCTGCCAGTCTTTGCCCATTGGAGCTGGTGCTACATCATAAACGGAACGGGTGCATGGGTGAGTGTTGTCGAGGATGTGCTTTAGTGTGAGATCAGTACAAAGAATCAGCGTTAAGTCAATCAGAATCCAGATCGTGAGGGCTTCATTCTAAAAATATTACAGCAAGCAAGGGTCGTTGTCCGGTCGCTCTTTCCTATTGTGGCGACCCGTGATAGTGGACTGAGTGCAACGCGTCTAAGAGAAAAGCGCTGTGAGGAAGACGCGTCGGGCAGGCACGCTGTAATTGCCATAGTCTCGGTCGTGTTGGCGGTCGTCTCCACTAAAGGCGACCCCAGCACTCCTTACATAATAACGGCAATTGAGCACTGGTAGTCCAGACTCACGTCACTCACATCACCCACCCGCTTCAGCCTCACCATCGACCACAGCCCTTCCAGAAATTTGAGTTTGTACCAGTGCTGGCCGCTTTGACTTGTTGCAGCTATATAAGAACTATATATTTGCGTCGCCGCCGACATGTCTCTCCAGAAGATCCTCCCGCCGGCACTGGCCATTGTGTTTGGTGTTGTTAATGGTGAGTCTCGACAGCTGCTTTTTGGACGGTCTTGTCTTGGAGCCTCTGTGCAATGCATCCGCCGCTGCCAGAATATCAATCCGATCTTATATCTTCCTCCCATCCTTTGCGTCTGATCTCTTGACATGATGGCCAGCTCAGCCCTAATAATTCTAGGTGTCTACATCTTCAAGCCCTACCTAGACAGCTCAAACGAACTGCCAGTGTCCGAGCCATCAAACGTGTAAGTCCTCTCATAAGAGCCTCATCAATATTTTACTGCATTTTTTATAATTTGTTTGTCGTCATCAACGGCCGATATAAAAGTCAACGACGTCAATCCAATTTTCAGTGCTGACTCATCACTCACGTGCAGCTCCACACCACCGCCAGAACAGACACCACCGAGCAAGGACAGCACGCGGTAGCCCCCGACGACAGGCCACTTCTTGGTATTTTAGACAGTTTACGATTTACGAGCCATACAATACACACACTTGAAAACACGCACCCAAGAATCATCAGACGATATCATGCAATTGCCATGCAGGCTGACATCTGCTGCCGTCGCATTGGAGCTTCCCCCTCTCTCTCCATGGCATCGACCCTGCTGCAAGTGATGCCTCTTCGGCTGTCGGGACCAACGGAGCTCTGCGGCCTCTGATTGGCGAATTGGTACCAGGAGAGAAGGAGCAATGGAGCCACGCAGTTACCTTGCTTCCACGGTGTTTGCTGTGGATATGCGTGCTTTGTATTTACGGAAGACAGACGCCGTAGTCTGTTATGTTCTATTCTATTGTATAATCACTTCATGTTTTCTGAATGAGAGCTCATCCAAGGCTCATAGATACAACATCTACCTCCAGATCGACCTCTGTAAGCTGCTTTGTTCTTGGCCACCGCCAATCGATGCTTTGCTTGGGCCGCGTCGTGATTGGCCAGCTCCGCTTAGTCATCTCCCTTTTAGTAGGTGGGTAATTGCGAGCGATTTCTTTCGTCCGGCGCAGAGCTCCCTCGGGTTTTTAGGTGGAGCCCTAGTTTGCACGCTGAATTTCCTGTCATACGATGCCCCCCCAAGCCAAATGTCCCTCTAGTCCAGCACAGTTTCCACCAAAAATCTCAATTTCCTTCTTCCTCTTCCACCCGACTCGCACGCTCTACCCTACGTCTCTCTACGTCTCTCTCCTCCCTCCTCACACCTTGCCACCTCTGATTCGCAATCTGATCAATTGAGCCTTGCTCTCTTTTCTTTTTTCCTTTTCTTTTCTTCTAGCCTCACACAGGACCATCTCCCCTCCTACGACCTACGACCTACGACTCGACGACTCGATCACGAAAAATTTTCGCCACCGAGACGTCAACACGATCCCCCTCTACACCTCCCTCAACCACGTCAACCCCCCCAAAACCACCACAATGTACGCTCGTGCCGTCGTGCGCAGCTCTGCGCGTGCCGCCTCTTCCGTAGTCGGCCGCCGTGCCGCCACCACCCACGCCATCTCGAACCCTACCCTGGCCAACATTGAGAAGCGGTGGGAGAGCCTGCCGCTGCAGGAGCAGGCCGACCTGTGGATGGCGCTGCGCGACCGCATGCAGGGCAACTGGAAGGAGCTGAGTCTGAGCGAGAAGAAGGCTGGTGAGTGACCTCGAACAGGGATATAGGCACACTGGTGTGCGGTGTGCGGGTGCACGGGATATGAGGTGTTTATGGCGGCCGGCATAGACATGTATCGATGTGGTGCGGATGGCGGAGGCCGTGTTGCTTGTTGCTGCTTGTTGCTATGGCGGCAAGCCGAGAACCGGGTGACGGGCCGGAACCAGCGGAGCCGAGGCACAGCCGGATGGACGGATGCCAATGCGGGCGTCGACAGATGCACAGGTGACATACCACCAGCTGCCGCCCGAGCTCCGCGAGTCTCTACGCCCTCAAAGCAACCTCGACCACATCGATCACGGCCTCGATATACCTCACCTCCCTTCTTATATCTTCTGTGTACCCCCCCCCCCACAACATATGCACGTCCACATGCTAACAGACAGCTTACTGGATCTCGTTCGGTCCCCACGGCCCCCGCTCCGAGCCCCCCGCCGGCGAGGGCAAGAAGGTCGCCCTCTACACTGCCATTGGTGTCGGCGCGTCGCTGCTCCTCTTCAGCTCCATGCGCCTGTTCGCCGGCGGTGCGCCCCCGACAATGAACCGCGAGTGGCAGGAGGCTGCCAACGAGAAGCTGATCGAGGCCAAGGCCGACCCATTTACCGGTATCTCCTCCGAGGGCTACACTGGCAAGGGCCAGGTCCAGTCGCCGCCCAAGTCTGGCTAACTGTCTGCAAAATGTGTTGTCCAGCTTTTTCAATTTCTTCATTCTCGAATTCCATCATCTACATCTCCTTTGTTAATTCTCTGTTAAATAAACCATTTCATATTGATACACTTGTCCGTTTTCTCACTCCTACACTCTCGTTCTCTCACACGCGCCATCGCTCTCTTTATGTTTCTTTCTGTCTGTTTTTTGTTGTTCATTTCGGAGTGAGGTCTACTGTGCTCTTGATCGATCTGCTTATGTTGGTATTGGTCTCTTGTTGTATTGATTTACTGGACCGTGGGTAAGGTGCGGACGCAGGAAAAGGTGCCAAGAAAAGCAGCAAAAGAAACCCGATTCAGCAAAGCAAGAGTCGGCACTCTCGGCACTGCAATCTGAGGCAGCCAACGCAGCAAAATGAATAAGAAATGAATCATGTAAATACTGTATCTACTCATCCCATATAGGACCATCCAAACTCTACCTCATACCATGCAACTGTTATCAAATATGTGTCCAGGATGAAGCTTGTGTCCAAGCTCTCATGTAGCTCTACCTACGCACCGCTCTGTCCGGCTTGCCGCAACTGGCCAAAGGGTGCGCCGCCGCCGCCGCCAGTCTTCTCAACCGGTGCCGCCGCCTCGTGCCCTTGCAGTCCATGCAGCCCATGGTCCTCTTCTTGGATCCGCCGCTCAATCTCAAACCGCCCGTCCTTGCCCCAGTAACCCGCCTTGTCCGTGCCGCGCACACAGCCCTCCGTAATAAGCACGTACGCCATCGGCGCATCGAACATGGGCTCCGCCAGCACGCGCTCCATCTCCATCTTGAGACCGCGTGCGCCCGTCTCGTTCTTCTCGGCTCGCTCGGCAATCGCATACAGCGCACGCTCTGTAAACCGCAGCCGGCTGGGGTATGTTTCAAACAGCGCCGTGTACTGCTGCACCAGGCAGTTGCGCGGCTCGGTGAGGATGCGGTACAGCTCGTCCAGCGACAGCGGCGACAGCGCGCAGACATTGTGCACACGGCCGATCAGTTCGGGGATAAAGCCGAACGCCTGCAGGTCCAGCGGCGTGGCAAGGTCCAGCGGCGTAAACCCGACAGTAGCAGCAGTCGAAGCAGGGCCGGCCTTGACGGCCGGGTCGACAAACGGCTGGTGCGGGAGGTGGGCGTAGGCCGACGGTGGCAGCACGACCTTGCTGCCCGACAGGGATGGGCCCTTGCTACCGCTGCTGCGGATATCCGACCCAAAACCCATCGACGGTCGTGCTACGCGCCGCAGGATATGGTTGTCAAGCCCCACAAAGGCGCCCGTAAACACAAACAGGATGTTGCTCGTGTCGACAGTGTACTGGTCTGCCTTCCCAGATGGTGGCGATGTCTGTGTCGGCGATGATCCAGAGGGGCCGCTGCTCGGCCCAGGCGGCGATCCGTAGGTGCTGGTAATGGGACTAGCCGACCGCGAAGACGAGAGTGTCGATGCAGATGACGACGACGACGACGGAGATGCTGACCGCGTGTCCTTGACATTGACAGTAACTCGCGTGCCTTCCACCAGCTTCAGCAAGGCCTGCTGCACACCCTCGCCGCCGACGTCGCGGCCGTGCGATGTCTCGCGCCGTGCAATCTTGTCAAACTCGTCGAGCACGATAATGCCGTACTCGGCCGCCGCCACGTCGTAGTTGGCCTCGATCAGCAGCCGCTCGATGCATGCCTCGACGTCTTGGCCAATGTAGCCGGCCTGTGTGAAGCTGTTGCAGTCGCTTATCGTAAAGGGGACATTCAGCTTTTTGCTAAGGGTTCTATTTTGTTAGTGTGCACAAACATATCGAAACAAATAAAAAGAACGAAGAAGACGAGGGCGGCGCACTCTAGAATGTATGTCTTGCCTACTCCTGTCGGCCCAATAAGTAGAATATTGCTCTTGTCGATCTTGACGACCTGTGGTACGCTGGTGTCTTCGGGCCGGTAGAAGCTCTCGCTCGGGTCGGGTGGTTTGTATGCCATGTCTTCCTCGGTGTAGTCGTCGTCGTACCCCATGCTGTTGTTGTGCTGCTCCCGATTCCGCTCGTGCAGGTCCTTGTCTCGCGCAAACCGCTGCCGCTGCAGCTTCTCCCGCAGCAGCCGGTCCGAGTCTTCGTGGTGGTACTTGCGGCGCAGCCGTTGGTAGTGGTTGAAAATGGTCGAGCATATTGTCTTTTTGGCGCGGTCCTGGCCGATGACGTAGTTGTCGACGCGCTTCTTGAGGTCGCGCGGATAAAACTGCGGCACGCCAAATTTTGACTTGGTAAACATGGGCCCGCGGCCGCCATCTTCGGACGGGTCGTATGTGCTGGAAAAGCCGGACGTGAGGTCCTGTGCTCGCCGGTGGGCCGACGGAGGTTTTGGTGTGGTGGAGAGGCGTCGTGATTGTGCTGTCGAGAGGAGGACGAGAGGTTGCATCGAGGTAGCAGCCCTGCAGGCAGCCGGCCGGGGTGCAGACCACGGAGCTCCAAGCAGCGCGGCCGACTGCGGCTTTGCGACCGCCGCCATTGTGTTTGGGGTTTTCGACAATTCAGACTGTCTGCGAATGGCAGTAACGCATTTTGGAGCAGATAGCTGCAGTGCGTGGTAGGTGTTGTAGATGTAGATGACGAGGGAGCCAGTCGCTTGTCGTCGTGGATCGTCGATGGTGTGGATGGAGAGGGCAAGTGCGAGATCGGCGCAAAAGCGAGCTTGGAGCTGGAACACTGGTCAGAGCACCTACGAAATGGTGTGGGTAACAAGAGGTGGTGCTCGTTGGTTGCAGTTGGGAGACGTTGAAAAGGTGGTGAGGATGTAAGGAGGCTGAAGATGCACGCGATGATTACTATTATTAATCATTAGCTGCGGCGACAAAGCATGGGTCGCCGTTGGTCGCGGGAGACGGAACCTATGGCTGGTTCGCTCCTTCCCAACAGGGCCAGATCAGATTACAGCCTACGATACGCGGGGAAGATAAGCCGTTGCAGTGGTTATTGCCTATTATTGACGTGTGTGAACGCCGATATGCTTATCGCAAATGTCTATTTCAAATGGAAGGAGCGACCGAGACATTGATGAAGCTCGGTCGAAGACGGGCGTTGTAGCGATATAGTGAAAGAGGATTAAGAGACAAAGAGACAAAGAGGCAAGAGCGACGTAGCTATTGCAATATCGGCCCACAGGTGTTGGTAGGCGCTGTCAACGCATCATTCAGGGGCATCATGAAGTTGGATTATGTAATTATAGGTTTTTGTTTTATCGCAACTGTGTTGTTGTTTTCAGTCGTTTTTATTCATTTTTCTTACATCAGAAATTACAGTGTTTAATCTTTCTTATTTTATCTATTGACAGTCGATGTTGAATTTAGCATCTATAAGATAAAATAAATAATGGAACAATAAGGATGTTGTTAACATTAAAAGAAAGTATCCAATATCCTAGGAAAATGAGAAAATTCTATATAATAATGTCAAGACTTCATTATGAGAAGAAGCAGTCATTCATATATCTACAGACATCACTGCTCGGCTGCTCCTGTATTTACCGAGCTGCACAATCCTTGCGCCTCTTGCGCGAAATTCGCCACGACGTCATACTGTAGATGTTGAGGCCCAGAACAGGCTTTGCGGCAGGCAGCGGCATGGGTGGTGTGAACGGCCAGCTGCAGGAAGGAGCAGGAAGTAGCTCGCGAAACTGTTGGGCGCACCTTCTTCATACAAAACTTGGCCGAAAGGACGTAGAAAGAGGGGAAGGAGCGATGGGCGTTTCTTTACGAGTACATCCATGTGCATCAATCTGGCGAGCAAAGTGGCGAGACGTCTCTTTCTAACAAATTACAGTATCTAGATCATTAGTCGGCCCTTCACTAGTTCTCTCTAACCACTGAGACTGAATTCCAGCTGCGCGTTCCTGTCACCCATTCTCTTCTATTTTCCCCTCGCCAACGGCCTCTCCGCTCCCCAGCTACAGTACTATGTAGCACAGCAGCTCACACGCACTAACCCCAGCTGCACAGACGCCAGCAGTAGCTCCCTTATCGCCCCATATTTCAAAGTCCAGTTTCAATAAATACACGAGAGCTTCCCCTCAACTGAGGTTGACGTCCTCTCTTGGATATTGCTGTTTGGCTCGACTAGTAGTTTCTTTACTGATTCTACCGACCTGAGATTGAAATTGAGACTTCGACTTTTACGGCATTTGAGACGACCAAGAAATCACACGCAAGCCGACATGTCCACAGACACCAAGACAGTGGAGGAGCTGCCCCAGGATGGCACAGGTAAGCCCCACAGAGATGCGGAGAGGTAGAAGATGGGGTGATGGAGTGATGAGGGTGAGGTGGTCAGGAAAGACGAGGAAGATGAAGCTGAGGGGATGGTGGGAGGTGGTGAGAGGCAGGGGAAGAAAAGACGAGGAAGAATGCAGAGGGAAGCAGAGGGAAAGAACAGGAAGAGAGAGAAGATTAAAGAAGACAAGAGAGACGAAACCAAAGAGACAACACAGGCTAACAACCAGGTGTCATTGCTGTCGACCCGTGGCTGTCGCCCTTCAAAGATGCCCTGAAGAGACGGTTCTCCAAGGCCAACGACTGGATCAAGAAGATCGAGGAGACCGAGGGCAGTCTGGACAAGTTCTCACAGGGCGCCGAGAAGTTTGGCCTGAATGTCGACAAGAGCAACAACATTGTCTACCGCGAATGGGCACCCAACGCAACGCACGCGTCGCTCATTGGCGACTTCAGTAAGTGAGACGGTATAGAGGTCTGTGCATTGTAAAGTATGTGGACAAAGCTAACATCGCAGACGATTGGAACCGCGATGCTCACCCCATGACCAAGAATGACTTTGGCGTCTTTGAGATCACGCTGCCGGCTAAGAACGGCGAGACGGCCATCCCCCATAACTCCAAGATCAAGGTGCGCAGAGCTGTGAAGCTTTATAAACATATATCATACAAAACTAACAATGCAGATCTCCCTCACTCTGCCCGGTGGAGAGCGTGTCGACCGTCTGCCCGCCTGGATCAAGTACGTGACCCAGGACTTGTCCGTGTCCCCCGCATACGACGCGCGGTTCTGGAACCCGCCGACCGCTGAGAGATATGTAGCCAAGCACCCCCGACCGAAGCGGCCCGAGAGCGTGCGTGTGTACGAGGCACACGTGGGCATCTCGTCGCCCGAGCAAAAGGTGGCCACATACAAAGAGTTTACAAAGAACATGCTGCCGCGCATTAAGGCGCTCGGCTACAACGTCATCCAGCTCATGGCTATCATGGAGCACGCCTACTATGCCAGCTTTGGCTACCAGATCAACAACTTCTTTGCAGCCAGCAGCCGGTACGGCTCACCAGAGGACCTCAAGGAGCTGATCGACACTGCGCACGGCATGGGTATTGTGGTGCTTCTGGATGTTGTTCACAGCCACGCATCCAAGAACGTGCTGGATGGCATCAACGAGTTTGACGGCACCGACCACCAGTACTTCCACGCCGGCGCCAAGGGCCGCCATGAGCTGTGGGACAGCAGGCTGTTCAACTATGGGCACCATGAGGTTCTGCGGTTTTTGCTCAGCAACCTGCGCTTCTGGATGGACGAGTACAACTTTGACGGCTACCGGTTTGACGGAGTGACAAGCATGCTTTACCTCCACCACGGCATCGGAACGTGAGTGCAGCATATCTTGATTTCTGAGAATACAACCCCCCCCCCCCAAAAATAATAAATTGTACTGACCGACAGCGGCTTTTCTGGAGGCTACCATGAATACTACGGTGCCGACGTGGACGAGGAGGCAGTGGTGTACCTCATGGTCGCCAACCAGATGCTGCACCGGATCTACCCCGAGTGTATCACCATAGCCGAGGATGTATCTGGCATGCCGGCACTGTGTCTGCCGGTGTCGACTGGCGGTGTCGGCTTCGACTACCGGCTGGCCATGGCCATCCCAGACATGTGGATCAAGATTCTCAAGGAGCAGCAGGACGAGGACTGGGATGTCAGCTCTATCTGCTGGACGCTGACCAACAGACGGCACGGCGAGAAGACTATTGCATACTGCGAGAGCCACGACCAAGCGTGAGTCCCCTACACTTTAAAGAGTCTACGGTAGCAGAGCCGAACTAACCAACAAAACAGGCTTGTCGGTGACAAGACGCTGATGATGCACCTGTGTGACGCCGAAATGTACACCAACATGTCGACGCTGTCGCCTTTGACGTCGGTAATTGACCGGGGCATGGCTCTGCACAAGATGATCCGGTTGTTGACGCACGGTCTCGGCGGCGAGGGCTACCTGAATTTTGAGGGCAACGAGTTTGGCCACCCTGAGTGGCTGGACTTCCCTCGCGAAGGCAACAACAACTCGTTCTGGTACGCCAGACGACAGCTCAATCTGACAGAGGACCCCCTGCTGCGGTACCACTTCCTCAACAACTTTGATGCGGCAATGAACAAGCTGGAGGCTAAGTACGGCTGGCTGCACGATGCGCAGGCGTACATTTCGCTGAAGAACGAGAGCGACAAGGTTGTTGTGTTTGAGCGGGCTGGGCTGCTCTTTATCTTTAACTTCCACCCGTCGTCGTCGTTCAGTGACTACCGCGTTGGCGTGGAGCAGGCTGGCACGTACCGGGTGGTACTGAGTTCGGACGACAAGGAGTTTGGCGGCCACAGCCGCGTCGACCACGAGACACGATTCTTTACCACTCCGTGAGTTTTTTTTCTTTTCCTTGAATCAAAAGATCAAAAGGCAAGAGGATGCGAGACTAACAGACAGAATGACATGGAACGAACGCAGCAACTGGACACACGTCTACGTCCCCAGCCGGACAGCTATTGTAAGTGCCGCATGAGACTAACCAGGCTATTGGCCTCCCGGCATTGCGCGTCTCCACTGCTAACGCGATTTTTTTTCTTTCAGGTGCTTGCTCTTGAGTCGACACTCTAGGGCTTGCTGTGGTGACAAGTGCGCATCTTCAGGCACTGCACGGAGTACATGAGAGAGCTGCCATACACGAGACCACAGCTCTATCCTGTGCTACTAAGTAGCTGGACGCACTACCAAGCCCGGCAACAAGGATCTAAGATACCAAGATCTGGTCTATTGATTGGACTGCGAGTACGACGCCGATGCTCGCAAGCTCTGGCTTGTATGGCTGCCATGGCTGCGCATTTTGCTGGAGAAATATATGGAGCCGTGAAGGGCAAATACGGGAACTGGATTAATTGCAGGGTATATTTGTATGAGGAATTTACGCTATTTTGCATCGTCTGTTGATGAGGGTTTTTTGTGGTTTTTGTAGTTGTATTGTACAGAGTGCTGTGTACGGAGTAGGAGGTCTTGAAGAGTGACGCTGTTCAAGGAGAAGACACCAGATCAGACAGTAGACATCATAACCTCTCGGTCTTTGTTTGCTTAGCTAATGCGGCACATTCAAGAGTGTACCTGAAAACCGTTCCCTGCGGCGTACTAGGCAGCTGGAGCTACCGGCCAGAGATGCTATTACAGGTACCAGTGTACCGATGTACCCAACCTTGAATTGAGAATTGAGAGAGCAGAGACCAGATTATCGGACAGGAAGTGGACCCGTCGTCTCCCGCCGGTGCACGTGATCAACCCTCGGAATCCGAGATCACGTGGATAGCTGTTGACGAAGGTGAAGCAGAGCAAGAGCTGTACGAAATAGGACAGACAACACTCCAGCAGAAGACGATGCACGGAGCAACGGTGGGTCAAGGGAAGGGGGAAAGAAGAGCAGAGAACTACTTTGTACGATGTAGGGAAAAGAACAGGAAAAGAGCGCTGTTTTTCTGTTCTGTTTTCTCAGTTGAACCCACCTAGGTAAAAAAGAGTGGGGCGTTCGGTTATTGTGAGCGCGGGATCCCTCGGGAGGAAGGATGTAGAGAGGTTGAGAGGGACAGCGAGGTAGAGCACTGAAGACGAGGGTTCAGGGGCCGGAGTATACCATGTACATACCAGCTTTGTGGCCTGCGGTCCCTGTAACGAGGAAAGAGCTAGAGAGAGGAGCACAGTGCGAGTCTAATAAAACAAATGGAAAAACAAATGCTAAAATGCGATAAATAACTCGCCAAAAGGCAGCTGGCAGGTGCAGGCTTGGCTGGGTGCCTCAGGCCAGCAGGTTTCTGTCCCAGGCAGGAATTTTCAGCCAGACGTTCAGCACGAACTTGCAGCAGAGACTACAGAATACAGCAGGACGGAGCTGTGGGGCGGCCTTCGTCCACTGTGCGTATTTTGCGCTCAGTTCTCCATGAGCGTCCCCATCTCCTAGCAGGGAAAGCTCCTCGTTCGCTCTTTCCTCTTTCCGCTCTCCGTTTTGGCTCGTTGCATTTTTTTTCCCGACCTCCTCCGTACTGTCTCTCCTTCCTACTCTGCCTCTCTCTCGTACTCTCTCTCTCTCTCTCTCTGCCTCTCCTCTCCTCTCCTCCTCTCTTTGCCTCTCTTTTCTCTCTTTTCCCTTTTTCCCTCCTTCTCCTCTTCTTCCCTCCTAAAACTCCTTTTCTCACCCTTATCCTCCCATACCATCTTGCGAAGCGTTCTTCACCATCGCCACGATGTTCAAGAGGTAAGCTATTCCTCGATGCCCTTGTCATTGACTGCCCTTGCCATTGCTCTTCTCATTTCCGTCAATTGCCTCATTTCACGCCTCGACGGCCAATTGCCTGGCCCTCGCTGCTTGTCCCCCTCGTCGCCTCTCCTTCCTCTGTGCCCTTCCTCCACCACCACCAAAAGCCAAAATTCACCGAAAATTCCAATTCACTCAGATCCCCTTCCAAATATGCCAGTCTCTAACCACCTCCCAGCGCCAACTTCGCCAGAGCGGCTCGAGTAGCCCGCTCGTCTCTCACGACTCCTCGCATTGCCCGCCCCAGCTTCGTCACCCCTACCCTCATCCAGGGCAGCCGCTTCGCCAGCACCTCGTCTGTTGGTGAGGGCAAGATCCACCAGGTATGTCGGCCCCAACTGCGCCCTTTTTGGTGCCTGTCCGTGTCGTCGCTGGCCGTAGCTAATAAATCCCGCAGGTCATTGGTGCCGTCGTCGATGGTAAGATACATTGAACACATTGAGATTGGGGACGAAGAAGAAGAAGAAGAAGAAGAAAACGAACAGGAGGAGTGTGTGCTGGGTGGCAGCCGTTGTCGCCGGCAGGGTCACCGTCGAAAGTCGAAAAGTCTGGACATCAATTGCCTCAATTGTCCGTTTGCCCTCGACATCGTTTCGGACACCCGGAAGTCTATCGGAGCCGGAATGGCCGGCCAAGAAGAAGAGCCGAAGGACATTGGGATCATCAATGCATTGAGGCATTAATGTAATGCCGGCATTGAGGACAAAGACGTCAAGAAGACAACCCGACCGACGACCAGCCGCATCCCAGACAACTGCCTCATCCAACTACCAACTACCACCAACACATGCTAACCCTCCACAGTCAAGTTCGACACCGAGAACCTGCCCTCCATTCTGAACGCCCTGGAGACCCAGAACAATGGCCAGAAGCTGGTCCTCGAGGTCGCCGTACGTATTCCCTCATCGAGCCATGTTGCCGATATTGCCGATTTTATACCGCCAAAACTGCCAACCAAAACATTAAAAAAATCAAAAACTAACAAAACAGCAACATCTGGGTGAGAGAACCGTCCGCTGCATTTCTATGGACGGTACCGAGGGTCTCGTCCGTGGTGCCAAGGCCACCGACACTGGTGCCCCCATCACCATCCCCGTCGGTCCCGGCACTCTGGGCCGCATCATCAACGTCACTGGTGACCCCATTGACGAGCGCGGTCCCATCAAGACCGACAAGTTCCGTCCCATCCACGCCGAGGCTCCCGAGTTCATCGAGCAGTCCACCACCGCCGAGGTTCTCGTCACTGGTATCAAGGTCGTCGATCTGCTGGCCCCCTACGCCCGTGGTGGTAAGATTGGTCTGTTCGGCGGTGCCGGTGTCGGCAAGACCGTCTTCATTCAGGAGCTGATCAACAACATCGCCAAGGCCCACGGTGGTTACTCCGTCTTCACCGGTGTCGGCGAGCGTACCCGTGAGGGTAACGATCTGTACCACGAGATGCAGGAGACCTCCGTCATCCAGCTGGATGGCGAGTCCAAGGTCGCCCTGGTGTTCGGCCAGATGAACGAGCCCCCAGGAGCCCGTGCCCGTGTCGCCCTGACCGGTCTGACCGTCGCTGAGTACTTCCGTGACGAGGAGGGCCAGGATGTGCTGCTCTTCATTGACAACATTTTCCGCTTCACCCAGGCCGGTTCCGAGGTGTCTGCCCTTCTGGGCCGTATTCCCTCTGCTGTCGGTTACCAGCCCACTCTGGCTGTCGACATGGGTCTGATGCAGGAGCGCATTACCACCACCAAGAAGGGTTCCATTACCTCCGTCCAGGCCGTCTACGTGCCTGCTGACGATTTGACTGATCCCGCCCCCGCCACCACCTTTGCCCATCTGGACGCCACCACCGTTCTGTCCCGTGGTATCTCTGAGCTGGGTATCTACCCCGCTGTCGACCCCCTCGACTCCAAGTCGCGTATGCTGGACCCCCGCATTGTCGGTGACGACCACTACAACACTGCCACCCGTGTCCAGCAGATTCTGCAGGAGTACAAGTCGCTGCAGGACATCATCGCCATTCTGGGTATGGACGAGCTGTCTGAGGCCGACAAGCTTACTGTCGAGCGTGCCCGTAAGATCCAGCGTTTCCTGAGCCAGCCTTTCACTGTCGCCCAGGTCTTCACTGGTATCGAGGGTGCTCTGGTTGACCTGAAGGACACCATCACCTCCTTCAAGGCCATCCTGAGCGGTGAGGGTGATGCCCTTCCCGAGGGTGCCTTCTACATGGTCGGCAACTTCGCCTCGGCTCAGGCCAAGGGTGAGAAGATTCTGGCTGACCTGGAGCAGAACTAAGTTTGAGACTGGTGTTCTCTTGACTCTTGTCACCCTCTGAGCGGCTGGTAGTCTTTGGTAGTCTTCTGACTTGTCTGGCCAATCGAGATGTGATTTGAGAAAGAAAATATTGGCTTGAGCTTTTTTTTGTAGGTTCTGGTTTGGGGTTTTGCGGGATTCTTCTTCCTTTTTTTTAATTTCAAACAACTTATACGGTCCCCTCGTCCAAACCGCCTCTTTGATTTCCCTCGATATACAAAAGCCTTTTCCTTGCCTACAAAAAGATATTTCCTTGTCTACTACTCACTCGTCTACGTGTCTGCCACCGCCTCTCTCAAAAACAGATCTTTCCTTGCGGATAGATTTCTTTCATCTACTCCTCGATTTTCTTGTGTAATCTAGTGTTCCAAAAGAAAGTTATTTTATCTACGCAGGCAGCATGCCGTGATACGTCTCGTTTTCTGTTCTCTAGTCTTGACAGTCTCGAAAATAGAGGCGAGGCGCGCGTCCTGGGGGCTTTGCTTGAGAGAGTGGTTGCGAAAGAGAGAGACAGGGAGAGACCAGACCACGACATGGACAAGGGGAGAAGGTACGGTAGGAGAATGACAGTGGAAGGGGGTCCGAAAGGGGGCGACTTGGGGATGGTAAAGTCGATGGAGAAAAACAAGAGAAAAAAAAAACAAAGCATGTGTGAGTCTTGAAGAGAATAATCTATAGCCAGACTTTTGTACCAAAAAAAAATAAGAAGCGTCGTTTCTGTGTATACAACAAATATATTACATACATTTTCAACTATTGGTCGATACATGACTTGTGCTGTTGATAAAGACGGTATATTGGTTGGTGAATATGAGGCAACCATCTCTGCACAAGCAGTTAAAACAAGTAATTCCATACGAATAAGATGTAAACAAACACACACAAAGCAGCAAGCCCCAAGACAATCTAATACTTGCCACAGATATCTGATCGCTGCAATATATCGAAATACGAGAAGACCAATAATCCATCAAATTAAACCCATATGACTAATATACCGGCAATATCTGCTATAGCAGCTAACCCGCCCGTTGTTTGCCGGTGCCGTGAACCGGTGCCAGCAGCGCCGAACTCTGCTCCCTCTCCCTCTATATAAACATAGAAGCTGGCGCAGCAGCCATCACAGAGAGTCTTGGCTCTGCCGAATCTTGGCTTTGTATCCAGCGACACCCTCTGCCACAATGTTTCTGTCAATACTCGCCGGCGGTCTGTTCGTGGCCGCCGCCCAGGCCGCCCAGCTGACCCAGGTCGACTACCCAAACAACGCCACCAGCAAGGTCCAGATGTTCGCCTATGTGCCCGACAATGTCGTTGCCGCACCGCCGCTCGTCATCGTCATCCACTCCTGCCAGTCGACCGCCCAGACATACTTTCGCAACAGCAAGATCCCCTGGAAGCAGGGCTCCGACAAGAAGGGCTACATTACCGTGTGGCCGAGCAGCCCGCACAGCGGCACGTGCTGGGACGTCTCGAGCAAGGCGTCCCTGAGCCACAACGGCGGCGGCGACTCGCAGGCCATTGCCAATATGATCCTCCATGCCATTGACAAGTACAAGGTTGATCCTGCCAAAGTCTATGTCACCGGCGGCAGCTCGGGAGGTACGTCGTCTTTTTTTTATAGAAGAAAAAAAAACATACTCGACAAAAGCCGTACTGACTGACAGCAATGATGTCGAATGTCATGGCGGCAACCTATCCCGAGCTCATCTCGGCCGTGTCGCTGTACAGCGGTGTTGCAGCAGGCTGCTTTGTGTCGTCGTCGGGCGGCGTCGACCAGTGGAACAACAGCTGCAGTGGCGGACAGTCCAAGAACACACCCAAAGGCTGGGGCGATGTTGCGCGGGACATGTATCCCGGGTACACCGGCCCGCGGCCGCGCATGCAGATCTGGCACGGCAGCGCCGACTCCACGCTCGCCCCTGGCAACTACCAAGAAGAGATTAAGCAGTGGACCGATGTGCTTGGTGTCTCGCAGACACCCACGGATACGAGAAAGAACTTTCCTCAAGGCAACTACCAGACAGACGACTATGGCGACCATGTTGAGGGTATTTATGCCACAGGCGTTGGCCATTCCGTCCCGTCGAACCTGACGGCCAGTGAGCTCTGGTTTGGACTGTAGGTGGCAGAGATTCTGGAGGCTGGGCTTTTAGAAATCAGGAATTTTGATTGTGTTGAGACTCTGCATGAGGCTGTGAATATGGCTGTGGTTGCGCTTCAGTGCTGCCAGCTGGGTCTGTGGCATTGCCTCTGCCCGTGATTGGCACTTCCATGTCGCCGAGCTCGTCCTCGTTGAATCTGAGCTTGGCCAGCTTGAGATAGTCCTCGTTTCTCCATTCGGCCTTTCCGGGATCCTCGTTCATCCACGAGCCCGTATAGATTACTTTTTCGCCACTGCTCGCAGAGCCTCGGCCTCGCACCAGACTATCCCGTACTGCATCGTAGTAGCTGTTGGGTGTCCAGTTCTCTGGTCTTAAAAGCAAGTCACGCAGCTCCTTCATTCCGTGTACTGCAATGGCCGCAAGTGGTGCCGTATAAAAATGCAGCCACTCGTCACCCAAGGCATTCTTAATGTCTGGGATTTCCTTGTCGGAGATGCCTCTCATCCACCAAACATGGCTGCATATTTTGACAAAGACGAGATAATGGCCAATGATGATCAGGGCAATGGGGCGACGTTTGCGGGCTGCGTCGACGAAGCCCTTTGGCAAAAAGGTGAACCAGGTGAGGATGCGCAAGAACAAGATGACCCCGAGTCCAGCATGGATTTCGCGGTACAGGGACCCTAAAAGCTTCAAGGTCTCAATGTAGGAGTCAATGTGCACATAGTCTGGGTCGTCTTGGCCGATGGAACTGAGCAGTAAGAGAAGATTATTTGGCACAAAATTGACCGACGCTTCCATATCAATGGGCGACCGAGCAAAGAGAATAGCAAGGCCCGACTCCTGCAGCATGGCAGGGTCAATGAGCTTGACAATTAGGCCAATACCGCGCCATACGACCATCCAGTCTAGAATATAGAGAGGCGGGCACTCCGGGTCACGGAACTGGCCGGATGCGAGAGCAATGAGGAGAAGCGAGCATGCCAAAAGGGCAGGGTATTTGTCCGGGGTTGCATCCTCGACAGCACGTCTATAGCCGGAAAATGCATGCGCGCGGTATCGAAGGACTCGCTGGGATTCAATGGGCTGGCTGAGGGACCGAATCTCCAGGGCGGACAGAGCTAGCAAGCAGTCCATCAGGAATGGATGGGCAAACGCATACCGGGGAACGGCGACTTGCAGCGCCTCCTCGACTTTGGGCTGGCGACTGAGTGGAGACGAGAACGCGTGGAAGCCTTTGACAGTGTAGAACCACATCACCTTCATGTCTGTTTCGTCAAACTGCTTGGGCCGGAACATGGGTTCTTGCAGCATGTTGAAGCCATGGCGCTGCCGTGAGTTGGCCGAGTGCTCTTGCCAGCTCACACGCCTGACACCGGCTTGTTGTTCTGCCTGGTGAGAGCCCTCACCACCCTCCTCGTATACAAAGCCTTCCGGCGGCCAGCCTGAAGGTGAATGACGCAATGGTCTGAGTGCATTGCTCGAGGGGTTTGAAGCGCCGGGACGAGCAATCGTTTGATGGCCGAGAGGCATCCTTGCCCTTCCTGTATTTGCTGTAGTAGCAGCAGGGAGAGCAGTTTGCACCGCCGCAGTCACTGTTGGAGCTGGTGCATGTGCCGGTGCCGACGACGATGCTGCCGCAAAGGCCTGGTACAGATTCGGGTAGACGCACACCTCGTTACGCTGCGTGCACGCCCGACACCGTGGCCGGCCCTCGTCGCATTTGACTTTTCGGGCCTTGCAGTTGTGGCAGCCGGCGCGTGACTTTTTGTGCGGACGCTTGGCATGGTATGGCCGCTGGACCGTGGTGGACACTGGGGGTGGCGGTCGGACATATGGCATTGGCCTCAGTGCATGGGCAGCTCCATGTGCCGGGGTGAGACCCGGGTTGCTCTGGGTTTGGCTGGCAACTTGGCCGGGATAATGCAAAGGGACCTGGTGAGGAGCTGGGCCGATTTGGGCCGGTAGTTGGCTGCTCCGAGATTGATTGTCCGGGGTTTGGCCAGGTATTTGCTGAAATGCGCCATGCGGCTGGTTCGGGTTTGTCATGCTCGCTTGGTAGTGCCGACCCGTGCCGATTGTTGTTGTAGTCTGTGACACGTTGCGCAGTGGCCCTTGCAGTTGAACCGAAATGCTGGGAACAGTTGAGTGCCACCCGCCCTTGAGGTTGCAGTGATGCTAGGGCGCTCGCGTGGCCTGCATGTAGACGTCGGTTTGCTTGATGTATATCCTTTAGATTCTTCCGTTTCTTGTGATTCTCTGGTTTCTATCGGTGCTTAGTTTTGCAGTGCTGTCCGCTCGATGCCGGGACTTGAGGCCGTATAAACTCTAAAAACAGTAATGTCTCACTCGTGATGCGGTATGCACTCTTTAGGTAAACAAGCCGCTCTTCAACTGGCGGTTTCCAGCGACATCCATCAGAGATGACCACCTCGTGAGGATGCAAGAGCGTGAGCCCGTGACGTAGCGAGAAATGCCGGAAATGCAGAGGAGGGTGATGCGTGCATCCGTCAAGATAAGGGAGTGCTTGACAGATGAGCGGGATGAGAACTAAAGTGGCAGCAAAGGTAATGCATAAAACGGCGAAATGGGAGAGTGGTAACGATTAGGATCACAAGACAAAAAGCCGGGATGAGGATCATGGCAAGGATTATTACTAGGCGGCAAGGCGGCAGCCCAGTACTGGTTAGTCACAAAACAGGAAGGCGGTCCCGAGCAGCTATTTTGAGATGGGCTACTCGGGAAGGAACCTAGGATGTTCGATGGATCTGTGCCGAGAGGAGAAGGAACGGAACAGGAGGGGTAGGAGCGACTGGCTGGATAGGCGATACGAAGGGAGAAAAAAGAAAGCAAGAGCGACCGTCACATCTTTGTGCAGTTCGCACTACTGGCTAGCTGGCGGCAGCTGGTCGGCGTGTCCGGCAGAAAGCCATCGTGACTGGGTGAAGGCATGCCCCTGCAGGCAGCTGTGGCACGCTCCTTCCTTTCCAGGACGAAAGCTGAGAGCTGCTTCTTCTGATGTCCTAGTCACCGCCGGCTCTTTCCTTCTGTGTACATAGGCGGCCACTATTGTGCCATTAGCTGATGACTAATGCAACTAAACCCGGGAAACGTGCGAGAAGTATCAGATGTAAAAGGCATCATAAAATACAATGTTTGCTTGATAATGACGCAGGAAGTCACAGTCAGTGTTCACAGCACTTGGCTGATGTTTAAGCCAACTGTTAGTGCAGTTGGTGTTAACTGGTGGTGAGCGGCACTTGCCGTCACCCAGGCCCCACTGATTGGCATAGGGCACCAACTCCAGACGCGTGCGATAAGCCCCTTATCTCAGGTACATACTGTACTTACTAATCTAGTAGCGCTGCATCGACCACTAAACGCGTCAAGCTCAGCAAAACCGCAAGTTGCGACGGGTAAGAGGCTCGTGATCTACGACGACAGACGACATCGACTTGATTTATGCCAACACCAGCATTTGCAAATATGGGCTTGATATCTGGCCTAGGGCCGGCTGGACGGTCATATTGCGATGCACTTCTCTACAAGTTCCCCGGGCGCGAGCAGCAAATCAAGACATTGACGACCTTGATCGACGTGAGTAGAGGCCAGACGGCAGATAGACGGTAGACTGAGACGATTACTGACAAAATAGCCGTTACTAGCACCCTGTGGGAACATTGTCATCCATGGCACCGAGGCCTCCGGCAAGACGAGCGTGACGACCGGTGTGCTCGAGACGATTGCATCAAGGCCGTCGACGTCACGAGAATCTTCGACCGGCAACGACAACGACGACGACGACGACAATGATGACAGCAGCCCCCATGAGCCAAGCATCGACTACGCCATCATCGACTCCAACAAGTGTGTGACGACGCGCCATCTCTTTGAACGCACCGTAGCCAACGTTGCAGATGCCATGCAACGACACCATCCATCGCCAGGCACGGGCAGCAGGCCGCCGCCGCCGCCGCAAAAGTGCGAGACGCTGTCGCAGCTGGCCGTCGAGCTGTCAAAGCTGCTCAACAAGTACGGCGATATACCCAGCCTGCCATCTGACTGGCGCTTCGTCCTCGTCTTTGACGCCGTCGACCGCCAGCGCGACGCGCCCCTGACGCTGCTGCCGGGCCTTGCCCGCCTTGCCGAGGTCGTGCCCAACCTGACCATTGTCTTCATCGTCACGTTCCCGCCACCGTCGATGCTGCGTGCCAGCTTTGTGCCGCACGTCCAGTTTGGCAACTACTCCAAGGCCGAGTTTGTCGAGATTATGAGCCGCACGCCGCCGCCCACGCTCGAGAGCGCGACGCCAGAAGAGACGGCCGAGCTGTGGGTGCGGCTGTGCACAGCCGTGCACGACTCGCTGACGCGCACGGCCGGCCGCACATTGACGGCGTTCCAGGAGGCGTGCTCGGCGCTGTGGCCCAAGTTCACGGCGCCGATCCTGGCAGGCACGCACGGCCCGCGCGAGTTTTCGAAACTGCTCATTGCGTCGCGCGTGCATTTCCAGGACGAGGCGCTGCTGGACCCCGGCTTTGTCGTGGCGCGCCCTGCGTCGATGGCACCGATGGCATCAATGGCATCGATGGCAAAGACCAAGACGGCCAACGAAGCCGACGCAAAAGCAAAAGCAAACACAAAAGACGGCGACCCGCTGGCTGCCCGCCACCTGGCCAGCCTGCTGCCCACCGCGGCCCGGCTGTTCCTGCTCTGTGCGTACCTGGCGTCGCACAATGCCGGGCGGCACGACATCACCCTCTTCTCTACCTACTACCACGGCCGCAAGCGCAAGCACGGCGGCGCGGCCGGCCTCGGGGCGCTCGGCGGCGCACGCCAGGGGCCGCGCAGCAAGCACCGCAAGATTGCGCGCAAGCTGCTGGGCGCGCACAGCTTCACGCTGGAGCGGCTGCTGGCCATCTATGCGGCGGTGCGCAGCGAATGGACACGGGCGGCGCCGCTGACGGCGGCGGGGCGCAACTCGGCGGCGGCGATTATGGACGGCGACTGCCACATGGCGATTGCGACGCTGGCGAGCCTGCGGCTTGTGCTGCGGGTGAGCGGGCAGGCGAGCGACACGATCGACCGGGCGGGCAAGTGGCGCGTGAATGTCGGCTGGGAGGTTGTGCGCAGTCTCGGGCGCAGCATGGGCATCGAGATGGAGGACTGGCTGATTGACTGATTGATTGACTGATTACTGATTTGCTGGTAGTATTGTTTTTGGCACTTTATATGGGACGGAGTTTTTGAGGACAACATAGCGACATGGTTTACGGATATACACAAGAACAAGACACTTTTAATTACAATTGAGGTTTATCGTATTTCTAGTATGCAAACCCACCAGCCTAACCGGCTAGGCCTTGACAATCTCCCACGGCCGCACCACACCGTCGTCGCCCGTCGTCACCAGCATCTCTTCGACGCCGCGCTGCTCAGTGCCTGCATCAAAGCGCCGGCACCAGACCACGTTGTTGATCTCGTACGGACCGTGGGCGGCAGCTACACTGCCCACGACCTTCCAGTGGGTAGTCGGGGCGGTGGCAGGCCGGGGCGCATGTGCGTGGGTATGAGCCTCTTCCGGTGCGTTGTCATTTGCATGGTCGTGTGCATGGTTGTGTGCATGATCGTGTGCGTGGTCGTGGCCGTGGTCGTGGCTGCAGGCCTGGCCACCGTGGCTGTGGCTGTGCTTTGCCGGCCCCGGGCTGCGGCTGCGCCCATTTGATGCTACGGCAGCTGCTTCGTCCTGGCCGTTGGCCATCACGACGTCGCCGTCCAGCATGGCCGCCGCCTCGTCTTCGGGCGTGGCCTGGAGGGCAGGCGCCTCGGCACCGTCCACCTCGGCATACACAATCAGTGTGCCGTCGCTGCCTGTGCTCGCGACAAGGCCCGTAGACGCACTCCACGTGGCCGAGTAGATGTCGCGCGTGTGGGCACGGGGCAGCACGGCCGTGCACGTCCACGACTCGTGCAGCGAGCGGCGCATCGTGTTGGGCACGCCACCGAGGCCGCGGAAGCCGCCGCCTGCACTGCTGGAGAAGCCGTTGCTTTGGGCAGAACCCTCTTCAGTGTCCTCGTCGTCGTCGTCCTCCTCATCCTCCTGGTCTAGCGTCCAGATGCGCAGGGTCTGGTCGGCAGACCAGGTCAGCAGCCGCGGGAACCGCTTCCGTTCCGGGTCGGTCTCCCACTGCACGCCCCAGACGGTGCCGTCGTGGCCCTCGAGCACGGCGACGCAGACCCATTCGCCGTCGCCGTCCTCGCGCCAGATGCGGGTGGTGTTGTCGTAGCTTGTGCTTGCGAGCACCTCGAGGCTGTAGCGGTTGCGGCTGGCGCCGCCGCTGCGGCGGCCGGGCACGTCGGGGCACCACGCGACGCACTTGACGTCGCCCTCGTGCTCGTTGAGCACGGCGACGGTCTCCCACTCGTCGTCGTCGTCGTCGGCGCCGACGTCCTCCCAGATCCAGACGGACTTGTCGCGGCTGCACGTGGCGAGGAACTGGCCGGACGGCGAGAACGCAACGCTCTTGATCTCGTGCTCCTGGCCCTCGAGGACGAGCGTGAACTCCCACGCGTCGTTCTCGCCCTTGTCGCTGTCGTCGTCACCGTCGTCGCTGCTGTTGCCGCCAAAAGTAACCTCCTTCTCGAGCCCGTGGCCCTCGCCGTCGGGCTGCTCATAGCGCCACAGGCCGGCGGTCGAGTCGAAGCTGCCGGTGACGAGGCATAGTTTGTTTGGCGACAGGTTGGGCTTCCAGGTGGCGGAGCGGACGGAGCGGCTGTGGCCGCCGGTCAAGGAGCTGTGGGCGGTGAAGTTGTTGAGCGAGAAGATGGTGACGGACTTGTTGTGGGCGGTTGCGAGCAGCGGCAGGGTGGGGTGTGGTATGGAGGACCAGCCGCGCTGGTAGAGATCTGGCTGAAAGGGGGGCAGGGCGCGCACGTCCTTGATAGATTGGACGCGGCGACGGGATCTGGATGGTGGTGACTGTGCTTGTAGTGTGCTGGGGAGTGTCGCATCTGTCGCGTCTGTCGCATGTGATGATGTAATCGCAGCGGCTTCCGCGGGGGAAGGAGCGGACGCGGGGTCCATTCTGGGCAGGTGCTGTGCAATTGGTATCAAGAGGTATTTAGGTTTCAATATCAGTACAAGCAAGGAAACGGAGGCGTATTTTCGAGAGTGCGAGATTTAATATGGATGATGTCGTTGCCTCAGCCTTGGTGCAGGTGGTGGGAGTCTTAGTATGTCGTGATGTCCATTGGCTAAGCTGGCTCAGAAAAAAAGTTGTTAGCGGGGGTCTTATCAGTGAAGTGGCTATTTGCACTATAGTGGTCTTTGTAAATAGTAGCAGTGTAGGCTGAAATATGCAAGGCTAGTAGTGCGATTAGCCATCCCCACTACGTCTCCGATATCAGACTTGAGATGACAGTGATCTGGATTTGACATATATCTCTTTTGTAAAGTGTCAGTACAAAATTAAGCTATCTGAGACTCGAAATGAACAAAAAATTAGTGATGGCTAAGCTCTTCATGACAGCCAGCCTAGAACGCCTATCCATAATGTAGTGGCAGCGAGGATGTTCTCCCAGAGACCCACGGCAGGTGCAACTGGAATAAGTGTGTGGTTTTGCAAAAATAAATGCTCTAAGGAAAGAGCAAAAAAATGCGTCGGCCGGGAATCGAACCCGGGGCCTGTCGATGGCAACGACAGATTTTACCACTAAACCACCGACGCTGGTGTTGTTGACATTCCCGTCGCGACACACGTACAAGACGGCAGTTCGTGAAGAGCGTCTAGCAGGCTTTATCACGCAACCTTCACTCTGTGCACCACGGCAGCGGCGTGTGGATATCAAAATGTAGAGCCGGGTATGCACAAAGCAATAAAGGAAACAGACGGGTGTATAAGTGGTGGGAAACTAGAGCGGTGCTTACTGGAATAGTGGCAAACAAGACGCAAACAAGATGCAAACAAGAAGAGACAGACAAAAGACAGACGCCCAAACGCTGCACGAGAACAAGCAAGCTTCAGCGCGAATATGACAGATAAGTAAGATAGCAGACCCTAAAACTACCGCCGCCGGCTGATGCCCCAGTCGTCGGCGTCGAGAAGACCCGCGGCCTCCTCGAGGCTCAGGCCGCTGGTTTCGGGATAGCACGCCCGCACCAGGAAGAAGCCGACGCCGCAGACGCCGGCGTAAAGCACAAACGTCCACGTGGGCGTCAGGGCGTCCATGAGCGGCAGGAAGGACAGGCCGACCGCGAAATTGGCGCCCCAGTTGGTCGCCGTCGCCAGGCCGCTGCCGAGCGAGCGCACATTGAGGGCAAACAGCTCGCTCTGCATCCACGGCACATTGCCGAGGCCAATGGCGTAGGCACCGACGTACAGCATGATGCTGACGAGGACGAGCGATGCCGAGGACGCGCTGTTCTGGGACTTGTCCGTGGCATTGAGGTCCAGGAAGGAGAAGCCGTAGGCGGCCAGGACCAGCCCGACGGCCATGACGGGGATCGAGTACAGCAGCACGCGGCGGCGGCCGATGCGGTCGACGAGCAGCAGCGCGGCGACGGTGAAGACAAAGTTCGTGGCGGCCACGGTCAGCGCCGTCAGGGTCGGCTGGCCGAAGCCGACGAGCGTGAAGATGGTGGCGGAAAAGTACATGAGCGAGTTGAAGCCGCAGAGCTGCTGCAGGCCCTGCAGCAGACACGCAATCGCGAGCGCGCGCCGGTTGCGCCGCACGCCCAGCAGCGCCGACCACGCGTCGCCGTCGACGAGCCAGGCGTGCTTGGGCGACGCTCCCGGAGGCGATGGCCGAGCAGAAGCCCGCACGCGGCGCGCCTCGTCTTCCTGGCGCACCTCCGTCTCGATCTGCTTGAGAATGCCGCCGACGCTCGCGGCGTTGCCGGCGCCCTGGACCTGCGCAATGACCGCGCGCGCCTCTGCAGCGCGGCCCGCCTTGACCAGCCAGCGCGGCGACTCGGGCATCGCGAATACCAGGAACGCCTGCAGCAGGGCCGGCACGGCGCCGAGCCCGACCATCCAGCGCCACGCCGTGTCCGCGTTGCCGTACTCGGCCAGCAGCCAGCCCAGCACGTAGGCGGCGACCTGGCCCAGCGTGATGAACAGCACGTTCACCGTCACGAGCCGGCCGCGGTGCTCGGCGGGCGCGGCCTCGGCAATGTACAGGGGGATGACAAAACTGGCGGCGCCGACGGCCGCGCCCACAATGGACCGGCCGACGACCATGACGCCGACGGACGTGCTGGCGGCCTGCAGCAGGGCGCCGACGACAAAGAGGGCGTCGGCGGCAAAGATGACACGGCGGCGGCCGCGCGCGTCGGCGAGCACGGAGGCGGCGGGGGACGCGAGGAGGGCGAGCAGCGACGTGGAGGAGGTGATGATGGACTTGTCAAAGGAGGTGAGGTGCCGGCCGGACAGGGCGGAGCCGATGGACACGAGGGTGGCGGAGATGACGCCGGTGTCGTAGCCGAATAAGAGGCCGCTGAGGCCGGCAGACAGGGTGAGCAGCCAGACATAGATGCCGGGGGAGGAGGTGCCTGGCGGTTTGGGGAGGTCGTCGCCGTCGTCGCCGTCGTCGCCGTCGTCGTCGTTGACGAAATCGTCGGGATGGCGGACGATGTTGTCGTCGTGGATATCGGCGTCGGCGCCTGTCAGCAGGGGCTGCTGGTCTTGCGAGGCCATGACGGCATGCAGTTCGATACCGTCGGCGTCGTCGTCGTTGCTGTTGTCGTCGTCGCCGCCGTCGCCGTGTTCGTCGTCACCACCGGATCGGCCGTATTTGCCCCGGCTTGCAAAATGTCCGATCTCGTTGTCCGCGTTGAGCCGACGGGACCTCGCCATGCAATCGACGTCTAGAAGACAATCGACGTCTATAAAAGCATGTGATAGAGATGCTAGCTTCTGTGATGCACTCCGTCTTCCGGGTTTCAAGAAATGGTGTGTGGCGTGTGGTGTGGTGTGTGGTGCGTAGTTGAGTGATAGACAACATAGAGCAGGTGAATGCGCTACAGTGACGTGGTCTAGGCCGGAGCTATTAGCTGTACGAAGCACTGCTGTACTATGTAAGGTACGGCAAGCGTGGAGGTGTGGGTCCTTTTGGAGAATTGTGGGTATGGGGCTCAATTACACCGGGCTTTTGTAGTTTGTACCTTTGTACTCTTGTATCTTGCATCTTGTACCTATGTATTTTTATATCTCCTCCTCACCACTCTCACTTTACTTTCACGCATCCGTTTGACAACGCTGTTGTTTCGCAAAAAAGGACGCGCCGCCGGAGAATATCTCGTTGTTGTTCTTCTATTGTTTGACTGCATCCAATACTGTACTGCTAATACTACATCTCAAAACCGACGCCTTGATGAGCTCGACAGACTGAATGCACATCCGCATCCGAGTACGACGTGATCAAATGTCAGAGTCAAGGTCTCAAAGTACTCGAAATAATAATACTCTATTTGGTATGCCATACTTGAAAGAGATCTACTGCTCACAGACAGTAATCCTCCGGCCAGCGATCGCTGTGCGTCTGCACATCGCAACGCATGAACAAATCTGAAACTCTGAAACAAGCCGGAAGACACCAGGCAGAGGTAGACTCATGGACCGGTAAGTCGACAAGAGTTGAAAAGAGTGGGCAAGAGTCAATAAGAGTCTATAAAGACTATTTAGCCGATATGCAGTACATAGAGGGACATGGCAGTACAGCAGACCCGGGCCAAGCTTTGTGAATACGACTGCAACCCTCTTCGGGCCGGGCACGCAATGACGTCTGCAGGCGATGAGAGTCCGAGACGGCAAGAATTGGCGATGTGCTGTATCTTCTTGACTGCTGGTAGTACCCTTCGTCTGCTGGGTGTAACTACCGAAATACTAGAACGGTTTGAGGCATCCGGCGGCATACCATCCTCGACGCACATGAGCTGAGCAGCGCCGCAGACTAGAGACACTCCAAACGCCTGTCTGCTGTCATGCCAGAATACATCAGAATAAGCCAGAGTAGAAAGACAAAGAGCAAGATAAAAGCCGCAGCACGCCAGGGTCTCACCAGTGCTTCCATTGTGCCGAGCATCGACTGCTGCTCTGGAGGCAACGCAGATGTTTGGCCCTGCCGACCGGGCCGGGCTTTTTTTTCTGTTTTCTCCTTACATGTTATTACACATTTTACACATCTGAGGACTCCTAAGGTTTGCTGCAAAGTTGAAATACAACGTCTGCACTGCAGCCGGCCAGTCACAGGCTGCATCCCACAGGCCGACGGAGGCAGACTGACGGGGTGCCATTCGATACGGGTCGTAGGGCATCTAGCGACTAGCGCATGACTTTTTGCGTCTCGTCTCGGCTGTGAAAACAAGGCAGCGCATAGAGCAGAGACTGCTGGCGCCACTGCAGCCAAACAGAGCATAACCACGTACAAGTACAGCCATAGCTTAACCTTATTTATTGTCAACCAGACAACGGCTGCTCTCGTCTCAACTTGGCTGACACTGGCTTCCGGCCTCCTAATGCTACCGGGCAGAACAGTGCAATGCTCGACGATGCTACAGAGTGATGCTACCGGGCGTAGCACTATGACGTGGGCAGTGAGTGTTTTCAGCAAGGCATGCATAGTACATCTTCATGGATGACAGTGGCCGTGAGAGAGAGAGTGTGAGAGAGAGTGTGAGAGGGAAAGGCTTAATGACAAGACCTTCCCGATTAGGCAACTGCGGCGTTAAAGATCTTACACCCTGTCTCACCCACACGCAATGAGGCATGTCTATTCTGTACATACAAGAATAATTGATGATTAGTTTTTAGATAGTAAAAAGTGTGTAAATTGTGCGATACTGGAAAAGTATCCGATTGCAGAAAAATATAAAAGACAGCAGTCTTGGCGTGGTGAGTGTGTGCCGATGGTCTCGAGCAGATCTGAAACGAGGGGGCCGAGAAGGGAGAGCAGGCAGAGGTGAGAGCAGTAGAAAAAGACAAAGAGGAGGTAAAAGGTAGAGTACGGGGAGAGAGGGCAGGGGCGATACAGCCGGTGACCGCTCTTTCTAGTGCAGAGGCGGTGGTAAATCAAAAGAATGACTGATCCCCCCCCCCCCCCCCTCGAGCTCGCCTTGACCTTGACCTTGACCTTGATCTTACTTCTCCTTTCCCATCCCTCTTTCTTTCTCCTTCAATCAAAGCCGTGTCTCTGAAAAAACTGCTCGAGTGGCAGTCAACGTCCGGTAGCACGGTAGCATTGTCAGAGAGAGTGGTATCGGCTGCAAAAGTACAACGTCACACGTCATATCGTAGCGATCAGAGAGATCTCGTCGCTCCTTTCCTTGCGGCGGCCCTGCATCTGCACAGCGTCGAAAACGGAGCGATCAACACTGTTAGAGCCTCAGCTGTCTGTACTCTCTGTATGTGGCTGCATGTCTGCATGTCTGCATGTTTGCCCTCTACCGTTACATCTGGTCGACAGCCCGCTCTGCATTGCCATTGGCCTTGCCTCGCATCTTGCCGCTCATCCACCGGGACAACCTTGTTTTCTGTTGCTTTCCTTTGGTTTGATTTCTTTCTCTTGATTTGCTTTCTTTTGCTTGGCTCTGCCTCTGCCAGGCTATGCACCCCGGCTAGCCACTCAGTGTCGTGCATCGCTTCGTCTCTGTCCTATACAACCCTGTTCCTGGATTGCATCTTCCTCGTCTCAGATCTTGATGTACTTTTTACTGTACTACAATTTCAAGGACAGTATCAAGACAAGGCAGACTGGAACGTAAAGTAAAATAAAATAAAAGTTAAGCATACAGGCAGATCGGTACCCCTGCAGCTGTAATCCTGGGTTCCCTGGCATCCATCTCGGAGTCCAACCGGCCGTGCACCGCGGCTCTTTTCCATGCACGTCCTTGCTTTTGTTCTTTTGTTTTTATATTTTATGTTTTATCTTTAATATGTCATACTGATACTACCTACTATACACCAACTACACTCTACAGAGTATATTATACCGCAACCCCTCTACCCGCTTCTTCACATATCCCACATCCATGGCGTATCGATGTCTGGCCGGCTCAAAGATGATATAGTCCTCGTATCTGCACCCATCTCCATCTCCATCTATCCCGTCTTCAGTCTATGAATCACATCTCTTGTCACCCGACATTGTGCTTGTATCGTGCTTACTACCACAGCAGAGCGCCTACTGCCAATAGCAGCACTCTGCACTTCGCCATGCCTCTGAAGAAACACCACAGCCGCGGGGCCAGTCTCAGCCTCAGTCTCGAACCGACGTTTGAAGACACTATCCAGAACAAGTCGCTGCAGGTGAGTGTCCTCTTCTCTACACATAGTGCACCCAATACCCAATACTGACTACAAAGCCATGCGACCTCAACAGCTTCATGGACTACCTCTACTATGTAGAGCGCCGCGCAGAGAACCTGCAGTTCTTCTTGTGGTTCTGCGACTACGTTGAGCGCTGGAGCCGGCTGCCCGTGCACCAGAGAAAGGCGGCGCCGGTGTGGGGGCCGGCCGAGGCGGCAGAGGCGGCCGAGGTGGCCGAGTCGGCCGAAGCATCGCGCGAGGCATCTCTGGACATGGCAACAACGCCTCTTGTCGCAGCCGCTGGCCCGGCCCAGCCGGCACCCACATATGTGCCCTACCGGCCCTACCGGCCCTACCGGCCCTACTACGCCGGACACTCCCGCGGCCCCAGTGCAAGCAGCAGCTACCGCCACCACCGCAGCTACAGCCACTCCTACGTCAACCACAACCACCATCAACACAACCACCACCACCGCACCCTCAGCACAGAGACCGTCCCCTACCGCCCGCGCTCCAACTCGCACGCCAGCGTCGCCACCGCCGCCAGCGTGTCCTCCCTCGCCGCCGCCGCCCTGCCCCGCATCAGCATCCACCAGCGTGCCGACAACGACAGGCTCGCCAACATTCTGACGCTGCTCGAGAACCTGCCCGAGTCGTTGCCCACTACTCCTACCGTAAAGACAGCAACTACAACAGCAACAACATCACCAACAGCAATAACCCCCAGGGAGCCCCCCGACTGGTGCCTCCACTACCAGCAGGCCCTCCTCCACGAGCAGCCCCTGCGCGCCGAGATGGACCGCGTCGTCGCCCACTACATCGACGCCGCCGGGCCCCGCGCCCTCGCCGACGTCGACCTGCTGGCCCCCGAGCGCGCCGCCTGTCTGCGCGCCGCCAAGCACACCACACACCCCTCCGCCCTGCTGCCCGCCTTTCTCGCCGCCGACTCCGCACTGCGCGAGCACTCGTTCCCGGCCTTTGTCCGGGCGTCGTGCGTCGGCAATGTCGAGCCGTGGTCGGCGCGGTGGGCGGCGTCGCTTGCGGTCGCGGTGCTCTTACTCGTCACGGGCGCCGTGCTGCAGGCGCTGCTGGTGCTGCGCGCGCACAGCAACGCGCCGCGCCTCGCGTGCCTGCTGCTGTGGTGGCCGGCGCTCGCGCTGCTGGCCCTGGGCCTGTGCTACAAGATCGACCTCGTGCTGTACGCTCGCGGGCAGCGTTTGCTGCGGGCGTGGGAGGATGGCGTGCCAGATTCGTCAGAGTCTGGATCTGGCTCGGACCCAGAGAAGGGCATCTACACCACGCGGCCGTCCAAGCTGGCCAAGCCAAAGACCAACTCAAACTCCTCTTCCCAGTCGAGGGTGCACCGCCACAAGGCTTCCAGCTCGTCGTCGTCGTCGTCGTCCGTATCGACGTCCCGCCGCGTCGATCCGCTGCGCAAGGCGAGCCTGCAGGCGTTCGGGCCGCGCAACGATCCGGACGGCGAGGTGCAGTGGATGCGGCGCGCGCGGGTGCCGCTGCACCGGCGCGTGCTTGGCCAGCTGTCGTTGCAGCGGCCGCGCACAGCCGCAGTGCAGCACGAGGGAGTGCGGGCCATGCAGAAGCGGGCTGTGCGGACGGCCGTGATGGGTGCCGGGATCGTGTCTGCCGTGCTGGTCCTGGGGCTGCTGTTTGTCCCTGTGCAGTAGTTTTCTTTTGCTTTTTTCTTCTTCTTTTTTTTCGTCTTCTTTTTCTATTCTTTTTTTTTCTTTTTTTCCTCCTCTTTTTCTTCTTTCACCCTACGTCTCATATACCCCGGCTGGACCATGCATTCTTTCAATATGTTAACAATCAAACAAAATAAATCAAAATCAAAATTAAATCAAAATGACAAAGTAAACAAACAACGTTACACCAACCGATAATACAAAGCACAGAGCAGAGATCAATACTGAATAAGACCAAAGGCGGCGATAAGATAAGACGTTGAAGACCCACTAGCCGATTACGGACGAAAAATGCTTATCTGCAAAGCCCATTTGCACCCAAATGCACCCAAATGGTGGGGTCGAGGCTGCGATTGCAGACAGATTTGCGATTTCCAATCAGGCAATGTACACTTTGCTAGTACTCACCGCCAAAATGTACATCGGCCAAATTTTGTTCGACGTCGATTTAGGACATTTAGGACCAATTGAGTCACATCGTCACTGTCGGTCGAGTCTAGAAGTCTAGAGTGCAGACGGAGCTTTGACCTGGTGTTTATTGTTACTTTTCTGCTGCGTTTCTGTTTCTGACTGACTCCAAGACAAGAGTCAGCATACGACAGCCTTTTACTGCGTACCTGCCCATTGAGTCACCGTTTGATTACATAACCCAGACTTCAACTCTCACGACTTTCTCGTCGCATCTCTGTCCGGCGTCTGGCGTCTGTCGTCTCACCTCCATCTCGCAACTTACAACTCACTCACGGATACGACTACTCGGTCTCACAACTCACGCATATCCAGCCAACACATACACAAGCCACATCAGCCGATCGACTGCGCACACTCGGAACCATGGACGCCGTGAGTCTCCCCTGGTCGTCCTCGTCGTCGTCCTCGTCCTCCCCATTTGCCCCTCCCACCTACTAACAGACTAGGACCTGATTGTGCCGTCGCTGGAGACGGTCAAGTCCGTGCTCGCCGACGCCTCGGCCAACGCCACCGCCAAAAAGGCCCCCTTCCCCAACCTCGTGCCCGTCTACGGCCAGATCTCGTCCGACCTCATCACGCCCTCTGCCGCCTACCTCAAAGTCTCCGCACACGCAAAGTCGCCCTACTCGTGCCTCTTTGAGAGCGCCGCCACCGAGCGCGTTGGCCGCTACAGCTTTGTCGCCGCCGGCCCCCGCAAGGTCCTCGAGACCGGCCCCGGTTTCGAGGGCGGCGCCGTCGACCCGCTGCCGGCGCTCGAGGCCGAGCTGGCCAAGTCGGTTGTTGCCCACGTGCCGGGCCTGCAGCTGCCGCCGCTGTCGGGCGGAGCCGTCGGCTATGTGTCGTACGACTGCGTGCGGTATTTTGAGCCCAAGACGGCGCGCGACATGAAGGACGTGCTCAAGATCCCCGAGTCGCAGTTCTGCTTCTACGACACGGTTGTCGCGTTTGACCGCTTCTTTGGCGTCATCAAGGTGATCACCTATGTCAAGGTGGCGCCCCAGGCGGACGGCTCGTACGACGCCGCGGCGGTGGCGGCCGAGTATGCGCGCGCGACGGCCGAGATCAACACGCTCATCGACGTGCTCAACAGCCCGGAGACGCCGCTGCCCGAGCAGAAGCCCGTCGCGCTCGGCCGCGAGTACACGTCCAACGTCGGCCAGCAGGGCTACATGAACCACGTCACGGAGCTCAAGAAGCACATTGTCAAGGGCGACATCATCCAGGCGGTGCCGTCGCAGCGCTTTGCGCGCCCCACAGACCTGCACCCGTTCAACGTCTACCGCCACCTGCGCACCGTCAACCCCAGCCCCTACCTGTTCTACGTCGACTGCGGCGGGCGCTTCCAGATTGTGGGCGCGTCGCCGGAGCTGCTGGTCAAGTCGGAGGGCGGCCGCATCATCACGCACCCGATCGCCGGCACGGTGAAGCGCGGCAAGACGCAGGAGGAGGACGACCGGCTGGCGGAGGAGCTGCGGTCGTCGCTCAAGGACCGCGCGGAGCACGTGATGCTGTGCGACCTGGCGCGCAACGACGTGACGCGCGTGTGCGACCCGCGCGAGACGCGCGTGGACCGGCTGATGGTGGTGGAGAAGTTCTCGCACGTGCAGCACCTGGTGTCGCAGGTGTCGGGCGTGCTGCGGCCCGAGTGCACGCGGTTCGATGCGTTCCGGTCGATTTTCCCGGCGGGCACGGTGTCGGGAGCGCCCAAGGTGCGGGCGATGGAGCTGATTGCGGAGCTGGAGGGCGAGAAGCGCGGCGTGTACGCGGGGGCGGTGGGCTATTTTGGGTACAACGGCCTGGGGGGCGGCAGCGACGGCACGGCGATTGTGGAGGGGTGCATGGACACGTGCATTGCGCTGCGGACGATGGTGGTGGCGGACGGCGTGGCGTACCTGCAGGCGGGCGGCGGCATTGTGTTTGACAGCGACGAGTACGACGAGTGGATGGAGACGATGAACAAGCTGGGCGCCAACATGCACTGCATCACGTCGGCCGAGCAGCTGTACGCGCGGCGGCAGAGTTGATTTTAGTCTGTCTTTCCTTTTTTTTCTCTCTATTGTTTGCATCTGTATTGTATTTGAATAAAAGTCATAAGTCGTAAGCTATACAGTCCTGTCTATCCCCGTCCTCTATCCCGCCCTCTATTCCATGTCCTTGCACATTCTAAGCCTCCTCCGTGTCCGACTCTTCGTACCACTGCCCGGCCGTGTCGACAAAGGGCGGGATGTAGGCCGCACCGTCCGTCTTCTCAATGTTCAGCCGCGACAGGTCGACGTCGCGCAGCGAGCGCACGTTGATGCCGTAGCCGTCAAAGCCCGGCTTGAAGCGGTCGAGAAAGTCGATGGCGACGCTGGCGCCGCACTGCTTGCAGAACAGGTGGTGCTGCAGCTTCATGTTGAACTGGTAGACGCCGCAGCGCTTCTGGCCGCCGCCGCGGTTGCGGAAGACGACGTTGTCGCGGGTGGGATAGACGAGCAGGTAGCCGAGGCGGCGGCACGCAGAGCAGCTGCACTCGATGACGGTGTGGGCGTCCTCGAGGGGCGGCTGCAGGGTGACGTCGAAGGCGATGGCGCCGCAGTGGCAGCCGCCCTGGTAGGTTTTTGCAGGCACGGGGGTGCCGGCGGCGGCCTGCTGGGCGAGGTAGCGGCACTTGTTGACGGGGCGCCAGGGCAGGGCCATGAAGGACTCGAGGGTCATGCCGTTGGGGAGCGGTCTTGTGCCGGTGCTGGGGTGTGTTTGTGTCTGTGCTTCTCGTTGTGTTTCTTCTTCTGATGCCATGGCTGCTACCGGCTGCATGAGTTCGATCTTAGTCATGCTGTCTGCTGTCTGATGATGTTTGATGTCTGCTGTCTGCTGTCTGATGACGACTGCTGTCTGATGGTGTCTGATGTGTCTTGGTATGCCCTTGATATGATCTCGATCCTCGATGATGCAGGCAGATATAAACAATGGCAGATATCACCAGCTCAGTTATAAAGCGGATGTCCGACAGATTGTATCACGGTGTCGGATGATGTGATAAGCAAGACAGACTGTTGGCCACTGTCTCGGAGGGTGTCTTGTCTTCTTGTCTTTCTTCTTTCTTTTCTTCTTTCTTTTCTTCTTTCTTCTCTTCTATCTCTGTCTGTTGGTGCAAGGCTGACGGGACAAAGGGCCACAGGGAGAGCCAATATTGCCGGGAGCTGTGTGTACTTATACTCAGTCGAGGCCACTCTCTGGCTTCTTCGTCACACAGATGCATTTAAGCAACTTGCTTACTTTAGATAATACTCTACATTAATATACAGATCAATAACCGAGCATCGTCGGAAGAGAGCACACGGAGGAGCAGGCCAGTAAGTCCAGGCGTGGCCGTGGCTGTTGGCGACTGTCAAAGCGAGAGACAAACTCGGTCTGACAGACCAAAAGACTGCGCATATGGATAACAACACAACTGAATAATGAATAAATATATATATATAAATAAATAAATACAAATAAACAAATAAAGCCAAAGGAATGGTCTCAGATGCTCTTGCTCGGCACCGATGAGCTGCAAGGAGGCCGGAGTTATAGCGGTGATGCGGTGCAAAGGAATAAATCCGCGCAGCAGCTGTCAAGGTTAGGAAGCGTGGAATTAGAGACAGATGCAGGTTTACAACAGTACGGAATAAAGACCAAAAGACCAAGAAATAAAGAACGAAAAAGAAAACGCATTATATCCGCCAAGCCAGCGCCGGATTTATCGATGCCCGCCTACGATGCCTTAATACATACCGTATGTACATACACCGTACACAGTACAGGCAAGAGCAGAGGGCAAAGGGCACTAGCCGGCATTATTCCTGTTCCGCATCTGGACCCTGGGTACCTTTGCTCACCGTCTCACCGAGTCGATTTATTGCAGATGGGTTTTGTTATTGGTGCGTTTTCTGTTGACTTTGGACTTTTGAATGCTCTCAATATTCTTGGATTTTCGTAGAGTGCTGCGGCCTGTTTTCCTGTGCTCGCCATTTCAGAGGCACACGGGCTGGCACAGCATCTGCAGTCAGCTGAAGAAGCAAGCTGACCTCAATCGAGCAGATGCTATAATTACATAATGCAAATAGTACAGATGTACAAGGTACCTTCTACTCTGCTCAGGCGCATTGCTTCCTAAAACGTGCTAGCCTGCCAGCCGCCCAAGCGAGCCAGCTCTGCCTCGCCAGCTCCAGGTCTCGACCCTGCCGGCCGGATCCCGAGCATCGGCCAGCCCAGATGTGACAAGTAGATCCGTGCCGCGGATGAGAATGATTCACAGCTTAATTTGCGTCGGTCCAGATGGTGCAATTGTTGACTTTGTAATACAGGCACGCTCCGCATCGTCCGCGGAGCACACAGTCCCGCCTCCGTCGCCGCGGCCCCGGAATGCCCTGCAAATGGCGGCGTCTCCAGTGAGTCATGTTTTAATTAAGGAGATGCAGATGGAGATGCGAATGGAGATGCAAATGTGAGATGATGTAAAATGTGATACAGCTGTTGCGGGTCAGGTCGTGGAGCCACTGGAACTGTTGGGCAATGCAGCCAGCCTCTGTCTTCTGACCGTCAGTCCGCAACCGCCGGCGTTCGGCCTGCCACGTGGATCTGTTGACCTGTCTGCTGTTTTTTCTTATATTTAGTTGTAGTTGTTCTTCTTCTCTTATTATTCTTGTATTTGATTTGTAATGTTAGTATTCTCTTCCTATTGTGTTTGATTTGTAAAGTTCTTGTTCTCTTCTTGTGCTTGCATTTGATTTGTAATTGTTCTTATTCTCTTTTATTCTCTAATTGTATCAAACATATCCGTAACATCGCTCGCTATCATTACACGGTCGACTCACTCCTACTCCGTCTCAATCAGCACGCCGTTCTTCTCTGCCGCCGCCGCCGCCGCCGCTGCGCGCCCGACAAACGTCGACATCGCAGTGTCCATGCCTGACAGGAACCGCGCCAGCTTCTGCACGCTCGCCGGCAGCACGTGGTACCATGCAATCCACCGCGCATAGAACGGCATGCCAATCTCGCCCGCCTTTCCATTGTCAATCGCGCTGATGATCTCCTTGGCCACGTCCACCGGCTCAACCACCGGCGCAAAGAACGAGCTCGGCGTCTGCACCCCGTAGAACAGCGGCGTGCTCAGCTGGCCCAGCGTCACCAGCACCGTGCGGATCTCCGGGTGGCTCGCCTTGAGCTCCGCCGTAATCGACCGGTGCAGCGCCGTCAGGCCCGCCTTGGACGCTGCGTAGTCGCTCAGCTGCACGCCGCCCAGCTCGCCCAGCACGCTCGAGATCGTCACAATCGTGCCGCCGTAGCCGCTGCGCACAATGCCGGGGATAAACGTCCGCAGCGTGTAGAACGCCGCCAGCAGGTTCGTCGTGATCGTGCGGTCCATCTCCTCCAGGCTCAGATCCAGCAGCCGCTTGCCCGCCAGCACCGCCGCGTTGTTGATGAGCACCGTCGGCGTGCCCAGGTCGCGCTCAATCTCGGCCGCCACGCGCTTGAGCTGCTCCTTGTCTGTAATGTCGCACTTGTAGCACGTCACGCCGCGCGCCTCGCCGTTCTCCATCTCCTTGACGTCCAGCACGGCCACCGTCGCGCCGCGCATGCCGTACACCTCGGCAATCAGCAGACCCAGACCGCTGGCGCCACCCGTAATGACAATGACCTCTTCGCTGAGGTCGACCTCGCGCGGCAGGCCGTACGCAATGCGGCGGTTCACGGCGCTAAACACCCAGCACGCCGTCACACCCATGGCGTAGAAGTAGGACACGCGGATGGGCATCGCCGTCCACTCCATGTGCTCGGCGCGGAAGCACAGCACCACGACCCAGGCGATAAAGGGGTGGAAGAAGGTGACATAGAGCACTTTGAGGACGAGGTCGATGGAGAAGGGGGCGAACCACGAGTCGCGCGTTGGCGGGCGTTGGAAAGCGTCCATGGTGGTGGTATTGCTGTGTGTTGGTGATGTTGGTGTTGGTGATGATGGTGATGATGATGGCGAGAAGCAAAGGAGAACTCGAAGAGTAAATTATAAACTCACGGCCAGCGTGAAGAAACGAAAGCAAGAAATGATCTGGTGATGGGGAGGAGAAAGAGAAAGAAGAAGAAGAGACGTGAAAAGAGATGAAGTGAAGAGATGAAGAAGAGATGAAGAAGAGATCAACAAAAGAGTAAAGAAAAGAGATGAGAGGACAGATGAGGAGACAAAAGAGGAGCTTCTTCACAATTACACAAATATTTCTCCGTACCTGAATGCTACCATGAGCTCGAGGCTGTCGCCAGGTCGTTCTTTCCTATTTCCTTCCTACTTCTTTCCGTTTATGAAACCTCGAATTGTTTCCCACCATGGCCCCAGCGTCAGAGCGTCACCATACAGCGCTGCATGTGGCCTGCGTCCAGGAGCTCCGGGTAGTTTCAACGCCCCAAAACGGCCAAGACCAGGGGTAGCTGTGAGCCAATCAGATGTAGATCCCAGCGCTAACTACATACCATGTACACGCTGAGTAGATGGTGAGTCAAGACAGTAAACGCCACAGCAGTGGCGGTGTGGTGGGGCCAGGCAATGGCCTTTCGCGTCCACTGGCAACCTGGAGCGGGCACAGCAAGCTCCCTGCCTTGTGTGGTGCTGGTCGCTTGGTCATTCTGAGATACAGTATCGCCAGCCTCGACCCTGCTGCTTGTTGACTATAGCTTCGATATTCCACCACCTTTGCACACGACACCGACGACGCTAAAGACGCTCACGTCACTCACATCTGCACCCGGCAATCATATTTTGACGAATTGACACTGTAATACACCTCTACCAAGCTCAACATTGGCCTCCCCGCCTCGAGCTCCTCGACGTCAACACCACACCCTACCTCACACCTCTAGACCTCGCACCTCACACCTCACACATCTACTACACCTCTAATTCAGCCACACACAATGCCTGCCGACTCTGAGCGGGTGCAGGAGGCCAAGAAGCTGGCAGCGTCCAGCCCGACCAAGGCAGAGGCCATCTACAAAGACATCATCTCCAAGCCGCCATCCGTCACCTCCGACGCCGCCATCCGCGAGTACGAGGCCGCCCTCATTGCCCTCGGCGAGCTCTACCGCGACCAAAAGGACACCTCCAACCTCGTCGACCTCGTCACACAGAGCCGCACCGTGCTGTCCTCCTTTGCAAAGGCAAAGACCGCAAAGCTCGTACGGCAACTGCTCGACCTGTTCCGCGACATCCCCAACACCACCGACATCCAGATCTCCACCACAAAGTCGTGCATAGAATGGGCCACCTCGGAGCGCCGCGGCTTCCTGCGCCAGAACCTCGAGACCCGCCTGGTCTCGCTCTACATGGCCAAGCAGGCCTACTATGACGCCCTCACCCTCATCAACGGCCTGCTGCGCGAGCTCAAGCGCCTCGACGACAAGCTCGTGCTCGTCGAGGTCCAGCTGCTCGAGTCGCGCGTCTACCACGCCCTCGGCAACGTCTCCAAAGCCCGCGCTGCCCTCACCAGCGCCCGCACCAGCGCCGCCTCCGTCTACACCCCGCCGCTGCTGCAGGCCAACCTGGACATGCAGTCGGGCATGCTGCACGCCGAGGACAAGGACTTTAACACGGCGTTCAGCTACTTTATCGAGGCCCTCGACGGCTACCACACGCAGGACGAGCCCGCCAAGGCCACCGCCGCGCTGCAGTACATGCTGCTGTGCAAGGTCATGCTCAACCTGAGCGACGACGTCAACCAGCTGATGGCCTCCAAGCAGGCCGTCAAGTACGCCAGCCCCAGCCTCGAGGCCATGAAGGCCATTGCGCGCGCGCACGCCAACCGCTCGCTCGAGGAGTACGAGAGCGCGCTGGGCAAGTACCGCTACGAGCTGGCGAGCGACGCCTTTGTGCGCAACCACCTGCGGCGGCTCTACGACGCCATGCTCGAGCAGAACCTGATCAAGGTCATTGAGCCGTTCTCGCGCGTCGAGATCGACCACATTGCCAGCATGGTCGGCCTGGACAAGCAGCAGGTCGAGCGCAAGCTGTCGCAGATGA
Organism: Ophiostoma australiae; assembly: GCA_022392945.1. Classification (NCBI taxonomy): domain Eukaryota; kingdom Fungi; phylum Ascomycota; class Sordariomycetes; order Ophiostomatales; family Ophiostomataceae; genus Ophiostoma; species Ophiostoma australiae. The sequence continues at coordinate 47,219 of JAKRGJ010000012.1, forward strand.
TCCTCGACAAGGTCATCATCGGCGTGCTGGACCAGGGCGCAGGGTGTCTGATCATCTACGACGAGGCGACGCGCGACGAGGGCTACGTTGCGGCGCTGGCCACGATCGAGAAGCTGAGCAGTGTCGTCGACGTCCTCTACACAAACCAGGCCTCGCTGCTGGAGTAGGTCTATACTAGTTTAGACGTTTTATAGATGTTAGGGCGATGGTACGAACGGCATGGTTGTTTACGATCAATTCAATTTACAATTTATTGTTTTATTATTTAGTATTTAAGTAGAGGGTGAAATAGTAATAAAGCACTGTAGGAGTATGATGCTTCACACCGCCTTCCCGATTGGTCGCGTGACCTTGGCAATGGACAGGGAAGGTCGATATTAGTGAACATCCTGCTGTACGCGGCAGAATTCATTTTTCACATACACGCCGGACCCACCTTAAACTTTGATATTCATTGATATTCAAAGCACTGCAAGTACACGGCGACTCTACGGACGACAGATACACAGAAATTCCAGCAGCCAGAGGATGCCAACATGACAGCATCTTCTTCATGTGCCTGTCGCACTGCAGCGCTGCGCATCTTTGTGCGCAGCCTCGTCCCGGCGCCGTCATTAGCATTAGCATCACCATCAGCATTAGCGACAGTCCGCCTCGGATCCTCGTCGCCCGCAGTAGCACAAGCAAGAACGTTTGCAACGGTGCCGACACAATGGCGGACAGCACTGCCGGTACTGCGGCCAGCCCTGCTCAGCCAGGCGGCCGTCCGCACAATCCACGATGAAGCCGAGTCAGCAAGAACGGACAAAACAGAGACACTGCCGGCACAGCCTCCCTCCCCAGAACCGTCTGCACTGCCGCTGTCTGCGACACCCACTGCGACCCCCGGCAAGAACAGGCGCAAGAAGCTGCGCCGCAGAATAGCGGCCGAAGCCCAAGCCGAGCAGATCCTCAAACAGGAGGGGCTCTTGAAGGCGGCCGCTCCAGAGGCTGCACCTACGCCTGAATATACAAGTACACCCACATCCACACCCACATCTACGACCCCCCAACCAATAGTGTCCGATGCGAGAAAGCAGAGAAAGATCCTCCGCGCGGCCCGCCGCGAACAGCTCCGCGAAGCCGCCCTCAAGGAAGAGCTCGCCAGCAAGATTCTATCCAAGAAACAGCGCCAGGCGCGGGCCCGCACTGCCAAGAAAGACACCAAAGACACCAAAGACACCAAAGACACCAAAGAGACTGCTAAAGAGGAGGCCGCAAGGGCGAAAGAGGCGGCCGCGCTTGCCGCCGCCCGGGCCCAGCGGCGCCTCGAGAAGAAGGCGCGCGGCAAGGCCGAGCGGTACGCGCAGCTGAAGGAAAACGACCCGGCCAAGTACGCCGAGGTCGAGGCGCGCCGCGTCAAGCGGGAGATGAAGAAGGAGCGCAAGGCGACACGCCTGGAGAAGAAGCAGCTCATGGAGGAGCGGTCCAAGGCGCTCCGGCGGGTCAAGAGGGAGCCCAAACCCAGAGAGGAGGAAGACGCCGACGAAGAAAACGGAGAAAACGACGAGAGGCCCGCGTGGCAGATGCAGAAGAAGGCGCTGAGGCAAAAGTTCCCCGACGGCTGGCAGCCGCGCAAGAAGCTGTCGCCCGACGCCCTGGACGGCATCCGCGCGCTCAACAAGCAGCTGCCCGAGACGTACACGACGGCGGTGCTGGCGGCGCACTTCCAGGTGTCGCCGGAAGCCGTGCGGCGCATTCTCAAGTCCAAGTGGCAGGCGTCGCCCGAGGAGGAAGAGGCGCGGCAGATGCGCTGGTTTGAGCGGGGCAAGCAGGTGTGGACGCGGTGGGCGGCGCTGGGCAAGAAGCCGCCGAAGCAGTGGCAGCGCGAGGGCATCCTGCGCGACGCGTCGTGGACGGGCAGCCGCAAGCGGGCGCAGGAGGCGCGGGCGGCGCACGAGGGCCAGCAGGCGCACGAGGCGCAGCTCAAGGAGGAGCGGCCGCATCTGCTCAAGGGCCGGAGCCGGCGCATGTACGAGCGGGACCAGGCCGGTGCCGGCCAGGGCAGAGGGCCGTCGAGTGCGAGACCACAGCGGCCGAGACCTCACACACAGAACGGCGACGGCCGGCAGCGTGACGGCCGGGGCCGCGGCAAGAAAAGAGAATGGGGAGCCGTCCCAGGCCGAGGCCGCGGCCGCGGCCGCGCGGGCGAGGACAAGGGCGACGCCGCGTTCCCCAGCGAATGGTAGACGGGCGCGAGCCGGAAGTCGGTCTGCTTGTACAAATATTAATGCCACTCATAGAAACCATCATGTATATTACGACATCTAGAATAAAAGCGCTGCATTGCATTTTAGTTAAGCATTCCTTTTACGATATTGCTGTGACATGGGAAACAAGAGCAAAATATAAATCCAGGTCAGGCATGGTCACTTAAGAGTAAAGTTGTAGATAAAATATTGTGGTAGCATTTATTATAATATCCTTAGTAAGACAACTCCGTAGATGCATGCAATGATTCCAAACTCCAGCCATGAAGATGAGAGATGAGAAACAACAGAAGAAAACGAATGAAAGAATATAGAAAAAAAGACAACGCCAGGTATAGTACATATGAAAGGAGACAACAATAAGATCAACAGAAAAACTATGCATCGGCCATCAGCTCGACAGGCGGCCGCGCCGTGTGCGTCAGCGTAATGGGCTTTGAGCTTATGGAGGCCGTCGGCGACGACGAGGACGGCGACGAGGACGACGACGAGCCCGCCCATGTGGCTTGGTTCAGCTCCTCGTCCGTGTTGATGTCGGTCATGTCCTCGACGGCAATGGCGGGCAGGCCGGCGCGCTCGCTGTGGTCTTCGGGCTGGTAGATGACCAGCGTCGAGCTGCGGCTTCTCTTCTTGATGGGCAAATCAGACGAAGACTGCACAGCGTGTGCTCCCGGGGACGGCATCTCTTCCGGCGACCGCATGGCAATGTCTTCCTCCTCGGCCTGGTGGCGCAGCCGGGCCAGCGCATCGGCGAGGTCTTCGGCGTGCACCTGCTTGTTGGGCGCGTCCTCGAGGCGCATCTCCCAGTCGTGGGGCGGGCTGGGCGGCGGCGAGATGAAGAAGAGCTTGCCGGCGTCGGGCAGCTCGAGACGGACGGTCTTGGTGGGGTCGACGTCGATGGGGGTGGCGCGGCTAAAGTAGACCTGGCAGGTGGCGCCCAGCAGCGCCTCGCCGTCCCATACGGCACGGACGCGGGCGGCGTCCTCGGCTGAGTAGAAGGACGCAATGATGCGGCGGAAGGACCTGAGGGGGGCCCAAGAGTGGATGGTTGCGGACTGGGAGACGAGGTCGCGGATGATGTCGAGGTTGTCGGGGCGGAAGATGTCGAGGTGGTCGAGGTTTGTGAAGAGCAGGGTGTTTGTGGGAACAGGCGGCGGCGGCGCCGTGGCCGAGGAGGACGGCTTGAAGGCGGGCAGGACGGAGAGGTCGAGGGTGAGGTTGGAGGAGCGTCTTGAGCGCAGGGACGATGAGCGCGAGGAGGAGCGCGAGGAGGGGGCCGTAGAGTCCATTGTGAGTGGTGTGTGTGTGTGATGAGTGTGTGTGTGATGAGTGTGTGTGTGATGAGTGTGTGTGTGATGAGTGTGTGTGTGATGAGTGTGTGTGTGAGAGAGAAAGAGATAGGCAGATAAGTAAAAGTAGAAACTCCGTGATGTCGAGTTGTAGATGCTGTCTGTCAGAAACAAACTCAAGAATCGAGACGGAGAGGATGCAGATATAAGTAAGCAGGTGATGCACAGGCAAAAGAAGTGGCGGGCAAAGAGCGGCAGAGGGAAGGTGCGCAGCCGAGTGCAGGCGCAGGGGTCTGGTCTGAGGTAACTCAGTCTAGATTACGGAGACTACTACATAGTACAGAGACTAATACCATCTACTATGTACATGCTAGCAAAACGAGACAAAGATAAATGCGGGCTGTCCGGCGCAGTGCAAGTACTTTTTGCTAGCAAATACACGCCAAGGGTACTTGTTGACGAGTCACTGTGAGGACGCCTCCCCGGCTCTAAAGAGAAGGAGACAGAGTGCTGCGGCCGGCGGGGCGAATTAGAGAGGATTTTCATGTTTTGGGTGGGAGGGAAGGTGGCTGTAGGAATAAAGCGGGTCCGCGTCCTCGGGCGTCTGCACTATGTATCTTATTACTACTGTACTGTATCTACTGTCTCTGTGCTGCAGACTGCAGATGTCTCGTCTCCAGTGTCTCGTTTGTCTCGGTTGTACCGTCACCGTCTCCGGATAAGAGTACGAGCGGACAGAGCACTTGAGGCTAAGACTATAAAACGGCTTTAGCTTCATCAAGGAGGCTGAGCAGGTTGGCATGTTTGCGTTTTTCATTGTAGATTCCAAGTGGAATGATGGCGATGGCAATGGGATGGCGATGAGATGGGGATGAAACAGAGGCAGCCGTCAATCAGACACAGACACAGACACGTATATCAGACACATAGATGAGCCTGTGCAAGCAGCAGAGGTCAACAGAGCATGAACACGGCCCAGAAGCATCGTATTCGAGGGCATGCACTATTTGCTTGGATGCACTTGGACGAGAATCAAGATACAAGTTACAAGATACAGGATACAAGAAGCGAAAAGCAAAAGCAAAGGCAAATCAAGATGGATATCGCATTGCTACGCCGTATTCCGTCTCGTATCGTATCGCCACTGTACAGCCAGTTAAACGCAACGCAAAGCAAAGCAAAGCAAAGCAAAGCAAAGAAGGCAACGAAATACCAAATAGGCAGGCATGCCAGAAAGCAAAAACGAAACATCAAAACACAAGAGAACAGAACAGCGCACAAACAAAGTGTGCTTGCGGGGAGCGAGGCTCAGCATGACGACTCCAGGGGGTGGTTAGCAAGTCAAGCACTGCCCTGTGGGATAGGTAGACACGCTGTAATCAGTAGTGTAATAAGTAAGCAATAAGATTTGGTGGCGGCCTCTGTCCGGCCATTATTATGTATCTTATCTTACATAGAACTGTAATATCACGTATGTACGTAGTATGAGATTTGTCCACTGGGCCCAAGAACACCCGGCCAATCAACACAGCCACCGAGTATGATGGCCGTATGATTCAAGTTCACTCGGCATGACGTCTCTTGGTCGACTTCTTTCTACTTACATGCTATGTAATACTGAGGCTTTGCACTCCGCGTGCTCCCCGCGTCCCCTCGCTGTCGTCTCCGCCTCAGCTCTGAACGTCAGTCTCTTCATTCCTTTTCTTCTTCCTCTCTGCGTTGGTCATTGCATTACGGATAAGCAGGCGCAGACGGTCAACTGTCAGGGCTTGCCGTGCTTTGCTTTGCTTTGCTTTGCTTTGGATCTTGGTTCTTGGATCTTGGCCTATTGGCTTCAAGCCCTTCCGTCAGTTTTGATTCCATCGTCCAGGCCACGATTGGCTGCGGCAGTGGCTTGTCCGAGGATTGAGTGATATATAAATCAATAAAAATGAGTAAATAACAATAGACCAATTCCCTACGACCGATTATGAAACCCTCCGTGGCACCCGTTAAAGTGGCAGATCTGCACATTCGAGGCTGTTCGTTTGATCCTTTGATTTGGATCTAACACATTGCTTCGCCTTGCATACTCTCCGTGGGCTGTCGTGATGGCGTTATGACGTGGCTCATGATTGATATTGCGGTGAAAAAGAAAGAAAAAAGAAAGAAATAGGAAATCACCAGCTGAATAGCACCCACGAGGGCTGTGCATGTCATCCATCGGCATTGTCCACTGTCGCTGTCCATTGTCAGCTGGCAGTTGTCAGCGGTTTATCATCATTCATCTCTATTAAATTGTTGTGTTGTCATTTCGTGTTGGCCCCCGGGTTCAAGTGTCGCCGCAATTGCCGCTTCTTGTGGCGGTTCACAATATCAATGCAATGTCGTCAATGCCCCGTCATCTACTATGAGATCCATCACTATCATTTTTTATCGTACAAACGAGCCGTCAGCTCCCTAGATCCAATATCATCTCTTTACATAGACCGCCAGGCCACTCGCGCGGACTACGCTCTCATCTAATCGTAACCCCCAGCTGGCTCGCCAGTGCCTCCACCACCTCCGCCTGCTTGTCGTTCGTCTCCGCATTCGTCAGCGTCCGCTCCAGGCTGCAGTAGTTGATCCGGTAGCAGCGGCTCTGCCGCTTTGTCTTGGGGTGCGTGAACGAGTCGATCAGCTTGACGTCCTCCACCCAGTCGCCCGCGACGCTGCGGATAATCTCCATCACGTCGTTGTGTCCGTCGCCGTGCTCTCCCGCCACCGTCTGCACAGACTCGGTCTGGGCAGACCCGGTCTCGGCAGGGCCCGGCAGCCAAAAGGACACGTCCTTGTAGCACGAGGGGTGCTTGGAAAAGGGCACAAACCGCTTCAGCTTGCCCAGGTCCGCCGACACGCCGCGGAACTGCGCCAGGAACCGCTCGTCCGTCGACCAGAACAGCCGGATGTCCGTGATCTGGAACAGCAGCATCGCGATCCGGTCCAGGCCGATGCCAAATGCCCAGCCAATCTGCGACGGCACGCCCGCCGCGTCCAGCACCGGCTGCTTGGAGATGCCGCACCCCAGCACCTCCAGCCACTCGCCCTCGTACAGCACCTCGAGCTCCCACGACGGGCTCGTGAACGGGAAGAACGCCTCCACCCACCGCATCTTGAGGCCCTCTGTTTTTGTTTCGGTGTCGTTTTCTCCTTCTGCTTCTGTTTCAGAAAGAGCCGCAGAATCCAGGGCAGCCTTGGCACGCGTAAAGACGTCCACCACCATCAGCTCCAGCGACCGCTTCAGGTGCTTGCCCAGCGCCTCCACCTCCGCCGCCGAGTGGCCCGCCTCTTCCTGCCGCGGGTTGCCCGCATGGAACGCCGGGCCGGCGTCCTCCACCGGCACATAGTGCTCTGGCAGCTTCGCAAAGTCGGCCATGATAGCCGCCGCCAGGTCGCCGTGCTCGTCCCCCTCCGTCCGCCGGTCCCACACGCGCGCCCCCTCCATCTGGTGGAACACCGGGTAGTGCGTCCGGTCCACCTCGTCGCGCCGGTACACGTCGGCACTCAGCAAGAACCCCGGGCTCGCATTCTCGCTAAACACCTCCACCTCGTGCGCGCTCGTGTGCGTGCGCAGCAGCGTCGTCTTGTTGACATAGTAGGTGTCGGAGCGGCTGCGGCCCGGGTGGTCGGGCGCGAAGCCGAGCGAGTCAAAGTTCTGGAACGTAGACACGACGGGGTGCAGCGAGTTGTGGTACGTGAACGTGGGCGCGGGGAACTTGGACTCGATGATCTGCCGCGTAATGGCAATGGGGTGGTCGGGCTGGAGATGCAGGCGGCGGCCGGCAGCGGCGATGACGTTGGCGGGGATGTTGTACCAGGGGTCGATCTTGTAAACCTGGTCGTCGATGGTGACCTCGGACCCCGGCGGGGGTGTGGAGTTGGAGAGGGAGCGGGATGTAGGAGTAAACGGGGACGCAGAGGTCAAGGCCGGGAGACGACGAGTTCTAGATGCTTGGCTTCTAGGAGTCTGTAGAGGCCGAAGAGTCTGAAGAGTCTGGAGAGTCTGGAGAGTCCGGGTCGAGGCGGACAGTATCCGAAGTGGCCGGGCACTTTTGAGGGGCAGCGACAGCCCGCGGGCCAGTGGCCGTAGTCGCAGTGCAGCCGACATTGTGTATAGTGTGTATTGCCGTCACAGCAGCTCTCTTTCTTCATCCAGTCTCTACTTTTTGCCGACGTCAGAAGCTTCAAAGTGGAAAGTCGGCGCGGCCTGCGGGGCCAGCCGCTGTTGGCCGTGTGAATTGGATAGCTCAGCTGTGGACACTGTGTGCTCGCTGGGAGCTGTCCCAGACAGGCGCAGACTCTCCGCGAGCGGAGTCTCGGGGCGAGATGTGCCTGCCCGTGACGGTGCGTTGTTGGCACTGCAGGGTCTTTCTTCACAGTGTTACACAGTGCGGCAGAAGACTGGCTGGCAGTGTCGAATAAGCAACAACCATCACTCAACAGCTTCACATGTTTGTATCAATGTCGAGCATTTTGAATTCATTTTAGACAATATTCTTTTTTGTATATAATTTTATTTTTGCTTGATCTGAAGCAATATTTTTGAGTATTCATTTATTTGGCTTGCTATGTCTCAGTTTTATTTTGAGTAAAAGTCAATCTTTAGGCATTGTAAACAAGGTAAGATAACTGACAAGAAAAATAGACGGATTGACTACTCTTTCTGGCAAATAATCAGCCCATCGTGTCTTTCCTCTGAATTCTACACCGTCTGATCGCATCTACTGCCGACCGGAGCCATCATAGCGACCCCGACGACCGACATTTAATTGCTGGCCAACGGCTGTCCAATATGGCCTGAATTATCGATTGCTCTTTCCATAGTCAATCTGCTCTTGCCATACGTAGTTTGCAGGCTGCTTCTTTCCTTGTTCATATCTACGGCCTTTATGTCCAATCTGTGCCTTCCTTACTCGGCCAGATATTGCAGTTATCCGCATCTGACGGCAACCTCCTTCCATTTTCATATTTTTCCAGTTAAGCATTACTATTCCTCTCACCTTACCACAGCTGCCTATCCATGTCTGCCTTCATCCTCGCTTCTCGCTCCTACATACTTTGTGATCATCCTTCTCGCATCTACTCACCTTGGCTCTCCTCAACTCTGGACTCTATTATAACTACCTCCGCCAATACTCCGCCAATCACCGCCTTGGGTTTTGGAGATCTCCAATTCCGCATTCACTTCGTCTCGTCGGCTGTCGTCCTTTGATTCTAACTCGAAATACGTCATCTGTCAGAGCCAATTCAGCTCGCTTATCTGTGCTTCTTCATTTTTTATTTTCTCTTTTTTTCTCTCTTCTTCATTGTCGCAACATTTCATACACCATAACCAACGATTTCTTTCTATCCGCTCTAATTGGTGCCCGGGGCCGACTACCGCATAACAGCCAGCCAGACTACCACGCGAGGGTCCTCTTTTTTCGTCTAAATAAAATAGAAGAAAAAATAGAAGAAAAAGAAAAAGGAAAAAAGCCAAAAAGCAAAAAGCAAAAAGAGAAATCCTCGACATTATTACCCGCTCGGCCCATTTCTGCGCTTCTCGGTTACCGCCCGACGTCCCCGAACGTGAGCCTTGCGCCGAGAGAGTTTCAGTTTTCAATTATATAAATTGGATTGAGACTTTTGATTTTATTGCATTTTATTTTGATTACACCCATCTCATCCCACCGAATCTCTTTTATTCACTTAACAAGAGACCTTTGAGACCATGGCTTCGACAAAGACCGGCCCGGCCCCGGGCTCATCACCGGCCGCCGCCGAAAGCGCAAAGCCCGCCGCTGCCTCATCACCAGCAGCAGCATCAAAAGCCGTCATTCACTACCCCTTTTGGCTCGGCGGCAGTGCCAGCAGTCTGGCTGCTTGCGTCACCCACCCCATGGATCTGGTCAAGGTCCGCCTGCAGATGCGCCACGGCGACCTGCCGCGCTCCATGAGCGGCACCTTTGTCCACATTGTCCGCAACGAGGGCATCCGCGGCCTCTACAGCGGTCTGTCCGCGTCTCTCCTGCGCCAGCTCACATATTCCACCACCCGTTTCGGTCTCTACGAGGCCATCAAGTCGCGCATGGAGGACCATGCCGTCGCCACGCCCGACAAGGACGGCAACCTCAAGAAGACGCTGAGCTTCCCCGCCCTCGTTGCTGCGGCCTCTCTCGCCGGTATGGCCGGTGGCTTCGCCGGCAATGCTGCCGATGTCCTCAATGTCCGCATGCAGCACGATGCTGCGCTGCCCGTCGAGCAGCGCCGCGGCTACCGCAACGCGCTCGACGGCCTGGTGCGCCTGGCGCGCGAAGAGGGCATCGTCAAGGGCTGGTTCCGCGGCGTCTGGCCCAACAGCGCGCGCGCCGCTGCCATGACAGCCGGCCAGCTCGCATCCTACGACACGGCCAAGCGCATCCTGCTGGCCACGACGCCGCTCACGGACAACATGACCACCCACCTGATCTCGTCGTTCCTGGCCGGTGTGGCTGCTGCCACCATTACGAGCCCCATTGACGTTGTCAAGACGCGTGTCATGTCGTCCCACGGCGCGCTCACGACGGTGCTCAAGGACCTGTATGCCAAGGAGGGTCTGCGGTGGATGTTCAAGGGCTGGGTGCCGAGCTTCATCCGCCTGGGCCCGCACACGATCTTCACGTTCCTGTTCCTGGAGAGCCACCGCAAGCTCTACCGCCAGTTCAAGGGCCTGCCCGAGCCGAAATAGACAGCCAAGCATTTGGCTGTGTGCACTGGTGTTCCTCCTTTCTGTCATCCCAAGTGGGAAGCTCAAAGTACTGTTCATATTCTCGTTCTTGTTTTGTTTAGTTTATTGGCTTATTGGTTTATTGGTCATGCATCCATAGGCGTTTTTCTACTACTTTTTCCGAGTCCTTCAATACTTGTTACTGTTTTTGTCTCGAATCAGATCTAGAGTACATCCTAGATCACAGAGTTTCCCTTTTGACTTGTCTCTTCCTTATTGTTATATTGAATATATATAGACGGCACTGCTTATCTGTTTTCGTACACATTGTCACCTTGGCTACACTTTGATTGTGTCTGACCATGATAAACTACAACTGCAACTCGAGTATCACGATTTTGAATATAACTGACGGTAGTTAATATATTAAATGAAATCAAAAGAACGCCGCCGCCGCCGCCGCAACCGTGTGCATGAGATGGAAATAAGTACAGTGATGAGCAAACATTTTGACAAGATTTTAGTAGACAAATAGACAAATAGACCAACAGACAGGAGAACGCCAGACTTGAGGACTAGACCGTTAGTTCCATCCTGACTGGCCGGCATTGCCGTACGGTGTTTGGCCATATGGTGTCACACCGCCTGCACCCCAGTTGCCACCACCACCACCACCACCGCCGCCACCGCCGCCGCCGTATGGTGTTGTGTAGCCGGCATCGTGCCATGAATCCGCGCCGCCGCTTCCGCCGCCGCCGCCACCGTTGCCGCCGCCCATGCCGTCGTACTCGGGCGACCGCGGGTTGTAGTCGTCGCCGTCGCCGCCAACGTCGCCGCTGCCGTCGCCCGCGTTCAGCTCGTGGATCAGCGCCGCCAGCTTCTGCTGCAGCGCCTTGATGCCGTTCTGCACAATGGCGTCGGGCTCCATCTGGCCAATGGTCTCAATGTCGTAGTAGAAGCGGCCGGGCTGCGCGTCATAGTCAAACACCTCGTTGGGCGCGGGGGGCTCTTCCTTGTCGGCATTGCCGCTCTCGGGCCACTCGGCCTCGGCGCTCTGCTCGTACCACAGGTCAATGTGCTGCAGCTTGTTGTGCGGGTCGTACTCGAAGCCGACGGCGGCGGTCGGGCACCACTTGGCGTGCTCCTTGGCAATGCCCTTTTTCGCAATGCACGTCATCTGCAGCTCCTGGCCCTTGCGCAGCTTGGCAATCATGACGCCGAGCCCGTCGGGGTCGCGGATGACGGGGGTGCCGACCCACTGGTTGGGGCGGGCCGGGTCGACGACGAGGTCGCGCGCATAGACCTTCATGACCTCGTCCGAGGTACACTTTGCGTGCAGCGTGAGCTTGATGGAGCAGAGCTCGCAGTACTGCTCGCAGTCGCAGTCGCGCGAGTAGACGACGTCCTCTGCGTTTTTGGAGTTGAGGGGCACGAGGCCGAGGCGGTGCGCAATGAACTCGTCGGCGAGCACGCTCGTGTTCTCCTCGACCTCGACAATGTCGATGGCGATGGTGGGCACCTCGCCGATGCAGATGCGACGCACGGCATTGGCAAAGGCAAGGTCGACATTGGTCATTTCAAACTTGACGCGCTCGACGTCGACTTCGGAAATCTTGACGGCCGGGCCAAACGACTCGGAGTCGTCCATGAGCATATCGTAGTCCATGGCTGTGGTTGGTGTGGCGTCTCTCGTGGGATGGTACAGAGTCGAAGTAAATAGGGTCGGAGAAGGTCGTCTCGGCGCGCGTGCGCGGGGGGCCGAGTTAAAGATGGCGGAGCGGGAGGAGACGCGCTGGCAGATGGACAGACGATCTACGCCGTAGAGCTGACGTCGAGATGGCCGCAACAAAAGTCGCAATGCGCAGTGATAGTTGTCGGTGTCGTGTAGCCCGCTGAGTGGTGCCGAGGGGTGCGAGGGGGGTGTGAGGGGGGTGGAGGTGCTGCCGCGAGAGTGCTCAGCTTCAAAATCGGCAGTCGCAAGGCAAGAGGCAGGACAGAGGTTAGCAGCACCAAAAGACCAAAAGACCCAAAGATGGAAAGAGAAAGAGCTTCCCCTGCGTTGAAAGAAGCGGGTCCGTTTCCGGATGCTTAGTCAGTGCACGTGAGCCGGTTTACTCTTGTTCTGAGGTTTTCCCTTCATGCTGGACCCTTGCGGGAAACGGAGCAAAATTGATTTACGCAATAAAGTTAGTATATACTTTAAATACAGCAGCAGGAAACGGTAGAACCCGAGAGACTTTCAAGGAAGTACAGAGGCGCCTGGCTGTAGCTTCCAGAACGGAATTGCGAATTAAATAACTAATTAAATAAAAATACAAAAACAGAGAGCTCCATTGAGAAAAATTCATAGCAGCCCGAGGTCACGTTTGATTCTGTCATCATTGCCGTTTGTTCTCTTTCCAGTGTCATACTTTGTCATACTCGTCATATACTCGCATCTTTAACCCTTCCCACACCACAATGCTCCGCCAACTCGCTTCTGCGCCGGCACAGGCTGCCCGCCTTGCTGTCCGCGTGCCCCGCGCCGTGCCGACTTTCTCGGCTGCCCGCGCCGCCGTCTCTGCCTCGGCCGCTGCTGCCCGCACAACCCCCGCTTTCGCCTCAAGACAGCGTTTCTACAGCTCCGAGGCCGATGCTTCCAAGGATGCTCCCAAGGCTGCCGAGGGTGCCGACAAGGAGGCTGGCGAGGGCCTGTCTGCCGCCGATGCTGCTGCTCTGCGCAAGGAGCTCGAGACCAAGACCAAGGAGGTCATCGACTGGAAGGTAGGTGGACGTGCACTGACTCGGAATGCCCAGCCGCCTTGAGTTCCAATGCTAACAACCGCAGGACAAGTACGTCCGCTCCGTAGCCGACTTCCGCAACCTGCAGGACCGCTCCGCCCGCGACATGAAGAACGCCAAGGACTACGCCATCACCTCGTTCGCCAAGGACCTCGTCGACACCGTCGACAACTTTGACCGCGCCCTGGGCATGGTCCCCGAGAAGGCCGCCGAGTCCGTCGAGGCCGCCGCCAAGGACCTCACAAGCATGGTCGACGGCCTGCGCATGGTCGAGACCATCCTGCTGTCGACGCTCAAGAAGCACGGCCTGGAGCGCTTCGACCCCGACGGCGACAAGTTCAACCCCAACGAGCACGAGGCCACCTTTATGACGCCCATGCCCGACAAGGAGAACAACACCGTCTTCCACACGCAGCAAAAGGGCTTCAAGCTCAACGGCCGTGTGCTGCGCGCCGCCAAGGTCGGTGTCGTCGCCAACAAGTAATCTCGTTATGTTTTTCTTTTCTTCTTCTTTTCTCTTCCTTTTTTCTTGGGATGCATTCGGCGTTTGGATAAAATGGTGGCTGGCTGGTTTGGCTTGCCTTGGCCCCTCTTGGCACAAAAAGTGCTGGGATGATATGTACAATACGATACTCTGCTCATGATATATATATATTTTTCTTCTCATTTCATCTTCTTTCTTGTTGAGCATCAGCTATGGCCTGTGCATTACTAGATGGCTATCCGTGGCTACTATGTATTCACCGGACGGCGGGAAAGGGCTGCGGCCAGCTTGGCCAGCTTGGCCGTCAGGGCCCGTGACAGCGCGCCCGCATCCGTGCTCCCGTGCTCCCAGCACAGCCGCGCCAGCCGCGCCTCGCCGTCCTGCAGCCGCCGGCCTAGCACGACCTGCAGCTCGCGCCCGCGGGCTACGCGCGCCTCCATCTCCGCCTTGGTCATGCCCAGGCTGTGCAGCTCGTCGTTGATGATTTGGATCGTGCGCTTCTTTCTGAGCTCGTCCTGCAGCACCGTCTCGTAGTGCGCCTTGGCGTCGGCCAGGTCCAGCGCGGCCCGCGTCTGGCGCAGCATGTCTGCCTTTTGCTCAACCATGGCCAGCTGCCGCGCCTGTACGGCAAGCGCGACCTGGGCGCGCTCGTTGGCAACGGCCAAGCGGCGGTCGGCGGCATGGCAGGCCTGGACGACGCGCCACTGCGAGTGGAACGACGCGAGCAGAGCTTGGCCGGTCGCATTATTCTTTGCCGGGTCTTTTTTGCTGTTCTGAGCCTTTGCGCGAGGAGCGCTGGGCTCTGCTACCAGCGCCATGGCCTCGGCGTCAAACCGGCAGCCATTGACAGCATCATTCAGGTCGTCCTATTATTAGTATTTTTATTATTTGCAAAAAAAAGAAAAAAAAGAAAAGAGAACATATAACCCACCCATGAGAACCTGGCTGGCTCCGGCTTCGCCTTGGGCGGCAGCTCGGGCGGGCTGGCAGCCACATTCCTCTTGCCGTACAGCTGTCCGCGCAGAATACGCGCTGCCTGGGGAGCCATCTTCTCAAACAGATAGGGCATCGCCGGCCCGGGCCGCGTGGGAAAGTACTCTTGCCCCTGGCTCTGCTCCATCAGCAGCAGGTAATTGCCGGCGCGCTGCGGCGTGACCCCTGGCGGTGTGCGCGCTGCGGAAATCGGTGCTGGCCCTCTGGTGGTGCCATAGGCCGGACTGAACTCGACGCCCGTGTCAATGTCAAACTGGCGACGGCGGCAGTGCGGCCGGATGGGGTTGAGGTGCGACGTATCGGCCGACAGCCGGAGGATCTTGTTGAGCGGCGTGCGCGGACACGTTTTGGCCTGTTCTTGTTTCTGTTCTTGATTTTGTTCTTGTTCTTGTGCGGTCCGCGTCTTGATGGAATTGGTCGCATCGCCAAACTTGGCCCTGAAACTGTTCTGGTGGACAGTGTCCAGCGTGCAGCCGGCAGCAAGGGCGCGGAAGATGGCGGGCGTGATGCGCGTGTCGCGGGGATCGCCTTCGTCGTCAGACACATACTCGCCCTACGAGCAGTCGTCGTCGTCGTCGTCGTCGTCAATGTCAGCTGGATCAGGGCGAAAGACAAAGTTGGCCTTGGTCCAGCCGTCGTCGAGCCGGTCGTCGTCGAAGCTGAAGTCGCCATCTTCGAGGTCGCTGTCGTCCGAGTCGCAGGGTACATCGGTCACCTCTGGCGGCTCAAAAAAGAAGATGCTCTGGCGGGGACCCTCTTTCGTGTGATGGCCGTCGCCGTCGTCGTCGTCTTGCAGCTCGGCATGGGCCTCGTCGACTAGCCTGGCCTCTTCAAGGCAGGCCAGCACAAAGCGGCCGTCGTCGTCTTCCCTTTCGTTTTCGGGTTCCGTTCCTTGGCTAAGAGCTTGAGCTCTCTTCCGCAGGCAGCCAAACAGCGGGCTGGGCTCAACGTCCCCTGGCCCGCGCATCATCTTGTAGGCCTGCATAAACGACATGGTGACTTTGAGCTTGGAAGGCGGCGATGGGCCGTCTGCCATCGAAGATGACGAGGACGAATGTGAGGGTGAGCTTGAGGCTGAGGTGGTATCGTCGATACTCATGGCTGTTTCTGTCACAGCCGCCTGCTCTGTCTCTTGGCTTTGCTTCACCTCGGCCCCGTCTTGATCTCTATCGTCATCTGCAGCCTGGGCATCGCCATCACTCTCAGCCGAGCTGGTCACAAGCGTCGCGCTGTCATCAAGCATGCCGCAAGGAGGAGACTCGCTGCTGCTGCCAGAGTGACCGATATGGACACCACCGTCGCTGGCCTTGTCGTCATGCTCGTTTGCTGGCATTTCCGATGGCTGATCGTTAGTTCTTAACAATAACAAAGGAGACAAAGCGTTGCGTAGCTGTAGTTGTTGCTAGACCTGATAGACGGACCAACAGGCTCATAGTCAGGCTGAGTGCAAAAGAAGTCCCAAGGGCCGATGCAATACTCGGCTGCGTGGCATTTTGAAACTTGTGATATTTTGGCACAGATTTACTGTTTACTTTTGAGTACGTAAGCACGCATGTGACCGATTTCAGGATATCTAGATTTCATCCCAAGTCAACAAGATATCGCTGCTGTTACACTGCAATCGACGTCATTCAAGATGCCGAGTCATCACTAACAAAACCACAAACCCTCAAAAATACGTAAACAATCATACATAACATTTATTAGCTGGTTCTACCCTCTGCGCCTAGCTCTCAATAGCCTTGGCCTTGAAGCCGACAAGCTGGCCGCTGCTCGTCGTCGTCACCAGCCAGTACTCGATCCGCGTCGCGTCCTGCTGCACCTTGTACACGCGCACGTCGTTGCCCTCGCCGGCCTCGCGCACCGCATCCAGCAGCGCCTTGTACTGGCCGCTGCGGTCCCAGTCGATGGGGTCGAGGATGGAGATGCTGTCGGCAGACTGTGGCAGGCCGGCCGCCTGCGCAAAGCCGTCTTCTGTCGGCAGCTGCGGCTGTTTCCCCTGCAGCGGGACGGCGACGGCGACAAACGGCTCGTCGGCGTCGCTGGTGTAGAACTGGTCCTGGGCCGCGCTGACGAGGACCTTGGGCACGTTTTGCTGGTGGTTGACCGAGGCCGTCTTGTTCTTGGTCGACGCCGGGGCATCAGCGCCGACGTCCTGGTTGGCCTTGTCGAGGAAGGCGGCGTAGGCGTCGTCGGAAGACATGATGGTGGATGTCGAGAAGGGCTGTCGGGGTGGGAAAGTAAAAGTAGATTGAGGGAAAGCCAACGGTGTTTGTTTGGCGGGCCGTAGGGAGTGAGTGCGTGCTGCAGCTGGCAAATGTAAAGATCTAGAGAGTCTGGAGGGTACAAAAACTGCCTGGCGTGTGGCAGAACAGGCAAGTCGGGGATACGTAAACATTAGAATAAGAAAAGGAAAGAGCGAGCGACAGCAATGCGAGGCTGTTGACTTTTGGCTGTCTGACTGCTGTTTTTGATAGGCGCATGGAAGCAGCTGAGGGAGGGGCAAACTGAGACCTGAAGTGCAATGAGCAATGACGCAACTGGGCGTACAGCAGCTGCAGGCGGCAGTATGAAATGCTGACATAATCAGCACCAATAGCATCATCGACAGCTAATCCTTTCAAGAACTTCAACAACTAACGTCACCAGTGCACTTGCATTGTCGTCATCATTTTATATTTAATAGATTTTCAATTGTTTTTTACTTCCTCGGAGGTATATCTCTGCCGCACGAACCGTCGCACTGACGTATCCTCACAGCAGCCAGGGCGCCTGACGTCTCCTCGACTGTTCTTGTCTGACTGTCACTGTCTTCGTCTTGTCTGTCCCGTCCTCCTCTGCTTGCTCGTTGCCATCTTGCTCGGCTGGCCATGTCGTACTGGCCATCAATGCTTGCCAGTGTCATCTCACTTTGGGTGCGGCCAGAAAAGTAAAATATTAACACTTTATTTTCTTCCAGACAAAGATCCAAAATGCGAGTACTAACAAAGACGCAAAGACAAAAGACATGAGATAAAGGCACAGTTGATAGCAAGGCGAATGGGAACACGACACAGAAACACGGCAGAGAAAAAGGAACAGAAAAAAAAACACCTTTTGCAAAACGGATGTGTAAAAAAAATCATACATAAATAGCGTGTAGAAACCCCATCCCATTTTCCCCGTCCAGCTGTGTGGTTATAAGAACAGAAGAAAATTTGTTTTATTTTTATATCCCTCGTCTTCTCGACATTTTTTACATTCAGACCGGCATACCTGCTGCTTATGAGGCAGGGGCCAGGTCCTTCTTGAGGGTACCCTGGAAGGTAGCCTTCTCGGCGGCAGTCTGGAAAGCACCGTGACCGAACTCGGAAGAGGTGTCGATCCACTTGAGGGTGACCTTCTCCAGAGCCTTGCGCGAGGTGTGGATGAACATGGACTTGCGCAGGGTAACAACCCGCTTCTTGACACCGGGGATGGAGCCCTTGACCATGACGAAGTCGTTGTTGATCTCACCGTAGCGGACGAAACCACCGAGGCTGTATTGTTAGCAAAGATTAGTAGAGAGAGGAGGGTCAAATCAAAAACAGAAACAGGACAAAAAACATACGGAGTGATGGTCTTCTTGGTGATGTCAGCATCGGTGGAACCGTTGTCCTCAGCACCGGCCTTGCCAACACGGTAGATCTTGTGGTTGACAGAGGTACGGTGGTGGTAACCGTCCTGACCGGCACGGGCAACAGTCCACTGGACGTGGGCAGGGTGCCAAGCACCGATACAGGCGACCTTACGCAGACCCTTGTGGGTCTTGCGCGGCAGCTTCTTGGTGCCCCAGCGGGCGGTGACACCGGTGAAACCGTGACCCTTGGTGACGGCAATGACGTCGATAACCTCATCCTGCTCGAAGATGGTGTCGATGGACACGGGCTTCTCGAACAGACCCTGGCCGAAAGCGATCTTGTCGGCGATGGAACCACCGTTGACCTGGATCTCCATCAGGTGAGCCTTCTTCTGCTTCAGGGGAGTCTTGCGGATCTGGGTGTGGGCGAGGACACGGACGACGGTGCAGTACTTCTGGATGCGGGCCAGCTCGCGGGCGATCGAGGCACCCTTGTTCTCGGAGTGCTTCTTGGCGTACTTGGTGAAAGCCTTCTTCTTGCTCTTGTACCAGTTCTTGTAGAAGCGGCGCTTCAGCTCATCACCGAGATGCTCAGCCCAGACGGTGGTCAGGGACCGCAGACCGCGGGGAGTCTCAATGTAGCCGACAAGGCCCACGACGATCATCTGTTTAAGAAAACAATGTTAGCCATTGGAACATTCCCAAAAAGCGAATGAGCCTTTTGAAGAAATTGCACCCAAGCGGGCTGCGTCGTACGCACAGGTGGGGTATCAATAATGGAAACGGCCTCAACAACCTCCTTCTTGTGCGACTTGGCACCAGGACGGTCGAGGTCGCGGACGATTGTGGTCATACCAGCCTTGTAGCCGAGGGCGGCAGTCAGGTGGACGGACTTCTTGGCGTCATCCTTGGGGAAGCTGTTACGGGTTAGTCTTTGCTCTGTCTCTGTTTGTCTGTCTAAAAGTCTAAAGACCAAAAGAATCCGGGGGTGGACCATCAGAAAATTCCTTCATCCTCTGCATGCACTTACGACTTGACACGGCCGCGGTGGCTGGCACTCCGCTTCCTGCATTGTTGTTAGTTCACCATACTTTCCGCATTGCTGCTGTCCATGACTAGGGCTCGTCGAGAGAGTGTCGTCGTCGGATTGGACTCGAAAGAAGGGGAGGATATTTCGTACCGGGGAAGGTAAGCGAGCGAACCGTGGCGAGGGGCCTCGTACTTGCGGTGAGACCTGGCATTGTTAGTTGGGCACGACGAATGGATGGATCGACCCGATGGCTGTTGCTCGTCCGGGATGCAGATGCTGTCTTGTGTTCTTGTGTTCCTTGGTGTGGATGTCTCTCTTGTCTCGTCGTCGAATTCCGTCGATATCAAATCGCAAGATCTCGAAACTCGAATTGATGCAAATCCGCAGCGTCGTCGAAACCGAATTGGAACCAGATAACCAGAAAAACAGAATGAAGCAAATGCAATCCCGTCGAAGCAAGAACCGTCGTCGATGCGATAGAATGAGCGTCGTGGTCACTCACATTTTGGCGACTTGGGTGTTGGTCGGTGGTTGTTGATGGGTTGTCGAAAAGGAAGTCTCTCGATCAGAAGGGGGGGAAGGAAGACATCAAGCCAGAGGACGTACTGGAAAACTTTCCATATGGGGCGGAGCGAAAAAAAAGTCGAATGCAAAAAAAATGGCCCACCTAGGGCCGGCCACTGATTTGTTCCTTTGGCTTGGATGGGCCAGGATGGAGGGGAGCCCTAATCGATCACGTGCACACTGCTGCTTCTGATAGAATTTATGGTAGAAATTGTGGACCATGGATATATTTTTGTCTTTGAGTTGCGAAAATAAAAGTGGATATGTAAGCTGACATGTGACCTGACATATGATCGTTATCAGCCAGAGTCCTCTTATCTCCCATGACGAGTCACCTGCTGGCGCACGGACCATGACCGCGTAAAGTGGTTCCCAGAGGAGCCCACCGCGACGCGTCTACTTTTCACGTCGGCAGCATCACGTAGAGCTCGCCGTGTAAAGTGGGCATCCAACCTCTCTCGACGACCGTGATTCCTTGTATCTTGCACCCTGACCACCATTCCACGATCCACGACCACGCCACGATTGCATGCTTTGTAACGAAACTGACTGAACGAATCTTACTCCCAAACAAACATTACTTAATTCACACACAATGGCGCTCATCGTCGACAAGCACCGGCCACGGTCCCTCGACACCCTGACCTACCACCCAGACCTCACAGACCGGTTACGATCGCTGGTAGGTGGCACACGAGCCCCCATCTGCAGCTCCATGAACAGTTGTGATGCATCAGGCCAGAAGCACTGCTGACAGTATAGGCACAAAGCGGCGACTTCCCACATTTGCTCGTGTACGGCCCCTCGGGCGCCGGCAAAAAGACGCGGATCGTGGCAACACTCAAGGAGCTATACGGCCCCGGCGTCGAAAAGATCAAGATTGATGCACGTGTCTTCCAGACGACCAGCAACCGCAAGCTCGAGTTCAACGTTGTCGCGTCCAACTACCACCTCGAAATCACGCCGTCCGACGTCGGCACCTACGACCGTGTCGTCGTGCAGGATCTGCTCAAAGAAGTCGCCCAGACGCAGCAGGTCGACCAGTCGGCGCGCCAGCGCTTCAAGGTCGTCGTCATCAACGAGGCCGACCACCTGACGCGCGATGCCCAGGCGGCGCTGCGCCGCACAATGGAAAAGTACTCGCCCAACCTGCGGCTGATCTTGCTGGCCAACTCGACGGCCAACATCATCGCGCCCATCCGGTCGCGCACACTGCTCGTGCGTGTCGCCGCGCCGACGCACGAAGAGATCTGCCAGGTGCTGTCGGTGTCGGCCAAGCGCGAGGGCTGGCCGGCCCTGCCGGTGCTGCACCAGCGCATCGCCGAAAACAGCGGCCGCAATCTGCGCCGCGCCCTGCTGATGTACGAGGCCGTGCATGCCCAAAAGTAGGTCCCCTCTCCTGAAAAAAAGACAAAGAGTGACTTTAGAATGGCACTAACACCGACAGCGAGAAAGTAGGCGACAACACACCGATCCCACCGCCGGACTGGGAGGCGCTGATCGGCCACGTAGCCAAGGAGATTATGGACGAGCACACACCAGCACGGATCCTGCAAGTGCGGGCTAAGCTGTACGACCTGCTGACACACTGCATCCCCGCGACGACGATCCTGCGGACATTGACGTTCAAGCTGGTGGCGCTGATTGACGACGACCTGAAGCCCGAGGTGATCCGGTGGTCGGCCTTTTACGAGCACCGCATCAAGACGGGCACCAAGGTCATCTTCCACCTCGAGGCGTTTGTTGCCAAGTTTATGCGGGTATTCGAAATGTACCTGATGAGCATGGACATGTAGGGGGTGAGGAAGGGGGGTGGGGGGTGCCCATGCCTCATGCAGACTCGTGGCGAGCGGTGGCAGCGAATATGACAAGGATACCATCTGCGCCGATTTGGAGCTTGGCTCTGGGATCGCGCAATCTCGGAGACGTCGACGACGGTTGCGAAACCGGTCGCTGTCTTTGCGTCTGTCGCAGGCAGATAACACACGGCTCAAGACTCAAGACACGGCTTAGGCGCGGCTTAGGCCTCGATAATTCGTTGAATTTTATTCAGCTTCATTCCCATTTATTGCTTTTGTCATGTACTTTACGTTAGATTTTGTCAAGGGGCGTTATGGACGTTAAATCGGGATCATTTACATTAGCACATCAGCATATTTTCATATCTTTATACCTCACATCAGCACACCAGCATATCAGCACAGCAAATCGGATCAGATAAGATCTTGCAGAGTGCCAATGCGCCATAGCTATCCGCGTGTGAGTAACAAGAGACACGGGCGCAGGAGCGAGGTCGGGACGTGTCGTCGCTGGGTGTTTTATATGCTGTCTGTAGTCTATAGCCAGTAATAGTCAACATGCGCACGGAGACTCATTGGAGACCCGTTGGAGACCCATGGAGGCCAAGCTTCCACTCTAGACTTGGGCATTGAGCTTGTCTTGATTCAGATGTCGCCCGCCGCATAAGCCGAGCCTGGAAGATCTCCAACAGCCTTGCCGTGCTCTACCTTGCTCTACAGACCAATGCCCGTTCTCGTTCAGGGCCTTGTTTGTACAGAGTATGACGCACCTGTGAACCCTGCCATACTCGGCATCGACCGCCTATTATCGGCTGAGGGCGCTATGAATCATGCAAAATGTTCACAGCATGGCATCCTATCACGGAGTCAACGATGGTTGGATGCCGGCCAATGTTGCGAACTTGGCTACTAAAAGCATGAGCTCATACTTTTTTTCCCCGACGTTTATCAATACTCTGTGGTAATACCAAGCATCGTCGAGCTGCATGTTGGTCCTCCTATATCGGCAGTCATAACCATACCCTTGAGCCGATCAAGATCAACGGGAGAAAGGGTACTGTGCGCGATGTAGAAGAAGGCACGATGCATACCCGGTAATAGCTCTACAACGTATGAAGCAAGGAAGTCTAAAGGGATGTTGACGATTCGGAGTGTTGGTTCGTGGGATGGGCTTTTGGTTCTTGGAGGGATACCTTCGTCTACCATGAATCACTGGCTCGGATGTACTCTTCGGTTCCTTTTCTTTTCTTTTCTTTTTTCCTTTGATATTCTATTGATATCCTTGATCACTTGACACTGCCATGTACACTCCGGCTCCGACCTCGACCTCGAACTGAGCCTCAACCAATAGTTGCCGCCTCCGTCCAGGAGGCTCTTTCTTCTCGATATTTGCATTCTTTTTTCTTCTTCTATTGTTTGTGTACTAACAACGTGTTATTCATTTATTCTCCATAGTCATTTCCTTTCATTGTTCGGCTCTCGGGTGTCGTGCGGTAAAGGATGGCCTGGCTAGTCTCCAAAACCCAAAAGTCCTACACTAACACTGCGTCATGCGTCTAGTGGAATATCTCTGTGGAAAAAGGAAAAAGTCATTGGAGATCCGCTGCCAGCACTCCTTTTTGTGTGTTCTTGATTTATTGTTTGTTTTATTTTTAATTTATTTTAGCTTTCTTTTTTGCTTTCTTTTGGGACATCAAAATTAGGTGTTGACGTCCTTTTGCAACAAACGTCACCCGAGAAAATAAAATGCTTTAATCATCGCCCCTTGATGTCTAGTATTCTCGGGCGGACGTGCGGCAGCTCTGCTGTTAGTTGATACATACGTCTCACTCTAATACACGGGCCAGTCTCTGTAGTGCGGCTCTCAACAATGGTAGCCGACATACACGGAGCCGTCACCTCGTCCGTCTCATAGGACTTGTCGGATACTTTCAAGATAATCGCAAACCCGAATATAAATCTACACAGTACATACACTACTTCGCGAATTCGCCGTTCGCGTCGCCATTATGCTGCTGTCGTCGTATTGTCAATGTAAGAGCCTTGAAACTTCCTGTTTGGGGAATTCCGGCCTGGCTTGGCCAAGCTAGTAGCGGCAGGCTGTGTTGATTATGCCCGCAACGTACTCAGTAATAGTATCTTGTTCTTGCACTCCTCACCCGTCTGGACGGCATGCATGCTCCATATCCATTCACAGCCGAGATTTATTGCTGATCCGCATACGGAGGGTGAGTGACTCTTGGTTTTCTTTGCTGGTTCTCTGGCAACACCCCGGGCCGTCATCCTTCACACCATGTAGGTTTCCAACCTCTGCACCTGCGTGGACGCCGGGAACGGAGTGCATCACTTACATCGTACTACTCTGTATGTATAATATCACACTTTCCCAATCGGACTAGCTTATGAACATCCCATGATAGTCGGGACAAGGGACTGCGTCTGTTAGGTATTGTAGCAGGTTCATGCAGAGTACGTAGTGGCTGTGTTTGTTGCCATGATTCTCGTGCGTCTTGACATGGCTCATCTTGCTCCTACTCTTTTGGAAATCACGCTCGCTCCCGTAAAGTCCTAGATAACTCAATCACACGCCCTGTGCTCCTCCTGTTGCAGTGACGGCCCAGGAACATCAGGCCATTGTGGTATCTTGGTCAACAATATTCGTCAAATTTAATCTCAACTGCATCTTCGTTTCTCCGTCCGATCCTCCATTCACCCATCGGTGACAGCCGCCACGAGGGATAGTCACTATTTTAGTACATGCTCCGTATGCTGCATGTCCCTTGGTATACGTTCACGCCTCCTTACCCCCACTGCCCATATATGTAGTAGTCAACAGTATTGCCTTGAATAAAAAAAGGGAAAAAAAGAGCTTGGCTTGCAACAGCTGTTCACTTTGAGCAGACAATCCTTCATCTACGGAGTAAGCTACTACTGTAGTGCATGCATTGTATCAAAAGTCAGTCTAAGCGCGGCAGAAAGTGTCTGGAAGGGTAACGGGTGGCGTGTTGACGGAGTATTCTCAGTGTTAGCTGCAGCTTTGATCTGAAAATGGAACAAGTCTTTAAGAACAACAAGCAAGAAAATGAGAACAGAACAGCATCCTGGAAGGATGTACAGAGTACAGAGTACAGAAGCAGTGTGTCGATCCATGGGGGCACAAGAGAACCAGAGGGCACTGGATCTCGAATTAAACCACGCACTACCACAGTGGGCTTGTACTCGTACAGCAAAAATGATCATAAAAAATAGAGTACTCAGTAGGCACCAGTATTACATGGTAGACAATAGTGACAGAACTTACAAAATAATCGAGGCCTGGAAATTGAAAATTAAAAATAGGGGACGATGCAAAAGCGGAAATATTGCAGAGAAAGTAAGGCAAGTAGAAAAAGAGTGCTAGAAAAGCAAATCAGAAAACGACGAGGGAAATAATATCTAAAATCAGTTGAAGTCAAAACAGACAAATCGGCATAGACGATGCGACAAGTTGAGCTGATTGCTTCGACTACACGAGACGCCTGTAAGCTGGTATATACTCGTCGATGCTCGGTGCTCGACACTCGATGCTTTGACTGGACACCTTGCTGGATGTACTATAATGCTAGATGAAGGACGGCAGACGATGCTTGGAGAGACATCACTCTAGACATCAGCGTCAACTCCTCCTGGCGCAGGTACGATATCTCAATTGCGCCAGAGCATAGGAGATACTGGTCTTGACAGTCCATCAACTCCTGCTATATACAGATCAGTTGCCTAGCTTCCAGTTGACTCGGCTGGTCCGCCAAAAGAATCCAACTGCATACTCTTGTTTGTAACTCCATGCGCCGTGCCGTCCATGCTTCTATCTTATTCTACGGAGTAATTGCATCGCACAAGTATACCATCATGGGCATGCTGCCGCTGTCGCAGTGGAAGAGTGCGGGGTTGCGCCTGGGTCAACGTCAAACCCTGTCGCGCCTTGCCTCTTTGCCTCTAGAGTTCTGAACCCCAAATGGAGCAAAGGAGCAAAGGAAAGCCTGCGCTGTAATTACTATGTAAAAACTTACACCAGCAGCGCCGACATTGGAAAGCACGCTCGCTCGAATTAATCTTCACTCAAAAAACTCAACAACATCGCTTCGCTTTTATCCTCTCTCCCGTCCCGGGAAGAAGCGCCGAGAGGACCCCTGTCGCCGTGCCCTCCGTTTGCATGCGATGCTTTGGTGCTTTGTGTGCTTCTGAGTCGGCCGTACTTGAAGCGAGAGTAGGATCATGTCCCTTGTTGACGTGGTAATATGCAACGTACATACTATGCATATCAGCATACTATGGATCATGGACTGGGTGTATTCTACCGGCGGGCTTATGTTGTCAGAATAGTCGGTACAGGTCAGATTATCAGATGTCGTTGATAACAAGGCACGTGGTGTGTAGTGCGTCCGCAAGAAACGGAAGGAGCGACCCAGCAGCACGCACGTTTTGTACGGAAGTAGAATACATAAATAGAATACAGAAACAGAAGATCTTGCCACGATATAGTCGTTTTCGGAGTGGAAGGGATAGCGATGCAATTGCCAATATAGAAGGTGCGACTGGGCAACTACTAGACATCTCGGCTTGTTGTCCTTGCAACGCTGACACGCTGACCTCGACCCCCCTCGCCTCTCTCCAGCTTTCCAGCTTGCTTCCCCTCCCCCGCAACGTATCATGGCCAAGCCAGCCGACTTCACCCCAGATTTGTTACATAAATACTCAGTAAGCTAGTCCTGTCCACGGCCGCGCTCCCGCAGTCGCCGGTTATGCACAGCACCAAGCCCTTTGTCTGTTTTTTATTTAGTTCTTTTAATCGTTGTATTTGGAGACTAATTCTATTTGGGGCGGACAGCCGACCTGGCTACAAAGCCAACTCCAAAACGACGTCGGGCGGACGGAATCAACAATCGGCCAAGCCAAGGGAGTTGGGGTACTGGTACTTCTTTGTCCGCTGGCGGCGCTGCTGCGACACTGGCTGGGTTCCGCGCAGACGCAATGCCGAAACGAGACGCTGGGATACAAGATGGCAGAACATGCTGACGAGCACTGCTGGCAGCCGCAGACAAGACACTGGCATAGCCGGCAGAAGGGGCTTCACGAGGTGGCCCCTAAAAGCAGAATCAGTGAGGGCCAGCAGCGTCGGCGGCAGAAACAAAACATGGCCTCCAAAGGGCCGCGAAGCAGAGGCCATTCCATTGACGTCGGGGCTGGAGGTGATCGCCCTGGGCAAAGTACCTCTACATCCGACCAACAGCTCACCTTCCGCCCACCCATCTATCCGCCGCCCCCAGCTGTGTGTCGAATAGCATCAGCCGCCATTGCCTCACCTCTTTCTGCCTGTACCTCTCTGGCCTCGTCCCTGCTCTCTGCTACTGTATGTGCGCCAGGCCGTCTGTCCCTCCACACCTGGCCAGTGCCCAGAGGTCAACCCCAGCTTGGCTGTCTTGTCTCCCCATACTCTCAACCCTGCCGGCCACGCATGACCTCGACCTCTTAATGGCAGGCCTGTCTTTGCCTCCCCCCTTCCCCATTCCCCCGTGTTGCCTGCTTCCCGTACTCCGCCACCTCCCCGCTAGCCGTGCATGTCTGCCAGCCAGACGCAACAGTCTAGCAGTCTCTGTTGTTTTGTTCCGTATTGTTCTGATTGTTCTAATTGCTCTGATTTGCTCTGGTTACTCCGATTTGCTCTGGTCTGTTCTGTATTGTTCCAATTGTTCTGCATTGCCCGGCTGTTTAGCACACAGCACTGCAACTGTACGACGCATCTCACTTTGCATCTCTCATCAGCACTGCTCACCCCCGACCACATCTCACCTCCCCGCGTCGACTTCCTCCACTTTCTTCAGTCCTTCAACTGATCCTAATAACTCGAGCACTCTCTGCACCCTGTCCACTTATACCACTTGCGGCAAGTCACATCAACTTTAATACATTTACGTATGTACTACTCACACTCGAGCACATACATCGTACGGCTGTGGGCAGTGGTGTACACTTAGCATTCTCCATACCTGTACCTGCAACTGGAGACTCGCGCGCACTATATGGACTAGTCGCTAACAACTAGCTGCCCAAGTGGAGGTCCGCCAGAGCTCCCATCATCATCTTCTGTGCTACTTTGTATGTGCATGCTCTCCATCGCGGTGGCCCTTGGCCCTCTTCCCCTGGTCGGTCCAGTCGCCTGCTTTATTTCTCCCGCTGACCACGCTACTCCAGCCAGTCCAAGTAGTCCGGCCCAGCCCTGCTCTTGTGCCTGTGCTCCTGTGCTCACACCAATACTACATAGTAGAGAGAAGAGGATCCTACTCCTTTCACCCCCTTTGGTCCTCACTAGCTCCCAGAGTCCCTAGCTATTCTCTACACCCTCCTCCTCCTCATCACCTCCTCTCCCGCCGCAGTCGACTTAATAACGGCTTCTTGCCCACTCTACCGGTATTTCTCCTTTCTCTTTTTCTTCTCCTCTCCTCTCTTTCTCTCTTCCTTCTTTCTCTTTTCCTTTTGATTATTCTTCTCATCTTTATCTTCCTCATCTTCTCATCCTCTCTTCCACCTCTACATCTACCTCACCCCAACTTCATCCCAGTCTCGTCGCAACCTGGCAAGGCTGTTCCCTACCAGTTACCCCACCACACAACACTCTGTGCAGCAACACGACCTGTAAGAGCTTTCCCAGACAGAACAGAACGGCTCTGGATAAATCTGGACATATCTAGACGACCCTAGACGACTCTGGACGCCCTGCCACAGTCTCTTGCGCTCAGTTCTAACCTCGTGCAGCTCGTTTTATTCCGCCCGTATACAGAGTAGTCTTTGCACCCAGCAGCTCAGCAAAGCGCACGCGCCGCGACCCGACCTTACTCTCTCTCTCTTCCCACGATGACTACATCACCCCCCAAGGCGCCCGTTGTGGCCGAGGCCCACGAGGTCGACACTTTCCGTAAGTTGCACTCCTACGCTTTTGCTCCCGTTCCCTTTTGCCCTCCTTTGATTTATTCTTGCGCGCCTCAAGCGAAACGCGGTTTCTCGCTGGCTCGGTTAGCTCGTGGAGGTGCTACGAGTGCTCCTCCATTCGCTGCGCCCGAGAATTTTGTTGGGCCTGGAGCTCTTGTTTTATTTTCCATTTTCTCTATTTTCTATTTTATTTCTATTCCCATTTATTATGTTCGCGCCAAATTCGCTAACTCAACGCTTTTGCCCCGACACTTTAGACCCACCGGAGAAGATGCTTGCCAGTATGTTTTGTCTTACGTTTACTCTCCTTTTTTGATGTGTTGATTGAGCTCCTTGAGCTCATTGAGCTTATTCACTTGCTTCGTCCTCTGGCTCCTCAGCTCTGCGCCTCCTGGACCCGGGTAATTCGAAAAGAGGGGTCTGTTGGCGGTTGTCCTGTGCCTTTTGCCGGCCGGACTGCAGATGCAGCTCTAGCTCTGGCCTGGAGCTCTGCTTTGGCCATTGGTTTCCCAGTTGCAAATTCAAAGCAGTCGAAACAAAGCCCAGCAGAGGTCACGATGTGCAGTCTCTGGCTTCGTCTTGGCTTCGTCTGGACTTGTACCGAGCGGGAATAACACACAGCGGACAATGCGACACCGGCGCCACAGCTGGGCCAGAGGACCTCCGACGAAAGCGAATAAGCAACAGCAGATTGCCAACTGGCTCGAGAATTTTTAAGCTAACTGGCGGAACCGCAGAGCACCCTTCAAAGCCGCATATTGGAAGTAAGTTGGCTCTCTCCTCCACTCCCTGAATCCTTTGCCTTTTGCCTTTGCGCCATTGCACTTTGCGCTATGCAACTCAGCATGGCCTGTCCGGGTCTCGCCCGCACCCGCTTCCTTCTCACTCTCACTCTACTCTACTCTACACTGCCCCTGCACATCCCATCATCTCCACAATCCTGTGTAGTTGATCTCACTTCTGTAATTGCGTCTTGTGACCAGCACTTCCCCTTCTCTTATCACGTCCCCCACGCACTCCCCTCTTAGCCCGTAGGACTTTTGAGGGACTCCAATCCTTTGGGCCGCAAATATGACAAGGCAAAAATGTCAATGTCAATGTCACTGTCAATGCCAATGTCGGTAGTGCAACCGTGCTAACAATCCCGAAAAGGCATCGAGGAGTACCAGACGCTCTACGAAGAGTCCATCAAGGAGCCCGAGAAGTTCTGGGGCCGCCAAGCACGCGAGCTGCTCACCTGGCAGCGTGATTTCCAGACAGTCAAGAGCGGCTCTCTGGAGAACGGCGACTGCGCCTGGTTCCTCGAGGGCCAGCTGAACGCCTCCTACAACTGTGTCGATCGCCATGCTTTCAAGGACCCCAACAAGGTTGCCATTATCTACGAGGCCGATGAGCCCAGCGATGGCCGCACCCTGACGTACGGCGAGCTGCTGCGCGAGGTGTGCAAGACCGCGTACGCCCTGAAGCAGATGGGCGTCAAGAAGGGCGACACTGTCGCCATCTACCTGCCCATGATTCCCGAGGCCGTCATTGCCTTCCTGGCCATCACCCGTATCGGTGCCGTGCACTCTGTCGTGTTTGCCGGTTTCTCGTCCGACTCGCTGCGCGACCGTGTCCTGGACGCCGAGTGCAAGGTCGTCATCACCACCGACGAGGGCAAGCGTGGCGGCAAGCTGATTGGCACCAAGAAGATTGTCGACGATGCGCTGAAGCAGTGCCCCGATGTGCGCCACGTGCTCGTCTACAAGCGCACCGGCTCCGAGATCCCCTGGACCGAGGGCCGTGATCTGTGGTGGCACGAGGAGGTCGACAAGTGGCCTTCGTACATTGCCCCCGAGCCCATGAACTCGGAGGACCCCCTGTTCCTGCTGTACACATCCGGCTCGACCGGAAAGCCCAAGGGTGTCATGCACACGACGGGTGGCTACCTGGTCGGCGCGGCCGCCACTGGCAAGTACGTCTTTGACATTCACGACGGCGACCGCTACTTCTGTGGTGGTGATGTCGGCTGGATTACCGGCCACACGTATGTGGTGTACGCCCCGCTGCTGCTGGGTGTTGCCACCGTTGTGTTTGAGGGCACACCGGCGTACCCCGACTTCTCGCGCTACTGGGACATTATCGAGAAGCACAAGGTCACACAGTTCTACGTCGCACCGACAGCTCTGCGTCTGCTGAAGCGCGCCGGCGACCACTACGTCAAGCACGACATGAAGCACCTGCGTGTGCTGGGCTCTGTCGGCGAGCCGATCGCTGCCGAGGTGTGGAAGTGGTACTTTGAGGTTGTCGGCAAGGAGGAGGCCCAGGTTGTGGACACCTACTGGCAGACGGAGACGGGCTGCAACGTCATCACGCCCCTTGCCGGCGTGACCCCCACCAAGCCCGGCTCGGCCTCGCTGCCGTTCTTTGGCATTGACCCTGCCATTATCGACCCCGTCAGCGGTGCCGAGATCTCGGGCAACGACGTCGAGGGTGTGTTGGCGTTCCGCCAGGCATGGCCCAGCATGGCCCGCACGGTCTGGGGCTCGCACAAGCGCTACATGGACACATACCTCAACGTGTACAAGGGCTACTACTTCACGGGCGACGGTGCCGGCCGCGACCACGAGGGCTTCTACTGGATCCGCGGCCGCGTCGACGATGTCGTCAACGTCAGCGGCCACCGGCTGTCGACTGCCGAGATCGAGGCGGCTCTGATTGAGCACCACGCCGTTGCCGAGTCTGCCGTCGTCGGTGTTGCCGACGAGCTGACTGGCCAGGCCGTCAACGCCTTTGTTGCGCTCAAGAACCCTGCCGATGCCACGGATGCGCTGCGCAAGGAGCTGATCCTGCAGGTGCGCAAGAGCATTGGCCCCTTTGCGGCACCCAAGGCCGTCTTTATTGTGCCCGACCTTCCCAAGACGCGGTCCGGCAAGATCATGCGCCGCATTCTGCGCAAGATCCTGGCTGGCGAGGAGGACCAGCTCGGCGACATCACCACGCTGTCCGACCCCAGCGTCGTAGAGAAGATCATCTCTGTCGCGCACGAGGGCAAGAAGAAGTAAACAACGAAACAAGAAACAAAACACAAAAAATAACAACAAAAAACAACAACAGAAATCGGAACACAACCAACAAGATCAAATTTGCTTTTTGCTGTCGATAACGTCGACTGTTGGGGGTTGAT
Source organism: Ophiostoma australiae (assembly GCA_022392945.1). Classification (NCBI taxonomy): domain Eukaryota; kingdom Fungi; phylum Ascomycota; class Sordariomycetes; order Ophiostomatales; family Ophiostomataceae; genus Ophiostoma; species Ophiostoma australiae. The sequence continues at coordinate 78,841 of JAKRGJ010000012.1, forward strand.
TTATCGAGATATTCTTTGTCTTTTTTAATTCGTCTTGTTCCTTCTTTTCTTTTTCTTTCTACTGTCTTCTGACTTTTGTCTTCTCTCATTCCTCCTTTCTCACTTGCCTGCTTCCTCGTGGTCTTTACCTATTACCCCCTTACGCCCCCCCAATGTTCTTTTTATTTTACTTTACATATCAAATGCGTGTTCTGCTAGCTTGTTAACTCCCATTATTTACTCATCATATCTTACAGTAGTATGCCTTTGCTGCCCTGACGTCGTGGTGTGTCGATCCATGTTGTAGTAGAATATCGAGGCCTGGGTGAAACTGCTTGTCAATGCACTCGGTAATAACACACACGCCATGACAAGCAGTGGTATACGTAGAGCGTCCTAATTGCAAAAGCAAAAGGCTATAAGCAAAAAGCAAAATTAGATTCTATTTTTTAATTGTGTCATAACGTGCTGTGTTCATAATATAGTGCCGGCGGTCCGTAGGCATCCCTGGCCGAGAGCTCTGCAGTCGTGAGCTGCAGTACCGCCCTCAAGACTCGCTCGGCCGCTACTCGCCCGCGTCGTCGCCAATCTTCTCCAGCTTGCCCATCTCGCGCTTCTCGCCCGACTCGCCAATCAGCCGCACCCGGTCCAGCCGCACCTTGTCGGCCTCGTCCTCGGCCGACACCACAAAGACGACCAGCGTCGTCGTGTTCTGGAACTTGACAAACTTGAGCGGGATCGACGCCGTCGCCTGGTCGTTCCAGTCCGACGCCTTGAGCTCAATCTCCTGTGTCGCCTGCATGTCCTCTGCCTCGTCAAAGCCCAGGTTATGCGGGTTGTTGCTGTACAGCTTGATCACCCGCGGCCGCGCCGCGTCCTCGGTCGCGTGCGATGTGAGCTGCAGCGTGTGCAGCTTGGCGTTGGTCTGCAGCGGCAGGAACAGCATCAGCTGCTCGTCGGTGTCGCTCTCCACCCAGTCGGCCATGCTGGCACCAGCACCACCACTGGGCTTCTCGTCCTTGCCCGAGGGCGCGGCGCCGTCGAAAAGTACGCGCACGGTGCCGGCGCCGGCCGAGTCGTCGACGTTGAGCAGCTCTGTGCGTCCGACCTCGATGTTGCCGGTGATATCGGCGTAGCCGCGCGGGATGCTGGCGCCATACCAAAACGCGCCGCCCGAGCCGGAGCCTGAACTTGAAGCACCACCACCACCCTCGGCAGCAGACGCCTCAGACACAATCTTTTGCACGAGCGCCTGCAGCTTGGCCGGGTTGGCGCCCTGCACGCGCTCAATGACCTTGCCGTCGCGGAAGAGGAGAAACGTCGGCATGGCGGTGATGGTGTGCTGGGTGGCAATGTCGCGCTGCTGTTCGGTGTCGACCTTGACAAAGGTGACGGCGTTGGGCACGCTGAGCTCTTCGGCAATGGACTCGAAGACGGGCGCAATCACATGGCAAGGCTGGCACCATGTTGCATAGACTGGCTGTTAGACTCTCTCTCTCTCTCTCTCTCTCTCTCTTTCTCTTTCTCTCTCCCTTTCGCTCTCTCTTCTTCTTGTCCTACTTACAGTCGGCGATGACGACACGGGACGATTTGAGGAGGTTGGTGAACTGGGCCGTCGAGCCGATCTCGACCACGTTGGACGCCATTTTGTAAGTCTGGCCTGTGTCGTTTAGAGGAACTGGAATGTCGTGAATTTGGCAAAAACACAAAATCAGAGAAAAGAACTCGAGAAGCGTCACGACGGCAGAATAGCTGTTGGCTAGCTGCAGTATGTACATACACTGCTTAGCACGCAGTCCATTTCCAGAAGCTGCCCCGCTATCCACAGGCACCCACCGCCTCGCGTCTAGGCCAGGCCGCTGCACATAGGCCTCTAGGCGTCATTGCATCACGTGCAGCCGATATATCTATGATCTATGTACATACTGATTGTCTTGGTTTCGCCCGTCTCTTGGTTACTTGTTATAATTTCATGTGCGTATATATTCTACCTATTATTGCTCGTATTTCATAGAATTTCATACCCCAACAGTCCAGCAAGCCAAAACAACAAAGAAAAATACAAAACGGGTGAACAGGTGTTTGAAAAAGCAGAAAAAGAAGTAAAGAGTCAAAAAGTCAAGCAGGGCAAAGCAAAGCAAAGCACAGCAAGCAAGGCATGGCATGGCATGCTACGTTAAATCCCCGCCGCATGGCTGAGGACCCGTGCCGCCAGCTGGCCCAGCAGCCGTGACCGGTCGTTCTGTGGCAGCTGCTGGAACACGGCATACACGCTCATGCCCTTGTCGTCGCGGATCGCCCCCAGCCGGTTGCCGGCAACAGCGCCCGCCACCATGCCGGGCACATTGGCCACTATGAACCCCAGCGCACCGCCGCTGACTCCGCCCAGCAGACTCCAGAACTTGTGTGTCGGCCGGCCCGAGCCGTCCTCAGCCAGGCCCTCGTCGTGCATCATCTCTTCAAAGGCGTCGGCGAACTGGGCATCCTCGGTCGTCTGGTGGGCGCGGCTGCCGGCCGTTTCCCCCGCATTTGACGCACCGCTCGAGAAGGGATTCCAGCTCCACGAGGCACCGGCAGACCCTGCGCCGGCATCGTCGTCGTTGTCCTGGGGAAAGGCTCCGGGGTAATCGGTGCTGTCCTCGTCGTCTTCGTCATCCGGGGTAAAGCCGTAGCTGTTCTTGTTGCTGCTGCTGCTAGTTCTTGTCCGTCTCTGCTGAATCTTGAGCTTAATGTCGTACTCGTTGCGGCGAGTCTTGTCGGAGAGCGTATAGTAGGCGTCGTTGATGAGCTGGAACTTGCGCGTGCGCGTCTTGCGCTCGGGGCTGTCCTGCGGCACCCGGTCCGGATGGTTCTCCAAAGCGCCGCTATTCAGTTAGGGCTGGTTTTTATAGAGAAGAAGAAAAGAAGAAGGAAATAAAAGAAGGGACTCACCGTTTGTAGGCATCGCGGATCTGTTTCGTGGTGGCCGACTCGGGCACCTTGAGGATGGCATCTGTGACGTAATGTTAGCTACTGGCGTATCTGGGGTAATTGGATAGGCGAAACTGTAGAAAAATGATGAATATTCAGAGGAAAAGATACAAAGAGAAAAAAAAAACACAAAGAACAGACAATGGATATAAACAGATGCATCCATCACAGCCTCATCTTCTATGCCTTCACTTACAAAAGTCGGGGACGGGGCCGTCGTGATCCATGGCGATTGAGTGTGGGCGGGGTCGGCTGCAGGCGGTCGCGTGAGGCAGCAGAGCAGAGCGACAAGAGGCAAGCAGTGAGACGGAACGGGACGAGATTGTACGGAGCAAGAGAGAGAGTGGTCAAGAGAGAGAGTTGAGAACAGATTTGCAAATCAAATATAAACCGAGTAAGGCAGCTGAGGCGAAAAGTATGGCAAGAGCCAGCCTCGTCGACGCTGGGCGCTCCTGCCGCTTCCTCTTTCATTCGACATACATACAGTAGCACTAACTAGTACAGCAGCTGCCTGGCCTGTGATTCATTGATTCGCCCCCCCGCGCACAGTAGCTTCGTTCTGGAGAAGAAAGAGCCGAGACATCATACCGTGTAAAGTACGAGTACACACGCTTGCACTGTGTTGCACTGCATATTTCGCGTGCCGCGACGCGCACTGTATTGCGCAACTGCCTCTTTGGTCTTACTCCGTCTCACTAAGCTTATTAATTTTATTTTGAGTTTATTTCGGTGCTTATTTAAGAATAAGGTTGAGCGTTGAGCTTCGGGTCCTACTCTTACATCCTCACCTTGAATGCCACTATAGACCACCAACAAAAATGGCCAACTCTTCCACGGCTGTTGTTGTCGCAGAGCAGGAGGACCCTCACACGGCCGCCGGCGAGTCGACGCCGCTGCTGACCACCAGCCATGGCCACCAGGGCACCCGCGACGGCCGCGACGACGGCGACGGCGAGGCACATCTGCCCAAGGCGCAGGTGGCCCTGCTGTGCTTTGCGCGCCTCATCGAGCCCATTGCCTTCTTCTCCGTCTTTCCCTACATCAACCAGATGGTCCAGGACAACGGTAGCGTCGCCGACACCGACGTCGGCTTCTACAGCGGCGTCATCGAGTCGCTCTTCTCGCTCACGCAGGCCATCGTCATGCTCGCCTGGGGCCGCGCCGCCGACCGCGTGGGCCGCAAGCCCGTGCTCGTGCTGTCGCTCGTCGGCATGGCCAGCGCCACCGCCCTGTTTGGCACCGCCAGCACGCTGGGCCAGATGGTGGCGTACCGGTGCCTCGCGGGCGTGTTCTCGGGCACCATTGTGACGATCCGCACGATGCTGGCCGAACACAGCACGCCGGCGACTCAGGCGCGCGTCTTCAGCTGGTTTGCCTTTGCCGGCAACATGGGCATTTTCATGGGCCCGCTGCTGGGCGGTGCGCTGGCCGATCCGCTTGGCCTGCACGACAAGGACACGAGAATCGGCATCCCCGAGCTGCCCGACATGCGCTTCTTTGCCGTCTACCCGTACGCGCTGCCCGGCTTCGCCGTGGCTGGTCTCGGGTTCCTGGCGGCGCTGTTGTCGGCACTGTATGTCGAGGAGACGCTCGTCAAAAAGACGCCACCTGTGCCTGCTGCTGCTGCTGCGACATCATCCTCGGCACGGCTGGTGGAGGAGACGACGGTCAGCGAGGGCCAGGAGTTTTCGTTCCTGCAGATGCTGCGAGCGCCAGCTGTCGCCCTCGGCCTGCTCAAGGCGGCCCAGCCAGCAACACCAACAACAGCCGCCCCCGCCGCCGCCCGCCCGGAAGATAAAACCTCGATCCGGTACCTGGTCGGGGCCCCCGGCGTCGCCATTGTGCTCTACAACTATGCCCACACCATGCTGCTCGCGTTTGCGTACACGGCCATTGTGCCCGTGTTTTGGTTCACGCCCGTCGACCTGGGCGGCCTCGGCTTTACGCCGCTGCAGATCTCCATCATGATGGGCCTGTCGGGCGCGGGCCAGGCGGCGTGGCTGCTGTTTGTGTTCCCGCCGCTGCACCACCGGATCGGCACCAACGGCGTGATGCGCGCGTGCGCGATTGCGTACCCCGCCTTTATGGCCGTCAGCCCCGTGGCCAGCTGGCTGCTGCGGTACTGGGACGCCGCGGGCATCTTTTGGACGTGCGTGCCGCCCGTGCTGGTGCTCGGCAGCGGCGTCAGCATGTGTTTCACGGCGGTGCAGCTGGCGGTCAACGACGTGGCGCCGTCGCCGCAGCTGCTGGGCACGCTGAACGCGCTGGCGCTGACGGGCGTGAGCATGATCCGGGCGTTTACGCCGGCGCTCTTTACGAGCCTGTACGCGATTAATGCGCGCACGCAGGCGCTGGGCGGGTATGCGATCTGGGTGGTGATGGTGGTGGTGGCGTTGGGCTTCACGGTGTCTGCGCGGTACCTGCCGGACTACGACGCCATCAAGAAGCAGCGCGAAGAGGATGCGGAATAGACTACGAAACCATGCTGGGAGTGCTTCTAAACATAAACCACGAACTGATATACATTGATAGATAATACTAGATTATGTTTGCATATATTCCTTCGCGATCTTTGTTAGTTGGCAGTACTTCTCTCGTTTCTCTGCCTCGCGCGTAGTCCGCCTATCTTGATATCTTATTGTCGCATATCCTGACCGAGTCTATGACGTCATCTGCCGACTTGCATGCTACAACTCTTCCGCTACCGAGTCTCCCATTTCCCCAATGCATCAGGCCTCTATACGGTTTATGAGTATACATACGAGTAGTTATAGCTCTTCTATTAAGACCCCCAGCAAGGAAACGGCGCACCTATAGCGCGCCATAAGCATCTATGACAGCTAATAGGTGGGTTAGCAGGTTTACCAAGTATCGAGAAAATGCATTCTGATATCATACCTATACGTGCAGTTTTATTGCATAGCTGTGCTGTCTGCTAATAGTGCTGTCTGCTAATAGTGCATGATACATTGCTGGTCAAGAGTCGAGCCGCCGGGTATGACGAGATCGAGACGGCCAAGCAGGCTATGCAGTTGCTAACACGACGAGCCATACAGAGGTGAAGATCACGAAGACGGAAGGGAAGAAGTACACTATATGAGAGTGTTGGCGTCGGTGTGAGGGAGGGTGTCGGCCAGGGCATCATGGCTGCAGCCCACTCAGGCCAGCTGCTAGGTCACCTCTTCTACATACTCCAGATATCGAGATGTGCTGGCCGGCTTGCTACTCGCAAACCCTGGCAGCGTGTTGCAAGAGTTTGCCACTTATAAATATAACCGGCATCCCATGCTGCCGTGCGGTCCTTGCTATCTCCCCCGTGTTGATATCTGTAGATCCCATCATCCCCTCCTCTCTACAGTTCTCGTGTACTGTTTTAGTCGTCTGATTTACATCATCTTATATTTTTATTTCCCTACACACCCTTATAACTGGGTGTGATCATCCACCCTTCTCACAAGTACGTACACATCGCCTCGAGCCGTTCCGGCCTGTTCTTTATATTCCGTCTTCTGCCTGCCATAGCACAGCTAACCAAGTCGCTAGTGGGCTACTACCGTCAGTCGTCAAAAAAGTACCTCTACCTGGAGCCGCCCATCCCGGGCCGCAAGACGGTCCGCACCCGCGTGACACGCATCGCCCCTCCTCGCGAACCCTCGCCGCCGCCCCCTGCTCACGTCATCGTCCAGCAGCCGGCTCCGCCGCCGCTCATTATCGAGGCAGCTCCCCCTCCGCTGGTTGTCGAGGGTCCTCCTCCCTCTTCTGTGGCCCAGTCTGTGGCCCAGTCTGTAGTCGAATCTGTGGCCGAATTCGTGGAATCCGTGGAATCCGACGACGACACCATTGATGTGATTGCCGTCGACGTCGAGCCGGCGGAGAAGAAGCGGCGCAGCCGGACGCGCGAGCGCGAGAAGATCTACATTGAGCGCGAGCGGGTTGTGCCCGTGCATGTCCCCGTGCCTGTGCCGATGACGGTCAAGATGCACCGGAAGCGTGCGACACCACCAGCACCGCCGCCACCACCCCCTCCGCGGTCGCCGTCGCCCGACTTTGATACGTACCGCTATGTAGATGCACCACGGGCATACCTGCCACCGCCGCCGAGGAGGGAAGAGGAGTGGGAGACGCATGACCGGGTCGTCATCCGCGAGCGCGAGCGGGAGATGGATCTCGAGAGCGAGCGGGAGAGAGAGCGGGAGCATGCGGACCGTCGCTTGCATGACTACTATCGGTGGTAGCGGTGCTATTGGATGTCGGCGCCTACATGTCTCGGGGTATTTTGATTGTATTTTTTTCTTTATTTCTTTTCTTTTTCAGTGTTTTTTTTTTAATCTTCATTTCTCTTCTATTATCTCTTACTACTACTATTTTAATTTGAATCCAATCGGCCACTTATACTTGATTGGGGTTCGGTATATGTCAGGTTATATAATTTGACGAGCGAACAGAAAATCAAAATTATGTGTATCAATATTGATTCTTGTTACACCAAAATAGTTAAGTACAGTCATCGTGAGATGCCATGGTACAACGCGAATATGTAGACCAATAATCGCAATAAACAAACCAAAAAAAGGCATTACCTAAACTAAACAGAATAGCAATCACAAAAACTGGCAAAACAGAGTAGAATAAGAAAAATGAGAGATACAAAAAAAACAAAAAAAGAAATTGTGCTCCGATACGGGGAATCGAACCCCGAGCTCGTCGGTGAAAGCGACGGATGTTGACCGTTACACCATATCGGATTGGTGGTTGTTATGGAGATGGTAGTGCGTAGGGAGGTATATATACAATCCTGTAGCTACGCCAAAGTCAACCAGCTAATTCGTCCCAACATCAACCACTTCATCTCTGATGCCATTTTACATCGATATCTGATTTCGATTGCCATTTTTGACTTGTGCCATTAATCCACTCTGCAGACACCTGCATAGGCTTACCGATCGAGCCTGTACCAAGTACGTTTATGCTGGCGACGAGCATCCTGAAACCGACTCGAGACTGTCGAGGCCAAGCCGAAGACAAGTAGTCATACTATGTGTGCGCGAAGTACGGCACAGTGTTATAGTAATACACAGCACAGAGCATGTAGCTTGTAGAATACAATAGGAAGGTCGTACGCCTGTTGCAAGGATAACTCTTGGCCAAAACAACGGATTGCTTGTACTGGCCTTTATACATATTGATTTATCATTTTGAATTAGAACATGCTTACTATGTAGTAAATTCAAACATCTAGCATATATTTAGACACGCTCTTGATATATATAGAGCCTCCCAAGCAGCGGTGTGTTGCTATTGAGTACGCTGTATGTTTCAGTGCCGTCAAACGAGAGGCGATGCATATTGACGCGTTGCAGCAAGGCAAACGATGCAGCTGCGTGTGCGTGTGCGTATCATGTGTAGCCGCGGTATTTGCGTACGACTCTGTGCTCTATGTGTCCATGCTGTCTGCAGCGGTCTCTTGCCGACTGAGAAGATGGCCATTCGAGGGTGTCGAGGGTCTACTATATACTACTATGTATGCATTCTGCTCGTCCAGTGTCTGGGGAATGCCTGCTCCGGCCAAGCAGCGGCCAAGCAGCGGCCAAGCAGCGGCCAAGCAGAGGCCAAGTTGAGGCCAGGTTGAGGCCAAGTTGAAGCCAAGTCGGGCCAATACCAGCCAAGGAAGACCAGCAGAGGGGTGATTGCAGATAGAGACGAATACACAGTACAGAGCACAGAGCACAGCAGTTCGGGGCAGGCCAAGAGATCGAATGTGCAGCAGATTGGAGATGCAGATGAGATGCTGCAAGAGTCCGATGGCGATGCTCGCTCCAGTATGGCCAGTAGTAAACACTAGAAAAGCAAATACTAGAATCAAAGACTAGAAATGCAGGGCAGCGGCATAGCTGCAGGGTCTCAGTGTTTCTTCTGTTGTTTCTGGTCCATATTTGGCACCACCCCAGCCTGTGTGTTGTCTGCCGAGTCGACGGTGTATCGCAAGGCATTGTGACACTCTGCTGGCATCAGCGCGTGCACGCACGCCAGTTCAGGGCAGATATAAACATGCAAAAAAACATAAACATACCCCGTAAACAAGCGTGTACAATGCATGCTGATATTCGCATGCCCAGCACAGCGCAGTATTCTGATTGTGTACACACATTTCATTCATGAGCAAACCCCCACGCGACAATACGCAGCATTCTCGCTCACGCGCTCAGGCGGGCTTTGAAAGCCTGACTGCATCTCCCGTGTATCCATGCTTCATCCGAGTCTCAGATTGATCAACTGATCTACTCACGAAACTGTAATACAGAGAAGACTGCGATTTGAATTTGAAATCTGAATCTGATGGCGGTTGGGTGCAACATTGCACAGTTAACGGTGCTGACGATTTGCTGTCGCGTGAGCGTTAATCGGGTAGGGCGACCACTATGTTTGTACACTTTTAGAGCATTGCTCAATATGCAGTAATAAGATACTATGTACTACACGCCAGCGACTTTATCCCGTTTGGTATTGCGCATCACTGTACCCCGTGTTTCAGAGACGTGGCGCGAGACGAGACGAAGCCGTCAACGGCAAATCAGAAATCAGAACCAGAACCAGAAATCAAGTGACTTGTTGAAGACGCTGACTCGAGCCCGAGGGTGTAACCGGACGCGGATGTTCTGTTCTCATGGCTGCTACTGTTGAAGACAACTATGTAACGACTGACACTTGCTGACGGTTGAGCCGGAACCCAGACGACACGTCCAATGGTACGGGGTATTTAAGCTTCTTCTTCTTGTGTAGAAGCACGGCCCGGTGATCTCGTATGTTTTTCGTCTTTGAGACTTTCTTGAGTCTTTCTCGAGTCTTTCTTGAGTCTGGATCTTTCTACTTCCCATAGCAAGATGTCTGCCTGTGACTGCATACATAAACGATACGAATTCACCAGTGACACCTCGATATGCAATACATGGCAGATACACCGTCCTCACCAATATCGTGCGCTGGCACCAATGGAGACACTTGCTGGACCATTCAAGATCCAAAGCTGCTCCCAGAGCCAGGGTTGAATTAGATTACGTGCAGCAAGACCCGCCTTTTGGCAACAGCTATCACGACGGTGGTGCCGGCCGTGGCTCTGTATGGTTAGAAGGCGAACGCCACATTTTGCAGGTAACTCGATGCGATACTTGCCGATGATTGAGCTGCTATTACTACGGAGTACATACTATGTAGTACATACATATCGACTATTAGTGCCCGTATTTTTTCAAATTAACTTTGACGATGTGGTCCAAGGCCCAGAATGAGAGGGCATGCATCTGCATACTACTCTGCAGAAGATCGACTATACTGCGTAGCTGTCACACCGCCAAGGTCATAAAGATTGGCCGTCGTGGTATTTACTCTTTGCATCTGTTCGGACAAGCAAAAGTTTAATGATAGGGGCAGAGGCAGAGTAGCTTCCAGGACGGCTAATATCAGATGGATCGATGAATCAAGGAACCGGATGGCGAGGCGAGGGCAAGGGCAACATGCCGATACGCAATAATTACTATGTGGATTTAGAGGGCACGCATGTGGCATTGTATTTATTCGCCTACAGAGTACTCGTTTACTCGTCTACATACATAGTAAGTACTCGTCTACTCGTTGAGCTAAGGCCCGGAGAGGGGCTGGCCCGCGAGCCGAAGGGCATACTCTGTACATACAGTACAGTACATAGTGGTAGACAGATCAGCACGGCTTCGGATGGCTTCTGCCTGCCTGTCTTTGTCTTGTCGTCTGTTGTCATCTGTCATCTGTCTGCGAATGATGTTCAGGGGCTGCTGCTGGCGTTATGCATCCGGACGCGTCTGTCACTGATAGTATGGGGTCTATGGTGCCTGGCCTCGCTTCCTATCTTCTCATTTTTTTTTTGGACTCTTTGATTCGATGATTCTTTGATCCGATTCTACTGTTAGTATTGATTCTTAGCTGCAGCCTCCTTTTAACACTCAAATACAAGCAATAGTAGCGTGCACTATGCATGCAGCTCGGCCAGACTCTCTGCATTCGCAGCCCTCTGCCACCTTATTCCGGAGTGTTCTGTCTTTGGCCCTGGCTCTGTAGATCGTGCTGTAAGCCTGCAGCTGTTCCTGTACTATTATATTACGGAGTTCATACATACAGTAGTACTCCTTTCCTATTTCACTAATACCTGCTACTACGGAGCAGACATTCTGCAAGTAGACACTGCCGACATGTGAATGCCAGGGTGCTGGATCGTTTGTTCCTGATTACAGTGGCTCCTAGTAACCCAACAATGTGTACTACTGCACAATACACACAGCATAGTAAGATACTGCTATGTATGTACATACTAATAACAGCTAGAACAGGGGCTGATAACAACGGAGCTTCTTGCGGTTGGTGATTGGCTTTGCCGGGGTGCTGGAGTCTGCAAATTCAAAAGGGGCTCTCCACAAGGCGTTGGAGGCTGTTGATATGATTTATTTGACTTGGTTGTTTGGTTATTTGATTTAGGTATTCATTGGTAATGTTTGCCTGTGATACTAATTACTATGTAGACAACTGTTCTCTGGGCCAAGTACTATGTAGACAACTGCTGCCAACCGAGACAGGACAGGGAGCTCCAAGCCCAGCCTCGAGCCGCAAGGGAGACGGAGGCCTATTTGATGGCATCTTCCGCGAGGGAGGAAGAGAGTATGTATTTTCTTACATACAGTAGTACCTCCGTTGAAAGTTAAAAAGGCCTGCCGTCAACGCTACGCCCTAGGCGGCTAGGGTCTTTGTCGAGAGGCTTGAATGTATTTTCTGGTCAGGGGCTGATTTCATTGCATCTCTGTACTACTTACTGTATGTACATAGTATTGCTACTGTATCTACTATTATCTGCATATGATTACTGAGTAGAAATAGATGGTAGAAACCCCATATCAAAAGACCCCACGGAATGGATACGCCGCGCCTCTCCTTTGAGAATGCAAAAGAATAAAGCACAGAGATACGGCACACGAACAAGCGGATAAGATCTTCTTCCCGGCAGAGCTGACTGAAGACACTTAGTCCGTACAGAGTGTACTATGTACTATGATATCAAGGTCAAATAAATCAAAAGTAAATCAGCCGTCCTCACTACATTGTATCAACTTACTCTGTATTCTACATAGTAATACTATGGTGGCACTGACACGGCCGATCTGCTCTGCTAATCTTCTTTTCTTTTCCTTCTCTTTTCTGCAAGATACATAGTACGGAGTATTACTCTGCAGAGTATCATTACAGCGAACATCTGCTCCAGAGGGCCTCCACTATGGTGCAAGATAACTTACATAGTATGGTACTAACTGCTCTCGTGGCCCTCTCGTGTGGCCCTCTCGTGCTCTCGTGAGTGGTCTCGAGAGCTCCGCATTCGTGTGGAAGAAGTGACAAGCGACAGAGGCGAGCCAGCCCCTTTTCCTGTGGTGTTTCTTTTTCTCATTTCTTTTTCTGCTTCTGCTTCTGCTTCTGCTTCTTTTTCTTTTTCTTCTTCGTCTTCTTCTGCCTCCTCCACCATTCTACAGTCCTTTCCGGTTAGTGTGCTCATATCTGTATGCAGCAGCGGGCCTTTGGTACCCGTCTGTAGCTGACACGTGCCGACGAGGAGGGCGAGGAAGGCATGCTATCTGCAGACAGCTACATGTATCTTATCTTACATACTCAGTAGTTACTCTGTCATATTTTGATACAGCTCCTGCCTTTGCGCAGCTTTACCGTTGTCTCGCCTGTCCAGTGTTTCGACTCTCCTGGCTCTGTACGCTCTGTATTACTGTAGCACATCACTATCTGCATATCTCTGTACTCTGCCAGCTACATACAGGCTACAGCAGACTATGGGCATCCCTTTTGAAACCTGGGGAGCCTTCTCATTCCAGGCGCCGATCCACCCGCGCTGTTGTCAGAATTTGCATCCCTGCCACAGGCCTGGCCCTTGATTTCAAATCGTCTTTACACCGTAGATTGGCGCTGCTGCTGTACTCCGTAAGATACTATGCACGATACTGTATCTGTCTGCCCATAGTCTTCACTAAAATAGACTCGATCATGTCTTGCACAGACACGCTGAATGCTGGGCTGAATGCACATCCTTTGTATGCTGCCCTTGGGTCATGGGTCTTGGTATGCTGCTGCTTTGAAATGCATACAACAGTAGTACACATAAATATACCTGGATTCAGACAATGCCGATTTTCAATTCCTATTCGACGCTGACAGCCAAACTCCGTGAAGGGGCACAGAGTCACATTCAGCGCTGCGAGCGCGATGGTCCTCCAATCTGTGACGCCCTAGGGGGTTGGTCCTGTGCCATTTACATAGTACGTGTAAGTGATTTTAACTACATATATACATATGTACAGAGTATCTTACATGCACCAACAAGCCTTGCGTCGGCAGATGGCGACGCTGGCCGTGTTGTATCGTCCTCTTGATTGTGCTACGCGAGTATGATGCTGCTGCGATGCATGTCCAGTATGTAGATGCCTTGGCCGCATTATGTAATTGTACATAGTAGATTCGCCGAACGCTCCTTCCGTAGATTGTGACTTTTTCTTTTTAGAAGAATATCTACCTGCTGCCTGCAGCTGACACCGTTGAAGCAGGAGCTAACGACATGTCGCCACAAAGCTGCTGCCCTATTAGGAAATCGCCCTTCAGTACGCAGGTGCATCTGTGCATACTAGTGGGAGAACCGGTTTCCGTTCTGGAAGCCAGCACTCGTGTGTAAGATTAATTTCCTTTTCTTTTCTTTTTCGGGGGGCAGTAGCGGCCCTCGCGGCCCTCCGCACCTGCCTTTCTTTGTGACATATGCCATGTCGTCCCATGTGCTCCTTCCTTTTCGCTAGACAACAACTCGTACATACATGGTAGTCTCGTCCGTGTGATTGCTCTTACTCTACCCAGCTGCATCTTGGGGTCTTCTCGCGATCCTCCTCTGCCACCTCCTTCACCTCCTTCACCTCATGCTTCTGGCGTAGAGAACGCCTTGCTCAGTGTTAGTCTCACACCCGCGCCAAGACGCGCTCACATGCCCACACTCACTCACTACTCACTGCCGTCTACTGTGTGCAGCCAATACACATACCTAGCCGCTGTAGTAGTCTCGACCCGGTATTTCCAGTCTTTTTTTCCCCTTTCCAATCGCCAGTCGCCAGTCGCCAGTCGCCAGTCTCCTCAAGTCTCCTCAAGGCTTATTTGGTCCTTGAATTAGTGCTCTTTTTGATCCTCTTTATTCTCTTTATTCGCTATTCCTTAGTTTAATCTTATTGTTAATCCTGTTGCGGTTTGATTGTTGCAGACAGGGACTGCCCGACCTCAGGTTCTCTGCTCTTTGCCACGCTCACTACCAAGTACTGCTCTCCTGCTCGCTTCCGACCACCCCTCCTCTTCAAGCATAACGCACGCCGTGCCAAACAAAACGTCTCTGCCGTCAACGTCCACTGCCTCCCGTTGCTCTACTCTGCATGCGACGTCAATCAGGGTCATCCAGGCATCTCGAAACCGACTGCGAGGCTGTACTTGTGGTCCCTCCCCCCCGAGCTCTGACCCTCTCCCCCCCATCCCCTGTCACGTCGTTTAAGCACTCTGGTGTCTGGCGACTCCTCCTCACACACACACACACACTCTTTCTCCTGGCTCTCGCGCCTCCCGTCTCTCTACTCTGTACCGCCTTTCTCGACTTGCCGCCCCATCAACGCCAATTGCCTCTCTTGCCAACGCCAACGCCAATTCCAACGCCAGTTCCAATTGGCAACCCATCGACCTCGCGCCTTGTGCCGGCCCTTTCCCTTCCCTTCCCACCCGATACCTGATACCTTATACCTGATACCCGATACCCCCCTCCTACAGTAGTAGACTTCGCTTGGTCTTGACGCACAGTCTATGCTTGCGCCTTGCACGTCTGGCCGCTTGCCTCACATCCATATTCTCCGCGTCTCCACGCATTGCACACCATGTCGCAGCTTGCCTTTCAGGGTGGTTCTGATTCGGCAGACTCCACGCAGTATCAGGAGCGTCAGCAAGAGTATCAGCAGCAAGAGTATCAGCAGCAAGAGTATCAGCAGCAAGAGTATCAGCAGCACCAGCAGCACCACCAGAAGTACCAACAACCGCAGCAACAGCAGGCATATATGCATCAACAGCAACAGCAGCAGCAACCTCAGCAACCTCAGCAACCTCAGCAGCCTCAACAACAATACCCCCAGCAGCTGCAAAACCGCCCGGTACAGCCCCAGCGCCCGTACTACCCCCAGCATCACCAGCACAACTACGGCAGCCTGCCTGCTTCACCTTCCTCCCCGACCCTCGCCCACACCTCTGCCTTTCCGACAGCCTCCCCATCCTCCCAGTCCCAGTCCCAGTCGCCGAAATCGCCCTCCTTCAACCACTCGCATCCCCCCGTCTCCTACGCCCGATCAGCAGGGGACTCTTCGCCAGGCTCGAGCAGGACACCCTCCAACCAAAACTCTCCCACGTCTGCAGGCCGCCCGGCTCTTCAGCAGACAATCGTCACCGCACGGTAAGCAGTCTTTATTGTTATGTGTTTTGCTGTTTTGCTGTTTTTCTGTTTCTGTGTTCATGTCGATTCATGGCATACCCCTATGCCGGCTTGACCCCTGTCCGGCCCGCGTCTGTCTGCGTGACCTTTGCTCTTGCTATTTACTATCTGCCACTGCCTCTCTGCATCCTATTTTGGCCCTGGCCCTGGCCCGTTGCTCGCTTTGTTGCCTCCCTGCTTTTTCCTCTTTGCCCTCGCGCTGCTGCTACCAAGAGCATTATCTTTCCCCGTTGTCTGTCCCTGCGTTACCTCGCCACTGCTACCTCCGTTTGCTACTGCTACTGCTATTGCTACAAACTGCTACGGCTACATTGTCTTGCCAGTCTGTGCCGCCTTTGTTACTGTTACTGTTCTCGTCTCCTGCCATTGTCTCTGCATTCGCCTTTGCCGTCTTCTGCTTTCGTCCTCTCCTACTGCCTCATGCTCCATTCGGATAGATCTCAGCAATCCCAGCAGCATCTGCAAATAAACTCAGACATTACACGCCGAGCTACAAGTCCCTCCTGGATCTCGGGAGGCTGTACCACCTCAAGAGGAACACAAGTCTCACACTGGCGCTGAAAAGCCCTGACCCTTTGCTGAGATTCGACACACCCTGGCTGTCTTCCTTTCTCCTCCTCTTTTCTGCCCGTCCTTTTGTGTCTCTTCCCTTGGCTTTCTTCCCTTTTTGTCTTTCTTGCTATTTGCTTTTTATTTACTCTTTGTATTTGCCTTTTCCATTTTTGGCTCTTCTGCTGTGCAACACCCCCCCCCCCCATTCTGCCGCACCATACACAAACGCCACGCCGCCGATTTGCCCACCTTTCTCATTCGGTTACTAATTACTCTCTACTTATTTCTTTTTCTCGCCGACTACAGATCTCAAAGAAAACAAGCGCCCAGCCCTCTCCAGACGAGCACTGCAGCTTCCCACCCAGCTGCAGGAACACCAACCGGATTTGCTTTCCCCTTTCCCAGCCCGCACTCCGTCCCAAGCCCAAGAGGCACCAACAGCGACTACCGGGATCACATCGACATTCCTCAGATCGTGACTACCGGTCCTGAATCGCCACGCTTTGCTCAGCATCAACACCAGCAGCAGCAGCAGCAGCTTCGGCAACAGCAGCTTCAAGTCCAGCAGCAACTCCAGGACCAAGACCACGACTCGAGCACCGAAAAGACCTACTTCAACAGCGACTCCTCAGGAGCATCCACACCCGTCGAAGAGCTGCCGAATCCCATGTGCGTATATCACATTGCATCCACGGCCAATGAATACCGACCCTCGATTTGATTATTGGCAGCTAGACAGCCAGCACACCCAGTTGGGCTGGAGTCGGGCTCAGTCAGGCATGGCATGACGTCTGCCATGTTGGCGATGTCTGTCTTGCCAGTCCTCGGCCTGCTTCGGCGTGCTGGTACTGGTGTCTTATAGATGTGTATTTCGAGGGTGTCTTTGAGGGTGCACTTTAGCTTCACACCCTGATCTGCATTCATTTTTACACTCTACTCTCCCACCGCAAGACAGTACTAACATGTGTTTTTTTAGACCGGTTTCCCCTCGATTTCCGAATGACAACCGAAGCGTCTCTGACTCTGTTGTGACCCCAAAGCCTCTCGCGGGCGCAATAATATCATCCCGGGCAGTCATGGCTGGCTCTTCGACTATGCCCCATGCCGAGCCGGCTGGCCCGACCAGGAATGCCTCTGTTGACTCTGGTATCTCGGCGCTCTCAAACAACTCCCTCACGCGCAAAAACTCCACAGACAGCATCACCACCCATGATATCCCCTCCATCATCAAGGCTGCTGGCAGTGCAGAGGCTGTGATTGAACATCTGTTGAAGGAGAAACAGGCACAGGTCCAGCAAAATGCCCAGCTTTGGCGTCTCGTCGACAAGCAGAGAGCAATGATCTTGGGTCTCAACAAGGACCTCGAGCGGGCACTGAAGGACAAGGAAAAGTACCGTAAAAAGGTCAAGGAGTTGTTGCCCGAGAATGGAAAAGCTTCTGTCTCGACGGTCACGTCAGTGCCGTCAGCCTCCTCTGGGGTCCCTCAACAGCAGCAGCAGCAGGACCAAGCTCGGGGCCTGCCTAATGGCAGCACAGCCGCTGTGCTTCCTCTCAGTATTGCCACAAAAGTCGCCATCGGCGCAGCCGACCCCGACTCGGACTCTCCCATCAGCATCCGGGACTCGCCTGTCCAGTCTCCCGTCGAAGTTACCATGGCACCATACCCGATCACTCCACCCGCCGACCAGAAAATGACCATGCCTTCGGCTATTGGCAGCATCCTCGACCCAGTGGAGACAATGCCCCGGCCGCAAGACCATGCACTCGACCACTATGACCACGAGGCAGACGAGCGACAGGCCGACTCTGCTCGCCGCGCTGCTGCCAATGCCCAGGACCTCCCCATCAGCTTTGCTCTCCCCCCATCCCGCAGCCTACCAAGCAAACCACCACAAGTTCCTCCGCCACAAATACCAGCAATCTCGACGACATCCGAGGACGGGACCGTCCATTTCCCAGCTCCTGCTCCTCCGCCTCGGAAGCCCCCTCCGGCACCTCTTCTGCTTCGCGATTCGCGCCCTAACCCTTCCATGCCCATTGATGACGAGGTGTTGGAATCTGACTCCGACTACGACTCTCTCCTTGAGGTCAACGAGATCCCCGAGACTGACAAGAGAGGCCGGCGCAAGACAAGGGAAGAGGATGACCGCGTGCGTGAGATTCTCGCTATAAAAGATGCCGAAGCGCGCAGTCTTTCCAAGAAGAGCAAGGGCGGCAGCAGCATCCATGCCACTACGCCCAAGCAGTCTACTTTCAACCAGAGCGAGGTCAACTCACTCGCGCCTGCTGCTGCCGCCGCCACCGCCGCCGCCAGCCCACCAGCCCCTCTCATGAACATGCCCAACACCCTCGACAGCGTGATGAAGTCGGATGGCGATATTGGCCAGCAGACCATCACTGTTCAGCGCGGCCTGGCTGCCCCCATCCTCAGCCCAGGCCTGCCGTCCAGTCCCCGCCCCAACCCTAATGGAATGAATGCGATGCGCGCCGCGATCCAGTCGCCTCCTCTGTCACCTAGAATGGCAACCACCCCCGGCTCTGGATCTGCTCTTTCGCCTCGTCCTCCTCGCCAGGCCATCCCACTACCGCCCAACACCCCCTTGCAGACGCCGTCTCCTGCTAACGCCGCCGAGCCCTTGTCTCTGACGTCGCCCAAAGCACTCAATATGCTCAAGATGTCGAGTGACACATCGTCGCAGGGTGCCCCATCCAGCCCGTCTGTCAACTCGATCAACAGCCGCGAGACCGCACCTGAGCGGACGCGTATTTACAAAGGGTTTATGACCGACGAATTCCCCGAGCTACTGCTGCCGCCAAACGCCCTTCCGTCAATCGATATCCGGGTCGCATCTTCAAGAATGAAGCCTTCGCGGGCCAGTCTCATCTCCTTGACACAGCTTGAAGAGGACCCTGTGTTCACACTGGCCATTATTTCCCGCGGTGATGGTGGCGAGCTGTGGCGCGTCGAGAAGGACTCGGCATCGCTTGCAAAGTTGGACCAGCGCTTGAAGCAGTGCCCAGCCTTCACAGCCCGCACCCCTGACCGCTCTCTCTTCAGCGGCCATGCGCCGGCAAAGCTCGATGCGCGCCGCCAGGCCCTCAACTTCTACCTCGACGAGCTGCTCAACACCCAGCTCGACAACAGCACTGCCATGGAGCTGTGCCGCTATCTGTCAACACATACGCTGCCCCCCAATGCGGATGAAACAGGCTCAGCCTCTGCCGAGGTGCGCAAGGAGGTCAAGGCCAACAAGGTCAAGATCAACTTTGGCACGCGGCCCATCAGAAACGGCTATCTCACCAAGCGCGGCAAGAACTTTGGTGGCTGGAAGGCGCGCTTCTTCATGCTGGACGGTCCCCACCTCAAGTACTATGAGACGCCTGGCGGAGCGCACCTTGGCACCATCAAGCTGCAGAACGCCCAGATCGGCAAGCAGTCGCAGCACAACGACAGCTCATCGCCGGCATCGGGTGGCAATGGTGGCACAGACGACTCCGACAACCAGTACCGCCATGCCTTCCTCATCCTGGAGCCCAAGAAGAAGGACCCGTCCGCTGTGACCAAGCATGTCCTGTGCGCCGAAAGCGACGAGGAGCGCGATCTGTGGGTCGACGCCCTGCTGCGCTGGATTGACTACCGCGACAACGAGGACGACGACGACGGATCTTCCGTGAAGGACTCGGAGCGCCCTGCCACAGCCGGGTCCCAGACCAAGAAGAAGAGCGGCCAGGGCAAGAAGCAGCTGCAGAAGCCCCTGCAGATTTCGTCTCCTCAGCAGCCGTACCACATCAGCGAAGGTAGAGAAGCCCTGATCGGAGTCAGCTACGACGCAATGCAGCAAGGCGATGCTCCAACGGGTGCTCCCGGTACCAGCGATGTCCCGCACCCCATGACGCAGTCGCCGTACACCATCTCGGCACCCCGCGATCCCCAAGTTATTTCGGAAGGAGCTCCTTGGGCCAACAAGGGCATGCTCGGTGCCAGTCTGGCTGCCCCCACGGTGGATGAGAAGAAGGCGCGGAAGCGGAGTTTCTTTGGCTTCGCGACCAAGACGCGGACGTCGGCTGATAGCCACGGCGATTCGCTGTTTGGCGACAATACGAACGGCGGCGGCGGCCATGGAAATGGCGGTGCCAACCACCGCCAGGTATTTGGTGCGCCGCTGGCCGAGGCCGTGCGCTACAACTCCCCCGTCGATGTCAAGGTGCCCCTGCCGGCGGTTGTGTACCGGTGTATCCAGTACCTGGAGGCCAACAACGCCCTCAACGAGGAGGGTATCTTCCGTCTTAGTGGATCCAACGTGGTGATCAAGCAGCTCCGCGAGCGGTTCAACAACGAGAGCGATCTCAACCTGATTACGGACTCGCAGTACCACGATATCCACGCGGTGGCATCGCTGCTCAAGATGTACCTTCGCGAGCTGCCTACGACTATACTGACACGCGACCTGCACATGCAGTTCATGGCTGTGACGGAGATGACGGACATGGACGAGAAGCTGGCGTGCCTTGCCGAGCTGTCGACGCGCCTCCCGCAGGCCAATGCTACACTGCTCAAGTACCTGATTGCGTTTTTGATCAAGATCATCAACAACGCCGACAAGAACAAGATGACAGTGCGCAATGTCGGCATTGTGTTCTCGCCGACGCTGAACATCCCGGCGCCGGTGTTTGCGCTCCTGCTTCAGAACTACGATGCCATCTTTGGCTTCGACCCCGAGGAGTACGAGCTGCCACTGCCCGAGTATGAAGACCCACAGCGCCGCCCGTCTCTGTCGTCCTTGTCGACGACGGGCACCATGGACCCGCCTCAGCGCCCCGGCACGTCAAACACGGGCGAGTCGCCTCACCGCCAGCGCCTCCTGGACGCAGTCAAGAACGGCAACTCCAACGGCGCCAGAAACGCGCAGACACCGCCTCTGCAGTACCAGCAGCGCAACGGATCAACACCCACGCCGCCGCCGGCTCACGCACCGCCGTCGTCGTTCCCTATACAAATGACGCAGCAGCAGCAGCAGCGCATGACGGCGTATGACCCGCAGTACCTGTCGCAGCAGGTCAACAACTCGTCGCAGGTATCGCTGCGGCCGGCATACGAGAGCGGTTTTGTTGTGCCGCCCGGCTATGATGTGACGCAGGCGCCCGTGGCCATGGCAGGGCGCAGCAACCCTGGCTACGACCGGCCCATCTACGAATCGCCCAGCGGCAACGGCGGTCTTGCACCGGCGACGCAGCGCAACAACCGACGCGAAAGTGCCATCTTCCCCAGCGCCATGGGATACAACCAGCAGGACGGCAAGGGCCGCGCCGGCGGTGGCGGCGGCGGCGGCGGTGGTCGGTACTAGAAGTACCTCGCGACCACTCCTCGACTGCGCCAAAGCCGCACCACTCTCTTCTGACCCCTGACCCTTGCGGTCACCACCAGACGAATCACGATTGATACCCTCATATGTCACGACGCATATGACCATTACTTTTCCTCTCCTTTCTCACCCTGTCCTCCTCCCATCGGGGGGTCTCGGAACACACCAACGCCGCTCGGCTGACGATGCCATTTTCCTATTGTTTTCATGTCCTACGCTCTTCCGCCGTCTTCTTTCACGTCTTTTCTATTTTCTTCGTCTTCTATTTCTTGCTGCGTTTCTCATTCATCTTATATCTTGTACCAATCTTGTTGATATCTTTTGTCCTTTGTTTCTTGCTTTTTATTCTGTCTGATTTCCATTTACAATTTGTATACCATTTAATATACCAGCGGCACAAGAGAACGATGGCGATGGCGATGCACATTGCCATGAGTATTGCGTCCGGATACCAATATAGTCTGTTTTATAATTATTCATTTACTCGATTTCTATCAATGCTTTTCTCTTTGCAGACTGTAACGTGTACCATGTAAAGCTGCAGGGTATACGGGCACTGCATCAGCCATACCCAAATGTAAGCAGTGCGGTGCTATTCATCCGCTGCAATGCTTTGCAGGAGCTGATTGGCGGCGCAGCTTCTCCTTTAGCTATCCTTCTGAATTAGGTAGGACCTCCGACAGGATTGTTGATGCTTGCGTGAGTCAAAGCGACAAACGCAAGAGGAAAGTGGCACGGCTGTTCCTTCTTGCAATTTTCCAGGACCTTCCTTTTGTCTTCTTCTTTCTTTCTGTCGTTCCTATTTACTGCAACTTGTCTGTTTGCACAGTCACTAGACTACTCTGTAGAAGGGAGCGCTTAGTCCCGTTTCATTCGCCGAGAAGATGCTTATCCCCGCCTCTTTGATTCTCCGTATTCTCCTGCCAATTCTCCTTGATTCTCCATACTGTGGAGTATTGATGGGTTACGTAGTACATAAGTAGCAGTACTGTGTAGAAGTCGGCATTCGGGGCCTCTTACCTCCGCTAAAACCCAACCGTCGCAGCTGCCTCGCACTTTGTCATCATTCACGTTTGCCAGCAATCAGAGCCTGGCAGCACAACGCGCAAAACTGTTGACGATCACGCCTGCACAGTGTCTCACTAGGACGCCATTGTTCTGGCACCACTACGTCACTGCCCTCATTCACAGGCGCACCTCCTTGGGGGCCGTCCTACGCCTTGCCGGCTACCCTCCTCCTGCGACAGCTTCATCTGACGACTTTACCCATTTTGCCGACAATCGAAAAACGAAAACGAGCTGCTGCTGGCGGCAGTAGGCAGCACCCTCGGCCCGTGTACATAGTATTACTACACAGTAGCCTATCATACAACACCCCTTTTCCCCATGGTGGGCGCCGCTGCGTCTGCCCTGGCCGACCTCAGGCCAGGTGCGCCTGGAAACGGAAACGGAAACGGAAACAGAAACCCAGCTTCGGGAACAGCAGGGCCAGCAGGCGCATCGTCCTACCGCACCTCGACACCGGCATCAGCAGTCCCGACAAGCGCTGCGACTACACACTACCCCCCCCCATTTGTGCACCAGACAGACCCCAACTCGCCCGAGAACTCGACGACCGACTCGCAAGCATCCGACGACGAATACGACGGAGAGGAGCACGGCGGCCATGGCGGCCACGGCGGCGTATTGGAGGGCGGACGGCACGGCACTAGCGGGGGTGCCGGCCCATCGTCTCAAGGGCGAGCGGTGGCCGCCGGTGCCAACTCCGGGTCCGTCTTCGAGGCACCGGGCGCACACCCAGGCGCTGCCCCTACGTCGACTTTGAATTCGGCTTCAGCCTCAGCAGCAGCAGCCCTCGTCGACATAAAGAAGCCTCGAGCGTGCGAGGCCTGCCGGGGACTCAAGGTCCGCTGCGACATGGACCCGAACGCGCCAGCCGATACGCCGTGCCGCCGCTGCGCCAAAGCAGGCCGCACCTGTATTGTGACCCAGCCCACGCGGCGACGCCAAAAGAAGACGGACAGCCGGGTCTCCGAGCTGGAGAAGAAGATTGATGCGCTCACAGCAAGTCTTCAGTTGACGCGGCAGACCGGGCCAAGCGTGCCTGGGGGTGCTGCAGGTATGAACAAAAACACAATCACAAACACAAACACAAACGCAAACACAAGAGACAACGAACCCGAAAGCAGCGGACGCCCGTCTCTGAGCGGCCACCCCCCGGCGGGCGCCGGCTTCTTGCGCAACTGGCCGCCGATCCTCGACCCGCCTCCAGGGCCAGCAGCGGCCGCAGGCATGTCTACAGCCAAGCCAGCAGCTAAATCAACAGCTCCACCGGCGGCAGCACCATCGTCAGCACCAAGCACGAGCAGGGAGACTGTATCGAAACCGGCTTCGACTGCTGCGCCACCATCACACAGTCCCTACTCGACAAGTTCTGCAGGTAGAAGCACGTACACGAACGCGCCACCGCCCATGGTGATAGCTGGCCAGAAACGCAAGTTCTCGGAGATCCGCGAAGCTACGGGCGTCGTCGGAGCGGGTGCTGGAGGTGGCGGGCCGGGATCAAGGGCGAGTCTTGGATCACGGGCCGGGTCAGCAACAGGCGAGGAGTCGCCGTCCGTGCGCGAAAACCCATATGGCTACCACACACACCACAGCAGCCACAACCACGGCGGGCACTCCTCCCAGCAGAGATACAACGCACAGGACGGCAAGCATCCCCAGACGCAGCCATCACAGCAGTCGCCCGGCTTCGGCATGCCACCAAGTCCGGCGGCGGCGGCGGGCGTTTCCAGCAGCACGACGCGGCTCGGCACGGAATATGCCGACATCATCGACCGCGGCCTGCTGACTATGGACAAGGCTGTCGAGCTGTTCCAGCGGTACACGGATCACATGGCCAAGCACATGCCGGCTGTCGTGTTTCCTCCCGGCACGACCGCCGCCGAGATCCGCAAAACCAAGCCCGTGCTCTTCATCTCGCTGATGGCAGCTGCGACAATGGAAACGCCCGAAGTGCAGCGCGCCATTGTCAAGGAGATGATGCAAGTGTTTGCCGAAAAGGTGTTTATCACGGGCGAGAAGAGTCTCGAGATTGTGCAGGCGCTGCAGGTGTCTGTGATCTGGTACTGGCCACCCGAACACTTTGAAGAGCTCAAGTTCTATCAGCTGGTGCACACGGCGGCCATTATGGCGCTTGATATTGGACTTGGCAAGCGCCGGCCGGGAACCAAGTGCGTCCCCAGCGGAGCCGCGGCCGGACCCAGGACGGGGGCGCCGTTCTACGACCGGGGACCGGCTGTAGGAGCCGCAGGCGCGGATGCTGATGGTGCGAGCCGAGCAGGTGACAATGCAACTGGAAATGGAATAGGGGGTGGACGCCGGGGCGGGCCGTTTAGCAACTGGCGCGACCACCCGTTCAAGAAATACCCTCTGCCCGACCCGAGCAGCATCGAAGCGCGGCGGGCATGGCTGGCGTGCTATTTCCTGACGTCAAACACGGCGATGGCGCTGCATCGGCCGACGCTGTTCCGCTGGACGTCGTTCATGACCGAGTGTGTCGAGGTGCTGGAGTCGTCGCCGGACGCTGCGCCGACCGACCAGTACTTTTGCCATCTTGTGTGGACGCACCGGATGGCCGAAGAGGTTGGCCAGCAGTTTTCCATGGACGACCCGAGCACCGTCATCAACATTGCCGACCCGCGAACGCAGTATGCCCTGCGCGGGTTTGAGCGCGAGCTCGAGCGGTACAAGGCGACCATTCCCCGGAGCCAATTACAGCGTGAGTCTTTCTACTTACCCATGCACATCAGCCTTTTCTGAACCAAACTAACAGACAGCCTGCCTTCGACTGAGCTTCGAAGTGGTCAGCCTGTACATGCACGAGATTGCGCTGCAGACCGAAAACGGCAACGACGAGTTCCGCGCGCCGTATACGGCCGAGTCGACCAAGGAGGCCCTCATCGGCGACGCCACTCTGACACCCGCCCACATCCGCGCGCTCACGTCCTGTCTGCTGTCCATTGACGGCATTTTCGACGCCTTCTTGGGCATGGACATTGCCGCGCTGCGCTGCATCCCCGTGTTCAATTTTGTGCGCGTCGCCTATGCCACGGTCGTCATGATCAAGCTCTACCTGTTTGCGTCGTCGCCCAACTCGGAGCTGGGCAAGGTCATCAATAAGGAGCACATGAAGGTCGAGCAGCACTTGAACGCACTGCTGGACAAGTTCCGGGCCACGGCCGCGGGCAACAAATCGCGCCCGGCCGGCAAGTTTATGATTGTGCTGGCCATGGTGCGGAGCTGGTTCCTCAAGCAGCAGGCGTTCCAGAACCGCGCGGGCGGCGAGCAGCCGGAGGGTGCAGCCGGACAGCATAATTCGGGCAACGGTCATGGCCGTGCCCAGTCTCAACACCCGCCATCGACAACTGTCCCAGCTGGTTCTTCTGGTCCTCAGTCGAACCAGTCGAACCAGGCAGAGGCTGCTACTCCCACCCAGCCCTACTTTCCGTCGTCGGGACTGCTGTCAACAATCAACAATGTACACAATAACGGCAACGGCAACGGCAATGGAAACGGCAATGGAAACGGCAATGGAAACGGGCAGGCCTCGGCCAGTCCATCAACTGCAGCGACGTCCACACCGACTTCGAGTGCATCGTACCCTGTACAGCCACCCTTACAGCAACGCCAACAGCAGCAGCAGCGGCAACAGCAGTATCAACACCAACAGACCCAGCCCCAAATGCAGCAGTCTGCGGCAATGTACTCAACGGCCAATACACCTCTCCAGCTGCTGTCGGAGATTGCCGCCAACGACTACGCAGCCACAGCGGCAGCTACGTCTGCACAGCAGCAGCAGCAGCAACAACAGCCAATTTCCATGTGGACTCCATTCTACACCAGCATGCCCAACAATGGCAATCCGCCGAGTGCAGAGCACTCTTCTCAGCAGCAGCAGCAGCAGCAGCAGCAAACCCAGCCACGGCCACGGCCACGGCCACAGCCCCAGCCCCAGGCAACCCCAGCCCAAACACAGCCGCTGATGCAACCGCCGGGAGCAGCAGACGCGGCGATGACGACGAGCGACTACATGAGCATGTACCCGCACCTCAGCCTCGGCGAGAATTTCGAGTATGCCCTGGACCTGACGTTTGGCGGGCTGTCGGAGGGCGCCAACGAGCTGAACCTGACCGACGGGCTGCAGTATATCCTGGCCGACCCGTGGTTCGGCGACACGACGGGCGCGATGTTCCAGCTGTGATTGTTTTGGTTTTTGATTTTTTCGTTCTTCTTTCTTCTTTCTTCTTTCTTCTTTCTTCTTTCTTCTTTCTTCTTTCTTCTTTCTTCTTTCTTCTTTCTTCTTTCTTCTTTCTTCTTTCTTCTTTCTTCTTTCTTCTTTCTCTTTATGTATTCGTTTGATTTCTGTCAGCTGTTGTCGATATCCCAGAGCCCTTTACTGGTCCATGTATTTCCAGGCTTATTCCAAGCTATATAACCATTGCACTTCACCAATAATTAAACTACTAGAGCCACGTAACATGTCACCGTATCGTGTCATGGCATCACATTATCAAAGCGACGAAGCAATTCGAATACAGGTGTAAACTTTCGTGTAGATCATACAGAGACGGGCATTTCGCAGCACAAACTTGGCCCTGGCAGAGGTAGATGCAGTCCTCGACAATTCCAGCGAGTAGTATAACAAGCAGAGAGACATGGTAGAAAGAGAATGAAAGAGAATGAAAAACAATAAAAACAGAATAAACCGCCACAGTATTTTTGGTGCCGTAGACGTGAATAGTATAGTAAGACATGGTAGAAGTAGATGAGCCAGACGCCGTTCCGACATAAAACGCAATGAACGACAACAGATAGGACGTGATGGAAGAGCCACTGCCGTCGATGCACATACCAGTGTGCTGACGACTGATGCAATACGACGTGAGAAAGAGGACAGCATAAAGGACAACATGAAAGAAAACCAAACAAACGCCGACGTGTCGTTATAGAGGCTCAAGCTTCGAGAGCGAGCAGGCGGCAGGTGTGATACACAGCCTGGCGATAGAGATGATGGAATAAGAAAAGAGAAAAAAAAAAGAAGGACTGAAGAAACAAGACGGAAACACGAGAATCACGACTGCTGACAAGTGCCGCGACACGGACTCGGTCTAGTCCATGTAAAAGTCGCCCTTGAGGATGCGCTCCTGGAACGGGTCGGGCTTCTTGCGCGCCTCGGCCCGCGGCGCCGGCTGGGCCGGGACGGGTGCTGCCTGGCGCGGCACATCCGAGACCGACTTTGCACGGTCATGCCGCGCACTCGCACTCGCACTCGCACTGCTACCAGCACCAGCACCGCCTCCTCCTCCTCCCGTGCCATAGTTGGTGAACCCGCTCAGCCGTGGCGGCGAGTTGCTGATGCCCATGCTGCCGATGCTGCCCGAGGCATGCGAAAAGGATGACCGCGCGCCGGAGATGGTACTCTCAGCACGAGACCTAAGCTGCTCTGGCCAGTTGTATCCTTGGTCTGCACGAGTAGCGGGAAAGAAGATTTTGTCAGAAACAGTTCTGGGAGACGCAGTTCTGGGGTTGCTGGCATTGGCAGCAATGGGGGACAGGGGCGCAGTAGAGTAGTTGGACGAGGAGTAGGAGCGAGAGTGGGAGTGGGAGTGGGATTGGGAGGATTTCAGCACAGAAGAACGGCGAGCAGACGCAGACGCAGAAGCAGACGGGGGAAAGTACGACTCGGAGGGGGCGACGGGGGATGATGCTTGCAGAGGCGAGCTGGGGCTGTTGGGCTGCTGCGTAGCAAAGATGGAACGCTGCCTACCATTAGACCGCCCGGCCTGGGCGCCAAAGCTCACACGACGGCCACTGAAAGAACCGTTTTGAGCATTGTTGTTGCTGGTGCTGGTGCTGTTGCTGCGTGCTCCGCCTGCGCTCAGAGGAGGAGTATCGTCGTCTTCAATGGCGCTCTCGTCGACAGCGCCCTCGGACGTGGACGAGTTGGTGGACAGGCTTGCCCGACGCATGGCAAAGGCCGAGGCGCCGACACCGGCGGGGCTGGCACTGTTGGGGACAGAGCCCAGGCCGAGCGCGGTCGTAGTCGAGATGCTCAGACGCCGGCGGCTCGAGTCAAGCGAGTTGGGGAAGATGGGAGCACCGGTCGATGCGGCCGAGGCAGAGGAAGAGGTGCCGTTGTGGGGCGCCGAAGTCGAGGCGCTGCGAAAGATGCCCGAAAGCGCGGCCGAGGTGACAGAGCTGCGGCGGTGGCGAGACATGTTGTCCGGGTTGTTCTGGTCGTTGGAGGACATGATGGGGTAAAGGGAGGGAGGGGGGGTTTGGTTTATGTAGATACAAGATGAGCTGGACTGGAGGAGTGTCGCAGTGTCGGAGTGTCTGCGCGGGTGTACAGTGGTGACGCAAGCTGTCGGGTGGGCTGTTTTACACAGAAATGGTTCGAGAGCCGGCACGGTAGCAGCTTGGAAGCTGCAAGCTGCTCTGTGTGTGGCTGTTGGGATGTGACGCGCTGGCCGGCAGAACGAGTCTGCAGCCGAAAAGAATGAGATGTTTCTTTGCTCGGCAGTCAATGGATCGATGGACGCAGCAGCCGAAACACAAGGGAATCACTGGCAGTTGAGACTGTGGTTGAGAGAGTGTGTACAGTCGGAGAAACGGTCGAAGAATGTCGTGGATGAGCTCAGATGGTGTGTTTTGGGTGTGCTCTGTAACTGGAAGAACGGGGTGTGTGGGATGGCCAGAATATATATGCAGAGCGTGGGCGGTTGGGGGTGTGTAGCATTAATAATAAGCAATATAACCTACTCTGTAGAGTGATAAAATGCAAGTGCACATATAGTTGTAGTAAAGTGCAAATAGAGCAGCAGAGAGGGGGAGCTAGGGGGGGAGAGAGGAGGAGGAGGAGGAGGAGGAGGAGAGCAAGCGGAGACTGGGGTCGACTGGGTCGACTGGGTCAACATGGGTCGACTGATGCGATTCGATTCGTCGTCGCACTGCAGCCGTGTCTCTGGACAATGGCGAGCTGTGTCCGCACCGTCTGCGCCGTCTGCAAGTCGGCTCTGGCCTGCAGTCTGGTCTAATCGGCGTGGTCTAGCGCTGTCGATCAAAGGGAAGAGGCCCTGTGGCAAAGCAGAGGCACAAAGTATGTATGTCTGTACTTACGGCTTTGTGGGGTTAGCGCTGGTGGATGTTTGTGCAGATGAAAAGGGCGATGAGAATGGGGTTTGAAAACAAGTAAAGATGAGTAGAGACAAGTGAATGCTGTGGGTAACAAGAGACGCGTTGACTGAGGCAATTCGCAAGTTATCGAGAAAGAGGTGACGTCGTTTGCAAGCCAATGTGGCCTGGCCTGGCTTGTGGTGGCAAAAGATGGGGCAGGCACGAATGACCCAATCGAGTGTTATGGAACGCGGTCTGTCGAGGTTTAGGGAAGGAGCGACTGGCAGTTGTCTCGTAGCGAGGCAGGAAGTCGAGTAGCCGGAATCACAGCTCAAGCTTCAGAGTCACAATTACAATACGAGGAAGGTGTGATGGGTTACAGAGACGGGGAAGGAACGCGAAGAAGAAGACAAGAAAGGAAAGAGCAGACAGGCTCTGACCTTACAGTACAGTATGTACTGTATGACAATGTGCATCATGCCTGGAGTGGGGAAATTGTAGAGTTGCCCGTCATACAGGCAGAGTACGAATGCCTAGTGCACAGCATATCTCCGAATCCCGTGAAAAGCACTTTAAAATGGTGTGAGAGTGCGTGTTCTCAAATCTAGATATACGATAGGAATTGAGGGGCCACAAAAGACAAAGAACAGCAGTCAAACAGTTCAAGCTGTTAGGGCAGTTGGAACAGTTGGAGAGGCAAGTGCGACTGCAGTACGCTAAAGTGCTCGCTCGTGGCTCACATGGCTTGTCAATTCAATTGGGGAGGAGCGATGGGCACTGAATAAGCTACAACTTCTCTCTGCACGCCGGACTATTGCTCTCACCTCCCTTCCTTCCCCTTGTCTCTTGTCTCTCGTCTCTCGTCTTTCTCTGTGAATTCATTTATCATGTCTCACTCACTCCACCGTCTTCTAGGACTTATTGCAGCCAATAGGAGCCAACGCCGCCGCATCCTAGTGCAATCTTGGATGGTGAGCTGGGATTGCTGGTCCTGGCGGCCCTGGTGCAGTGTAGACCGCTTGTCTAGGCAGTGGGGTCCAGGTAGAGATAGACAGCTATTGAAGAAGGTGCGCAGTCAGATAGGAAAGAGGAAAGAGGAAAGAGGAAAGAGGAAAGAGGAAAAAGGAAAAAGGAAAGAGGGTAGAGTAAGTCGAAACCTAAAAGGCAAGAGACAAAAAACAGAAGAAAGACCGACCGACGAAACATCTCAACAGAATCCGAGCAACTCACACAGGCTCATCAGCAAAGCACGCTAGTTGGGCAGACGTCACCGGCTAGGGCCAGGCCAGCGCACAGGCCAGCTTAGCAAGATCAACCAGGCAGGCGGTTTGCGGGGTAAGCGTATTTTTGGTTGTGTTTTGTTTTTAATATCTTGTGTTTTGTTTTGATTGACATTTTAAATTTAAATAAATTATGATATAAACTGGCCGATATCATATGATAGTGTCCGTCGCTCTTTCCATTTTAGTTTTGGTCTTCCCTTTTCGATGCATCACATGGCCTGCCACAACATGCTTGTTCATCATCAGCGACTTCACTCTATCTTAATATGTCGACCTTAGCCTGCAGTAGGATTAATGAAGATTGTCATCCAACCTTGTTGACAGCAGTGATAGCAGTGATAACGGGCGGCGAGTATAAGCACTCAGTCTTATCTACTGCTTATGCCTCACCTCACAATGCGTCTCTGATGTTGACCCTCGGATAGGGGTTTATATTCATGCCTAACCGTCTTTTATTTGTCTTTTCATTTTGTTTTTCATTTTTTCATTGTTTTTTCTGTTGCATCCTTCTTTCTTACGGGCTTCAATCTTCATCGACTCGGGCAGTAGCAAATCCCCAGCTCCTCAATGCTCCTCTGCGACGCGCATTCTCCTCTTTTCACCCTCCACTACGCATTGTGTTCAATATCGACGCCTGGATTGGCCGGCTATGGCGGCTTGTCGTAATGTCCCATGTCGCAAGCCAGCTGCAGGTTGGATGTTTTGGTATCTGATAAAATAAAATAAAATGCAAAGACGAAGAGACGCACCCTGCGGGATTCGTGCTACCCAAAATGAGGGCCAGATCCCCGGTGTAGTGACACATTTACAGCATCCATCCACGGCCACGAGACCTGGCTAGGACTTTTGACGCAGGAAAGAGGGCAAATTAGAAGAAAAGAGTAGAGAAGAGGAAGAACTTTAAAAACGTAGAAGCGTACTTCCCCGCATTCTACAGACTACATCATATTGCAGTCTTTGTGTCTACAGATCAACTGGTGCATGGACACCTGTGGCTGGCTACATCGAGACTGCTGCTCTGCGACCCAATGTACTCGGAACCCGTTCGGACAATGATAAGTGGGATGGACGGGTGCTCTTTATCAGTGAACCGAGTGAATAGCAACGCTGAGCCAGTGCTTTTATCGCGGTCAGCAACAGCAGGACAGCAGG
The DNA here is from genome assembly GCA_022392945.1 of Ophiostoma australiae. NCBI lineage: Eukaryota > Fungi > Ascomycota > Sordariomycetes > Ophiostomatales > Ophiostomataceae > Ophiostoma > Ophiostoma australiae. Next base: position 110,892 of record JAKRGJ010000012.1, read on the forward strand.
GCAGAAGAGCAGAAGAGCAGAAGGACACGAGAGTAAGAGCCCCAGCTGAGATAGCGTGGGGGTCCTCAGGCGGCACACGGCAGACACAAGCACCAGCATTCATAGATGAGTCAGGGAACCACGGCAGCAAATATTAGATGAAAAGACTGGTTGGTTGAATAAATAGATAATAATAACAGGATAATAATTAGTAGGCTTCTTGGGAATGTACAGAAAAGAGCCAATGGTATCGTATGATTAGAAGAGAAGTATGTATGTACCTCACGCCTTGCTGCATTTACTAGACAAAAGGGCTTTGTATTTTTTGTTTCATGAATTTAAAAAAAAGCAAAAGAGAAGCCCCTGGAAAATAATGCCTTGCGCAAGGGCCAAGACATGGCCATGGCCAGCTTTAAATGGTCTCGCTGCCGTCCATGAGCATGCCGGCAATCGAGGCACTGGTCAGAGTGGCCACAATACCGGTGATCAGGGCAGAAAAGGCAACCTTGGCGACATCGCCGCCGCGGTGGGGGGCCAGCTGGGCCAGCACGCCGATCTGGATACCGACGGCCGAGAAGTTGCCGAAGCCGCACAGGGCGTACATGGTGATGAACTTGGAGCGCGTGGACAGCGACGCGTACGCGTCGTCGCCGGTCAGGTCGCCAAACGCGACAAACTCGTTGGCGACGATCTTGATGCCCAGCAGCTGCGCGACCTTGCGGATGTCGCCGCCGCCGTCGTTGTGGATGTCGACGCCCAGCAGGAACGCGACGGGGTACAGCAGGTAGCCGAGCACAAACTCGACGCTAAAGTCCTCGATGCCGTGGTACGTGCCCCACCAGTGCAGCAGGCCGTTGACGAGGCCCAGCAGGGCCAGAATGGACAGCACGTTGGCGACGATCAGGCCGGCGACGCTGAGACCGACACCGGCACCGTTGCTGAAGGCGTGCAGGGCGTTGTAGGCGCGCTCCTCCTTGTACTCGCCATACTCGTCGGCCTCCTGGCCGTTGCGCAGCGAGCGGGCCTCCTCCATGTCGGCCTCGACCTGGCAGTCCAGGGCGCTGGCGCTGGTGACGGGGGTGCCGGTCTCGGGGTAGCGCAGCTTGGACAGCGCAATGGAGGCGGGGATGGACATGACACACGACGAGATGATGGCGACGGGGCTGATGCCCATGTTCATGTAGGCAGACATGACACTGCCGGCAATGGTGGCGAAGCCCGAGGTCATGACCTGGTGGATCTCGGCATCGGTCATGCGGCCGACGTACTCGCGCACCAGAATGGCAGACTCGCCCTGGCCGATAAAGGGCGAGGCGGCCGCGACAATGGCCTCGGCACCCGAGATGCCGAGCAGGTAGGTGAAGACGGTGGCAAAGTGCTTGACCATCCAGCCGATCCAGCCCCAGTGGTGCAGCAGGTAGACAAAGGCGACGAAGAAGGTGACGGCGGGCACGACGGTGACCAGGAACCAGCCGAGCTCAGGCACGGTCGAGGTGGTCAGGAAGGCGGTACCATCGCTGGAGTAGCCGAGCAGTCTCTTGGCCATGTCACCGATAAAGCTGAAAATGTCGTACTATCGATGTTAGCATTGTCACCAGATTTTGAGAAGATAAAGAAATACCCTTCCGAGAGAAGAGAGAGAGAAAACATACACCTGCGGTGGTCTTGAGCACAAAGAGACCGAGGATGAACTGGGCCGCGGTGCCGCCAATGACAGCCTGCCAGTTGATGATGGAGCGGTTGCGCGACGTGACGTAGAAGATGGAGATGAAGACAAACAGGCCGACCAGGCTGATGGCGCGGTTCTCGCGCGTGTTGCCGTCGGACTCCTTGGACGCAAAGGTGCCGACAACGATCAGGATCAGGGTGGCGGCGGCCAGCAGGTAGTTGTTGTTGTTCTTGAGCACGGGCGGCAGGACCGAGACCGAGGCCTTGAAGACCTTGCCGACGCCGCTGAAGATGGCGCGCAGGACCATGCTGGTGTACTTGCGCGTGAAGGGGTGCATGGCCACGAAGCGCAGCGACGCCGCCAGCCACAGCAGGAACGGAATCAGCCAGCCGAGGTGGCGGTACTTGCTGGTGGTGGACTCGATAAACAGCTCGAGGAAGATAACAAAGGCGCAGACCAGGACAACGGTCAGGATGATGGGGCGCAGCACGGCGTTGGAGGGCAGCTTCTGGCGCCACGATGGGCGGCCGGCATCGGCAGCGGCGGGCTCCTGGTCGCGGCCAATGGACGACGACGTGCCGACACGGTCGCTGCTGACAGACGCATCCTTCTCCTTGGCGTCGATGGAGGCGGTCTGGTGCGACGCGACCTGTTCGGCGTTGATCTGGAGGTCCTTGCTGGCAGCATCGGCCGACGTGGTGATCTGGCCGACCGCCGAGCTGGGGCGCGAAGACTTTTCCATTGTTGAGGTTGAGGGGGAGAGGGGGGCGGAGGTTGGAGGAGGGGGGATTGTCGTTGTCGTTGAAGACGTCGACGTTGTTGAAGTCGACAATGGGATGAAGAGTTGAAGGACGAGAGACAAGAGAGATCTGCAGACTCTGAACTGGGGAGGACAAGCTCTATATACAGAGTACAGAGAGTATTGGCAGTGGAGAGGGGGGGGGGGGGGGTGAGAGGAGGAGAGGTGAGGAGAGACACGAGACAAGCACACGAGCCACGAGTCAAACAGGAAGGAGGACGGGGAAAAAAGGGACAAGGACCAAGTGTACGCAGAGATACTTGGACCAGGATACGGCGCCGATCACAGGGGAGTGGGATGAGAGCTGCAGCAGTCAAGTCGGACAGGAAGACAGGTAGACAGTGAGACAGTCAGACAGTGAGAGCTGACGAGAGATATGGGGGGGGCAAGATACCAAAGGCAAAAGGGCAAGCTACAAAACCATATTTTACATATCGTATTATTTGATTTGCTGTTTCTACAGAGAGTGTTGGATGTGAGAAATGTCCAATCAGCCAGATAACAGACAAAGAGGCGTCTCCAACAAACGCGAGAATCAAAGAGGAAAAAGACGAGTCGAGATAGACAAGAGACAAAAATACAGAGTACAAGACAACGGGCTGTGCTGAAGACGAAAGACAAAAGACGAAAAACGAAAAACAAAAGACTAAACACACAAGAGATAGACGTTGCCGTGAGGCTGTTCACAACGACGACGAGGCCGACCTATCTTTGCCCAGCACGAGGATAAATCTACTCTGGTCGTCCGCAAGATAAGAGACACTGGCAGACGATGCCGTCGGTAATACCAAGAGATACCAGGGCCAATGTGTTCAAATGCCCAACGTCGCACCGTCGGGGCCAACGTTGTACTCTGTACTGTACATAATTAGTCGATACAGCAATACATGGAAGGATGCGTCTTGCGCGAGCTCGATGCAGGCCAGCCAAGCAAAAATATTTTAATAGACTCCGTATATGCTATATATTAAATACGAAAATAATACATATAATCGATTAAATGGCATAAATGTGTCTAATTCTTTTTTACGCCTATTAGTCGTTTGCCCAGTCCTGTAGTTGCCCAATTAGGAAGTTGGTCCTCACGTAACATCTTGGACTGAGACGAGAACATGGGCCTCTGGGCTGCTCCTTCCGTGCCCGAGTGGCTCCACGTCTTCTTTCTTTTTTTGCTTCCTTTCCACACCAACTGGGGTCTTGGCCCGGCGCAATGTGTAAATAGGCTTTAGTGGGTATGGGTTTATTGAACGGTAGAGATGAAGCGAAAGGAAGAATATTTAGTACACAGAGTAGAAGAAGAGGGACGATCGAACAAACCTTAATGCTGTGTCGTGTGTCAGAGTGCGTATTACAGAGTACAGAGGTAGAGAGCTTAGATGGGAGAGACCATCATTCGCAAGAGTGCTGTAGTGTGTGGCAAGATTTAGGACAGGCGCAGGCGCAAATGTGACAAAACAGGAAAGAGGCAACGAGTTGGAGCGGGGAGGAAGAATGAAAGAATAGGAAGGAACTCCAAAAGAAGAAAGAACGGGCACAGAAGAAAGAAGGAAGAGGGAAAGCACGCGCCGGCAGACATTTTAGCATTGGCGTTTTTAGCACGTCTTGCCCTTGTATGGGGCCGGGCGGCGCTGAGGCGCTGCACTCTGTGCTCTGATTTGCAGGCTGTCGTCTGTAGCGGATAGTGCGCGGCCAGTAGTGCACGATGCAGTGTCTGTATGTACTATGTACTGGCGTACTCGGTACTGCTACTATGTAATTAGCACTGCGGCAACGAGTAATGCAGATCTAGATCCATTGGATCAGCCAGATCCAATCAGCTTCGGTGATATGTGCAATTATGTAAGATTTTGTGGAGTCTACCTTTTAACTTTTCTATCAGACATGGTGTTTCATTTTTCTTTCTACTATGTATTTTCCTTTTCCATGCTGTTATATTGCACACCTTTCTTCTCCCTTTTTTCTCTTTCTCCACGACGCGTATGCCCGTTGCACTCTGCCCGTTATTCTCTGCGGTTTTCTGCACTAGGTCTGCAGGTTCACTGACTGCACACGCAGCCGGAAAGTAAAAAAGTATGTAATGGAAATGCAGGCTGGCTTCTAAAGCAGAGCCAAGAAAAGATAAGGCCAGCCAAGACAAGAGGGAAGAGAAACGGAAAAAGGATTGCCAAGCAAGAGAGGAAATGCGAGCTGATAAGAGGTTGCAAGAACGGTGGTGGAAGAGCTGATATAAAGAATGTAGATACAAGTTAGGTAAATACTAGAATTGATTTAAATAAAATAATAAAATAATAAAGTAATAAGAATAAATGAAACAACGGATAGCCCGAACCTCCGCAGTCCAATATATCAGACGACACTGATTAAACGCAAGAGGAAATATTTGATACTTCTTAACGAAGAGCGAGTCGGAGAATTATGAAATTGCACAAGACATCAATCGATACAAAGTGGTGATAGTTTGGAATTGAGCGAGATGAAGCATACTCGGTGCATCGTATGGCCAGGGACGCATTACTTGGTAGCACGATAGCTAGAATGTAAATTTAATAATTGCAAGAAGAAATAGACAATCATCCGAATGCCCAGTCAAACACGGCCGACTGTAATCCGACGAATCACACAATACGGATTGAGGCTGATATGGAGGTGTCCGCTCTTACATGCTATAGTCGAGTGTATCATAAGAATGATATGAACTGGTATGGACTATTGCTGATTGATACAGTAACTGCTATGGAAACGATTATGTCTGTGCAGAGCTCTTGAGATATCAAGACAATTTAATAGGGTCAAGTGATAGGCACCATGAAGAAGACTGCATCGAGGCCCGTGATGCATGCTGTCATGCTTTGCGTTTGCTTCGATGCTTGTCCAGGTCCATCACATCATCTACCTTTATTCTAAATTGCTTGAAAGCAGCACAAAGCGATGACAAGGCGACGACAAAGTGACGGCGTGGTGACAATATGGTGACAATATGATGATGGCATGGTGATGTGAGGACGATGCAGTGAATGCCCGTCGTGACACAGCCCTACACAATATAGACCAGCAAACAAAACGTAGCATCCCGTTCCCGCACACTCTTATAGCTGCACACAGTAGACCACTACCGTGACAACGGCGAAACTCGCAAACACAGAGAGCAACGACAAGGAACCCGAGGACAAGCCGGCCTGCAGCACCAAGCCTCTCAAGAAAGACCGTGAGGACAGGGCCAGTGCGCCGGGATGCAGCATGCAGTCCCAGGTCCCTGGGAAGCAAACGGGGAAGAAAATGGGAATAGGCATTGGCAAACAATTCCATGGAAAAGAGGGAAAAGATGGGAAAGACGGACAAGAGGGACAAGACCGGCAAGACAAGGATCACGAAAGGAAGAAGCAAAAGAAGCCCTGGAAACCTTACCGCAGACGATCCACGACGAAACGACACGCCCCAGAGGAACAAGAAGAGATCGATGCACCCCCGACCCAGGCTGCACAGAGTCTAGACGCTCTAGAGGCTCCCGTCCGCCCCGACTGCCACGAGACTCCCAAGACGGAGACTGACCGCGAGGCCATGATGCGGTATCTTGTCAACACCCACCCCAGGTACGCTGATACGTGTACGGTGTAGTCTATACTGTTTACTGTACATATGGAAAGTACTAACACAATAGACTGCACGACGTCCAATGTAATGTCCGCGTCGAGTGCAGCCCGTATACATGGTTTCTCCATCGCCAGATCCTCCAGCAGTGCCCATACTTTTCCGCCCTGTTCCCACCACCAAGGCAACCAAACGAGATCGGCAGTGTTGGCAGCGTTGGCATTGGCAACGTCGACAGCACTGAAAGCGTGATGGACGTGATAAATCTACATGGCCATGTGCCTGGGCAGCTCGCCAATGTCTTTTACTTCATGTACTTTGGCACATACCCCGGTGCCGGCTACGACGCAAGCGACCCCCTCGTGGCCGACTGCGTCCTGACCAACACGGCCATGTACGTGGCTGGCGCGTCGGTAGGGTATCAAGACATGATGTACTATGCTGTGCGGAAGATTGAAGAATGGTCTGCCGCAGTCTTGGCTGGCGATACTGGTACTGGCGATATGGGTGATATGGGCGATATGGGTAGTACTGGCGAGACTGGCGAGACTGGCGATACCAAAAGTCTTAGCCGCACCCTCAAGACCGTGCAGCACGATGGCACCATGGACTATGCCCTATTGCGCCTGGCCGATCCTCTGCGGCGGTCCCTCTGCATCGTCTACGAGCAGCCACTAGACGTGCGCGAGGGGCTGCTGGTGGCTCTCCGCTCTCGTGCGCGTTGTCGACGATGTGCTGCCACACCTGGCGGCCAGCACGGCGTTCCAGGCGCACTATCGCAACGAATGGACCAGGCCGGTCGAGGCGTTAGTTGATACAGACAATGTCAGCACAGAGATACCCAGAAGCAATACACTGGCCGAGAACGTCTCGATGGACCATGCCCTCTTCCAAGACCTTGGCATACTCCGCCCGTCGCCCGCTGATAAGCATGCACATGCAGCAGAACAAGAGCCACAAAGGCAGAAAGAGCAGAAAGAGCACAAAAAGCAAAAAGAGAAAAACGACCAAAAAGAACAACGCAAAGAACAAGAGCTGGAAAAGCAAAAGGACACCCCCTCGATAGCTTACCTCTTTCACCTACTGAATAGGCTGTCCAATATAGAGTTGTGGATCTCGCACGCCAATGCCACCCAGCAAGCGACTATTGCAACGGCAAAAGGCGGAGATGATCGGGGGGGTCGCGACGGTCGGGGAGATGCCGGAGATCATCGGGATTGCACGCCATGGAGGCTGTGTCTCGACAACGCCATGCGTGAGCACGACCAGGTCATGCGCGAGCTGCACGATTGCCTAGGGATCAATTCAATTTACTAAAGAGTGCCTGATAAACACAATCAATATTCCGAGTTATATTGCTTTTTATGAGTTCTTACTAGTAGATTACTAGATTACTGCCTACTCACGATAGAATCGCTCCCTTCGTAGCGCCTCAGACTGCCAGAGTCCCGGAACCGCCAATATGTCGAGCTCATTGTGCTGCCGCTGTTGACGGTGCTGCTGCGGCGGTCGTCTTCTCTCGTATGTGCCCTTTGCTTCCGCACTCGCCGTCTCTTGCTGCTTCCATGCCCATGGCCTCGTGAACTCCCTCTGTCGCTCTCGCTGTGGCCGTCCGAGCCAATATCGCCGCCTCTGAGGTCCTCGAGATCATGATACCGCATCCGGTGGCCTTCTCGGCGATGATATGCCGCGTCCCGGTTGATGTCAAGGGCACTGTCGGCCGGCGCGTGCTCACCAATTGCACGAATTGCACCTTCTAGAAGTCTATCTGGTTAGTCTCAACGTGGGACTTGAATGAGTACCTCTGTAGGAGATACTTACCCTCTCGACACGCTTCTCCTGCCGACAGGACCCCGTTCAAGACTCAGACTTCTGCATCTAATAGAAAACTCTTCGGCCTCACGTAGCCGCTTCCGCTGCTCATGTGCTTTCGCCTCTGTCACTACACCCAGAGCCCCAAGCGCGATGGGAATAAGCGGCGCGAGAAAGGCAAACCGGGAACGCTTTGGGCTTTTCGGGCGCTCTTGCAAGCTGCGTTGTGTGTGTCAGTAAGCTGGCTATGGCGGTCATAATTTAATGTCCATAGTCTAAAGTAAGCCGACTTACCGATGACGGTCTGGACTGCAGCTGCGGCTAGACTCCCGCTGGGCTCGCCGGCGTCTGTGTCTGTGTCTCGTGTAGTGCCGTTGTCGGGGGCCGGATCGACGGCCGTGTTCATCCGCGGAGTGCCGTGACTCAAGTGAGTGGCTGGACATTGAATCTCGTCTGCCATTGTCGTGGCTTCTCTCTCGATATCGCCTGCCATCACGGCATTTCCTATCCCGTCTTTCATCCTCTCTTACCCGCCCATCTCGGTCTTCTCGCTTGTTCTCTCCACTGGACGTCTCAGATGGCAGTGCCATGGGTGACAATTGCATCTCACCCCGGCCTCCAGATGCCACACGGCCCGGCGCCAGGTCGGACTCTGTGAGAGCCCTAGGCGGCGGCTTGCTCTTGTTTGCTCTGGAAAACAACGACATTGGAAAAGAGGTGCTCTTTGTTGTGAATGTAACAGGGGTGTCCTGGCGTTTCTCATTGCCCACTGTAGTGTATGCAGATAGAGCATATGTCGGCTGAGGTGGGTGGTGATACGCTGGCTGATTAGGAAACATGCCGGGCATTTGCTGGCCAGTGGTCGCAAACCTCGGAGGCGGTGGCGGAGGGGGCAGCACCGATATAAAAGGGTGGAAGGCCGTTGGGGGGTATTGCTGCTGATGCAAGTGCTGAGACCGCTGGTGGTGCAGGAACGGCGGAAATGGTGGGAGCGGAACTCGGGGAGCCTGCTCTGTTTGGCCTGGCTGCTGCATCTCCGGTATATGCTCTTCCCGTTGAAGATCAGGCTCAGCCTGTGCCTTTTGCTCGTTCGACTGGGTCTCGCAGGGCGCCTGCTGTTCTTCTTCGGCTTGTATCGGTTTGAGTGTCTGCGGTTTCGGACTCACCAGTGAGCTGATGAGAGGCACATCTTCTATTGCTACCGGACAGCTGCCTATCGGTTCCTCGGGAGCTTTGTGGCCTTTTGCGGGTGGCGATGCCGTGGCAGGTGAAGAGGCTCTCTCTTGGGCCTGTGGAGGTTGCTTATCTTGCGGCGGGGGGTACTCTTGAGCCATTTGCTCTTTATTCGGCTCTGGTGGTGGCTGCGACATAGGGAGCTGGCTCAACGCATTCTCTCTGATCTCCTGCTCCAGCTCCTGCCTTCTCTTGGCCGCGCTGGACACACTTTGCCAGTATCCGAGATTGGGCCTGATGAGGCCGAACCAGAAGACGAAGCCGGCGACGGTGGGGACTATGATTGCCATGAAGACGATGCCGGCCTGCTGTGCGCTATTGTAGCAGCCCCATCCCGCACACCCACTGTCGTCTCGCCCGACAAGAGCTCTGCCGATGGGCGCCATCGTGTGTTTTGCGGGCTGCACCAAAGCTAAATGACTCCAAATAAGTTTGTATACTGGAGGGGACATGCAAGCTTGAGAGAAATAAAGAAACCACCAAGTCATGCTTTATAAGGGATATGGACCTGTGATGGAAGCAGAAGGTGGGGTTTCGAAAGAGGAAGGCACGACTGGCAACAATAGCATATCCTTGCGTAAACAACCTCTGAAGTGCATTTATGACTTATGCGCTCTTTGAGTTACACTAAACTATGTGCACTATAGTAATACAGTATTCTGCAATTAGTATTCATTAAAACACAATACGAAAAGCAGTTGCCGCTGATTTTGTGCATGTCAGGGACTAAACGTTTCTTAGTCATCTTGCGTGTAAGTCGAGACGAGGCGATCTTTTGCTAGAGCTGCCATACGCCAGCCTGCCCACCAAATAATTCAGAATATCTGTTACGTACAAGATAAGCATGTGGTACAAAACTCCCACTCTCTCAGAGTCATATCTACCAAAATGAGCATGTTCAGAGCTTCAGTCAATCGCATCCTACTGTCGTGTTGAGGTGTCGTTGAGGTCGAGCTCCGGACCACGTGACCGTGAGCTAGGGAGGCGCGCATGTGGGGCCAGCCCAAAAACGTTGCTCCCAGCCTTGACAAGCACAATCTAATTTTCGACTCGGGTCGGGGGCTGCTGCTCGTACTGCTCAGGGCGTTGCTACACTTCAGGGAGCGCATCTACTCCATCGTCCACGACACGTATCATCATAATCACTCAACACGACATAGCAGGACGATGCAGAGCTCTTAATACTGCCATATACGATCCGGAAACGCGACCTCGGCGCATCCGACCACACGAACCCCCTTTTCCCCTTCCTCCTCGCCCAGTCGCGGCTCTTTTTCGAGCTTCCAGCAGCTTGCAAGAGGCCGCGCCCGACACAACGCATCGCGACAATCCCTCTGTCTTTCTTCCTCACTTTCATATCCGAGTAGCATCAATCTCCACACACAATGTCGGCCCTTCGCAACGGCCTCAATGGTGGCAGCCAGAGCCAGAGCCAGAGCCTGAGCCAGAGCCAGAGCCAGTATGCGCACCCTGTGAGCAAACGGTTCACCGACGTGCCCGTTGCCATTGATGTCCCGACGCAAGACGAAGACGAGGCCGTCGAGATTGGCCTCGAGAACCTAGTCGACGACCCGACAGATCTTTGTGACCTGTTCGAGAACGAAAACGCCGCGCGCACATATTGGATGACCGTGTCTCTGGCCTACGCCAAGCAGGGCAAGATCGAGAATGCCATTGAGATGCTCATCCGTGGCGGCAACGCGATGCAGAACAGCAATCCCAAGGAGAAGCTGAGTATCGTGGCCTGCCTGTGCTGGATGTACCTGTGGAAGAGCCGCCTGGCACCGCGCGTCGCGCCCGAGGGCCTGACTGCTGCCGAGGCCAAGACCAAGGAGTACTTTTTGCAGCTGGCGACATCGACGCTCAACGAGGCCTCGCGCATCAACCCTGCGTACCCGCCTCTGTTCCTGGCGCGCGGTGTCCTCCTGCTGTTGAGAGCGTCTCTGCAGCCGCCTGCCACGTCGAGCAGCAATGCAGGCGCCGGCGGCAACAGCAGCGACAAGATTGAGCTCCTGCGGGCCGCCACGAAGTCGTTTGACGACGCCCTGCGCGTGTCGCACGGCAAGAACATGTTTGCGCTGATTGGCAAGTCTCGTGCGCTGTACTCGCTGGGCAAGTACCCCGACGCGCTCGCAGGGTACCAGGAGGTCCTCACCAAGGCGCCCGAGCTCATCGACCCGGACCCGCGCATTGGTATTGGCTGCTGCTTCTGGCAGCTGGGCTACAAGGAGGATGCCAAGACGGCATGGAGCCGGTCTCTCGAAATCAACCCCGACAGCAAGGTTGCCAACATCCTGCTCGGTCTCTACTACCTCGACAACAGCGGCCAGGTCGCGACCAACAGCCCCGAGTTCATCCGCTTGTATAAGAAGGCCATGACGGAGTACACACAAAAGGCGTTCAAGCTGGACAAGAACATGCCGCTGGCATGCTCCACGTTTGCCGGCTACTTCTTGTCGCGCAAGGCCTTCCCCAACGTCGAGTCGCTGGCACACAAGGCTATCCAGAACACCGATATCAATGCGGTTGCCAGTGACGGCTGGTACCTGCTGGCGCGCAAGGCGCACATGGAGGGCGACGTCGAGCGCGCGGCCGACTACTACCGGCGCTCTGACGAGGCCCGTGGTGGCATGGACCGCGGCTACCTGCCGGCCAAGTTTGGTGTGGCCCAGCTGTCGGTGGCCAAGTCGGATCTGGGCGAGGCCAAGCTGCGCCTGGAGAAGATGATCCAGCAGTCCAAGAATGTCGAGGCCATGACGCTGCTGGGCACTCTGTATGCGGAGGAGGTGTTTGCCAACGAGCGCGCAGCTGTCAAGGAGGACAAGGCGGTCGAGAAGAAAAAGGCCATTAGCCTCCTGGAGAGCGTGCGGTCGCAGTGGAAGGATGCCAAAAAGCACCTGTCGCCCGACTCTGCTGTCCTTCTCAACCTGGCATGGCTCTACGAGGCCGAGTTTCCCGACCGGGCCCTGGTTTGCTTGGAGCAGGTTGAGCAAATGGAGCTCGACTCGATTGTGTCATCGGCCGAAAAGCCAGCCGATGGCGTTGACAGTGCTACACACCGCGAAACCCTACGCAAGCAGCTGCCACCACAACTCCTGAACAACATTGGCTGCTTCCACTTCCAGTCCGAGCGGCACGAGCAGGCCAGCAATCTATTCGAGCTGGCGCTGAATGCATGCGTCAAGATGGAGGACAGCAAGGACGACACAGAGACCGACGCGGATGCCCTGGTTACAACAATCAGCTACAACCTGGGCCGCAGCTACGAAGCCCGCGGCCTGTCTGACCAGGCCATTGAGGCCTACGAGGGTCTGCTGAAGCGCCACGAGGGCTACACGGAGGCTCGCCTGCGCCTGGCCTACCTCAAGCTGCGGAAGCAGCCCACAGACGGCGGCCCCGACGCTGTCGCCAAGCTATACCAGGAGAACTCGAGCGACCTCGAGGTCCGTGCCCTGTACGGCTGGTACCTGGGCAAGGCGTACGCCAAGAAGCGCCCTGCCAACATCAACGAGGACCACGAGCTGCGGCACTATAAGCACACCCTGCAAAACTACGACAAGCACGACCGGTACGCTCTGGTAGGCATGGGCAACCTGTACCTGCTGTCGGCGCGCGAGATGCGCCGCGATTCGGACCAGGACAAGCAGAAGCGCAGTGCCACTTACAGCCGTGCCGTCGAGTTCTTTGAAAAGGCGCTGCAGCTGGATCCCAAGAACGCCTATGCCGCGCAGGGTATTGCGATTGCCCTAGTCGAGGACAAGAAGGACCTGCGTGCGGCGCTGCAGATTTTCCTGGCTGTGCGCGACACCGTCCGGGATGCGCATGTGTACACCAACCTCGGCCACATCTTTGCCGAGCTGCGGCAGTTTTCCAAGGCGATTGAGAACTACGAGGCGGCGCTGGCCAAGGAGGGCAAGAGCAACGACCCGACGATCCTGTCGTGCCTGGGCCGCGTGTGGCTGACCAAGGCCAAGATGGACAAGGACCTGGACGCGTACAAGAACGGTCTCGATTGTGCCCAAAAGGCTCTTGCAGTGTCGCCGGATCAGGTGCACTTCAAGTTCAACGTGGCGTTTGTCCAGATCCAGCTGGCCACCACCATCTACGGCCTGGGCGAGCACCAGCGCACTCTCGAGCAGCTGCAGAACGCCGCCAGCGGCCTCGAGGAGGCCGTCAAGGCCCTCGACGAGATTGCCGCACACCCCCAGACACCGTACCCCAAGCAGGACGTCGAGCAGCGCGCCAACATGGCCCGCAACACGCAGCGGCGCCAGCTCGAGCGCGCGATTGCCAGCCAGCGCGAGTACGAGGAGAAGAACAAGGAGAAGCTGGCGGCCGCGCTCGAGAAGCGCGAGGCCGAGCTCAAGCGCCGCGAAGAGGAGCAGGCCAAGAAGCTGGCCGCCGAGAAGGAGCGCCAGGACAAGATCCGCAGAGAGCGTGAAGAAATTGCCGCACGCGATCGCGGACTGGCCGAGAAGCGTTCCGAGGAGGAGCGGATCCGGCGCGAGGCCGAGATGACGACGGACAGCGAGACGGGCGAGAAGGTCAAGCGCAAGCGGAAGCCGGCGCCTCGCGAGCCCCGTGAGCCTCGGTCCGGCAAGGGCGGCGGTGGCCGTTCGCGCAAGAAGAAGCACGCCGACGACGACGACGACGACGACGACAACTCTGACGTTAGCAACGGAGGTAGCGACTCTGAAGCCGGCGACCGGCACCAGAAGAAGAAGCGGCGCCTCACGAAGAAGGAGCCGGTCAAGAACTCCAAGTACAAGTCGTCGGAGCTTGTGCACTCGAGCGACGACGAGGATGACGAGGACGACGACGCGCTCGATGCTGCCGACAAGGCTATTGAGCGGCAGTCGCGGAAAACGGGCGGCTCTGACGACGGCGACGAGGATGCGGATGCGGGTGACCGTATGGATGTCGACGAAGATGATGATGCATCCCGGCGGCAGCGTGGCCGGAGGGGCCGTGTGCTGGATGAGAGCGAGGACGAGGGCGGTGCAGCCGCAGCGGCCGACGATGACGACGACGACGAAGATGGAGATGCTGGTGCAGGCGCGTCGTCTCGGCGGAATCGCAGACGGGCTGTGAGCGATGACGAGGACGACGAGTAGATGGGGGACATTTCGACGTTGGCGGCGAGATCTATTAAATTGTACTTGTATTAGTGTTTTATTGTTTTTATTGTTCTCTTTCCATGTTTGGACAAAAGCAGCATCTAGAGATCCGATGGCGAGTCTTGAGTCTCGCGGCGGACGGCTACGGTGCCATCATCTATTTCACAGCACGACGATACAAAAAGAAGTTTACATACAAAAATAGGAGTCAGCGGGTTCTCATATTTTTAATATATTATTTCATATCGGTTTTATTATTGATTTGTTTTTCCTTCAGTCTAGCCTTTTCACAAAAGTCACAGCCCTGAACTGTAACAAAGTCGGCGATGCAAGCTTGCCGCCGCGGAGGGCCGGGATAGCCGAGCTACAGCCCGAGCTGGCGTCTCCAGATATACAAGGTGTACAAGGCTATATAAGTGCTTACCCCACACTTTTGCACTTGGAGCAGGTCTTGGCTGCAATTCCTCCGAGGCTCACACGAGCTCATCCAATCCCTACGCCATGCAGCGCACACGACTCCTGGCCCAGAAGGCTTTGTCGGCACGGCACTTCTCGTCGTCGTCGGCGGCGGCGTCGGAGCGCAGCTTTCCGGCCTACTTTGTGCGCGGCGGCACCTCCAACGGCCTCATCATCCGCGAGGATGTCCTGCCGCCTTCCGGCCGCCCGGCATCAGACGTCTCGGCGGCAGCAATGACAGCGCGTACCGCTGCCTGGGCGCCCGTCTTGGCCCCGGCTATGGGCTCGCCCGACCCGGTCGCGGCGCGCCAGCTCGACGGCATGGGCTCCGGCGTATCGTCGACGTCCAAGATCTGCGTGATATCGCCGCCGCCGCCGGACGCCGAGCACGACGTCAACTTTACATTTGTCCAGGTCGGCATCCGGGATGGCAGCCTCGACCTGGCCGGCAACTGCGGCAACATGATCAGTGCTGTCGGCCCGCTGGCATTCGACCTGGGCTACGGCGGGTCGCACAAGATGCACGCCGACGGCAGCGGCAAGGCGGTGGTGCGCATCCTCAACACAAATACGAACAAGATTATCAGGTCAACTTTTTCTGTGGCACACACCGACACAGGCTTAGAGAGTAAAAAAAACCCGCGCTACCTGTCACATGGCGACTACTCCATCGACGGCGTGCCCGGGACGCACTCGCGCATCACGCTGAGCTTCCAGCGTCCAGCCGGCGCCAAGACGGGTGCAGCCAACGGCCTGCCGACGGGCAGCCCTGTCGATCTGCTGTCGCCTGGCGAGGAGGAGCCCGCCACTATCCCGGCCTCGCTGGTGGACGTGTCGAATCCCGGCGTCTTTGTGCTAGCAAGCTCTCTGGGGCTGGGTGACGACACGGTGGCCGCGGCCCGGGCGATCGAGACGGACCCGGTGCTCAAGGCCAAGGTTGACCATCTGCGGCGGCAGGGCGCTCTACGCATGGGTATGGACCCTAAGACGGAGAGCGTGCCCAAGATTGTGTTTCTCTTCCCGCCCACCACGGACACGGACATACGATCTGTTGCTCTGTCCATGGGCCAGGTGCACAAGGCGGTGCCTCTGACGCTGGCTCTGTGCCTGGGCGCCGCCGCCCGGATTCCCGGCACGCTGGTATCACAGCTTGTTGCGAGCAAGCCGCAGGACTCTGGAAGCTCTCGAGACGCAGACACCATTACCATTGGCCATCCAAGTGGACGTGTCGATGTGGGCACGACGCTGGACGAGGCCGACGGCACGATCCTGTCAGCCGAGCTGCACCGCACGGCCCGTGTGTTGATGGAAGGCAAGGTATTTTATTAGCAGCCGGAGAAAGATGGTTTAGAGACCATTAATCTAACCCTGATAAGAAATACATCACGTTAAATGACAGCTATAGCCGTGATGAGGTTGGCGATACTTATGTAATCAGGGTTGTCATGGACCGCCTTAAACCTGCACTAAGCGCCATTACAGCATGATTCAGGTACACATTAAAAGGCGGACTCGCTGTCTCTTACCGTATGGAAAGGCCCCGTATTGATAGTTAATGCTCCCTATTACTGTGTGCACGACGTAATTTTTACGCATTGCATGCGCTGATACTGACACTCTAATCCTCGGGAGCCCCTCCGATCGCACCTTCCTGCAAAAATGCAGCCAATGCCTCTTGCCCGATAAGGTATGACTTCCTAAACAGGCATAGTAAATCACGCGGCGTACGGAGAGCAGCTAGCACCGGCCTCGCACCATGCCAAGGGTCGCCACTTTAATGGACTTTCCCCGCGGCGCTGGATGAGTCTGAGAAGTCGGTAGATCGAAGAATAGTCCCGAGTGTTCATCCAACAAACAACAAACAACAGACAACAAACAACAGACAAGAACAACACCTGCACGTTATCCTAGTCGCAAACATGTCGCAAATCTAAACTTTGGCATTTTCGGCACCAGAACACCGATAACGAGCCCAGACTACTCCCACGCGTGGTGGGGGAACAAGACGTCATCACGACATTGAGCCGAGCATCGCGTCGGCGACCACGGGCATCGGCACGATACGACGACACGACGACACGGCACCGGAACAACCTCAAATACAATGGACCACTTCAACGTCACTGTCCAAAAGGACGGTGCGCTGGTGTCCACCCGCCGCGGCCTGCAGGTGACCAAGCACAAATACCACGGAATCTCGTTTGTCAACACCTCCGGGCCATCGCAGCCCTCCGGCGCAAGTGTCGGCACAAGCGGGAAGCGCAGCGCAAAGCCCAGGTCAGCATCAAAGTCTAATGGGACAACACCGGCACCATCGGGCTTCTCTACCTTTTCGGTGGCCCCGACTCCTGCTGCAGGCAAGGCCGAGGCAGACGCAGCACCGAAAGGACTGTCTGGGCAGAAAGCAGCGAGCGCTCCGAACGTGCAGAACACACAAAAGGCCAAGACTCCGAAAGCATCGATAAAGACGGAGGGCGGCTCTCATAAAACGGCAGATCCTTCAAAGCCGCTCGTGCACCGGTGGAAGCTGGTCACGAAGCCGGCCGCCAAGGCAAAGCGCGACAGCAACGTGTCGACGACGACGACGACGACGACGAAGACGACAAACACATCGACCACAGCGTCGCGCAAGAACTCAAAGCAGGCCACATCCGATGCTCTGCCCACAGAAGATACGCCCATCTCCCCGACAGCAGCATCCACGCCCGCCGCAGTTTTCGACACGGCCGACACAGCCGACACGGCATCGCTGCCCTCGCCCTTGCTCGCAACACCCCCGCCATCTGCACCAGGAAGCTCTTTGGGCAGCCGCGGGTCGTCTCCCTCCCTCACACGATCGGCGTCAGCATCGACATCGACATCGCCGTCTCTGTCGCCGTTTGAGACCCTGCTCGCTTCCCCGGAATGGGACGCAGAGTACGTCTCACCAGCTGCGCTGACCAGCTATCAGGAGCCTGCCCAGCCCCTCTTTCAGACACAGACACAGATACAGACGCCGACGCAGACACAGACCCTTGGCGCGCGGCGCCTGGGAAATACAGAAAGCAAAGTCAGAAAGGCGCGCATCACCGCCCTCATCAACAGCTACCAGCAAGTCGACCGCAGCCTGCCGACATGGACAATGTGCCACATCCCACAGCTCAACAAGTTTGAGCAGCGTCTCTTCCACCAGTTTTTCCAGCTCATCCCGCGCAAGCTGTATCCGTTTGAAGACCTGCTGCAGTACAACCCGGCCCGCTCTAGCGAGTTCTACTGGATGGTCGTGCAGGACCGTGCTGCTGTGCGGTGCGTTCTTCTGTGTGGCGCCATGTTCCGTGCCATGCTGAGCGGTGCCAACAACTCGGACGAGCTCGCAATGGAGGTATCCAACGTGTGTCGGATCGTCAACCAGCAGCTCGCTCGCCAGCAGCAGGACCAAAAGGCGCGCGAGCGCAAGGCCAGCTTCCAGGGCCAAGACGAGCGTATGAGCGGAAGCGAGATGCAGATGAGCGCACCAAAGCGCCGCGTCATCCCCGACATGACACTCGAGTGCATCACAACGCTGGCGCTCATGGGCGGCTCGACAGGCCGCTACGACCACTGGCATCTGCACATGCAGGCCCTGAGCAAGATGGTCGAGCTCAACGGCGGCAGCGCCTACTTGGCCGACGACGTGCGGCCTGCTCTTTTATTCAAAATGCGCAAGACGGATCTCAAGGGCGCCATGTCCCTGGCACTGCGCCCTTACCTGCCATATACGGCCCGCAAGTACCCCAACATTTCAGACTCGGTACTGCTCGATATGACACGCCGCGACATTGCTGCAGCGGCGGCGGCCGTGTTTGCCGACTCGGCAACAGGCATCTCGACGGCCGTCGGTCGCACTCTCGGCGAGCTGTGCGTCTTTGTGCAGGCCGTGCAGCTGTGCGCCGACCTGGCCAAGACGGCAGCACCGCTGCCTCTCGATCCGTACTGCTTCTCAGAAGAGCTCTACTGGCTGCAGTATCACCTGGTCTCCCAGCCGACTCCGTTCCGCGAAGAGCAGCCGCAGCCTCAGACGCCGGGGAACCCCGACGCTGACATGGCTGATTTCGGTGCGCCCTCCTCGCCTTCGCCATCTACGTCTGCCTCTACACAGCTGCCCGTCGATACCAGCAATCTCGAGACCGAAAACTATATCCGCAACCACCGCGCGCCGCTAGCAAAGCTCTTTATTGTGCCAGCAGCTCTGGCGCCGGGAACGACTGTGCTGGAACCCGTCATGCGCATCTGCGGCATCCTGTACTTGAAAGAGTATTTTCCCGATTTTCCGCGCAACATTGGCGGCTACGCAATCCTGTTGTACATGCTGAGGTACCACCTGTCCAAGGTGGACGACTCGCTGCTGCTCAACCGGAATGCCAGGGCCATGCTTGTCTGGGCGTGCCTTATGGGCGACACGGTGTCGCGTCTGGCCAACGGCAACGAGCAGCGGTACAGCGACATGGAGCAGTACGACCGGAGTATCTTCCGCGACCGGCTCGTCGACCTCGTCGGCACGTCGCCGGATTTCCCCCGCGCCGATTTCAACGGCAGCGAAGCGTCTACGACAGGCGGAGGCGACGTCAATGTCGACGGCCTTCTCAGCAGCGACTGGGCAGTATGCCGGCTGCTGGACCTGAGCAAGATTCACCAGCAAGGCGTCTGGAACGACCGCCAAGGTGTGCTCAACATAATCCTCGAAGGGGAGATTTAATGACGGCGTTTCTGTTCTTTTTGTGTTCTTTTTTGTTATCTACATATGTGCGCGCAGGCGATTGTTCCGGTCATGTATTAACTTAATTTGGATTTTGGAACTGTACAACTCTGGATACGGCTTTAATATTTTGATCATTTGGTCGGGGCAATGGTGCAAACTTGGTAATATGCATTGGATATCAATATTTATATCTACTTTACATTCTCAACTCTTCTTTTTTGGCACTGTTTCACCCCTCCATGTTCAGGTGGACGCTCTTGGTGTTGCTGTACGCTGCAAGGCCAGCCTCACCAAGCTCGCGGCCGATGCCCGACTGCTTGACGCCGCCAAAGGGCACGCGGTAGTCGGAATCGTTTGAGCTGTTGATCCAGACCATGCCGGCCTCGATGTCGCGGGCAACGCGGTGGCCGCGCACAATGTCCTTGGTGAACACGGCGGCACCGAGTCCGTACGTCGTGTCGTTGGCCATCGCGAGAGCCTCCTCCTCGGTGCGGAAGGACACAATTGCCACGCAGGGGCCAAAGATCTCTTCTCGGTAGATCTTCATGCTCGTCTTGACATTGGTAAACACCGTCGGCGCCACAAAGAAGCCCTTGCTGCCGTGGGCAATGGCCGGGCCGCCCAGCGGCTCGCCGCCGAGGGCCACCGTTGCGCCCTCTTCGCGGCCAGACGCGATATAGCCCAGCACACGCTCGTACTGCGCACGCGTCACCTGCGGGCCCTGGAACGTGGCCGGGTCAAAGGGGTCGCCGACGACCGACACGCGCTGCACCGTTGCCTTGAAGGACTCGACAAAGCGGTCGTGCACCGACTCGTGCACCAGGATGCGCGACGTCGACGAGCAGATCTGGCCCTGGTTGCTCATGATGCCAATGTGTGCCCAGGAGGCCGCCAGCTCGATATCGGCGTCGTCAAACACGAGCAGCGGCGACTTGCCGCCCGTCTCGAGCGTTACGTTTTTCAGGGTGCCCGCGGCCATCTTCATGATCTCGCGGCCCGTCACCGTGCTGCCGGTGAACGCAATCTTGTCGACGTTCTCGTGCTGCACGAGGGCAGCGCCGGCGTCGCGGCCTGTGCCGTTGACAATGTTGACCACACCCGACGGAAAGCCAGCCTCGCGGATAAGCCGTGCTACATACAGCATGGACAGCGGCGTCTGCTCGGCGAGCTTGAGCACGACCGTGTTGCCGCAGCCCAGCGCGGGCCCGAGCTTCCACGCGGCCATGTCCAGGGGGTAGTTCCAGGGGATGATCTGCCCGCACACGCCCAGCGGCTCCTTGATGGTGTAGGCCATCTTGCTGGGGCCGACGTCGATCACCTGGCCAAAGTTTTTGTCGGCAAAGCCTGCATAGTAGCGCAGCACGTTTTGGAACTCGGGCAGGTTCTCGGCGAGGGCAGTCGCGTACGGCTTGCCGTTGTCCAGAGCCTCGATTGTGGCCAGGGTTTCGGCATGCTGGCCCACGAGATCGGCGAGGCGGTGCATCAGGGCGCCGCGCTCTGTACCCGACAGCTTCCTCCAGGACGGGTCGCGGAACGCCTTGCGGGCTGCCTTGACGGCCGTATCGATATCCTGGGCCGAGGCTGCCTGAACGGAGCAGATGGCATTCTCAGTGCTGGTACATATGTCAGTACAAATCCAATAATATATACCAGTTGCGGGTGAGGCCTACACAGCATGCATACATACCTAGGGTTGATGGTCTCGATGGTCTCGCCCGTGCTGCTCTGGACGAATTCATTGTTGATGAAAAGGCCGAGCGGCTGAGTCCAGGTCTTCCCGTTGGGCGCCGTCAGCTTTTTCTCCAGGGCGGAAGAGGCAGCGGTGGACGAAGAGAAGCGGCAAAACAGCAGAAAGGCAGGCGACGGGCCAGCCTGGTAATGGAGGCAAGAAGAAGTCTTGAGACCCTGGCTGGCCAAAGGACGAGAGGATGAGCTCAAGCTTCTGGCAGCCCTTGACAAGCAGACAACCCCTGGTGCACTTGGGCGGGCACAGGCCCTCGCAGCACGAGTCACAGCTGCAGACATGTTACGCCTCTTTATGCAGTACCGTGGGAAAGGTGAACTGCAGCAAAGTGCAATAATACGAGCAGGCGAAGATGAAGGAGGAGGGCGAGGATGATTGGCCAGACGAGGTCCGCGCCGGCTTACACTGTTTCTGCCCTTTTGGGTATATGGCCTGTCGGACGCTGCAACGTTGCCTGTATTTTGTATTTCGTGTTTCTTATGTACTTTGTATCCCCTCTGCAACTCGTGATGCTGTAACAGGTCGGGGGGTGGGCTTTGAGACACTTTGCAAAGCTGACATAATCCTTATATGTGAAGTGGAATGTGGAATCAGATGTGACTTCCAAAAAGGGAATCTCTCTAAAAGCCAGGTTGTCAGAGTACCTACAGTGCATGGTAAAAAGCACCGTCTCGACCCTGAAGCTCGCCTGTAGGCGGCGTCGTGCACCCACTATATGTGGAGTACAGGTGCTATTTTACGTAATCACCGCGTAATAGCTCGCATAGGTCTATCAAGTCAGTGCGTGTCAGTGGCCTTGCTAGCCGTCAATGGCCCTGTGAGCGCCTTCCCAAAGCAGACGCCAGGCCAGATGCGTGCAAGTAAGATAGGCAAGACGTCAGCACCCAGGGAGCCAAGATAGCCGCTTTCGCACCACGCCTGCCCCTACCACATCTTACCTACCACTATCAACCACTACCGGCCACTCTATCTCGACGACCTCATCAACGCCCTCGACACCCTCGACACCCCCGACTCCCTCGACGACACCCCTGCCATTCGAGATACGTCGTCTGCAGCTACATTGCTCCGCCTCCTACCATCGACACCCGCTCGCATTCGATGGGCACCGGGCCATCCGCCCCCCGTCGGCCGTCATGTCGCACTCTCTTCTAACCCGCGCCGTCGACGCCGTTGTCGCCTCGACAGCAACACCCCCCGGCCTCGACTCGTTGGCTCTAGCCGTGAACCCGGTCAAGTCCGAGATCTTTGCCGGCTTTGCGCTCTTTATCCTATCGCTCGTCGCCCTCCTTGTCCTCCGCTACTACCTCCCATTGCGGTCGACGCCGGCCTACCTCCTCGTGCCCGTCTTCTTTGCGCTGTGGCTGCCGGCCAGCATCATCCTCCTCGTCCCCATCGATCTCGCCTCCAATGCGCAGACCGACGACGAAGCCACACGCGGCATTTGGCTGCCGCGCGCCGTCCTCAACGTGTCGTGGCGCATCACCTACTGGCTCACCTTTGCCCTGACGTGGTTCATCCTGCCCATCCTGGCCGAGTACTCGGACGCCGGCTACCGCGAGCCCAGAGACCGGCTGTTCTACTCGCTGCGCTCCAACGCGCAGTACCACATCATGGTCTTTGGCAGCGGCATTATCGGGCTCACCTATGTGATTGTCGTCTACGGGTTCTCGGTCGACTCCATCAAGGGCATCGTCATGGCCCTCGCCTACTGCTGGGGCTTGATTCTGGCCATCTACCTCATGGGCCACGGCCTTGTCGCGATCCCGCGCAAGCTTATCCGCACGGCCACGCCTAGCCGTCGTCTGCGCCGTCTGCAGACGCTCGCGCCCCGCGTGTACGAGAAGCTCGAAGAGTCCGAGATGAACCTGGAGGACATCGAGCTGCAGGTCGTCGAGCTGGGCCGCCGCAAGACGGGGTCGGCCAACGACTACCGCGAATGGATCGAAGAGCTCAACGATAACTCCAACCTCGGCGACATCCACCCGCGGGCCTCGCGCGAAGGGCCCGGCTCGCCCAGCTTTGCCGACAACCGCACTGTGCCAATTGTTATCACGAAAAAGTACATGGCCGACCTGACACGCCGTCTCGTGCGTGCGCGGCATGCACGCTCGCGGTACCTGAGCGAGTGGAACCGGCTGCTGCAGCGCTACATTGAGACGCAGACGGTGCTCAACTCGGCCGGGTCGAAGCGGCTCGAGCTTGCGCGGCCGTCGGCCAACGACGACTTTTGGGAGCGCCAGACCATCCTGACGCCCTACACGCGCCACGTTCTCTACTTTCACGTGGTGCCCTATGCGCGCCTGTCGCTGGGCGTGACGCTGGCCGCGGCTTCGGTGGCTATTGTGTGGTCCGAGCTGGTCAAGGCGGCCCTGCCGTCGGCCTCTGTTCTGCGGCTGACGGTCATCCACCACTGGACCGGCGACAAGGGCCAGGTGGGCTTTGCGGGCCAGATCATTGCGACGCTGTGGATTCTGTACATGTGCGTCGCGGCACTAACGTCGATTACCGAGGTCAAGGTGTGGCGCGGCCGGGCGCTGGTGAAGCGCAACACGGCGCACGAGTCGGCGTTCTGGTACGCGTCGCAGGTGGCGCGCCTCAGCATCCCGCTGTCCTACAACTTTATGACGTTCCTGTCCAAGAGCATCTACGAGAAGACGGTCTTTTTCGACTTCTTGGGCCGGCTGATCACCTTTACGGATCTGGGCAAGTGGTTCGACTACCTGCTGCCGGCCTTTATCCTGATCCCGGTGCTGGCCACGACCTTTGGCCTGTACGGCCGCGTGCGTCGCTTCTTTGGCTTTGGCGACAGTGCAGACTCGGAAGAGTCGGACGAGGACGGCAACATGCGCAACTACGGCACGGGCTCGTGGCGCGAGGGCCGCGATCTTGTCGAGCGCGAGCTCAACGGCACTTCGATCCGCCAGCGCCGCCTTGGAGCGACGGGCGCTGCTGCTGGTGGTCGCGGCGGTGTCGACGGCGGCCGCCGCGGCCCCGTCATGCATGTGCCCGGTGGCGACAGCTCTAACTACAACGACGACCCCGAAGACGTGCTGGGCTCGCCGTTGTCCGGATCTGGCGACGGCCCCTCCACGACGCCGTTTGCCGTGTCGCCGTCCAACTCGGGCATCCTGCCACCACTGGCGCCCGGCCGGTCGCGGACGCTGGGCAGCGGCGGCGGCGGCGGCTCATCATCGAGCCGGCAATACCAGCGCTCGGCAGCTGCCAACGCGCGCTCGAACCAGCGGCGTACCCTGGATGACCTTGACGGCGGCGACGACGACGACAACGACAATTTCTTTTCGCAGATCAGCCACCGGATGAAGAACACGATGGACACCATCGACACGCCCAAGTGGTTCCAGGACATTGGGCAGGGCTTCAAGAAGCCCAAGTGGATGGCGGGCGGCAGCGGCGAGTCGGCCGGCGGCGGCCCAGGACCGTCGCAGCCCCAAGACAACGGCGGCATCCGGCGATGGTTTGGCGGCGACGGGCGGATCCGGTTGTAGGCGGCGGGCATGCGGCGGGCATGAGTATCAATTATGAATAAGTTCCGGGCGATGGATCTGAGAACATCTCGTCTACTTGTGTCACTTGTCGTCTTTATCATTTGTTGTCATCACATCTGCATACTACATCCTACTGTTTCGCTTGTTCTTTCGCATCTTACCTTTGCCTTTTTCTTTGATTTCCCTTTGATTTTCATTTCCTTGTCCACCCCAACTACAGACCGTCGCGCATACAAGATACCTCTTTCTTTCTGTTTCTTTTTGGTTCTATCCTTTTTTTTTTTTTGTTCACATCTAATTAGTTTTCCTCAATAATCTTCCTCATTAATTTTCACTATTTCACATACATTACACCAATAGACTACTACCACACTTTTCTCATAACGTATTTCAACCCATTTCTTGTGACCAGACTCATTTCAATAAGAACTCACCTCTCCATCAAATCTCCCAGGTGGTGGAGATGGTGCAAGGTACCATCCGAAGCTGCTGGCTGTAGTAACAAGTAAGTACTATTACATAGTATTAGTTAGTCTAGTACAGAGTCAGCATGCAAGATTAAGAGCGTGCAGACTTGTCCCATGTTTCTGTTACATCGTTTCATGGCCCTGGCGAGGGAGATGAGAGGCAGGGCAGGCGAGGCGGGCGTTGCCAGCGGCAGTGGAGCTGGGCATACTCGAGTCGCCCAAGTCATATGAGGCAATACCAACCGGTATATAGATGTTGGTTTGGTTTGTTTTGTTTTTTTATGTATTTTAGGTTTTTTTTTTGGTTTTTGTTTCCTTTTCATTCCTTTTTTCCCTATTTCTACATAGTATGTTTTTATGTTTTAACGAACATCCTTATCTGTCGCTCCGTCGGAGCAGTTCTTCTTTGCCCTGCAACGGCCACAAGCGCAGCCATGGATGGTATGAACTCATCTCGGACATTGTGACCTCGTGCCGTGTTTAAAGCTCGGTGCTCAACAAAAAAAGAAGCAAGCAAAGCCAGCACAATACGACGGCAATCCACTTCAGGGCGCATCCAGGGTCAGCGGTGGCGAGGCGGCGACGATGATCCGTGGCTGGGATGCGCGAGAGAATGTCGTATTTACAATTTCCAAGTTCAAGTACTCTCAAGTACGTACATACATAGTAAAGGAGCCGGCACTACACACGGACTCGCGGATGCTGGGATTAATCCAGGCAGCAAGGAATACCAAGTGCTGCTGCTGAGGCACAGTCACAGGAAACCGCCACGTTCGTGGCCAGGCCCGGCTATGTATTGCATGGTGCATGGTATATTCAGGGATATGACGAGTCTCTTCAGGGATTCTGGGATGCCATGGATCATGGACGGTGAGCGACCATGCCGGCAGTCGGTGATCGGTGGCCAGTGACCAGTGATCCGTGACCAGAGATCAGTGATCCGTGATCAGATCAGAGGCCGAGGGCAGATTTCCCAGGATGATCACGACGATCACCGTTGAGTTTCAATGCTGGAATAGCAATTAAAACCCATGCTGTTTCGCATCGATTCCTTCATGTCGACCCTTGCTGCCGTCAGCAAGCTCAACGGCCACTCCGAGTTTGCGTTGCGTGTTTATGTTGCGTGTGACATGATAATGTTGGCATGTTTATGTTGGCATGTTTACATGTTTACGTATTTACGTGTTTACGTGTTTACGTGTTTACGTTGTCGACGTCAGGGGCACGAGTCGCGCATATGCTCTGCAGGCAGCAGGGCACATCATCCTGACATCACTGCATCTTGTTCTAATATTGATCTTCTCAGCAATCACCACCATCTACCTCGCTAAGGCTCGTGGTGTGCCGAGTCTCGTCTCCTGATCTCCGTCTGTCTCCGGGTCTGGAAGTCAAACTATCAACTGCAATGTGAACAACGGCCACAGCGTTGCACAGACGCATCATGTAATTAATGATATTATTACTTATTAATACTCTAGTATTACTCTATTCTTCTGCTGCTTATTGGTGGCCTACTGCAAGGGAAATCTTATCAGCCCGCGATATTATACTATTCTCCGAACCACCGGGCATCTGATGGCAACGGTAGCAGTGGCGTGCAATGCTGCCGCAAGGTCAAGCCTGGGTCATTCTGTGCGTTCCTCTGGCATCGGATAGGGTATCTTAAGCTACAATATGTTTTGGGACCTAGAATGACCCTGGGCTGCAACCTTGCGAGGCAATCTCTCTTCTTAATTTACCGTGATCCAACCGGAGCTCGTGCTCGCTCTCTGGGTGGACAGCAGCAGCAGCAACAGCAGCATCGCAACCAAAAGTCTATATTTATGTCTATGTGCGGAATCACAGCGCCGTAGTCGCAATGCCAGATATGAGTACATGCATAAACAAACGGCCGTGTAGGCACAAGATACGGCCAGGGGTGTATGTAGCACCTGCAGAGACTCTGTAAACAGGCTCTACTATGTACAGAGTACTTTATAGTACGGGGAAGCGTGGAAGTGATATCGCGACGGGGACAGCCACTGAAGCAGCGAATAATATCGCCGACACGGCATCCTTGATTCCTATTCGCGGCGGCCCAGCAGGCCAGGGCACGGTGATTGTGATGGCCTCGGCGGCATTGGAAGAGCAGGGCCTATGGGCAAGCATCAGGCCATGCCATGTATCTTATGTAGACAATAGGCATCAGCAGGTCAGCAACCAGCAGGCCGGCAGATCCAATGTGGGCACAACGCGAGCGGGCACAGCAAGTCAAGATGCAGCAGGGCACATGAGGCACGAGACACGTACAACAGCAAAGACAGACAAAGACAGACACTCAGACACACACAGACACGTCCCACGAACGGCCTCGGAAGCGTTCGTAGCAAAGCCTATCAAGACATGCACCATGCATACCCGATGCGCTGTTGGGCTGTTGGTATCGTCATGTAGCCACCACGTAGCATGTCTCATGCCAGTCTTGCATGCTGCATCTCAGCCTCCTCGGCTCTCCGTCAATACACAGAGACAGTGTCTAGCGGGTATGCTGGTGATCTGTAGCGGTGTGCTTGGTAGCAGGCCTGCATGCGGAGGCGGGCCATGCAGGCAGAGAGACAGAGACAGAGACAGAGACAGAGACAGAGTCAGAGTCAGAGACAGAGACAGAGTCAGAGTCAGAGACATCAACTTCAGATGCTCGGCAACCACTCCATCGCATCGACCACATCGATCTCCATATTAAAGTATACTACAGCTCATCCCTCACAGACATCACTACATCGGGCTGTCGTCATCCTTGCTGGCATATGCGCGGTAAATTGCAATGCACTGCTGCCCAACGTCTTTTTTATGTACTTATTTCCATACATCCAATTCTAAAGTACACAATCTACTGCTTGTACTTGAAAAGCGGCAGGCCCTGGACGCCGACGTCCACCTTGAACACGGCGCCGCCCAGCGCCTTGCTCTGCTCGCCGCCCTCGGCCTCGTCGTCCGACGCCGTCGTAATGAACAGCTTTGTGCCCACAAACTGCGTGCACGTAATGTTGCTCGTCGGCAGCCGCACCTCGCCCAGCACCGCGCCCGTCGCCGGGTCGATCTTGAGCACGCGGCCGGCGCCGTAAAAGGCGTGCCAGATGTTGCCCTCGACGTCGACGCGGAAGCCGTCGGGCGCGCCGGGGCCGGCGTGGCTGTAAACGACGCGCTCGTTGGCAACGGCGCCGGTCGCGAGGTCGTAGTCGTAGGCATAGACCTTGCCGTCGGTGGTGTGCGTAAAGTAGAGCGTGCGGCTGTCGGGCGAGAAGCCGAGGGCGTTGGGGATGGTCAGGCCGGCTTTGTAGAGCGTGTTGCGGCTTCCGCCGCCAAACAGGAACAGACCGCCCTCGGGCTGGAAGTCGCCGAGGCCAAAGTCGGTCATGGACCCGAGCCAGAAGCGGCCGTGCGGGTCGGCGGCGCCGTCGTTGCCGCGCGTGCGCTCAAAGTCGATGGCGACATCGCCGGCCTTCTTGGTGCTGTCGGCAAACTTGTAGACGTAGTCGTAGGCGCCGGTCTTGCGGTCGAGGATGGCGAGGCCGTACTTGAGGCCGACGGCGAGCTTGTCGCGCGGATCGACGCCTTCAATGTCGGCGGTGACGGACACGGTGGTGTCGAGCTCGAGGGTGTGCAGCGACGCGGGCCCGGCGGCGAGGTCGACGGTGTGGATGCGGTGGTTGATAATGTCGACAAAGCGCAGCGAGTGTGTCGCCTCCTCGTAAAAGGGGCCCTCGCCGAGGGCGCAGTGCAGGTCGAGGTACGGCTCGGTAACCTCCCAGACTTGGATGTCGGCCATTTTGATGTAGATGCGGTGGTGGCGGTGATGTCGGGATTATGTAAGCTTGATAAAAGGAAAGGGAAGCAGCTGCGCGGGGGCCGACTACTGTCTACTAAAATATACGTATGCACAGAGCACTATATATCTCCATTCTACATCGACGACACTCTTCCGCTTCTCTATACTTTGGCCCACCCGATTAGCGCAACACAACTGTCAAGTCCGAAAGACGTCGACAGCAAGATAGTGAGCAGGTCCTGGTGATTACTGCCGGCTGAATTCAGGTAGAAGTCTAAGAGCACAGAGTAGCTTTCATAGTTTGCGTAGGCAAAGAAATGTCCGTACAAGTCCCACATTAGCTTTGTCGAGAGGGGTACATACATACTACGAATGTACTGTAGCTTGCTCCTTCCGTTTCCGCTGCCCCTTAACGGCCCGTGATTTGGTAATCAAGACAATCAAGGTGTCATGACAGTCAAGATATCAAAGCAATCAAGGAACACGGCCCTCATATCCGGGCCATGCCGTCGTCAAGCGAAAGACAGCAGATGCGTCGGACCGGCCGACATGGCAGCTCGATATACCCGGTGGGTCAAGCCGGTGTAATGCCACTGCGTATACATAACTGTAGCTCGACTGCAGCAAGTCTGCCAGGCGGGCCATCCGCTTTTGTCTAGTCCGGCAAAACTCCGGGCATGGAATTATTGGTTGAATTGTGGTGGTTTATTCTTTATGATTCTTGGATTCCTTGAGTCTTTTTAGTTATTTTTAATAGGTTATATTTTTGGTTCTGGCATGCATTATAGATATTATATTTGTATTCAATTTAACAAAGGTTTGTTCTGTGTTTTCGTTTTATTTTTTTTATTTTTTCAATTAGATATAATATAATAAAACATCCAAACAATCCGTTTACAAAGGATTAATCGCAAACATTGCACAATCAAATTACCAACAATCAATACATGCTGACCGCTCCCCACGTTGGCATCACGAGATGCGTCAGTAGGAATAAAACCGAATCAAATTCAGAGCACTAGCACGGGGGCAGCAAATAGATGATAAAGACAGAATGAAAGCGGAAAGACGGAAACACGGAAAGTCAGAAGACGACAGACGAAAATGGCGCAAGACGCAGGACACCCGTGGTCGACCAGGCTGTTGGCTGAGCATGCATACATTGTACGGTGAGCCCGATCCATCCCACGATTCCAGCCTACATAGCAGTCTGGCTGTAGATAATAGATACTCTATATCAATTTGGGCAGAAGCAGAACAGAAACAGAAACAGAATGCAACCTCCCACGCTCTCCCACGCAGCTTCCCAAACAGGCAACCGACGTCGTGAATACGGGGTACCCGGAATCTTACAGACGCAATCGTGTACTATGCTGAGCAGCAGCCGGTCATAACGCCAGTCATCAAGCAGAACATCACAATCCCCAGACCGCTCCTCCCACGCTTTGCAAACATACTATGTAGTAATACTCTGCACTGAACCGTGCGCGATGCAGACGGAGATACAATGTAGAGCAGAGTACAGATTCCAGATTCCAGATTCCAGATATCAGCCCAACGAGAGTATTCCTCCCCACGGACCATGGCATCATCGGAGTGCAGAGAGCAGACCACAAGTAGAATTAGTAGAATTACTGGGCGGTGGAGGCCATTTCAAGTCATAGTAAGATACATACTCCAAGCATGGAGTGCGGTTAGAGATGCTGATCACCCGGGATGAACGGGAATATTGGCCGATGGGATGTCTCCGATGCCTGTCACGGCAGTAATAAAGAGAGTCGCTATCAGGAATGGCAGAGTAAATGACAAGACATGACATATTTTAACAGGAAATGCACATAGACGGCAAGATGGTGACAAGGGCAAGGCAGGGGACAGGACGACTTGACAGGGCGACATGGACAAGCCGAAATTACAAACAAGCATATCGAACAGAGACGTCTACTATGGTACTATGTATTCTGTACCATGACAGAGCCAGCACCCTGTCTGCACTGGCAGCTCTGATAACATCACTCTTGATTAATTAAAATTTGCCAGCATACATTTATAATTACAGGCACAGGGACGTGTCTGTGCCTCGGATGTCTTGAACACAGGGCGAGTCCCAGACAACAAACGACGGCACATCCGTCACCAGCCCTGGGGTAAAGGCAGGCTTATCAATCATGATTAAAAAAAATAAGCAAGAGGAAAATCCTTTTTCATTATATTTTAATTTACTGCATGTACTCTCGAGGCGGGTCGTTCACGCGCCGTCCCGTGGTAGGCGTAGACTGCAGGCAAATATTCGTAATGGTGTATGTAGTAATAGTAGACAACTGCCAGGATAGGTCTGCAGAAGGGCGATGCCGTTAGTCAAAGGCCAGGAGCAGCCTAGAATACAGTCAAACGGGGCGAGCCAGTCTCTCTATTACAGTGGCCTGCAGCATGTATATAGCAGAGAGATGCCTGTCTTAGTAGCCCGTATAACATGGTCATATGGAACGTGTAATATCTAATATCTAATATCTAATCACTTATATCCAAGATTTGCGCGGGTAATTCTCCCTTGGTTCTGATTCATCGGTCATCTCGTCTGTCGTCTGTCGTCTGTGCGGGAGACAGAGGGGACAATGTCACTGGGCAAGGTGCAAGCCTACAAGACCTTGAGAAATCTAAATTTAAATTTGAATTCAAATTCAGCACGTAAACAAAAACAAAAACAAGACGAGACGAAACTCATCGGCTGCGAAATGAGCTGCTTATTGAGATTGCTTTTGACCTTATATCTAAACTAGAACTGGAACTGAGTTAAAAAGCAAAATCAAATAAATCAACTCACATCTGCATCCAATCTACATTCATTGACCCCATTCGGGCACGCCGCCGACTGACGTCTTACAAACGCCCGCCTTTGGCAATCTCGTTGATCGTCATCATCGGTATTCACTACTCAGCAATCTACACACCACTCGACGGCCAGACCGGCAATGGCGTCTGGGCGTCATGCATTCTCTGTGTTTCTGTAATGATATATCTGTATTTCTGTATTCGTAGTCCGCCGAGCGGGTAAAACAACCTGCAAACTGCTCCGTGCTCGCGTCGCACATGATGCCAGACAACGATCATGCTGGGTGGTGCTGGTGCTGGTGCTGGTGCTGGTGCTGATGCTGCTGCCGCTGAATGCTGTGCTCAGTATTACAGAGCAATGCTGCAATGCTATGCTGTGCCACCCTCCAGTATACGCCGTCTGTACTACATATCAGACAATATGCATTGTCTCGGCTGTCTCGTCGTCTCGTCGTCTTGTCGTCTTGTCGTGCCGTCTTTCGTGTTCCGTCTTTCGTGTTCCGTCTTTCGTCTTCTCCCCCCCCCCCCTCCAGCACCATACTCTCCACCTGTCGGTAGATGCACCCGCTGCACAGCACGGAGCACCCAATGGCAAGTGTTTAAGAGTGTGCATGAGCGTCCTTTTGCTTCATCTTTGGGTTCTCTACACAGTACATATTCGCGATTTCATCTCATCACGCCGGAGCTCAGCCTTTAGCGCAAGAGCTGTAATAGCAATGCAATACGAGGATGCTCTTTTCACAGCGTTTCCTGTTTGTTTTGTCTTCTCGTCTTCAACGCAGTAGAGGTATATTGTCATCACCCCTGCCGACAGGGATAGACACCATCACTGTTCATCTTCATTTTCGTCGTTTGAACAGGCTCAAACGAGAACGTTAGTAGCAAAGTCATACCAGAAGAAACAACAGATATTACAACAGTATATACAAGCAAAAACAAAACAACAAAATCCCAACCTTGGCTGCAGCTGCATGGCTGGTGCATGGCTGCATACTGCAAGCCATTCGACTTACATCCACTACCCGTGGTGCATGATACGTAAGATCCGGAGATTGTGGTTTTGAGAAGATTCTCTTTTTCTTTTTCTTTCTCTGTTTTGTTTCTCTTTAGGTTTTCTTGTTTTTTTCTTGTTCTCTTTTCGTCTTTCCTTTTACACTTTTATTCCCTTCTTCTTTTCCGTTCAAGAGTAACTTTAGGTCTACAATATTCCGAGAGGCTTGGTCTATTAATAGCGCCCTCCTATCTCTATTCCATATAAGAATACACGTACATACATAGTACGCAAAATGGCGTACCCTCCATTACGAACGAGATTGCGAATTAAATGGTACGGAGTACGACTAGTGAAATGATGACAGTATTTCTTACTTTTTTCTTTCTTTTTTCCTTTCTTTTTATATTCGCTATTCTTACTCAAGAGGATACCTCGAAAGAGTGGTTACTCAATCTGGGGCTGAAAACGAGGCTTGTGCTTGTGGTCTCGCCTCATTTCGATTTCACAAAGTACATTGTACTATGTACTGTAGATTTCAGACGTCACAAATGTGATGAGAGGCGAACAAGGACGTTGGTATATATAGTAGATAATTAAAGACAATAGCTACGAATACAGATAATATATAATACATAT
This sequence comes from Ophiostoma australiae, assembly GCA_022392945.1. Taxonomy (NCBI): domain Eukaryota; kingdom Fungi; phylum Ascomycota; class Sordariomycetes; order Ophiostomatales; family Ophiostomataceae; genus Ophiostoma; species Ophiostoma australiae. The sequence continues at coordinate 144,252 of JAKRGJ010000012.1, forward strand.
AATTAAAATATACATATAATACAGATACAAACAACCAGTCGGATAATATTCAAAATGACAATACAACAACGGGCAGACACATATTAGTACCTACATGGCTGTGCTTTACCGGTCACCACACACACCACAGCACAAGCACCGTGCCATGGCTTTCTTTGCGCAATTTGCAACGTGAGGTCAGGAATACCCCGAAAGGTGACGAAACCTGATAGCAGCGTACACAGTACACAGTACACAGTACACTTATAAAGGCAGAGATGAGATGAGACGACAGGCACACCGGGAAATTACAGCGAAAAGGACTGTGACAGATAAGATGATTAGGTCCAGCTCGGCCCACCTGCTATATACTGTACTGTAATCGTATCTACTATGTATCTTACAAACATACTCCTTCTCAATAGTAAATACACTTTGTTAGCGCAGACGGGCGCGAGGAAAGGCCCGACACTGGCCGTTTGCAGAAGCTTTTAGCGCTGCCGCCGACGGTGCAGTCTATATTTACGTCGGCTATTGGGGGCCGTCAACGGAGAGAAGATGTACGGAGTATCTTACATGTTGACTATTTAGACGAGTTTGCAGATTGCAGGGCGTCTATCTGCATAGGCAATGGTGATGTAAAGTGCAGCAGGTGTGATGGCCCTTTGGCATCGGCATCGGTGGCACCTCGATTGTATTTGGTTTTCGGTCTTTTCTTGATAGGTACAATCCTGATTCTTGATTACTGATTCTTAAGTCTCAAGTCTTAATTCTTAATTCTTAACTTCATCACACGGATCGCGCATACGCCGGAATCTCATGCACTATCTTCATCACGGCAGCTCGGGCATTATCATCCTACGTATTACTCCGTATTGCTTGCGTCGGGTGGCCCGTGGTTCAGATACAACACGAGACTACTTAGTAAACAGGAGGGAAAGAAAAGGAAACAAAAGGAAACAAAAGGAAACAAAAGGAAACAAAAGGAAACATAAAGAAGAAAAGAAAAAGAAAGAAAGAAAGAAGAAATGAAAGAAAAGTAAGAAACAAAAAACATAAACACGAGGCCAAGGCGGAACCGAGATTATCCTATATCACAGCTTCACAGCTATATCACGAGCACGTTGAAAGCAGCAAGCACATCAAGAGCAATAGCAGAGAGAAGATGCTGACATCACGTACAGCACAGTAGCATTCGATCCTGACCAGACTATTCTCTCCGTAAACCAGCACATGGCTTGACAATATAGGGTACATGTGGGGACGGCACGGTGAGAGGAGCGAGCAGGCAGACTACATGCTATGAATGTGCAAGCAGAACGCAAGCAGAACGCAAGTAAATACGAGCACGAACCGCGGCAAGAAAGAGTGAACCATGTAGAACGGATTGATTGTTAACAATTGAAGTTGGCAATTAAAGATGAAAAGGAAAGGGAAAATACAAGCCACGATATTGTAGTTTCACGGCCTCACCGAGTCGTTGGTTTTCTTTTTCTTTTCTTTTTTTTTTTTTTTTTTTATTTTACCTTCCTTCTTCTTCTCATCATATCTCGTCTTCTTTCACAAATACTCAAATAAACCCAACAGTGGCCATGTCTCACCGTCTCCGTGCTCTCCCTGGTCTAAAACATTCTCTCGACCCATGTCTCAAGTCGGGCTCGTTGATGCCTTACTCGGGAACTAGCAGCTCTGGCGGTGAATATTCTAGTATCTAGTATCACATAATACCTGATACCACTCATACTAGATACATATGTAGTAGTCTAATACACAGTATGTACACCACACTACTGCATGCAGTCCCATAATTGCAAGGCGCCGACGGTGTGGAAGCCGGCGGTGGAAGCCAAAGAAGAAGGCGAAGAAGAGATGCAGACAGAGTAGATACTGGTAGAGTGTATGCTAGTAGATGGTATATAGGTACAGACAGCTACAACAGGAAGCGGCCACAGAAGCGGCCGCAGGTGTTGTCATGCACCCGTTTCTTCTTCTCTGGCTTGCAGCCTTGGTGAGGCGAGACCCTACAGAGAGTATACAGACTGCAGCTCTGTTGGGTATGCTTGTGTGTGGATCACCCACCTCCTGCATGCACCTGCTGCTGCACCTCTGCACACAGCACACAGCACACTGCACCACTGCACCTCCTGCAGGTGCAGACCGCAGATACAAGCATACGCCCATGTACGTCTGCAGTCAGTGTGCAGTGAGTTGTCACGGAAGATGCAAGGTGACGACCGTATGTACGGAGTACGGTAGCTTGGGCTGGACGTCGTGTACTCTGTATATATGCAAAGACAGCACCTGCAGCTCCGTGCACATGCATGAGGCTAGACTACAGTATGCGACTAGAGGAAGAAACGAGACGCATCTCGGGAGCAGGGATGAAAGAACGGTGAGGGCTGGCTGGGTTGAGGGCTGGGTAGAGGGCTGGGTACTATGTAGAGGCCGAGGCTAGAAGGTGGAAGCTGGAAGCTGCTTTTCCGATACGTACATATTACCCGTAGACATCCCAATGCGAGTGTTGTCGACACTCAATGCGTGATGGCAAGTGGCGAGTGGCGAGTGGCGAGTGACGAGATGCGTGACGAGGCGAGTGTGCGTGATGAGAACCGAGTGACGAAAAGAGACGGGTTGGGCTTGAATGCGGCCGGCTTCACATATTCCACTTGAGGGACGGACTGCAAAGACAGCACAGCACAGCAGACGTAGACAGACAATCAGAGATAGTTAGCAGACGGTGAGCTTCAACTGCCGGCTCATGGTATGGGTAAGGGTGATGGTGCGCCTCAGATAGCCAGTCTGTCTGCCTTGCCGTTCATCTTTTCTTTCTCCTTGCTCCTTGCTCCTTCCTTCTCCTTTCTCCTTTACATACTCTCTCCCCCTCGGCTCTCGTGATCTCCAGTCGATCACAGCCCTGAATCGGTCCACAGGCAGGGATGGCACCGGTACTGGGAGTCCTTGTATCGCAAGAGTATGCTTACTTGAATCTGCTATCGAGTACGAATTGACACTGAACATAGCTTGTACATATGTACATGGTACGCGCATCGGCTCGTCAGGCACTAGCTCGCCTTGCTTCTGCTTCTCCTATTCTCTAGCTCGATTAACTATCTATGTATGTATGCAGAGTATTACACACTATGTACAGTACATACACACATACATAGTACATGCTAGAGTACAGATGCCCAACCATGCCGACGCCCGGCCCGTCCATGTGCATGTCTCGCCTCGCATCTACTTCTGCTTTTGTTTCTCCTTCTGTTTTGCGAATATACTGTATTGGGGGTTGATGTTGGTTGCATTTGCAAGGCGGTGACTGCTTTCTTTTCTTTTGTTTTCTTTTTTCTTCATCTTTTTCTTTCTCGATGTTTTCTTTTTTCTTCATCTTTTTCTTTCTCGATGTTTTCTTTTCTCTTCACCCTCCTATCCTATGGCGCCCTGTTTAGCAATGTTCCATCCCGGCATCCGCGAGCACGAAATGATGGTGCACATAAAGGGGCTTATGGAATAAGTCGGTAGAGACTAAAATGTATCAAGAAGTAATTCATAGTAATTAAAATAAAAAGAAATAAAAAGAAAGAAGACAAAAGAAAGAAAAGAAAAAAAGACCAAAGAAACAACCCGAAATAATCAGCCCACTGGTTCGTCCAACACGGCTATCACGGTTGGGCATCAGGACTATCTTTTCTTCTCTTTCTGTCTTCTTTTTCTCTTTTCTCCTCTCCTCTCGCCCAGCCCAAATTTGCCAACACTTGCTTTCAGATCTTCTGATCTTGTTTTCTGATCTTGTTTGACCACTGTACGTTTTACAGAATATGACTGTCGACACCTCTCCGTATCATTTGACCACTCGGTGCGGTGTACTTGCATGGCCTTGGACAGCTCGACTGCATACATGCTACTATGGTACTATGTAGCACTCCGTACGCCGCCCTCCGCATCGTGATCATCTGAGCTGTGGGTAGCCTCTGTCTCGCTGCCCGCAGAACACAGAACAGGGGTGATCTCCAACCTTTGATGCTTCCATGCCCGTCAAGCCCACCGCCTCTGTTCCATGTTCACCTTTGCCTTTTCTGTTGTCATGTACGGAGTACAAATGTACAATGTACGGAGGGTGGGTTCACCTTGCGGTGAGCAGCCATGTCCATCTACGGGCAATCTGTACGATGCATCCCTATTTTCGGCACATGTCTTTATAGTGTACTTTGATGGCTCCAATACAAGTGCAATTTCGGACTGTTACTCACTGATCACGCACTGATCATACTTTACAGAGCACAGCTGCAAGTACAGTACCTATTAATGCCATGGCAATCACGCCTACGAACCAGTCGGGTGTAGCTGTTTTCCAAATCAAACTCAGATTCAAACTCAAACTCAATTTCCATAGTCTCCAGAGCACATATTACATTTATCCCGGCTTCGCAGCCCAAGTTCCCCGGCGGTCTGCTGCTAGTGACGACTAGCACGCGCTACGTAGAGAATTAGTAGAGCATGCAGGTATTGCAGGCATTGCAGGCATTGCAGGCATACTGCAGGTAACTACATACTATTCAAATGTACTGCAAAGAAATAGAGCTCGTCACTCTGATCCATGCACGCAGGTGGGCGAGAAACCAGCAGCATGGTGCTCGGTGACGCTGCTGTATGTGACACGTCAGATGTGGATGTGAATAGGGCGGTCAGCTGGAGTGATGGAGAATGCGTCCAGTGCCGCAGCGCAGCTCGCAGCCCGCAGCCCATCTCGACTCGTTGAAATTCAAACGACAGCAAATTCGGGGCTGCTCCTCGGCAGACGATCCGGCCTGCTCTGTACGCTGTCTGTACGCTGTCTGTGCGATTACACCACCAGCACATTCCGTGCCTCGCGCATAGCACCAAACCATACACTGCATCGGCGCAAAGGAGCATGTACTCCCCCATGCAGCCATCATGTCTGTCGCGTATCTTTATCTGACTGTGCTTTTCATTCGTGCTCTGCACTCTGCACTCTGCACCGTCTCCTCGCTGCTGTGCCACGCTCGTTTCCCTGTGCTTGGTTTGCTTGGTTTGCTCGGCTTTGCTATCCGCCGTCTACTTTGTCTGCATTGCTTGTTTGCATCTTATTTCTATATTCTATATTCTATATTCTATATTCTATATTCTATATTTCTCTATTTCTCTATTTCTATTCTTCCATTCTTTGATTCTCTCGGCAGTATTACCATCACTCCAGCGCCGTCACCGGAACGCCGCCGCGAAGGATGGGCCCGCACCTCCTTCTACGGTGTGCTCTGCAGCCATTTGCAATATCCAGCAGCTTTGAATTTGCTTGCATCTGCATTGCTCCCGCATATGCATCAGGTATAAACTTGCGTGGCGCAAGCCACTTGTGAGATGTACTAGCCTTTTACTTTTTGTTCTTATTATTTTTATTCTTTAATTTTTATTCTTTTATTTTTATTCTTTTATTTTTATTCTTTTATTTTTATTTTTACTTTCTACCTCAACTTTTGCTATTCACATCTCACCTGATGCTTGATGATCTCGGCCAGGGCCAACAGCCATCTGCCTCGCCCTCTCTACTCTAACATGTACTTGATACGACGTAGACTCAACCTCTACTCTGCCGTTAAATTGCAACACGTGCTACAATGTAGAAATATAAAAAGTCTGGAGTATGCTACTCTGTCTGATACGCAAGGACAAGACAAAAGCAGAAAGATGTTGTCACCGCTTGCCGTCTTACCGCTGCTCCCGCGACTAGAGGGTAATTGCATACTGTAGTTCAACGTTTGTGTTTTGCGTGTTTGTGTTTTGCGCTGCTGCCCCTGCTTTTGTCTTTTTGATTTTGTCTTTTTGCTTTTTGCTTTTTGCCTTTTGCCTTTTGCCTTTTGCTTTTTTGTTGTGGTCTTTTGCTTTTGCTTTTGCCTTTGCTTTTTGCATCTGCCTCTGCCTATGCCTTTGCCTGCTCTATTTAGTACAGAGTACACACTTGGTACCGCCTCCTGCGCGTCCGCACGGTCTCCTCCCGTCTCCAGTTTCCGGTCAACAGTCTCGTCTCTTTACCCAGTACGGAGACAAGAGGGCGGAGAAGCCCAAGCCATACCACATACATACTACAGTACATACGTGCATGCAGCTTGCACATCTCCTGCATGCACCGCACCACAGACCTCACCGAGTTTCTGGTCTCTACTACTTTGCATGGTACGTACTCTTGCATTGTATCTTTCGCTCTCGTCTTGTCCATTACTATATATGTATCTTGTCCATCCTGTCTTGGAGTCAAGAGCCAAGTGGATCTGGATAGAGTTTCCGTGCAGCCGGGACCCCTTTTGTGCAGGTCTGTTGCGTCTTGATGCGAACAAGTCTCTACTCCACGGACTACTCTATATCGGAGCTTGACATGCAACCTGCAACATAGAACGCTGCCCTCAGTCGAGAGAAATCCTTTCCAACACACCGACATCCAGAGTAGACGCGACGCGCTTTAGTTTAATAATATCTCGTATTATAACCGCATCTACTATACATCCTGCTCGGCAAGTAATTATTGACGCCGATTCTGCACATACCCATCTTACATCTTACATCTACATCGAACAATCGACGCGTTGAGCAGGGGTGGAGGCGGAGAACGCGCTGCAATCCAGAAATGCAATGTACCAATCTGTAGTCTGTATCCTCTCTCCCGCGAGGTCAGGCCAGCCGCAAACTTTTCACGGCAGATTGGCAGTTTACATATATAGATAGTATGTAGTACTCTAACTTAAAAAGAACTAAAGATTAAAAATACAGAGGAGCTCTTCATCCACACCCAATCCAGCATAGCACCAGGACGCATCGGGGGGGGGGGGGAATAGGGGACGCGGTACCGCTTGTGATTTTGTTCTGATTTTGGCTGTTATTTGTTTGATAATTTGTGATGCTACCATACATACTATGTAGTAGAATACTGCTGTGTACAGTGCTCTCTATTAGTAGCTACAGCTCCTAAAGTGCGTACATGAGTATTTACACATTGCTATCCCGAGCGAGCGAGTGGGCTCTGGGGTGATGACAGCTGCCCCTGGTCTCTCAGCATCTTGGTACACCGCAGAGACTGTTCCTCTACCGACATACTACTATGTATGTACAGAGTAATGCCTCAGCCTGGTGTGTGCACGGTGGTACTTGTAGCAATGTCTCGTCTTTATTTCCTTTGTCATGTGTATCAAGACTGATGTCGGCATGCCGAGTGTTGAGTGTCGAGTGTCGAGTGTCGAGTGTCGAGTGAGAGACGCGATACATTCGTATGTGCTCATGGCAACGTTGATTCGAGGCATGGGTGTGGTACAGAGCACAGTAGATGGCAGCAGCCCTGCTTGCGCGGTACTTGCTAATACGATCCGATCGTCCTGTCCGTGATGCCGATACCAGTAGTAGATAATAAGCGTTGAATGCATCACTATAATTCAGTCATCTTAAACAGGAGCGATACGACAACATGGGTCACAACGAGCCCTTTCCACAGAGAGATAATCAAACAGTCACTCTGTCCGGTGCAAATCATAGAGACTCTGTAATTAATCACTCGGAATAAAAGTAGAATATACCATGTTATTTGCATCGACAAGTACGAAGGAGTACTTGGTACACCGACCCATACTGCTGGTCACCCCCACCCCTGCTGCTTCCTTTCTTTTTCTTCTTTTCTTTACAGTACTATGTTTTTCTTTTTATCTAATTTACAGTCGACTACTCTGTTACCGACAGTATTACACACTAGGGGGTGTGAACCGTTGTTCTCGTCATCATTTGCGTGCAGCGTGTAGCGTGTAGCGTGTAGCGTGCGGCTTGCGACTTGCAACTTGCAACTTGCGCCCTGCTCCTGACTATGCCTGGACTGTGGCTGGCTGGCTAACCCTTCGTTCTCGCCTGTATTATGTATTAGCCCTTCTTGGCCTTGGTATCTCTCATCACCTTTTTCATTTGCAGGATAGTATAGTACTCACACCAGCTGTATCGTGATTGCATCTGAATGTCGCTTTGATTATCCTGCCATGTCAGAGCTCATGGCCATCCTTCATCTTGATCCCCTGTACTATCATAGCCACGCACCTGCATACATAGTAGAGCTGCACTCTTGTCCACGACCGCTGGCTGTTTCTTTTGCTTGTTTCTGTTGTGTTTTGTTTCTTTGTTTCTTTGTTTCTGTTTCTCTGGGTTTCTTGTTTCTTCTCTCTCCTGTCTGCTGTTTCTTGTTGCTCGCCCATCTCAACTGATCACATCGGAATAGAGACAGCTCTCCAGTCTTTTCCATACACTCCATACACTCATGCACTCCATGCACTCCATACTCATGCCCATCTCCTATCCATCCAAGCCGAGTTGGTGTCTGCCTGTTGCTCAAACTTTAATATGTGTACACACATAATACAGTACGCCATAGACAAGGCACAGCACACAGACCACAGGACCAACCCGCTTCGTCGTTTCTTTTCATACCCCCCCCCCCATTCTCCCTCCTCCCCATCTCTCCATCACCCCCCCCCCCCCTCCCCTACTGAGATTGTTATTACATACAGAGTACGTTAGTACCAAGCCAGAAAGCTAGAAAAAATACTATTTTCGTTTTTGGATTTATTTCTCTATGTTTTTTTTTTTTCTTTTTTTCTGTTTTCTGCTTTCTGTGATCTGCCTTCTACCTTTTACTTTCTACCTTCTACTTTCACTCTCCCTCCTCCCCCATACTTCCCGTTTTATTCATTCTGATTTACATTATTTTATGACACTTGTCTTGTCTTCATTATTCTCTCCTCATTCTCTCCTCATTCTCATTCTTTATTCTTAGTCTTATTCTCCATTCGACCTTGACTTGCCTTGTATCTTGACCTGTCTTGACCATACTCGACCCGACTTTGTCTACTCGTCCACTCTACTCAGATACCATCTACTTGTCTGCCAATATCACCACAATTACCCAATACGCACCAGCTTGGCTCAACTCTGCACCAACATCTACTGCTGCTTCACCTCTTTCAACTCTTCCAACAGCCGCCATAGCTTCAAGCTCGACCGTCGCTACCTTATTTTTCTACTTGCTTCATCGTCATTCGCTGGTCATCTATCTGCCTTGATCTCAGTCAATCCCGTCAACCCCGTCATCCCCGTCAATCCAGTCAACCTGGTCAACCCGGTCAACCCAGTCAGCCACGTCCTCGCGCTGCTCATCGCCACCGTCCGCCACTCATTTCTTATTTGTCCTAATCTCGACTCTTATTCTTGCCTCCCGACACCATATTGGCTTGACCCCGGACTATACCACACACCACATACCATCATATACCATACGACGCTCTCCAATCTTACTGGGCGTTTTATTACCGTTAATAACAAGATACCTTGCCCATCACCTGCTGCCTGTACTCTGTAAGTAAAGCTGTTATATTGATGCAATGCCTCTTCTGCAACCTCTCTGCACCTCTGCAATCTGCAATCTGCAACTCACCACTCTGCAACCTCCACACTCTGGTCGCCATATAGACCATCTATATAAGCATATACCACCACAGCATTTCTTAACAAGCTCCTAACAAGCTCCTACAAGCTCTTAGCAAGCTATATTAAGCTTCAAGTAAGCTCTCCAGAATATTACCCACTCGAGTATATATTCCATCGTCTTTCATCTTTCACCCTGGCGGTCGACACAGTTCCCTGGACGCGCAGACCCGACCCGACTCGGGCACCGACATCTTCAGCATCTTCGGCATCTTCAGCATCATCAACGTCTTCACCACCGCCAGCACTGCCTGCACTGCCAACATCAACACTGCCATCAGCACATGCTCACGGCGCGCGCAACTTGATGCGGTGGCCGGAAACAAGAGACTCGATCACCGTGGCTACCTCAACGACGACGACCACCACCACCACGACAGCTCCGGCAGCAGCTGATATCTCCCGAGGCGCCGTGCTCTCTCCGCCTGCCGCGGCCTACTTTGCCGTCAACAAGCCGAGCTCAAAGGAGAGGGATTTGCGGGAAAGGGATCTGAGGGAAAGGGAAAAGACCGAAAAGAACGCAAAGGAGGGCCCATGCCACGGCCTGCATGTGTACAACGTGTATGACGGGTACAGCGTGGTTGACCAAGACCAAGACCAGCACCAAGACCAGCACCAGCACCAGGGCAGCGGCAAGGGACGACCACAGATCGAGTTTCCTTCAATGTCCCAGCAGGCGGCGGCGCCTCATTCAGATACAGCAAAGCCGACTACGTCGATATCGTCTACAGAACACAGAAACGACTCGCCAGAGCAAGCCATCTTGCACGACTCCAAATCTCTGCTCCGCAATGAGCAGCACAACATGCTATCCGCCGACACGGGCATCACGGGAATCACGGGAAAGAGAGATCGAGACGACAGTGACGACATGGACTCGACAAAACGTGAGGGAAATGCCAGCACCAGAGATCCGTATGCGCGGATGCCAATGCCCGGGCCAATGCCGGCAGCGCCAAACCCGAATGCAAACCCGCGCAGCACTGCCAACAGTGTGGCCAACAGCACAGTCAACAGTGCTGCCAATACGCCAAAGCTAGCTTTCGCATCCGCGCCCGCATCCGCTTCCGTTTCGGCATCGGCAGCTCCAGCACCGGTTCCGGCGTCCATTGCTGCAGCCGCTCTGGCCGTCGACGAGAGACGCTCGCCCCAGTCCGCGCAGCCGGGCCCTAGCCCGACACTGCCGCGCCCGTTTGGCGTCCATAACATCCTGAACCCGTCCGACTCGCAGCATTCCCAGTCCCAGTCCCGCCCGCTGCCCCGGACGCGGCCGGGGTCCGCCAACAGCCCGCGCAACAGCCCGCGCATGGCCGGTCTTCAGAATCCCTATACTTTGCAGAATCAGACCCAAATTCAGAATCCCCAGTACTATGGGCCCGGCGCGGGCTCCGCTGAGTCGTCGCCGTCCCTCGGCCATGCGCACCCTGCAGCAGCATCGGCGTCGGCAGCATCAGCATCGGCATCAGCATCAGCATCATCTTCGTCATATATCGGACCGCGCCGCATTCTCACACCGAAATCGCCGCGGCGGTCGAGTCTCGGACACAGCGCATCGGGCATGGGCGGTCCTCTCGGCCAGCCGCCGGTGCCGCCGATCCCGCCAAGCATGCTTCCGCAGAGTATGAGCGCGCCGAATTTGGGAGGACCGGAGAGGGGAGGACCACCGTCGTATTTGCCACCGCATATGGGAGGCCCAGGCGGCAGCAGCGCCACCGCCAGCGCCAACGCCAGCAGCATCAAGTCGTCTGATACGCCGCCGCGCAACTTTTCTCAGCCGTTCTACGCTGGCGACGGATCGCGGCCCGGCAGCCGCTCGCATACACCGGCAGCCGAGTCGCACGCGTCGCTTCCGCCCGCACCGATTACCCGCGAGCAGCAGGAGCAGGCGCGCTTCCAGTCGCCAACCATGCAGGGCCTGTCCCATCCAGACCAGCAGCAGCAGCAGCACCAACAGCAGCACCAGCAGCATCAGCAGCATGGAGGATATGCGCCTGGCCCGTCACCGACTCACCCGCCAGGACGTGCCCTGCCGCCAGCACACTGGGGCAATCAAGGCTATCCAGGTCCAGGCCCAAGCCAGGGCCAGCACTCTCCGCTTCAGCATCAGCACCAGCTTCAGCACCAGCATCAGCACCAGCATCAGCACCCTCAACATCAGCATCAGCATCAGCACCCTCAACATCAACACCAGCATCAGCACCTCGGCGAGGGCCGCACGCTGTCCATGTCTGCCGACGGCCAGCAGTTCATCACCATCACGCCGTCGGTCGGCGAAGAGATCCACGTGCCTATCGACATCCACCAGGCGTCCAAGCAGGCCGACGAGAAGCGGCTGCGCAACGCCGGCGCGTCGGCGCGCTTCCGGGCCCGCAAGAAGGAGAAGGACCGCGAGGTGCAGGTGGGCATCCAGCGCCTCGAGGGCATGAACCGCGAGCTGCAGCGGCGCATCCAGGACCTGGAGGGCCAGCGCGACTTTTACCGCAACGAGCGCAACCGGCTGCGGCACATTCTCGCCAAGACGCCGAGCCTGCGCGAGTATGCCGAGTCGGGCCCGGCGAGCCCGGCCTCGACGTCGTTTAGCGGCGGGTCGTTTGCCGCCGACGGAAGTCCCATGATGCCCAGCAGCCAGAGCCAGAGCCAGGGCCACGTTCAGCAGCAGCAGCAGCAGCAGCAACAACAGCAACAGCAGCAGCAGCAGCGGCTTCACCACCACCAGCCTGTGCAGATGCCACCACACCTGCAGCCGGGCGGGCCGGGCCATGCTCAGCCGCCGCTGTACCCGCCAATGTCGACTGGCCCAGCACAAGGTGGCGGCCCGCCTTCGCAAGGGCTTTCTCAAGGACTTTCTCAAGGACCCCCTACAGGATACCCTCCGTCTACTCAGCCGCCACCCGAGTCTGCCTTCTCAAGTGGCCCGTCGGAGCACGAACGTCCTGCTCGCCGGCGCCGCACAGACTCTGGCCCTCCCGCCAGCGAGTACTACGGTGGCAGCGGCCCTGCTTACACGACGTCTGCACCGCCTCCGCTGATCACGGCTGCTTCTACACTTCCACCGCCCATGCCGTCCACAATCGCCGGACAGCAGCAGCCGCAGCAGCACCCCGGCGCTTTTCACAGCATGAGCCCGTCGCCGCTGTCTGCCTCACCGAGCAACCCCCGTCTGCCGCCGCTGCGTATGGACACACCTGGCAGCAGCATGGGCAGCATCAACAGCACAACCAGCATGGGAAGCATGGGGAGCCTGAGACGCGGCACGGCGACGCCTGAGCCGACCCCGGGAGTGTCGTCTCTGCCGGCACCGCAGCCATACCACGCGGCAGGCACAGCGGCAGGCACAGCCGCGCCCAACCCGCCCGTCTACACGCGAGCGTACGAGACTGCGGGCTGGGCTGCCGATGCGCCCGAGCACGGCTACCCGAGATGATCTCTGGTCTCTCTTTTTGCCTTGCCATCCTCTTGTTGTCCTGCTTGATCTGCTTGATCTGCTTGATTTCTTACCATTTCGTCTTCACTACTACCGTGCTCTGGAAGCACCCTCTTCTCCAGCGTATTCCCTATCTAATCATCGTTTGTCTCGTTTTTCCCCAAGACCATGGCATGCCGGGCAACCGGCAACCGCTTCTTTCTTTGTTGCGTTTTCGTCGCTATATCTCTTCTCCCCATCCACACACTCTTTAATCCCCTACTCCTCCTGTTTCTTTTGTCTCTGTCTCTGTCTCTTTCTTTGTCTTTGTCTTTGTCCTTCTTGCGATTACCTATATTTCCCTGTCCTTACCTTGTTCTATTTCACAAGCCTCTTAGAAGAGCCTGGCCAAAAAGTATCAGCAAAGCAATTTGCATTTTGGGGAGTTTCTGCTTTTGTTCTCGTTTGTTTTATTTTGTTTTCGTTTGTTTTCGTTCATCGCACATATATCACCAGTTCACACATCACCTTCACAGCTCATCCTCACCATTACCCACCACTCAGCTCTACCCTCACCACACCACCATTTCTTTATACCATGCACATCTCACCACTGCACCGCACCGCACCGCTTCCGTTTGACATTCCTTTGTCGGTCTCTCTTGTGTCTTTTCCTTTCTATATCTATTTTCTATTTCCTATTTTCTTGTTATCTGACTACACCGTCGGTATCTGTTTTGAATCAGTCCCATATACCCCTCGATTTTCGTCATTTTGTCATTTTGTCATTTTGTCTTTTTGTCTTTTTGTCTTTTTGTCTTTTTGTCATTTGTCATCTTTTTCTTTTCGTGTCTACCACACCAGATTGCTACTCTTATAATTACTCTTTTTTTCTCTTTGCTCTTTCACTGCGTTGTTTATTGGCTTCATCTGCTTCATCTGCTTCATCTGCTTCATCTGCTTCATCTCTATCATTGCCTGCGTCGGTTTTGGCTTGGAAATTCACCAAAGTCGTTTGGTCACAAGACAGAAAAAGGGTTCACAGTACCTGCATCACATTCTATATTCTATATCTGCAAGCAAAGGGCTCCATATCAAGATAACGCGTCGGCTATCAAATTGCTACATTCTTGTCATTTCTTAATTATCTCTCTACTTATTACTCTGCTCTCTGCACGGAGTTGACGAATCCATCTCGGGACAGGCCAGGGCATGGGATTCTTGTCATGGGTCCTCCGTGAACCACACATCCATTGGTTATTGTTGTCACACTATCACATAGGCCTACATCACTACAGATTGGACACAAATTGATAATATTCTCTCTGATTTTCTCTGCTTCTTCTGCTTCTTCTCTGCTTTCTCTGCTTCTTCTCTGCTTTCTCTGCTTCTTCTCTGCTTCTGCTGCTACTCCTCGCCGTGTTTGTCTTGCCATCTCGCGACTTTTTCTACTTCTCGTCGAGTGGCCGAATTGTGAATCTGGCGAATGGGGAGCCGATGATAGAAAGCATGAATGGCCATGTATTGTATCAGCGAGTGATTGCACGTTATTGGACAAACAAAAGGCTGCAGACTCGCAGATGCGACTGTCGAAACGACGAGTGCCTGTAAATCAAAGCACGCAACCTGCAGTCGGCTTACACAGAAAGGGGTGTAAACAGATACGGTGCGGATGTGACTAAGCACTGCACTGTAACTGTGTGGGGCACGACCCTGTCGCGCAGCCTTACAGGCGAGGCTACGCGCATGGGGAGCTACTGTACTTTTAGTGCCAAAAAAAAAAAAAAAAAGCCAAAGCTCCAAATGATTTCTGCACTGCTCTAGTCCCGTGAGACGCGATTCTGCCTGAAAACTTATCAAGTCAACAACCAATCTCAGTCCGACCTCAACTCTTCGCCAGTACACTCACTACGATTATTCGCGCATCCCATTCCTACACAACTCATTGCTGATTGCTTTATTCTGCCTCCTTTTACTGGCAGTCTATCCGAGGAGCAAGCCCTTTTCAGGGTCTTTTGAGCCTTTGGTCTTTGAACACAGCGAGTTGCGGGAGGAATGAGACGGCAACAATGGAGCAGTGACCAGTGAGCAGCGAGCAGTGAACACGACTCGAGTTTTAGACTTTGAATACCGGATCGAGAGAGTGAGACATCTCACGGCTTTCGATTCATCCTTTTCAACACAACCACCCATCATGGCCGCTTCAGACATCGCCGGCCAGGCCCAGGCCCAGGCCGGTGATTCTGGGGCTGACATTGAAGTCGGCGAGCCAAGGAGGGACGAGATGGCAGCAGAAGGCAAGCAAATGCAGAACCAAAAGGACACAGAGGACGTCGACATGGAGAACCTCTTTAGCAACGACGACAACGACAACGACGACGACGACGACGACGACAACGATATGGAGAGCCTGTTTGGCAGCCTCGACGACAACACCGAAAACACCTCGCTCGCATCGCCCACGCCCACATCGTTTTCTGCAGCAACCCCCGTTTCGCTGCCTCTGCCTCTCTGCCTGCCTCTCCCTGCCTCGACCTCGGCTTCTACCTCTCTCTCTCTTCCACTACCCTTGCCGGCCCTGCCGTCTTCTTCATCGGCAGCGGCCGTGCCTGCGGACAGGAACGGCTTTTGTGACGTTAGTACAACTCTCCCAGAGTCGGATCGTGAGGAGGATGGCCAGCGTGCACAGGGCAACGAACATCGAGCACACCAGCAATATCATCATGACCAACAAGAATATCAACAAGAACAACAAGAACAACGAGAAGAAGCAGAAAAGGAGGGCGCCCGCACAGCAGGGGCACCAACACTCCCAGATCCCAACCCGAGTGGGTTTGACCTCAACCTCAACCTGGGCCTCGACCTCGGCGACATCGAGTTTGACTTCAACCTCGATCTCAGCAACTTCAGTGGCAACGACACCACCAGCGGCGCCGGTTTCGCGACCGGCCCCTTGAGTGTCGACGCTGGCGGGGCCGAGATTGACTTTGATTTCCGGCTCGACGCCGACGAAGAGCGCCAGCTCGCACGGGAGATGGGTCTGGAGCTGGAGGCGTCCCAGGCTGGAGGAGCAGCAGCCGCAGCAGAAGGAGCAGCCGCAGCAAAAGGAGAAGCGGGCACAAACACAAACACAAACACAGGCAGCGGAGCAGACACTGGAGCAGACATTGACACTTGCTTTTTTGACTCTACAGGACTAGAAGGCAGTACGGCCACCACCCACAATGGCGATCAAGATGGTCAAGGGCGGCGCATGCAAGACGGCCAGCAGTTTACCCTGGATTCGGGCTTGGACATGGACATGGACATGGACATGGGAATGGGAATGGGGCTTGACTTTGACTTTGACCTCTTCCCCCCGAGTGTGCTGCCAGCCGACCAAGCCGCTGCACCCGGTGTTCCTGAAGCCACAGACAGTGCCCTCGCCGGAAGCAGTGCAAGCACGCCCATGGTCGTCGACGCAGACACGGCATCGGCATCGGCATCAGCTTCGGCACCCGACGATGTTGTGATCCTGTACGAGCGGCCGGCATGCGCAAGGTTTGTTCCAATGTCAGCTTCTGAGCATGCTGAGACCTCGCAGACGGCAAAGCCGGCACTGCCAACACAGCCGGTACAGCCGGCACAGCCCAAGACTGCTGCCCAGCCTGCCCTCCAGCTGCTGTCGCCGGCATCAGAGCCTCTGTCGCAGCCCTCGTCACGCCACGCTTCGGAAGAAGCATCGCCGGCTCCTACCGCTCTATCTCTTACGCCGACAGCCTCTATCATGCCCTCTACAAAATCTGCACCTGCTTCAGCTCCAACGCAGCCTCAACCCCAAACGCAGACGCAAACTCAAACTCAAATTCAAACACATACTATCCCGACATCCCTCCAAGCATCGATCCCTCACTACCTCGAACTGCGGCCCCGGTGCCCGCAAATCCCGCCACCCAAGCGTATCGACCTGGGCGAGTTCAACGTGGAAGAGCTGCTTCCCTATGTCCAGCTCCGTAAGTTTTTTCTTTTGTTCTCTTTTTTTCGTTTTCTTCTTTCTTTATCTCCAAACTACTTAAAGCCAATGCTAACTTCTAATAGACTCCAAACTGTCAATGGTGGGCATCCAGCAGATGCTCGGCCTGGACATTGACGCCGGCCGCATCGTTGTGGGCGAGTGCCGCCGGTACCTTGCCGACCCGGCGCACAAGGTTGCGCCTAGCGGCACGTCCGACCCGGCCGCCCTGCGCACGCTCAAGGTCGCCCTGATCCAGAGCTCGCTGCAGCTGCTTAAGTACGGCGAGCGCGGCGCACACAGCCCGCAGAGCCTGGACAACGGCGTGGGCGAGCGGTGGTTCAGTCGCAGCTCGTCGCTTGAGCCGCGCAGCATGCACATGTGGCCCGACGACTCGACGACGCTTGTCCTGCTGTTTATCCAGCTGCTGTACCGGCTGACGCGGAACAACAGCGTGCGCGAGCGGCAGCGCAAGGCGTCCGCGCTGCGCAAAGCCCAGAACCTGGCCAAGGCTCTCGAGAGTCAATCTCAGTCGCAGTCGCAGCTGCAGACGACACCTCCGCATTCGCCCACCTTTACAGACGGTACAAATGGAGCAAATGGAGCAAATGGAGAAAATGCCACTGCCGCTAAAACAAGCTCGGCGCCCGCCCTGCAGCCGCGAGCCAAGCAGCCAAAGCGAGGAGCACGTTTTCCGTCGCACGAGGCATCGGCCGCAAAGCACCCGCGGCTGTCTCCACCCGGCGAGTTTCCATTACCCAATGCCAATCTGCTGGGCGAGACGACGACTTTTGCCGCCAGCACCACAACCACTGGGCTGCCACGTGCTCTGCCCAGGCAATTACAGACGACGCACACACAGACGCACCCACACCCACAAACACAGACACAGACACAGACGCGCCAGCCGATCCTCGCCTACAACTCGCCCCGGGTTCTGCGCGACGACCTCATCCTGTCAGCGTCGAAAAAGGCGCCGTCGACGGCCAGCATTCGCTACATTGTCAATGTCGTGGACCGCGGTGCGCAGCGTCTGATCCCGCAGCTGGAGCTCGGCCACGACGGGCCCATCCGCAGCGCAGGCTACTCGCACCTCGCCCAGCGGATTTCCATGGGTGTGGGCGTGGGCGTGGGCGGAAGCAAACCCTCCATCTCGATCATGACGCCGCTGGGCCTGGAAAAGGTGGGCAGCGATGCCGACTGGGACCGCGTGGTGTGCCGGGTGCACGACGACATGATCATGGACCGTCAAGTGCGCGTGCTCATCACCCTGGGAGGTTGATTTTGTTTGTTTTCATTTTCTATTTCCTATTTTCTATTTTCTTTCTATTTTTGTCATTCTGCGAAAAGCTTTTACTGAAGCTGCATCAAAAGCAAGGCATAGGCAAAGGGCCTACAGGAAAAGCGAGTCATTTCAGATATCTCATCATTGGCGTTTTGTTTTATTTGTTTTGTTTTTATTGTTTTTATTGTTTTTATTGTTTTTATTGTTTTTATTGTTTTCTTCTCTTCTTCTCTTCTTCTTCTCTCCTTATTTTCTCCTCCTTCTCTTCTTCTTCTCTTCTCTCCTTCTCTTATTAATAGCTACTAGCTTCCTACTATCAATACTTGGACTGCACAGGCAATGTCCCAGACAACCCCAACCCGAGCCGTCTTGAGCGTGCCGCCTGTACGACGCCCATCTGCGACGTAAATCGGTAGCCACGTTCCGTGCAGCTGTGATCGACTGCATGCCCAGAATACCAAGACTGTAGATACAGTAGACGCGTGTGCTCGTACTCTGCAAGTATTGCTAAAGAATGATAGGAAGAGTGCGGCCGATCCCCCCGCAGAGCACAGCTCGTGTTGCATTGATCAGTATTCACTATTCTTCTTTTCACTTTTCGTCTGTTCTTTTTTTTCTTTTCCTTTTCCTTCCATTCTCTACATAGTACACAGTTATTACTCGACGCGTGCCTGCCAAGGATATCCGGGTGCATGAAATGGAGAAATGCATCTTATCGGGTCATCGGGGAGATGGTTCGGAGTTCGAGGTCTGGTTATTCTTACTGTTTTTATTTGAGTATTTATTGATTGATTTGATTGATCGGTTTCCATTAAGATTTTAGTCTTATTTATTCCCCTACGAGTACCATGTACAGACGGCGCCTTTTCCCTTTTGAGCAGGTCGAAAGCTGCCCAGGAAGCGGTGGGCCTTTGCTCTCTCGCTGGTCTCTCTTTGCCTGACTGAACCACTGCTTGTAATCTGGTGGCGTTTTAAGCTTTAAACTCGCCAACCTTGACGATGATATAAGATACAGCCAAACATTCAGCAGCCGTTATCGACACCCATGCGATTCGTCTTCGGTTTGAGCGGCCTACAGAGTCATCGCATCGGACATCTCCCTCTTCCATTGTTGGTCTTCTACTCGCTCAACTACAGCCCACCTTTGGGCTAGGACGGTAGCTCTCTAATAGAAAAGCTCTACTACTCTGCAATACTCTGTACCACACCGTACCCCTGTAGACTAATTACTACTCTGGGCCAACCGTGCAGCACAGATCTGCACGTGTATCCTATCATGCATGCTACTGTACCGTGATCTATTTGATCCATTTCGAAGAGGGAAAAACAAAAGACTGAAAGGAAAAGAAGAAGAAAAAGAAAAAGAAAAGATCAATCGTCTGGAAGATTCAATCCGAGTCGGCCCTCTGATATATTTCAATTCACTTGCATTATTCGTTGCGTGTTTGATTTCTGAATCCCATGGATGCTCGATTCGGTCTCGGTCTGGTGCCTCGTCTCGTCTCGTCTACTATGTACTCTGTGCTCTCTGTTTGTGTTGGCTTTCCTCTTTTTGTCGCTGGCTTTCTTCTTTTCGTTTGGTCTTCTTTCTTCCCCATCATGCTCTTATCCCGGTGGAATAACTCACCTTGCCCGCAGTAATGTCCGTCGTCTTGGCCAGACCTTTCGTCTTGCGCCTCGTCCTTCGTCTTTATCCTCTTCGTCGTGTCTGTCTATCTTTCTCCATCTCGTCTTTCTCCATCGTACCTTTATTCCTCTTTCTTATCCGGCTGCAGCGCAAGGATGCACTGCAGATTGGCCTGCCTCTATCGCAATCAGCAACTGCATCTGCTCCCCGATTGGCCACTGCTCTGCATCTTCTCCGTGCACACTTGGCAGGCAGGCGTCTCTGTATTATCTGTATTATCTGTACTATCTGTATTATCTGTATTATCAGTATTAATGCGGTGTAGTAATAAGACAATAGACAATAAGACAGTGCCATGCATCACAGCTATTCAGCTGCAGAACTGCAGTCGATACAGAGTAGCTCTACCTGAGATTAACCCGGCCTCGCCGTAGTATCGCTCGTCAATAGCAAGCACAAGCTAGGTCGTCCAGAGCGAGCATCCCCGTCGGACCCCGGCCCCTCTCGTGGTCTGTCTGTGTGTCCATCTGTCTGTGTGTCTGCCTGTCTGCCTGTCTCTCCTCTACCACCTCTTGTGCTAGTCTGTGCTTGTGCTACCCGTAATCGTCACTCTAGCGCCTCTTCCACTTCCACTTCCACGTCCACTTACACCGATGATCCTTCCTCTTTCATATAAAGGCCTTTTTGGTCCTTCTTCCTCCCTTTTCTCGTCTTCTTCTTCTTCTTCAGCTGTCGACCTCGCTCTCTTCTTGCTCTCCTCTTGCTCTCCTTCTTCACTCCCCTTCCTTTAGCCACAACCCCCAAAGGATCCGAAAGCCATGAAGTCCTTCGTTGCTGCTACGGCGGCTCTCTTCTCGGCCGCCGCCTTGGCCTGCAACACCTGCTACGGCCCTGCCAGCCGCGTCGACCATGTCCGTCTCGCCAAGCGCATCCAGCCCGGTGCCCCCGAGGCCACCTACGGTCCTACCCGGCCCCTTGAATGGGGTCAGGTCAACTTCCTGCACACGGTACGTCGTCATAGATAATGAACATGTTGAGAGTTGTATGAAAGTATAGAGGCTAATAATCAAAAAAGACCGACACTCACGGCTGGCTCTCGGGTCATCTGAAGGAGGCCAACTGTAAGTCTTATACTTTTCTTCCCGTGAACCTTGATGAGCTGCCCGCCGCTAGAGGGTGCATCAATGATGCATCCAAGGGATCCGCCGGCTCATAGAGGTTCTTCCCTCCCAAAGCGTTACTGCAACCATGAAACTAACACCCACACAGACGGCGCCGACTTTGGTGACTTTATCAGCTTCTCCATCCACATGAAGCAGCAGGCCAAGAAGATGGGCGTCGATCTCCTCCTGGTCGACACCGGTGATCTTCACGACGGCACGGGCCTGAGCGACACCACCAACCCCGACGGTGCTCTGTCCAACCCCGTCTTTGAGCAGCTCAAGGGCTACGACCTGCTGACCATTGGCAACCACGAGCTCTACGTCGCCGAGGTCGCCTACGACACGTTCAACGAGTTCAGCGCGTACTGGGGCGAGAAGTACGTGACGTCCAACGTCCAGATCTACAACACCGCCACCAGCCAGTGGGACTACATTGGCCAGAAGTACCGCTACTTCACCACCGACAACGGCCTGCGCGTCCTCGCCTTTGGCATCCTCTTTGACTTTACCGGCAATGCCAATGTCTCCAAGGTCATCCCTGCGGCCACCATGGTCCAGCAGGCCTGGTTCACCGAGGTCATCAACGACGAGTCCAAGCCCGTCGACCTGTTCGTGCTGATCGGACACAACATTGCCCGCCCGGCCACCAGCGGCAGCACCTTCCCCGTCGTCCACGAGGCCATCCGCGCCGCCCACCCCAGCACGCCGATCCAGATCTTTGGCGGCCACAGCCACATCCGCGACTTTGCTGTCGTCGACGAGTCCAGCACGGCTCTCGAGGCAGGCCGCTACTGCGAGACTGTCGGCTGGTTGTCCATGAGCGGCTTCGACAAGACCAACAGCGGCCTCAAGTCCGCCAAGAGCCCCCGCGGCGTCCCCACCCCGACCCGCAAGGCCGTCTCCAACTCCACGTCGCCCTTCACCTATGCCCGCCGCTACCTCGACTGGAACCGCTACACCTTCAAGTACCACTCGGTCGAGGCCGAGAAGGGCAGCTCCGGCAAGTTCGACTGCAAGGCCGGCCTCAAGGCCTCGGCCGACATTGCCGCCATCCGCACCGAGCAGCGCCTCGGCCAGGTCTACGGCTGCGTCCCCGAGTTCTACTGCTCGACCTGCGTGCCCTTTGCCAACGCCACCAACATCTTCACGCTGCTGAGCAAGGCGCTGGCCGAGGTCGTCGTCAACACCGACCGCGCCGACAAGTCCCGCATGATCTTTGCCAACACCGGCAGCGTGCGCTTCGACATGCACAAGGGCCCCTTTACCTACGACGACAACTACATTGTGTCGCCCTTTAGCGACGTTTTCCTGTACATCCCCGACGTGCCCTACGCCGACGCCCAGGACCTGCTGACCCAGCTCAACGGCGGCGGCGCCGACAAGAAGCGCGGCCTCGCCGCTGCCTCCGAGGACACCATCTTTGGCCGCCAGGCCGCCTGCGTCGACCCCGTTGTCGGCCTGGCGCGCCGCGACGGTCACGACCACGGCATGGGCGCGGTCCGCCGCCAGGTCCAGGAGACGTCGGGCTACACCACCAGCGACGACTTTGGCACCGACGGCGACGACACCGAGCACGTCGCCATCCCCAGCTACGACATCCCCAACTACTTTGGCGCCGAGGCCAGCTTCCCCGAGACCGGCACGCCCGAGACCGTCGACGTCGTCTTCTTTGACTTTATCGAGTCGTACATCCTGTCGTACCTGGGCTCGGCCTACGACGACAGCATGGTGACCTACTACGTCTCGGAGAACTTTACCGCACAGGACTACCTGCTGCCGTACGTCGAGAACCACTGGGCCACCAACCTGACGAGCTGCCCTCTGTAAGCGGCACTGCGATGGTCGGTCTGTAACTAATATTTAATGTAAATACAATAATATACCATGTATATATATCGAGTGTACATACTATTGTGCCTGGCCGAGTTGAAGAATGCTAGTGAAAGGACAAAGCGGGATGGTGATGAATCACGTCGTACTGCACAATGTCTCAGTTTCAGCTGTCACATGCTGGTATCGCGCATGTGGGGACATGGCGGGTGCACCAGATTGCTACAGGACATCACCACCAGACAGCAAACGGCAGACGGCAGACGACAGGCAAGATAAGATGTAGAGTAGATGAGATGGTGTCGATAAGTGAGCTCAAATGAAGTCGCATAGAAGATCAGGTGACACGACCAAAAGTCACGATTTTTATAACTGCCAGTCGCGCCTTCCGCTTCGACTTGGAGTCAAGTTCTTGCCTCTCGCATTGTCGATTTGGCGTTTTCGCCGCTCGCATCCTTCCTAATATGTCCTAATCGGGCGTTCCGCACACTGCATACAGTAGTAAGCCCACGTTTAGTGCCGCTTAGTTACCGCTTTTTCAGTGGGGCACGCCTGCCTTTCACCTCCTGCAGCATTACAGAATAGAATTACCACTGTATTTCCCCCAACGTTTTTGCTGCCGACGTCATCTGCTCCCTTCTGTATCGGCCGACTTGCTCTATTGCTACTAGTTCCCCCCAGCAAAGAAAGCACCGACCGCCTAGACTGGCATGTTCTGGCGGCAGTAATCCGTACAGTAGTACAGTACTGTACTGTAGTTACGCCTGAAGCTGAGCCGCTCTACGCCACCTTGTCACATCACCGTCACATCAGCCTCGACATTTGCTTCGGACGCCACTCTAGACACTTGACATCAGACACACCACTCGCGTTCAATCTGTCGGCGCTTCAAGTCATGAGCTCGCAGCTTTGCCTCTCCGGACAGCGTCCCTCATAACACCCCCCCCCCCCCCCGCTTCAGATCGGACGATCCATCACCATCGCCATCCCTGCCTCCAGCTTGGTTTCAGCCTCAGCTTCGACAGCTGCACACAACATCTCCGACTTTCCCTTCTCAACACCTCACACAATGGCCGAGAAGAGCAGCGGCCCCGGTAGCCCTACATGCTACGGCTTCCCCGCCGACAAGCTCTCCGACACCACGGA
The DNA here is from genome assembly GCA_022392945.1 of Ophiostoma australiae. Lineage (NCBI taxonomy): Eukaryota > Fungi > Ascomycota > Sordariomycetes > Ophiostomatales > Ophiostomataceae > Ophiostoma > Ophiostoma australiae. The sequence continues at coordinate 168,201 of JAKRGJ010000012.1, forward strand.
CCTCCCCGACTTCCACACAAACTTTCTCTCCCCCGAAGACCTCGAGGCCTTTGTCCAGGCCCTTGCCGCGCCGGACCCCCTGCAGTCACCAATAGCAACATCCGGTGGCCAGCTGGGCGAGGACGCGCAGGGCGCAACACCGGCCAACCTCTCGAAACAAAACTCCATCGTCGGCCTCGACGGCGAGGCTGGGCCTTCACACAAAACCGGACACGGATACGGACACGGACCCGGCGCATCAACACCACTGACGCCATTCTTCATATCTGCCAAGAACGACTGGGCGCCAACCTACGAAAAAGTCGCTCCGGTCGACGGAGACGCATCTGCCTCGACAAGCGCGCCAGCTGCTGCCGCTGGCACAGCCACAAAACCCGGCAAGGCACCGCGCCTGTTCTCATCATCCTGGCTGCCATCGCTCTCCCGGTGGAAGGGCTCAGGGTCAAAACAAAACACATCCTCGACAGCTGCAACGGCCGCTCATGCAAAGGCAACAAAACGGCTGCAGCAGCGCCGCCGTGCCGCAGCCAGTGCTGCATCTGCCGCGGCCGGGAAGCGCGCGCGGGCCAAGTCGGGCCCAGGCCGCACACGGGACGAAACGCGCGAGGGATACCTCTACGGCCTGCTCAAATGGCCGTTCCTGATCGGCGTCTTCGGCTGGATCATCGGCCTCTCCATTTCCTACCTCGCGACGCGGGCGTACGTTGCCGCATACGAGCAGCTCATCACCTGGCGCGGCCGCCGCGAGATGCTCCGCCACCACATGCGCGCCACGAGCAACTATGCCGACTGGGTTGCCGCCGCAAACGACATGGACGCATACCTCGGCAACGACAAGTGGAAGGAGGAGAACGAGTTTGCCTTTTACGACTACCGGACGGTGCGCCGTGTCACCGACCAGCTGCGGCGGTGCCGCGTACGCGCCGAGACGGGCGAGCCGGACGGCGAAGAGAACTCTGCCACAGACAAGGCCGTCGCCGACCTCAAGGCGCTCGTCGAGGCCTGCGTCAAGAACAACTTTGCAGGCATCGAGAACCGCCATCTCTACAGCCGCACCTACTACGGCACCAAGAACCTCGTCCAGACCTACATTGACGAGGTCGAGAGAAGCCTGCAATTCCTCATCCAGACGAACCAGCTCGACGCCGCCGAGAAGCGCACGCTCTTCAAGCGCCTCTACGCAAACTACGGACGCACGGCCCTGTGCCTGTCGGGCGGTGCATCGTTTGCCTACTACCACTTTGGCGTCGTCCGCGCCCTCCTCGACCAGAACCTCCTGCCCGACGTCATTACCGGCACCAGCGGCGGTGCTCTGGTGGCTTCCCTGGTGGCCACGCGGACCAACGAGGAGCTCAGCAAGCTGCTGGTGCCCGCGCTCGCCGGAAACATTACCGCATGCAGCGAGCCCTTCCGCGTCTGGTTTGCCCGCTGGTGGAAGACGGGGGCTAGGTTCGACTCTGTCACCTGGGCGCGCCAGTGCTCGTGGTGGTCGCGCGGATCCATGACGTTCCGCGAGGCATACGAGCGCACGGGCCGCATCCTGAATATTACCTGCATTCCCGCCGACCCGCACTCGCCCACCATCCTCTGCAACTACCGCACATCGCCCGACTGCGTCATCTGGTCGGCCGTCCTGGCGTCGGCTGCCGTGCCGGGTATCCTGAACCCCGTCGTGCTCATGATGAAGACCCCCGCCGGCCGGCTCGTCCCCTACTCGTTTGGCCACAAATGGAAGGACGGCAGCCTGCGCACAGACATTCCCATCAAGTCGCTCAACCTGCACTTCAATGTCAACTTTACCATTGTCAGCCAGGTCAACCCACACGTCAACCTCTTCTTCTTCAGCAGCCGCGGCTCCGTCGGCCAGCCCGTCACCCACCGCAAGGGCCGCGGCTGGCGCGGCGGCTACCTGGGCTCGGCCTCGGAAGAGTACCTCAAGCAGGATCTGCGCAAGTGGCTCAAGCTGCTGCGCAATCTCGAGCTTCTCCCGCGGCCGCTCGGCCAGGACTGGTCGCAGCTGTGGCTGCAGCCCTTTGGCGGCACCATCACCGTCTGGCCCAAGTCGATCCCGTCCGACTTTATCCGCATCCTGTCCGACCCGACGCCGCAGGAACTGGCGCGCATGCTCCACGAGGGCCAGCAGTCGGCCTACCCGCCACTCAAATTCATCTCCAACCGCCTGCGAATCGAGCGTCTCGTCCAGCGCGGCCGCACAGAATCGCGTTCCGCCGCCGCCGTCGAGGCTGCCGGCCGCCCCGCCAGCAACAGTCTCAGCAGCGTCCTCGGCCGCGACCACGACCACGAAGACTCGCTGCGCCCCCTGCGCCTCGGCACCGGGCACGCTGTGAGCAGTAGCATTGACTCTCTGCTCAGCGACGAGGAGGATCTCCGCCACCGGGGCCAGCACCGCGAAGGCGGCAGCCGGGGCGATGCGCGCCGCTTCCGACGGCTCGCCAGACTGGACAACAACGTATCCGGTCTGGGGCTGAGCGGCCTCGGCAGCACGACTGCAACGTCGGACGAAAACATCTCGGACGAGTCCGACCTGGACGCGTCCAGCGGCGGTGGCATCACCGACCAGCAGCGGCTGATTCTCGACGACGATGACGATGACGATGATGACGACAGAGAAGTCGGACGCATCCCTGGCTGATTGCAAAAAAAATTTAGTTGTTATATTTTCTTTCTCTACTTGCTAGGAATGTGTTTTGCTCGATTTTGTGGCGTTTATACGGAGGATGGTCTGCGTGATATTTCAAATTTCACATCTACATGAGACACTGTTTTCTTTTTTTTTTTGCGGTTTTTGTTTTCTGTTTGTTTTTTATGTTTTGTTCGTTGCCCCAACACATCCTGGACATGCATCTCACTTCCAGCTCTTATACCATAGCCACATTTCATTGTCCAATCGACATATTAGATAACTTTTACTTTACCTGCTCTTGTATAGCCCCCTCCCCCTTCTCCCTACGCCAACGTGAACAGCCCGGCCATGAAGCCGACCATGGCCACTACAGGCCACACTAGATTCCGAAACTCGGGCGAAAGCACGGCCCACAGCAAGGACCCGAGAGACGGGACCGCCCGTGAGACAGTGTCACGGCCTCTCCCGCCAGCTGCTGCCGCCGTCGCTGCCGCCGCCGTCGCTGCCGCCGCCCCGTTTGTCGATGGCTCGGATGTCGGCGCCGGCGTCGGCGCGCCCAGCAGGCTCACCCCTTGCGTCACCGTGCACGGCGCAAACCCGTAGCGGTCGCCGCTCGTCCAGCTGTAGTTGTACGTCGAGTACGTGCCGTTCCAGTCGGGGTCTGCCGTGTACCAGATGGAGCCCACGTGCGTCAGGTTGCAGCGCGCCGAGCTGGTGCCGCTGAGCCGGCACTGGTTCACGACCGTGCGGCTCGGGTCGCCCCAGCGCGTGCCTGTAAAGACAAACGTCGTGGGTCCCTGTGTCACGGTCGACGGCGATCCGGTGGCATTGTATGTCCACGAGTTGGTGGGCGTGATGATGCTCGCCGTCGGCGAGTGCCTTGTCGTGCTTGCGGTAGTGCTGCCAGTGTTGCTGCTGTTGTTGCTGTTGCTGCGGTTGTTGTTGTTGTTACTGCCAGGAGAGGCCGTGACGACCTCGAGGTCGACACGCGTGGTGGTAATGGCATACGTCGTGGCGCTGCCGTCGCTGTCGACGCCGAGGACGTTTCCGCAGACGCGGTGCAGCAGCGTGTAGGGCAGGCCTTCAAAGGCCCGCTCGTCTAGGTAAAAGACGGGCACGACACGTGTTGCGTCAGAGGTGGTGGCTGTCGTTGTCGAGATGGATGTGGATGTGGACGTAGACGTAGACGTGGACGTGGACGTAGACGTGAGGACGCTGATGCTTACAGAGATGCTCGTGGACACGGATGTGACGGTGGCCGGCGACGGCAAGTCTTGTCGGCGGTACATTGGGGATGAATCTGATTCCGGCTCTGCAGCCGCCCATGCCAGCAGCAACAATGCAGCCAGTCCAATAGTAACAAAAGACATTGTAGTGGTATGCTGTCGTCTCGTCTGAGACCCAATGTGTCTACGATCACGATGTTTTGTATTATTTTGACTTTCGCAGCAAGAAGCCAGCAGCAAAATCAAGGGCTCGTAGATCTGAACGGCAGGAAACCATTAATATATCAGGATCGCTCTATGTTAGATTGCTCCCTTCATAATATCTACCATCAAACCTATATTATCGCTGGCCTAGAGCAGATTAATAGTCAAATAATCCGTCTTGTATACGGCTATCTCTCTGCCTCACCGTTTAGTTTTGTTAAACTTAACACACGACATTATATCCCTTTCTAAAAGCTCTTATAAGTAAGCATATTATATTCGGCGATAGGTGTCGATCTATAGTCTATTCTAAAGTCTATCAGTTTATCGTACATTATTGGTGAAACCTAGTTAGTGATCGAAGTAATTAAAAAGATGAAAAATGAAAAATGAAAGATGAAAGATGAAAGATGAAAGATGAAAGATGAAAGATGAAAGATGAAAGATGAAAGATGAAAGATGAAAGATGAAAGATGAAAGATGATAGATGATAGATGATAGATAGAATTTTGACAATCAACAAAGGCCCTCCTCTAAGTTGCTGTGCCACAGTACTGACTGCCTCCCCTACTTAAATAGGTCCGGGCATGCAATATATATCTTGAAGTTGGCATTAAGCCTGTAACCCTCGAACTCGATGTTCTTGAAGTAAATCCTCCGTTTCATCAACTCCCTATTACGCCTATCGTCCTCCTCATCGTCCTCCTCATCGTCCTCCTCGCTGTCCTCCTCATCGTCTCTTGTCAATAACAAAGGCTCCCCGGAAACATTTCTGGCAATGTTATCTAGCCAAAATGCCACTAGCCGAATTCTCGAAGAACCATACTTACGCCGCATCATGCGGTAGTCCACGTTTTTTATCCTTACAGAATCCACCTCCAAAATCTGCGGCAGTGTGACAACAGTACCTCTCCCATCATTGAGCGCAACTTTGCACTTTGTAGCATACGGAGGCAGGGTTTTTGCCTCGATAAACTTTTCAGGCGGTCTCGAGTCAGCAATGCCATGTACCCAATCACGCAGCAAATAGTTGACCATAACTGCAGCAAAATACATCCACCAGGGGCAGGGCAAGGCACCTGACCTCACATCATTTAACTCTGCAAGATCAAAGACACTGAGCCACTCGCTAAGACCGCCAGTAAGTCCATCGAATCCGTACTCAATGCGAGTGATCGAGAGCAAAGCTTTGATACATTTTTCTTCTCCTGTTAACAGGTCGTTCGGCACAAATTTGATAGTCTGCTCGTAGCTACTGTCACAAGTAAGTGCCTTCATCCCAAGAAGACCGAGCGGCGAGAGACACAAAGTTGGCACACTTTTGTTGTAGACCTCAATGGGAGTATCGAATACTCTTTGCTTGTGTAATGTGAGCGAGGCCATTATCGGCAGGGTCGAGTGATTTGGTTTTTCTTTTTTGAGCGCTGCTTTGATAATCTGCTGGAATCTCTTGCCCAGTCCCAGAATTGTATCGGGGCGTTTATCGTGTTGCATTTCGGCCAAATTGTAAATGAGATACCCCATACTATTGGGGTGGCGGAAGTCGCCCAGATGAATTCGGCCCCAAACGTCAATCTGGTCAAAGTCTAGACTTGCCGAGGCCAGCAGGCCGCGGTCCCGGCGTTCCTTCATGTAGTCGTACGCAGTCCGGTGGGAAAACGACATTTGACCTAAAAGGTGGTTGACAAGCATTCCATGTGTCAGGCTGTTCAATAGTCGACGCCCTTGGACCTCGCGTTGTTTCGCATCGGCTGCCGTTAAAATCACCGGTATTGAATCGGGAAAACTCGGGTCGGTCAAGTCGTCGAGACAGGATATGCTACCTGGCATATGATACATTATGGGGCCGCTTAGGAACAGGGCCAGAAGGAACAACTGGTTGGACCGCTCTCGGTCGGATTCGTCGACTTGGCCGAGAAGCATGGTATACAGGCTGTCAAGCTCTGTGGGCACGGCATTGAGCTTCTGCATTTGCCTCTTCTTGCTGTCGCCTCGTGAGAGAGATTTGATCATGGCTCGCACCACCAGAACCGCCCACAAGAAAACGCCCTTGGCCCGATCAGTGATCTCATTCAGCAAGTCCTGGTATGAGATTTGCATATCTGCGATGTCGTCGTCTCCGTCAAAGGCATTTTTGCAGTACCGGTAGATGTCGCGCTGGTTGACATTCTCGAGATGCAAAATGGTGGCCGAGTTCCGGTGTAAAGGATCTAGGAACTCGGAGTAAGGTCGAGCGGTGGTACAGAATTTAACGTGGGCGGAACTGTTCCATCGCAGGAGCTCCTTGGTGAGCTTTTTGAATCCTGGTGACAAGTCCTTGATGTCTCCTCCACCATGTGGATCTCTCTCTCGGTATTCGTCCAGGCCATCGATGAAGAAGCAGAAGCAGTAGAGCGGGCTGTTGCTGGCTGCCGGCCCAACCAGCTTCAAAAAGGCATCCTGGATTGCCTTATCGCGGAACAGGGCAGCATCTGCAGAGTCCTTGGCCTCTTCGTTGCGGTTGACACGGAGTTGTAACTCACGCCATTGGTTTGGGAAGAGATACACGGTCAGCTCGGGGCACTGGTGCAGTACGTCATGCAAAATTGTTCGGTAAAGCCCATTGAGAGACTTTTGCTTGTCATCTCCGGATACAACCCAGAAGTAAAACGAGGCAAGAACAAGCGTGCGGGTGCCGGCCCACGTTTCCAGTGCCGTGCGAGTTTGTTCATGTCTGAAAAGGTACCGCATGAGTGTCGACTTCCCACTGCCCGCCTTTCCGGATATGTGAAGTATTCTAGGACTCGGCTTTTCTGCACCAGTTGGCTGTGCGCCCTGTGGCGTTGATTGTACCCCGGCGCCGAGCCATGAAATATACTCGGACCGTGCGTGCAGTCGAGCTTCATCTTCACATTGGGCAATATGTAACGGAACGTCACGCCCGCCTGCCTCGTCGTCGTCGTCACCCCATGCCTCGCCGTCGTCGGCTTGTATGTGTGATCCAACTACAAGTGCCTTCTCCAGTATCGCTGATACCATCTTCGCGGCGATATATTGACTCGAAGTGTAGCTGGTGCTTGATACGGGAACAGATGGAGGCTTCGATCTGGTGCTCGTCTCTGATCGGCCGCCTGAACTCGAGCAGAATAGCGTCAAGTTTTGCATCTGCCTGGATGGCATTTTCACTGTTGATTGTGTGTTGGTTTTTAGTGCATCAAGTGCAAAAACATGTTGTAACGTACATTTGCATCTGGTTTAGTCGAAGTAAGATGGCAAGACGATAGTCCCGAAGTTCGCCATGCAGGTGGTCAATGTCGTCCTTTTTCCAATGGGTTTTCCATGCCACCTTGAAGCTCGACCATTTGGAGCGGTCGTTGATCTTGAGCTTTTCGGTGATCTCCAGGAGCTTGACGCACATTTCGTGGCACTTGGTGGCCAGGCCTACAAGAGCTTTTTCATGTTCAGTCCTGCTTGGAGAGTGCTGTACAAAAAGAGCTACCGATGCTGCGTGGAGATCAGATATGACTAGGTCGACATGTACGTTATCGTCAGTAGCCCCGTTCAGTGAGACGTAGATCTCGCGTGTTCCCTTGACAAGCTCGATTGCGAAATCGAGAAAAGCAATGGCAGACGAGGAGACGCCAATGATCGTTCCTGGATCCATGATGAACGGGCCGGAAGTGAGTGGCGCGTCTTTGGAGGTTATCTCTGGGCAAGCAGAGGCTGCATCGACTGGGAAATGGCGGAGCAGAAGTGAAAGGCTGCGATGAGTCTTTCAAGTATATTGACGAGGGTGATTGAGTAGAGCTCAAAGGTTTACTAAAGTCATTTCTGAGTGAGACTGCGGGAGAGGAGGGGTACGGTCATATGAAAACTGCTTTTGCATCTTATTGGGCATGAAATTGCACTTTTGATCTCACTCCAATAACGCGGGCGACGGGCGCCTCGTTAGGCATCAATGCTGGGGATGTGGTTATCGGGAAAGAGCACCCAGTCGCCTCTTGATCAGAATCAAGGCGAGTCTACCACGTGATCTGGTTGCATCGCGCCTCCCCTACTAATTGCGGCGCCCCTTCCTATCCTGTGTTCAGCCCCTTGGTAAGAACGCGTTATGAACCTCTTGACAACGTATTGTCAACTTTTTGGTTGATAACTTGGCTAGTTTAGAATAAAAAATATTATCGGCCATTTTTTTATAGGTGTTTTGTATGCTAAAAAAAAATATCAACTGTTGTGCAAATTATGCCTTTGCATGCAGCCCAACATGCTGCGGCTTGTGGCTGGGAGCCGTTTCGCTTCGAGTATTTCCCGAATAGGAAATACGCGACCCTCGATCGCGATAGTGGGGTGAGGCTCTCGCCTCATCTTTGTCATCAGACACGATTATCAATCTACAGAATATACCAGATGACATTCGGTGCTTGACTTAATTGTATAATTGCTTGGTTTGATGATTGGAATTTTATTTTATTTTTATTTCTCGGAGTTTCCCGTATATGTTTATTTTGTTGTGTTTTTCTGCATATTTATTTATTTATTGGCTTTTGAGTTTAACTTCTTAGATGAATTTAATTTTCTATTCTCTATTTACATTTACATATAAATATATTCGTATGATTTTAATCGGCTTATAGCTATGCAATACCCTTACGATACATATGAGTAGTAGTTAACGTACTACCCATCACAAAGCAACTCTCTGCATCTCCCACCTACTCATATATCTGCATATACCACGAGGTAATACATATTTTACAATGAGAGAGAGTAGGACTGATACAAGCTCGAAAGAAGGATTCACAGAGTGATATGATTTATGCCGCAAAAAACATGATTGGTAGCACCCAAATATCAGTGGTACTCAAAAAGGTATCAAGACGGTGCTTACAGTCAATCCGGCCGCTGGCGGGACGCGGCGCCTACCAGCCGGAGCCGGGTTCCGGGGTCGGAGCATCACATGACGCTGTCTTGGAAACGAGCGCATACTACGTAGCAATACGTCAATACCCGACAAGAGACAAAGAGGGTCACATTCCAGCGCGTCTACAAAGTACTCAGTAATACAGATGATCCGACACCACAGGTTCCAAGTAGACAGTCAAGGCCATTTGGCTCATGTGCGTCTTCATCGCACAGCACTCAGAATGGGAACACACCCTGACAACTGAGCGATGTGATGGTGATGGCAATACGAGTAATACCGTAATATGTCGTAAAATGGTAGACTACATGGACGGCTCACTCGGATGTGGTTCGGTCAGTCTACTATGTACATAGTAATGTGTGTTTCTACAATTTTACACATTGACAGCTAGATCAGACGGACTATTGGTATGTACTACTATATATGTACTGTGTACGAATGTACTCCTACAACTCCTCACTTTGCCGGTGGTCTCATGCAGACCGGCCAGGGTGTTGTCCCGTAAAGGACCGGCTGTGCCGCTGCCGTTGAGACTGCTGGAGAAGACGAGGCAATACTTACTGTGCAGTCTGCAGATCACTGTTTGCCACTAACGCGGTGCCAAAACAAAACTAGCCCAGTGTCAACCACTGCTAAGCAATACTAACGCCCACTAGTCAGGTACAGCACCCTGCCAGCGAGCGAGTCGTGCCGGCGAGCAGGCGAGGGTGGAGCGGCCAGAGGCTGTGCACGACTATCACTGTCCTGCCGCCCCAGTTGCAATTTCGCAGGCACTCCACCCGCGGTCCCAAGAGGGCAAGAAGAGGGCACGGAAGAGGGAAAGCAGGGCAAACCAGAAAGGATCCTCCAGCCAGTCGAAAGGATAACCCCAGGTATTGTGCCAGTTGCGGCATAGCGCCGTCTCGTCAATGCAGGTTAGTACGACGCTGGGGAAATGAGATGGGCGAAAAGGGTGTGCATAGTAGAGCAAAAGAGAAAATGAAGAAGAAGAAGAAGAAGAAGAGAAAGAAAGGCACCATGGAAACGAGGGTTGTCGTGGTGTTCTGGTGGCGAGTGCTAGTGTTGTTGACGAGATTGCTACCGTTGTTGGGTTACCTTTTCTGGGGGAGGGCGCCCTTCCCGCCGATGTGAACACCATCGCATAGGCTTTCCCGTTCAGTCACTATCCATCATCATAAAAAACAAACAGTCACAAATGCTCACAAGTGATTTCAAGAGTTTTAAAAAAGAGATGCCGAACTCACTCGAAGAGCGAACCCGACACCCCAAAAAATACAATTAGAAGATTAAAATAACAAGGACCATGCCAGGAAGTCAAGCACATGGGAATCAAAAAAGAGAACAAGCAACATCGCCAAAAGCCCCAATGGAACGTTTTTTCATAAATGCCATAATAGCCTTCCAGGCTTTTCTAGAGAAAAAAGAAAGAAATTGAAAGAAGACATGAGATTCATGTTAAAAGCGCTTAAGCCAGGAAGACGGCAGCCAGACCGGCAGCAGCGGCAAGGACGCCAGAGAAGGCGACGTTGCCGGCACCGGCAGTCACGACGGACGAGGTGGTGGCAGGGCTCCTGAGTTTTTGTTAGTATTTGATGCCATAAAGCATATCTGAGATAGAGAGAAACTTACGAAGGGACCGAGCCGGAGGGGGCAGTGCCGGAGGGAGCAGCAGTGGCGCAGGGGACGGAGACAGTCTCGTAGATGACGGTGGGGATGACGGTGGTGACCGAGGTGGAGATGGTCTTGACCGAGACGCTGGGAACGCAGACCGAGGCGGTGGCAGCGGGGGTCTTGACAACAGCGGGTGTAGTCAGGACGGTGGTGCCGACAGCGCCGGTGCCAGTGGGGCCGGGGCCGAAGGTACCGGTGTTGACGGTGCTGTTGTAGTAGACCTTGCCGGTGGTGGAGACGGGGCAGATGGTGGTAGAGACGGGGACGGTCTCGGTGGAGTAGACGGTCGAGTGGGCCGGGCAGTTGGTCACCTCAGGAGCGCACGAGGTGATGGTGTGGACGGTGGTCGAGTAGACGGTCGAGGTGGTCAGGGGGTGGACCTTGGTGGAGGTGCGGGCAGGGCAGTTGGTGACCTCAGGGGCGCACGAGGTGACGGTAAGGTACTCAGTGCTGTAGACGGTGCTCTCAGCAGCGAGCTCGGTACCGGCCAGGGCGGCACCAGCGAAGAAAAGGGCGGCAGCAGCGAAACGCATTTTGACGGTTTTGAAGGGGTGGGTGTTTAAAAAACGGTAAGGGTGGGAAATTAAGTGTTGGTAAAAGAGTGACTGAGCTAAAAAGCTGTGATAGTTGGTTTGTTCTAAAAGAATGGACGACCGAAGTCAAAGTTTGAGCAAAAAGATGCGGTGGAAAGTGAGATTGTCTGTTGGGCTGAAGAAAGAGGAGAGAAAAAAGCAGATGAAGAGGACGGAGGGACGAGGTGTTAAATAGGTGAATGGGCTCATATGGCGAGCCATACAAGTGTGCAGAGTACCATAGTAGAGAAAGACAGTTGCCAACCCATGTCAGTCTCCATCCATGCATGCTCAGTACGGAGTAAACAGAGACTCATTTCGAGAGTGGCTTCGGTCCACACACCCCCTATTCCATGTCCACTTTCGCATTGCAAGTAAACAACCCCTGCTGTCTACAGAGGATGTACTATGTACTGTGTATTCTCCTCTTTACCTCTCGCCTGTGTCTCTCTTTCACCCCCCGGAACGTCCTCATCTCCCACGCCCCCAGCCGGCCCTCTGTGACCTTGTTTATTTTGCATGTATTTTCTATTTGTTTTTGCAATTAGTTATATTCTATTTCTGGGCAAGCTTGTGGGAAATTAAAGAGCGCTACTCACAGTGTCCGTCGTGGACGCTAACTCAGGGGAGGGGACCTTTTGGTGGAGGTTCGCGCTGGAGGAGGAGGGCACTGGCTCGCACTGGAGAGGGCAGCATTGCAGAACGGTGCATTGGTAGGCATCGATTGGCGGACGACTGCTATGACACCCGCTACAAGAAGGCATGGGGAATGCAAGTAGGAGAGCGATATCCTGTGGCATTCTTCAGGAGCATAACAGTCGGTGATGTAAACAAAGGATAGCAGACAGTTTGGAGTATGGAGTTTGGGAAACACAACACAGGATGTGTGAGAGGGGATAATACGAAGTACGATGTATGGTGTTCAGAGTAGACGCGTTGGGACCAACAGCCCATCTGGTCATGGAATAGGATGCACCACCTCACAAAGAGCACAGTATGGGGGCGGTTGGATGTCAACCGGGGATCATTACTGGCCAAGTCATGTGTAATTAGACAAGCAGATGCAATAAGATGTACATTTAGCTCCATGTAAGATACAAACAGTAAGATATCTTACATAAGATACAATACTTACAGATCATACATAGTAAAGGCAGAGACTTACTCTGTGCAGTTGCACTCGATATTAGCCGTAGAGTGCAGCGTCAATAATACTGCAGTACATGGAAATATTGACAACGGCCGGCCCCTATTACGGAACTTTACATAGTACAGACGGTCCTGTGGACTCCAGCGCTTAACTCGAGATATGCTTGATTCGGGGGCATGCTTGGTTGGATCACTTTGATGGCTCGTATTACGACGTATTCAAATGGGGGCATTGCATCAGATTAGCCAACGCATCAGAAACGAATCTCTTGATTGAATCAGGACTTGAGCTTAATTTCACGGCACCATGTACTATGTATGAGAAGAAAAGCGAGCCTCGTATCCAGAGACGGCCCCATCCACAGCACAATAGGGGATGCCATGCAGACATCAAGCAATGCTCGGTGTGTCCTGTAGGCATGCTCGCCCGGGGCATTTCCAGGCGACAACTCGCAGTCAATGCCAGTGCTGCCCAACAGCTTCATACTATGTAGTACTATGTATGTACAGACATACCATCATACGACCATGAGAGCCAAGGATCAGCATTGCGGTCATTTCGAGCAGAAATGGACAAAGACAGCACCGAGTCTGTGGCATTCTAGAAGGGTCGTAACGTCGTATACATAGTATTGTCGGAGAATGCGCAGACAGGAGAACACCATGTCACAGTACATAGTACGGAGCCAGCAATAGCAATAGCGGCGATATTACTTCAACTGGCACGGGCCCGGCAATGTTCGCATAATACTGTGTACATAGTATGTACGGAGGAGTAGATGCGGCAGCTCCAACGTCCTGTGCCTCTTCCTGCTCTCCTCTACACCGTATCACATCGTATAGCCTGTCATCTCGTCTTCAGGCGATCAGCGGCCTTGACATCCTTGCCTATGCTAGTCTGTTTGACGACAGTGGGTATTCTAGTAAATACACATGCGATGGTCGGAGTATTATCGTGATGCAGATGGAGTGGCTGTGACTGGAGGCTATGGAGAAATATAGTACATACTATGTAGTAAGATACGATCTACTCTGTACAGTACAGAGGTCTGAGCAAAGAAGGCCTTTCCTATGTGGGATGTCCCGGGCCAATACATACTATGTACGAGTCGACATGCTCGTGCTTGTTGTGGAGTGCTGAACACATTCTCTTCAGGCCGCTGCAACTACGGGGCCACCGTGCATCTCATGCTGGGCCGGCCCCAATACAGTTACTATTGCAGATGCAGCACCACACCGCATAAAGATGAAGAGAGGCGGTCAGGCCGCTAATCAGATCAGTGTCGGTGAAGACCAGCCACCGGATCTGCCTCTGTTATTGTCGTTGCGTTGTTGTCTCTGGATCTCGCTGTGTTTCATTGAGTCTACCATCGACATAGAATCTGGCCATTCCTCGTCGTATTGCTATGTATAACTGTCTGTCTGCCCTTTTGCTCTCTGCCTTGTCTCTCCCCTACATCACCTTTGATTCCTTGTTTTAGATCAGGAATGAAAGGGAGCATGACGACACTGGCGGCTGATCAGCCTCGGTCCAGTCTCCAGTCTCCAGTCTCCAGTCTCCAGTTTCCAGTTTCCAGTCTCCAGAATCTGCTGCCCTTTTACCCTGTCGCAGGCTTGCAGGCTCCGCCACGAACGAGGAGTGCCGTTTGAGAGGTGGGTGTTTGAAGGAGCGCCCTTTGATGCTGCGAGTTCGCAAGAGGCAAAGAGGCATGGCGATCGGAGAGCACAGAGTCAGTACATAGTAATACTGGGTAATACTACTGTGTAAGAGGTTCGGAGGGACAAAAGGGGCTGCTCCTTCAGAGGGCAGTCCACCCTTGCCTCGTTCCTGGTTTAGGTGTAAGACAGCCCCGGCGCACTGTTTGTGCTCTCATACAAGCACTGTACTTGTATGTGTGGGACGAGCACTCCATACAGCCCCATACAGCTCCCTATACCGTGTAAAGTACATGGTAGACACGCTTTGTGCACAGTCATACCAAGTAGCAGTAACACATAATAGACAGAGCTAATGCAGGTACGAGAGTCAATGACATAAGCACCGGCCAGGAACGCGTGCATCCAGCTCGGAAGCAGAGGATAGTTACTATCATTATCATTATAGTTCCAAAAGAAGATAAAGAAAAAAAAGACCGGATGAAAGCCATGCATGCAGATGCAGGTACGCGTGTTTGCGAGACCTGCAGGTAAGATGAGATGAGATGGTGCTGAGGCGGGAGGTGAGATGCCCAGACGAGATGAGATGTCTGTTGTCTGTGAGAGTGAGGTGCTGGCTCGACTGCACGCGCCTGTCCTCTCATTTGTGCTGCCGTCTCTCGTCGTCCCAATCTTGGCCCCTATCCAATAACACGCCGCCAACGCCGTGCGTCTGCGCCATAACCGCCGTCGTGATGCACAAGCATGTCTCTCTGTGGTCATGCGCTGTTTCCGATTTTTCTTCTTCTTCTTCTTTGTTTTCTATTCTGCATTCTATATTTGTTTGCAGGTCTCTGCGATAGTCCGATCGTCAGGCCAATTTCGCTCACTTGCTTCGTCAAGCATGTCTCTCCTTGCTCGGTATCTCTTGACTTTCTTTTGATTTCTCGTCGTCGATTTCTTTGATTGCTTTGACTCTCTCCTCTGTATCGTATTTTCAATTCACTCTCTCTCACTATTACCCCTGCTCCTCCAGCTCTCATCTTCTTTTTCCACTCCGATCTTTGCCACCCTTTTTCCATTCATCTTCCATGACAACGATGGGGTATTCTTGCTACGTCGACGGCCCTCGCTGTGACTTGCCACTTTGAACTGAAGCACGAGCAGGGGTTTTAATTATTTCAACGCCGTCCCCACCAGTCCTTTCTCCTCTTCGTTCCTCCTCTTCGTTCCTCCTCTTCGTCTTCCTCCTCCTCGTCTTCCTTCTTCCTCTCGCATCCCCTCTTTCGGCTCATCTTCTCTGTACATAGTACGTACTCTGCATGTACATTGTATTTGATTATGAACGAATGGGCATGCCCGGACGACATGTGCACAAGGCAAACGGTGGCTCCTCGCCTCCCAATTTCTTTACCATTATCTCAAAGCCCAATAGTGATAGACAGCATTTTGCAATACGTAAAGGGCAATATAGTGCATAGTGTGAGCGAAGCACAACCAAGGCCTTTGGGAGATGAGCGACATGAATACGAAGCGAGCATGCTCAGTTCCGAGTTATCCTATCAATCCAGTACTATAATCCAGTGGGCCACGTGCCTTTTGTTCATTTCTGCATATCCTAGAGTGCTTTGTCAATTCCAAGCTTACGATGCGGAATGGCAGCTTGCTGTTTGAGTGTAACGAATGTGTGCTCCGTAGAGTGACTCCGTAGAGTGATGGCGGATAGCCCAGTGGCCCGAGACAGTATTAAGATACATACATAGTAGTGAATACACTGTAAAGGAATGGTGGTCACGGTAGTCGGACCCGTGAATGCCTTCTCCCAGAATGCCACGATCAGAGGCCTGGTCTCTCGAATAATGATCTACAATACGGCAACATATATCACCAGTCTCACCGATCACTGTGGATGTCGAATCAATTTAACAAGAGTGGGAGATATTCATTTAGGTTCGCAATAACTACGAAAATAGCAAGAAAACAAACCTAAAATTTAAAAATAAACACTGCAATTAAAAACACCAGAAAATACAGAAGAAATCTACATATCCATGGATAATCACGGATAACCCTCTTTAAACCACAATAAAACAACAAAAATAGACATTCAAAATTACAGATAGCCGTCAATCAGATACGGTGCTACGATGCCATAGACAAATGAAAAGAAAATTAGGAATGGAGAAGCAATTAAAAGATCAATACTACAGTCACTGACAAAACCTTCTGGAAGAGTCAGCTACAATACAGCATGTGGTAGTAATTACTCTGAATTATGTACCCCGAGCTGACAGCGGCTACCGCCGACGTTCAGGGGTGTCTCCCGCAACTGCCAATATCCCGTTGGGTCGGTCATTTGATCAGGTCTATTTACAACATTACAGTATTTACAACAACATAAATAAACACAAACATACATATACATAAACACTAATTTTTTGGCGAGTGACGGGAAAGTGCTGTGTAAGATTAGATCACATTGAGGCGGCAGCAGGGGCCACTTGACGGATGAGGAAAAGGAGGAGAAGGAAGAAGAGGAGAGGGGAGCACGGAGGGCGGAGACGGCCTTTTTTTCGACGAGATTGGTCATGACTCTGTTGCTGACTCTGGTTCTGCCTCTGCGGTGTAGATGTCGTTCTGGAATCTGGGCTGTGGCGGCTCAGGACTCAGGAGTGCATATGGTTTGTGGGAATGAGAAATTGCGGACGGCTGGAGATGAACATGGAGTGCAGGAGGTGCATGAAGAGAAATGCGGTGAGGTTCGTCTCCGTACTATGTATGCATACAGCTTAAACGAGGTGCGAGTGCATGAGTGCACGGGTAGGAGGCCGGGTGAGTGAGCAGAGGACCTTTTCTCTGTACACTACCGTAGTATCTACTATGTATGTGCGTCGTGCATATCACCGACACGTTCCCTCTTGGGAGCAAGACGCGACTCGGGTTCGGGACGAAAGTACAGTACACGAAAGAAGCAAGTCGAGGGCAGAGCCAAGATGGATTCGGCGAGAGGAGAACATTGACTCTCCCACGGTGGTCTCTATGCATCGAGTGCATCGAGTGCATCGACTGCCGCGACTGCTCGTCCCGATCACACTCGCTCCGAGTTGGGCACCGGTGTCGTCTGCTCACCTTCCCGTTTGTTTATATTGAGATAAACAAAAGACAAAAGACGGTGGGACAATGCGGGAGAAAGCAGCTGGCATGCGTTATCATTACTCGCCGTTCTGGCCCCATCGTCGACGTTTAGTCTACATTCCATGCTTTGAAGAGCCTCTGATCTCTCTGATATATCTCTGATATCTCTCTGATCTTTGGCCCCTCCTTTGATCCCGCTTCAAGACACTGAACAGCCGGCTGGGCTGACCTTGGAATCCTCTTTGCTCCTTGGCTCTCTCTGACCCTCTTCACTCAGCGTCGACCACTGGCACGGAGCACTTTACAAACATTGCAAAAAATCAAAAGAAAGAAAAAGAGCAAAGGCACCTAGACCTCGCTTCGCGTCAAAGAAGAAAAAAAGACGAAAGAATGCAGCGGCATCATTAGCACTTTGTCTGCAGCATTGCTGACGTCGGCAAAATTGCTAGCGGCAGGAATGCAAGGCCTCGCAAACATTGGAAAGCTGATTCTCGAGGTCTTTTTTGTCGTCTGTTGGTCTTTACAATGCACAACAATCTAGCCTTTGGCTGTCGACATATTGACAAACACAAACAAAGGACGTCGTTGTGATGGATGGAGGAGTGCAAGACGACACTGGGATCGCACCGAGACATTATGCACGCTGGGCGGGACTTTCGCCTTCGTGTTCTCGACGCGCTTGAACCCCTCCCTTGACTCCTGAAATGACGACTAATCACGACGCCCTGCATCAACGACACAAGTGCGCACTTTTGTTCACCCTCAAACACTTGCAATCTTTTCTTGTCATTGAAAATTGTTAGTTGCTGTTTAAGGTGTGCTTGGCTCAACGCGCCCGCGACCATTTGTTTTCGACAAAGGTCCTACACGACTTCGCTCCGACTTTGAAATATCGGTTGATGGAGAAAATAAAGCTGCTAACTAACAGAGTTGCTGCTGTACTGATCATGTTCAGGTCTCACTCCTCATCGCTCGCCCACGACATATCGCCCTGCGCCGCCATCCGCCGACACCGCGACAGCTCGTCCAGAAAGGCGGGCACAAACGAGCCAGGCCCCTTGACCACCGGCTGCGACGCCGCCAGCGCCGCCGCACGCTCGTACAGCAGCATCCCTGCAATCACCGCCGAGTACGGGTCGTTAACCGTCTCGGCCCTCTGCGGCGTGCTCTCCTCGACGGCGGCCGTTGCTGCAGCTGCAGCTGCCACCGTTGCCGACAGAACCGTGCCCAGCGAGCACCCTGTGCCCGTCACCTGGCCCAGTATCGGGTGGCCCTCGGCCACCGTGGTCAGCCGCTCGCCGGTGGCATCGCTGACATAGTCCACCTCGCCCGTGAGCACCACGACGCAACGCTCGCGGGCAGCCAGGCGGCGCACAAGCCTACTGCGCGCCGCCGCATCCAGCGTGTTCCCGCCATCGACGCCTCGCTGCTGGGCTAGTCCAGCCTCGGCCTTGATGCGCTCTTCGTCGCCGAGACCGGAGAGGTAGACGGTCTGGATCTCGCCCTCGTTGCCCTTGATGACATCGATGTAGCCGGCGCTCATGATCGTCTTGACGGCCTCGCGACGGACTGCTGTCGCACCAGCACTATTTCGTTAGTTCGATTGTAAGAGGTCTCTACACGGATCTGCGACGACTCACCCGACGGGATCGAAGATGATGGGACGGCCGGCGGCGTTGTAGGCGCGAATGGCCTCGACGTAATTGGCAAGACTCTCGGCCGTCACTGTGCCCATGTTGATTACGAGGGCGCTCGCGGGAAGCCGGGCCAGGTCGGCCGCTTCCTTGCCGCTGTTGGACATGATGGGCGATGCGCCGACGGCGAGCGCGACGTTGGCCGCAATGTTCTGAACCACCAAGTTGGTCATATTGTGCGACAGCGGCGTCGTGTCGTTAAGCGCCTGCAGGATGCGCTGCACTGTAGACGTGCTGGGCGAGCCGGACAGTGGGCTGCTAGACACTGCACTGCCGTGAATGCTCGACTTGGACGTGTAGAACTTGGTCGGGCCCTCGGTCTTGCCTAGCCGGACCTCGTTGGCCAGCAGTGCAGACGCAGCGCCGGGCTCGTCAGCAGACATGATGGCACTGACGACTGCCACGCCGTCGAGCTTCTTTCCCGTGCCCGTGCCTGTGCTTGTATCTGTGCCTGTCTGTGCCACGCTGCTGGCATCTGTAGCACCCGTAGTAGCCGTCTCTTCGTCTTCTTCCTCGGGTAGGGGTAAGTATCCGCTCTGGAAGATGACGCGCCGGGCATTGCTGGCATTGATGCCGCCAATGCACACAGCCGGAATATGGCCATAGCCCGCCGCTGCCATTGCCTTCAGCATGCGCTGGATCCCCGTAGTGCCCACGACGTGCTTTGTGTTGGTCTTGGTCGGTGTCGCAAAGACGGTGCCCAGACCAAGGTAGTCGGCACCGTCGCGGCACGCCGTCACCGCCTCTTCGACTGTGCTGGCCGTGACGCCGATAATGGCGTTGTCGCCCAGCATGCGCCGTGCTGTAGCCACATCAATGTCCTCCTGGCCCAGGTGCACACCCTCGCAGTGCCCGCGGGCCATGGCGGCCACGGCCACATCAACCCGGTCGTTGACTAGCAGCGGGGCTCCGGCGGGCCCTGTAAACGCATGCAGCTCGGCCAGCGTGGCCAGCATCGTCCGTGCATCAGAGTTCTTCTCGCGCAGCTGCACGATGCCGATGCTGCCCTTGGGGCTGTTTGTGAACGCAGCTCCCACGACCCCGGGCACCGTGCGGCCCGCTCCAAGGACGGCCGGTGTCGAGTCCGTCACCAGGTAGACCGAGTAGTCCACTGTCGGCTTTGGCATTTTGCTCCCTTTGCTTTTTTGCTCCTTTTGCTTTTTTATTTGTGTGATTTGTGGCCAAGTGATTGTAGTATAATTGTCGGAAAGCAATGACATTTAAAACAACGACATACCTCAACGGCGTCAGAAGAGGACAACCGGGTGATCGAGTGCTGACTCAATTTGTTGAGCTCCGAGGGCGGCTTAAAAAGGGTAACAGCGGGGAAGGGAAGGCGTAATCCGCGACGGGTCGGTCGCACCTGTAGTTTTTAGGCGGCGGCTTCATCACCGCTCTATTTGCTTTATACATGACATCATACAACACAAGAAAACACAGCAAATTTACGTACTGCCTTAATTTAGCGGCAAGTAAAAGTCTATCTTCTGCACAAACCATCTTCCATCACGCATGCGATTTGCCCTTTTTTTTAAGCCATTCACGCCTTTGCCGCGGGAATCACAAATGTGCCCATGCCGTGAGCTGGCACTAGACCAGAGACGGCGCCTTCCGTCGTGACCGTCGCCGTCGACGTTTCGCAGCTGTGCGTGTTGTCCGTGATCCAGAGGCCGACGCCCGCCGCCGTCGCTGGCACTGCCACGCCCGATACTTTGACCGTCACTGTGTTTGGCGATGCTCCACTGTTGATCAGGACCACTGCAATCGTGCCGTCGAGGTTCTTGAATGCCGCCGCTCTCAAGCCCGACGCCGCGCCCGTCGCCGCTATGCGTGTGGCCCCAGGACGCACGTACCGCGAAAACTGCGCAAAGGCCCAGAGCCGCTTGGCGACTTCGTACGTGTTGGTGCTGTTGTCGACCTTGATCAGCTTCTCGTTTGTGTTGGGGTTGGGCCACTGTACGCCCTCCCAGTACAGGTAGCCGCCAATATTGGTGTTGACGACGGCATTCATGATGTTGTTGGCCCAAGTCATCCCCTCGCCGCCGCCGCCACCGCCGCCCGACCATGCCGTGGACCATCCGCCGTTGAGGTCGCACTGCTCCGACAGCCACACCGGCGCCTTGACATTCATGGGACCCGACGGACCGTCCGTGTAGGTGTGCGAGCTGATGGCCTTGACCAGGACATCCGCGCCGGCCGACTTGATGGCATTGGTCATGCTGACCTGGTTTCCCCAGCCTTCAGACTCGCAGCACACAATGCCGAGCGAGTCTGTCAGGTTGCGCGCCTCGATGGTCGCGTGCAGCAGCTTGATAAAGTCGGCTGCCTGAGCACCGGTCGCGCCCATGGATGCATAACTGGCACTGAACTCGGGCTCGTTGAGGAATCCCAGGTGCGACACAGTGACGCCCGCATCCTTGTAGAAGCCGACGTAGGCCAAGAGGTAGTCTGCATACGCCTGCTTCCAGTCGGCTGCGATCGAGCCGCCGTTGGCCTCGTTGCCGTTTGTCTTCATGTACCCCGGGGCGCTCCAGGCATCGGCATAGATGTTGCGCACGCCGTACGTCTTGTAAGCTTCTTGGCTGACAAACAGCTGGCCCGAGTCCTTGCCATCGAACTGGTACTGCGGTGTGGCCTTTGGGCCGCCCGGGTTCTTTGGTGCAAAGGTGTTCATGTGGTCGGAGCTCGAATCGGGAGACGAGCCGATGCCGTTGCGCAAGATGGAGAAACCAGCACCCGTTGTTGTGTTGAACAGCAGGTCAAGCAGCTGGCGCTGCTTGTCGGCATCCTTCATGTTGGTGATGAGATTGGCGCGCTGAAAGGCCAGACTGAAGCCGAAGCCGTCCATCTTCTGGTACGTCGTGTCGGGGTTGACGGCCAGTGTCGTTGTGCCGCCGGCGCCGCCTTGTCGCGGGTCCAACGCGTTGACGGTCTCATCGGTAGGGCTGGCAAGACAACCTACCGCTGATGCCAAAACGATGCGTGCGAATCTCATGTTGCTTGTATGGATCTTTATCTCTTCTTCGTTTTCAATCTCCTTCAATGGAATATGCCCGTATTCTTCTTTAGAAAATGGATACTCTCGACTATCCCGATCTGGGACCTAGAAACACAGACTGCGTGTTCAGTCACGCCCAGCTGCTCCGGCTATTCGCTTTATTACCGGCAGCTGTCATATGGATGAGTACAGGCGAGTTTGATTATTTCATTTGAGAACATATTATACCAGCATATGAATTAGCAGCCGTGAGTTATCATTATATACTAGCTATTACAAAATCGAGGCGGGATATGAAATCGTAAAAGGAGCAGCGGATAAATTGGGGAGACGCGAGCAAGGGAGATGAACCACCATCTCATTCTGGATGAAGGGACCCCAAGTCAGTTTACCCAGGGAAACGTTACCACCCCGAGAGATGCAGAAAATGGCGAAAATAAAAATACAGAACCAAAAAACAAAAGCCTATCACAAGGTTGTCTGCGCCATTGGGTCATAGTATGTTGGTGCTGCAATGTTTGGGCTCATAAACGACTCCCATGCAGGCACATTGTAGAGATTGACAAGCGCATGGCCCTCAACAGAGGCTATATAGTCCATGGCCGCATTGGTGAAGCCCACGGCAGGCTCGGCACTGGCAGGCATTGTGGAACTAAACGACACCTCCCCCGAAACCATGTCGGCGGTGCTTGTATTGCTCATGCCCATCATGGTCGGCGTTACCGCCGGCATGCTGCCCATTGATACGGCAGCACTATAAGGGTGGTGAGTGTAATTCGAGTGAGGGTGAGGATGAGAATGAGGATGCGGGTGTGCAGTCACGGCATGTGCCATGGCCGGCATATTGCAGGCGACCGAGTGGGGAGGGGCCGTGACGGGGTGAGCAGAGGCATTGGGAGTCTTTGGCGGCTTGGAAGGACTGGGGGGCTTCAGCTTGAGAAGGCTGCTGGGAGCAACTTCGGCGTTTGAGGTGGAGGGCGACGAAGTGGCCGACGTATGCATCGGCGGCGGGTGCTCGGCGGCTGAATGAAGTGTGGCAAAGGAAGACGGCCCCAGACCGAGACTGGCTGCTGCTGCAGTGCTATGCATGTAGGTATCGAAGCCGGAGCCGGAGCCGGAACCGGAGCTAGAACCGCCGCTCCGGCTACTGCTGCTAACGTTGTTGCTGTTTCTGTTGCTGCTGCTATTATTAAAAGGCAGTCTATCTCGCCCATTGACTGTCTGCACGGTGGACGCGTCGCTGGCATCCTTGGTCGGCATGGCTGTTGGGTACAGGTAGCCCCACTGCTCTTTGGGACGAGAGGGTTCTAGCTGTGCATGTGCATGTGCGTGTGCATGTGCCGCCGAGGCTTTGGCGGGCTCGGGCGGGCTCACGCTCGGCTGTGTGCTGTACTGCCGGCTGACCGACTCGAGCCGGGATGTCAGGTCTTCGAGCCGGCGCTCCAGCTCGGCTACCCGGGTCGGCTGCTTTGCTTTTGCTTTTGACCTTTGCTGGGATCTGACCGAGTGGCTGGACTGGATGTGCATAGATTGGTGCATGCCCATGCCGGAGAGACTCGGATTATGCACAGACGAGCGTGGCGGTGCTCTATTCATACCGGGAAGACCGGCCATGCTAGCGATGCCGCTCAGGCTGCTACCAGTGCGCCGGCGCCGGGGCGGGGCCGGCGTCTGTAGGCCACACGACTTGTTTAGACGGTGGCATCTTTCGTGTTAGATATTTTTGTTTAATATTTTATATAATACATTCACCAAAAGTAACAACCAAAGCAACACACCTTTCACAGATATTAGGGACAGGGCCAGGGATGCAACGGCTCTTTGCTTTGGCACATGTCGAACAGGCTCTGGGGCCCTTGTTTCTTATGGGCGGCGCGAGCATTGTATGCCCTGGGTGTGGTGGATATATGTTCATGGGTGAGTGTGATTGTTAACGAGGATGCTGACGAGGATGTCGATGAAGGAGTAGATAAGGGAGTGGAAGGAAGAGCAAGTGGGGGACTGCGGGAACTTGGGAGTATGAGGAGTGATCTTGTGGTGTCAATAAGTAGAAGACGTCAAGCCCGAGCAATGATGTCGGAACAGCGTGACAGGAGAGACGGGGCGTATATATGTGTAGGTGCTGGTGTATTCATATGGAGATTCTGAAGGCCGGGAATTGCACTGTGAACGCGAGCTATGCATGTATTCAAGCCTCCCAATTACCAGTGCGTCTGGAACATGGAGTACGATGTTCGGCTGAAGCCAGAAAGTAAAAGTCAATGGGTAGCGAAACTGACGAGAAACAAAACGATAAGAAACAGTGAAGAATACTGCCACAACTGTGACGGGCAAAACGAAACAGCAACGCAATATTAAAGGTAATATAGTTTAAGACGTATCAAGTAGGAGGTTGAGTAGAGGCCAGTTGGCTCGGCCTCGTTCTTCATTGTCTGAATTAGGCCATGGAGACGAGAATCACTGATCGACGGCGATGATCTAGCATGCTGGTTAGCGACCGTCAAGGTGGTCGAGATGGCTGAGACGTGGCACGGGTGATGTTCACAAAACAACGTGCTGCTAGTGCTTTGACTGTGCGTGGCACTGATATGGGAGGACTGCCACAGACGGAGGTGTGAAAGGCCTCATTGGGAGACGTAGCAGCAGCCCCAGGAGTTGCAGGAGAGAAAGAGTCGGATGTGTGGGGAGAAGAGAAAAAAAAGAGGCAGCGGCCAAAAGAGGAGTGGGGTTGTAGAGGAGGAGGAGGACGAAGGATGAGCTCGTCCCAAAGAGGAAGACGAGAGCAGGGGCAGCAACATATCGAGATGGATCGAGAAAGATCTGCACTGGAAACACGAAGGGGACTGGGCTCGAAGACAGTAGTGTGTAGTGGTGTGATAGATAACAACTCGATGGATCAGACGAGTCATGGATCATGGGGAAGAGGGTGCTGCTGCTGAGACGAAATGCCCTTGTGTCCTTATTCCTTTTGTGATTGCTGTGCATGAGGCGTGCATCATGCAGTATGCAGGTGGCCGGCAAGGCCGATGAGAGGCACAAGGCACTCATCAGCCATGGCCACGATATCGAGCACGCGGCGACATAATAACATTAGAACCGCCGCGTGGGTGGGAGTAGGGGTGCCTCGAGACTGGATAGCGTCAAGAGATGCGCGGCGTTTCTCTATTGCGAAAATAATTACTTGGAGATGATAAAAGGCGGCGAAAGAAATGAACGTGCGAAAGCGGCCAAGTGAAGGATCATTAGCTAGCTCTCAGACTCTGCACGAAGAGATTAGCAGAGTGAGGCACCGGAGATAGCCGTCAGGTATGTAGCGACCCAATTTTGAACAGGAAGTGAGGACGGACAAGTCATTCCGGGGCCAGTTAGCGGTTATGCAGGCAAACAGTAATTGCAGATAACATTAGAAAAAAGGCCAAACCAAAGATCAGATGAAATATAAATCAAAGATCAGGTTAGAGGCAGTTTCGAGATGTTCCAAGACGGAAAAAGAGTAAAACAATACGCCTCGAAGGAGACAAGGCATCACAACGGCACAAGCGGTTGCTAGTTAGCGCGCACACTGTTTTCTATTTGTCTTATTAGACAATGCACAATGCAATTATGAAATAAGAATAAAAAGCATACCCAGAAAACCGGGATGAACAACTGACTGGTGAGCTGTGAACTGACGTCCTGGTAAGGCTCCGACGGAGACGGAGCAAATAAAGTGGATACTATACAGTTGGGCCGTGTCCGATTGGCACTGTTGTTAACAATTGCTGTTATCAACTTGTTATCAACTGCTGTTATCAACTGTCCGTTATGGACGGATATTGTCTAACATGTGATTGGCCAGCTGCCCACAAGTGCTTGTTTTTGTCTTATATCTTCCTGCTCTACCCAGACTGCTGGGAACTGTGAAACGCAGTAGGAGCGAGTTCTGCAAGCTTTTGCCCGCAGCGAATATTTCAAAGTGTGAGCTACAGTGTGTACAATTATTTTCAGCTGTGCTTAAATGAGGCGGAATTATGGGCTAGCCGTGCCGTGTTAGTTGCCTGTACTCCATATAGCGTGGCCGCGAAATGGAATAACTACCCCAGCACGCTGTAAGGCTACGTATGTATGTATGTAAGATATGTAAGATACATGATCACTGCGACGTTGGCTGTCGGGGATTTCGGCTGCTTATCTTTTTTTGCTGTAGAGTAGATGGAGAAGCCGGGGCAGTATTTGGTAATATCAATGATTGCTGCAGTGTGCACCGACTCTCGTAGTCCATGATTCAGAGATCGACGCACCCGACAGGGGCCAAAACCCAAGGCGGAGGAACAGTGCGGGTTGGCTGGATGCTGGGGAGGTTGCAGGTAGAGAGAGGTATGTATGTACATAATTCTGTGGAAAAAGTACCACAAAAGAGTCGCTGCGGCAGCAAGACGAAAAGCAATATCAATCAAGCTTTCAAGAAGGACGGGCAGCTGCAAAGCACAAAGCCAGAGCTCCGAAGAGCTGCACAAACCTAATTGAAATCCAGAAAAAGAAAGCTATGTATTCGGTCATTATATAGAGTTGGCGCACCGAAGAAGGACTTCGGCGTAAAACATTGAAAAGCAAACAGAATTCGTGCAGTGGTGAGCTCTGGCACTAATACGTCTTTCGCGCTCTCATCTGACACCACATAGCACCCATGAAGCACATCATCACGTCCCGGAGAAAGGAGAGCGGGTATGGAGCGGTCTATAACACCAGTATCTTAATCTGTCTAATCCAAACACCTAACAATGAAACTCTACGAGAACACATCTTACGTTCCGAAACGCGGGAAGGCTGCCATGATCGACAGCGTGCAGGAGGGTAAACAGACGGCCCGGTTGACGGTGTGTGGTAATGATGGACGGGCATGAGATAAAACGTCAATACCGATGATTACGGCCAGCCTTCTTGGGGCGACACTTTGATACCACTGAAAGCAACACGATCCTTTACTGCACGTGCGTGTTTATATCATCAATTCGGGCCGATATGGCTGGCTGATGCACTGTACCTGCTTTCTTCTTTCTCGCTCGGTATTGCATTGTTCGGTTGTTTGTCTCCCAGCCGCCTGGCCGATAATTATGAGAGAGTGAAGGACTCCGTTTGTTTTAGCCTCTTCCAGCTCTATCTGTCGTCTTGATTGCACACGCTTGCACGGATCACACACACCCGACGCGATAGGTTCAACCATCCCGGGATAAGCTAGAGATATACGCTTGGGCCAGATTTGGATATACAGAGTAGGGTAGACAGACAAGAAGGCAACGAGACGGCGGCGATCGTAATCGCCGCCCGCACATTCTCCGTCGTGCATGGCGTATGTGTCCTGCATGCGGCAGACTCTACTACGACATGTGCAGCGGCAGACAGGCAGCGGAAGCACAGATGCAAGCCAGGCACATAATTATTGCGTACATAAGGCATACTTTATGATAGAATATACCAGACGGAGAGAAACAGCCCCTGCAGACCACTTGTTTATTCATAGATAGGCGGACATTTAGACGTGGTGATGTTATCATTTCTTTCTTTCCCGCCCGTGATATTTCATTAATTATCTGCCATGCTCGTCTGGGACAATAACGGCAGGCATTCAACGTGCGAGTAGGCCTGTTTCCTCTTTAGGATAGAACCGAACCGGCAATACTCACTCCTCCGCATTCACTACCGACGACCAAAGCGTCAATGATTGGCAAGCTGGTGTCTTTTGTGCCGTACTCAGCCCAGGCGACGGAGGAAATCTCTCTACCATGTAGCATGTATCGTGCGGCGTGGCAGTCAAGACGACTCGTACGATTTGCTTTGTGCCGCTGTCTGTAAACGGCAGACTCGATCCTGCCGCTGCTGCTGCTTTCCTTTTGGTGGCGGACCTTTTCTGCTCGACTGCATTATTCTACATCCAGAGATGCAGCAGCTGCCGGTGAGGGACGTTAGTTTGGGCACAGTACTTCCCGCCTCTTTGGGGCGTCTTCCCTGCAGCCCACTTCCCAACTTGTATAAAGTAGCGAATGCGAGATGCGAGGCTCCTTGCTAGTGGTGAGATGCGATAAGTGCAAAACCGTTGAGGAGGATCAAGTGCAAGCTACTGTAGGTCTAGACAAATGGGGGCCAAGGCCTTACCACGAAACCTTAAATCGATAGCCATGCAGGATGGACATGTAAAAACACCCAGACATCAAGCTGATGTCTGCCACACCTTGCACGTTGAAACAGGAAAGACAACACTGGTGAGACACCCGACTTACAGACTTGCCCAAAAGCAGGCGACTGGTCTTCGTATAAACACGGAGTCTCGATATCAACAAGACTATAACACGCACGATATAGGCAGCAGCAGAGCTAACAATGGCAAAAGTATAGTAGCATGGAAAGAAAGGACTCAAATGCTGTCCAGACTGTGATATTGTATTTGGTCATTTGGCCATTGGCCGGGGCCGTCGATCTCCGATGGAGATCCAAAAACCTTGTAAACTATAAACAATATCCTCCGTGCTTCACTTGATCTACACTTGATCTTTGTGGTCTGAGTTCACTCAAGAAAAAAAATAAATAGATGTATAAAAAAGGGCCGACAAGAGATAAAACAGACTTTGGCTCCCGGGCCACCTAGGGCACCGTGGCAGGTCTGGATCCTGGGTCACTTTGGTAAGACGAATGGTAAAGTTGGGGTTGGGGGTGTACGTAGTCTCTGCCCGAAAGCTAAAAGACCAGGCCGGGGCGATAGAGCCTGCAGTACGAGCTTCTACCGCCAGCCAGGTTCAAGCTTGAACCTGAAATTCAGGCCTAAGCAGTGGCAACAGCCTCGCGCTCCAGGAGAGCCTCAGTCACGCCAGTCGACGGGACCGAGCTCTGCTGGAGCTCCTGCACAGCCTCGGCAATGCCCAGCTGCTCGTTTGTCCAAAGTGGCGTGTTCTCTGCGGCGGGGGGCGCGCCAACGCCCAGGAAGCCGCCAGGCACCTCCTTGGCCCAGTCCGACGTACGGCGTAGGCCGAGGGTCGTCCAGATCGAGTCGACGGCGTGCACAAGGCGGTCGCGGAACTCCTTGGTGTGGCCGGGGGTGGGGGTGATGCGCAGGCGTTCCTGGCCAACGGGGACCGTGGGGTAGTTGATCGACTGCACGTAAATCTGGTGGTCCAGCAGCAGCATATCGGATGCCTGCTTGGCCAGCTCAGCGTTGCCCACAAGAATGGGCACAATGTGCGACGGGTTGGGGATGACGGGGATGTCGTGGGCCGTCAGGCTCTCCTTGACAGCGCGCGTGTGGAGCTGCTGCAGACGACGGTCGCCTGCATACTCCATCTGGTACTCAATGGCGGCGCGTGCACCGGCCATGGTGGCGGGAGGAAGAGACGTGGTAAAGATGAAACCGGGGGCAAGCGAGCGGATCATGTCCACGAGCTTTGTGCTGCCGGCAATGTAGCCACCGACGCAGCCGTAAGCCTTGCCCAGAGTACCGGTGATAATGTCGATGCGGTCCATGATGGAACCGCTGGGGCGGCCCTCGCGGTGAGCCTCGTAGTCCAGGTGCTCGGCAACACCGGCACCGTGCGGGCCGTACATGCCGACGGCGTGCACCTCATCCAAAAAGGTGATGGCGCCGTACTTGTCCGCAAGGTCGCAGATGGCCTCAATGGGACCGATAGAACCACACATGCTGTACACAGACTCGAAGGCGATAATCTTGGGGACGCCCAGGGGCAGCGAGGCAAGCTTGGCCTCGAGATCCTCAAGATCGTTGTGGCGGAACACAATCTTCTGGGTACCCGAGTGACGGATGCCCTGGATCATGGAGGCGTGGTTTAGGCTGTCTGACAGAATGACACAGCCCGGCATCTTGCTGCCGAGCGTGGCCAGCGTTGCGTCGTTGGCGACATAGCACGAGCTGAAGACCAGCGCGGCCTCCTTGGCGTGCAGACGCGCAACCGTCTCCTCCAGTTGAACGGCGTGCTGGTTGTGGCCCGAGATGTTACGGGTACCACCGGCACCGGCACCGTACTCGTCGAGCGTCTCGTGCATGGTCTGCAGAACCTTGGAGTTGCGGCCCATGCCGAGGTAGTCGTTGGCGCACCACACAGTGACGCGGTCCTCTTTGTCGGCCATGTGGGCGCGCGGGAAATCCTTGGCGAGGCGGTTGATGTTGTTGAAGTAGCGGTACGACTTGTCCTTGTGCTTCTTCTGGAGCTCGGCCTCGTAGTAGCTCTCGTAGTCAAACTTGGCCTGCTGGTTGGCCGGAGCGGCGTTCTTGCTGGTCTTGGGCGCCTTGCCTGCGGCAGGGGCACCGGGAGGGGCTACAACCAGGTTAGCAGGTGCTCAACAATCAATCAGATCAATAAACGATCAGCAGACGACCAGTTTACCACCACAATTCTCCTTCACATACCCTTATCACTAAAAATGGGACCATCGACGGCACGCGCCTCCTGCGACCGGCTGGAGTGCAGACGAGCAGTACGGGCGGCAGTGGCCGTAGCCGACGCGCGGGGAGAAGGGCGGACGGGGCAGCCGTGGGCGCTGGCAGCAGAAGCAGTGCCGGGGACGGGGCGGGCCGAGGTCGAGAATGCGACAGACAGCGAAGCAGCGACGCCGCGGACACCCATGCCGCTGACACGGCCAGTGCCCACGCGGGTGGCCTGCACAGCCATGGCCTTGCCCATCACGGGGCAGCGGTGGGCCAGCAGCTGCAGCTTGGACAGTGCGCTGCCGCACGGGGAGGAGGCGACCAGGGCAGACTCGACGGCCGGGCTAGCCTCGATGGCGAGCGTAGAGCCCTCGAGGGCAGCACCGGAAGACGAGCGGGAGGCGGTCGAAAGGGCCCGGAGAGTGGCCGGCGAGGCCTTCTTCAGGAACGGGCACACGGCCTTGGACTGGCGGAGAACGGCGTCCATGGTGTTTGGTTTCAGTTTTGATTTATTTTTATTGAAATTGAAGCCGGGTCGCAGAAGAATTGTAGATGACGAAACCGGGGTGGAACAGTCTTGGTCGACGAATTTGGTGGCGAATAAGGCAAGGGAAAAACGAATTGGTCGCAAGAGCGCAAGGAAAGAAGGTCGAACCAACGGGGCACGGCGTAGATATAGTCGGTGATGACTTGGGAGGTGAGGGTTGTAGGGAGAAGGGAAACGGAACGACGAAAGAGGAAAAAAGAAAGAGCAGATGAAGTAGGAAGGAACTACCGAGTACGTACTGTCAACGGTGGTGGCAAAAGTGGCAGGGACGTCCGAAACGGAAGGGACAGGACACTGGACAGACACTGGTGAAAAATAGAGTGATAAGGAAAAACTAGCGCAGAGGGATTGGAGATACAGGGCTCAAAAGCCGAAGAATTGGGGCAGCTTGCGCTAGCGTTTACAGAGGACAAGAGAACAATGAGCCCAGTGCATGGTGCTGGATTACATAATCATTGCTGAAACGGTACTGTACACGCCTTCATGCACTGAAATGCACTAAATGCGCTGAAAATGCAAAGCAAACCTGATGAAATCTAACCGATATGAAGCAACAATGACACGACAGACGCGCGTGTTTCCAAAGAGGGCCAATGCCGTGAGACGTAGCAGACATGGTCTTACAGCAGCGAAATAGAGTAATAACATAACAACTAATATAATGCAATAAACAAGAGAAACAACGAGAAGCCCTTGTCGGCCCCCGTTGTGGGTTTGACGCGGCCTGGAAGTTCGGTTCATGAGCGGATAATGGGATGACTGGATTCAAACTGTAATATCACCTAGCTCTGGACCTAGCAGCGTTGGTTTGTACATATTTACAGAGAAGCGCACACGGCGTGCACCAAGCGGGTCGCCGAGCAGAGACCGAGACCGTCAATGTGCGACGACACTGCGACTTCGGGCTCTGGGCTCCGACAAGCTGAGACCAGCCAGTCAATGGGCGTTGAGGGATAGAAAGTCCCCAGATTTGTATGTGTATATATTGGCGGTTCGTGGTTCGTGGGTCGTAAGCCATGCTGTGTGGTTCGCGATTCTCGTTCTTTGATTTTATATATACATATATATATAGTGCTGCTGTGCGCGTATGCAGGGTGCTCGGCCCAGGGCACTCACCGTCTCGGCATTCGGAGACATGACTAGTAAGAGCTACTACATACTGGGCACACCTGTAACAAGACAGAATACAAAGGCAATGTCAATCGGTCAAAGAGAGCCAAGATAGAGGCGGACAACCAGCCTTCGCGGCCAGTCATGAGGTGTTCCCCGCACGGCTTGTCGTTCCTGTGACTGGGAGATGCATGCATGCAAGCAGGAGAATAGGGAAGACCGCAGAGCCATTACAACGGTATTCGCTTCGTCGTTGTCTGTCTTTTCTGTCCTTTTTTCCTTTTCAAAGCACGGCCGGGTATTCGCCAGCGACTCGTGCGATGGGCCCGCTTTGTACTAGTGGTCAGCATTTTATGCGCATTATGATTGGACCAGACTTCACTGGACCCATTCATTCTCATCATATAATTAATCAGTCGCAGGAAGTCAAAATGAACGATGACTCTTTGATTGCTGCACGGTGACCTTGGTATCTGACTCGGTTCTTGTTTGGTGATTCCAAACATCAGGCATAAGTGCTTACTTGGGGTTTGATTGATTTCAAACAACAAAATCGTTTTCTAGCGTGAGTGGGAGGTTTTCGTTAAGATTGGGGTTTATAGGCAGCGAAAAGAAGATGAAAAGAGAAAATAACTTGGGAAACATCTGGAATAATTAGACATTAATTCGACAAGTCAGATCAAATAAGCTTCAAAGCTACCGTGATTTGAAATGCCGGCGAGGCCGCGCTAAAAAATCGGATGAGCAGCGTGGTATGGACGGAAACAAATCTACGATGTCATGCTTCATGGCCGGCCGGATGAATAGACAAATATTGCGGTGGCCGTGTACGAGCCGATATGTCATTGTTATGTGAGATCATTTACATGACTGGGTATTGAAGAAGAGTCAAAGACGCCGGAGAATGAAACCGAGAAACAGACGCTTCCCAAACCACCGCGTCCCCAGAATACAGCCAACTCCCGGACGTGAAAACAAGCAGAAAAAACAGAAAATGGAGAAGAAGTGATACAGTAGACAGAAGGCAGAAAAAACAGATGGTGCCGACGATAATCCATCTTGGAAAACATTGATGCTCTGATAGCTATTAAAATAGAGAATAAGACGATGATGTAGAGAAAAAGAAAGCAATAGGGGTTGAGAAGGAGAGGGAGAAGAGAAGAAATATGGTCGTGATAGGGCCGAGTAAACACGGCAGATCTCAGTCATCAAGCACAAAGGGGTCGTTGGCAGTGTTGCCTTGACTCGGATTGGGCGGTGGGAGGATCTTCGGCCTGCTTTCCGTAGCCCCATGTCCGTGCTGCTGCCGCTGGCCGGGTTGTTGGCTGCTCTGCTGGCTGCTGTTCTGTGGATTGCCTTGCGCCTGATGCCTGCGCTGCTGCAGTCGCTGCCGCTCGTCTGCCTCCAGCATCTCCCGAGCAATCTGCGCCTTGGTCTTACGAGGCGCCTGCTCTCCTAGAGAGGGGGAGCCTTGGCCATGGCCTTGTACACGACCATGTCCTTGTCCTGGGCTGTGTGCTGGTGTGCTCGGCCCGCCTCCGTGCAGGCGGCGTTCTTTCCGCTGGCGTCGCCTGATGACCTCGCTCATAGCAAGCTGATCGCGCGAGGGGCCAGGGGAGGAGCTGGCACTGGCGCTGGCACTGGCACTGGCACTGGCACTGGCAGTGGCAGTGGCACTTTGGGCGCTGCCATTCCTTAGCGACTGTTGAAAGCGTTTGCGCGCGTCCTTGAATCCGCTTGAAATTGTGGACAGAGCTGGCTCCTGCCACTGGAACGGAACGTTGAGCCCCCCATCGGGGCCGTCAGGTGTGTTCCGCGCTGCAGAAGTAGAAATAGAAGCTGCGGGGATGTCTCGGATGCTGATGCCATGAGAATCCCGCGCCTCAGCCTTTGGGTGTTGATGGGGCTGATGGGGTTGGTGAGAGCTGGGTCCATGCGCAGGCAAGCTGAATGGGTTTCTTGGCCTGCCTGCACGCTGAATGTTTCCAGCAGCGATACGCGGGCCAGGCCCTGGCGGCCCGCGTTGGTGTATGTCGACAATTGCTGCAGCCTCTTTCTTAGGAGAGTCGAGCGTCAGCCACCTGCGCACGGCCATCTTGTCCACCACCAAATGGTTCGCCACGAGACCATCACGGATCGCAAGCCGCACATACCGAGCCAAGAACTCTCTCTGGAGGTCCACATTATCTGGGAAATCTGGCAGCAATGCGGCGATGTTTTCCCGTTCAAGGGAGCTGATGACAGACATGGCCTTGTCGTGCGACCGGAGGACATCGCCCTGATAGGACAGGAGCGACGGTGCTGCACCCTCGAGCATCTTCATCATGAGTAGTCTTTGTAGGACCTGATAGTTTCCAAATAGCTGTCTCGACGGCGAATACACACTCATGTACTTGAATTCGCAGGGCTGGCCCCCCAAGTACGCATC
Source organism: Ophiostoma australiae (assembly GCA_022392945.1). Lineage (NCBI taxonomy): Eukaryota > Fungi > Ascomycota > Sordariomycetes > Ophiostomatales > Ophiostomataceae > Ophiostoma > Ophiostoma australiae. Next base: position 202,527 of record JAKRGJ010000012.1, read on the forward strand.
GAGCTCCTGCATGGCTTGGTGCAAGCTCGAGAGGTAGGAGCTCTCCTCGGCGTGACTCATTGTCGCAAGCCGTGCCGGCTCGGCAATGCCATAGACGACAGCCTCGAGAAACACCGCATCGCTGCTGACACTTTGTTTGAGTCGAGCCCACTGGGAACTAGCCGGCAGGCCCGACAGCTTAAAGTGCTTTTTGATGCTGTCCACCACGACATCGGCAATACACGCCGCAATCTGCAGAGACGGCTGGATCTGTGTTGGAATTGCACCAGACGCGAGTCTCCTAGTAATCTCGTCGCGCAAGTCACTGTCAGATGCCATCAGTCCGCTGCCGGTAAGTGAAAAGGCTGCTTTTGGCCTGGGCCGTGCAGGTTTCGATGACAGCACTGTCGATGGCACCGTGGATGGCACTGTCGATGGCACTACCGGTGGGGAGGCGATTGGACGGGCCGCTGCTTGCAAGCCGGGAGCGACATTGGTAGTCGTGGCTTGCGTGGGAATCTGCATAGGCATAGGCGTAGACGGCACCACTCTCGGAGCTGGCAGCTGAGACGGCGCTGGCATAGATGGCTGGCCGTGGTGCGCGTTATTGAGCATCGCGTACTGGGACATAAGAGGATACTGCGGTGTGCCCAGCGACATTGGCAGACGGGCACCGCTCGCGGCAGCAGTCGCGGCAGAAGCAGACGGGGCAAAGTTGGCACCATCGACGTGCATACGCTCAATCGAGGTCGACGCAGCTGCAGCTGCTGCTTCGGCATCGCCTGCCGCTGCAACAGCCATGGCTCCCACCTGGCCGCTGTACTTGTGCCGCCGCTTGTTCATAATGACCATCGTGGCTGCTTCGCTCAGCTCCTCGGCTGTGAGCGTGGCCTCGGGCTCCTCCTGCTCAAACGTATCCGTCGACACAATTCTGGCAATGCGCCCCTTGGACGCCGAATCGCCCGCCAGCAGGGCATTGAGCACAACATCGCGGCCGCGGAAGTCGGCCTGGAGGTGTTGATTGATGGGCACCTTGACGGGGTCTTTTACGTAGTTGCGCATCTGGTCGGCCCATGCCGAGGGGTTCTTCTTGTCAACGACACGCGATGCCAGCTGCGTCTTGAAGACGGCCTGGTCATGCAGCAGCGTCTCGTAGGTGCCGTCGACAATGAGCCAGTAGACGTAGACGTTCTTCTGCTGGCCAATGCGGAACGCGCGGCCAATGGCCTGCTGCTCGTGCATGGGATTCCATCGAAAGTCAAAGATGACCACGCGGTTGGCACCCTGGATGTTGAGGCCGACGCCGCCGGCCGTCGTGGAAATGAGATACACATCGTCGGTGCCTGCATTGAACTCTTTGACCATGGCCTGGCGCTTCCCGACCGCCGTGTCGCCATCGAGGCGCGAAAACTGGCGATGTTGACGGCGGAACTCGGTCTCGAGGTAGTCCAGCACATTGCGGCTTTGAGAAAAGACAAGCACCTTCTCCTTGATGCGGCGCGCCTCGTTGAGGATGCCACACAAAACAGTCATCTTGGATGAATATGCAATGTTGTTGAGGCTGCGTGTCAGTGCCGCCCCGTCTACGAAGCTACGAGCGGCGTCGCCGGCTGTGCCAAGGGTCGCATCCGTCAGCGATTGGAGAAGCCTGGTGACAACAGGCTCGGGCAGAGAGGACTTGCGAGATTTAGCATCCCTAGCACCGCCGGCATGGTCCGTTTTCATCTCTTCAAGACGCGTTTTCAGGATCATGGGGTGTGCCAGCAGCAGAGTGACATTGACCATAAAGTTCCAAAGCTGGATCGTGGTTGTGATGCCCTCGAGTGATGAGTGGTGCCGCAAGACTTCCATGAAGGCCTTGTACACGCTGAGCTGGACGTCGGTGAGGGGCAGGTACAGAATAAACTCGCGCTTTTCCGGCAGCTCGCCCTTGAGCGTGGCCACGGTGGCGCGGTGGATCTTGGGCGCGACTGTGTCTTTCAGGATCTTGAGCATCTTGTAGGCGCGGCGTTTTTGCGACACCAGACTGTCGCGGTAGAAGCCCTCTTTGATGGGGTTGGCGTAAACGGCAGCAAATTCTCGATGATCGGCCAGATAGTTAGGCGCGACCCAATTGATCATCGAGTGGTACTCGTTTACGGAGTTGGCCAGCGGCGAGCCCGTCATGGCAATGCGTGCAGACGTCCGGAAGCTGGACGTGATGCGGTGGACCTTGGACTTGGGGTTCTTGAGCGCGTGTGCTTCGTCTGCAATCACAATGTTGGGTGTCTCCTGCAGCAGCGTAGCAAGATCTTCGTAGTCGTCGAGCAGCCGCGAGAACATGGGATAGCCCAGAATCAAGGTGCCGCCGCGGTCGGCCCAGGCTCGTACCGTATGGTAGCGAGTATGAAAGTCCATTGTAGCAGCTACATGGAAGCTCTCGCCGAGAATGCCACCCCGAGCCCAGGCCAGAAGCTCGTCCAGCCAGTTCTCGACCAGGCCAGAGGGGCACAAGATGAGTGTTTTGGACTGCCGCAGGTCTTCTGGGATCTGGGATGAGATGCTGCGATCGGGAGACGCGACTGTTTCTGCAATAGCAACAAGCAGTGTGATGACTTGCATCGTCTTTCCCAAGCCCATGGTATGGGCAAGCAGGCAGCCCTGGCGGCTGTCGGACGGCGTGATGATCTGGTTCCACATAAAGCGCACGCCTTCAATCTGGTGGTCGCGGATGTTGCGGCTGATCCAGGAGTTAATGTACACGAATCCGTGGTGATCGTCCTTGGCCAAGTTGACGATGAGCCGTGCCTGGTCGCGCGATATTGTGCCTGATTGCTCGAGGTTCTGGTAGAGGGCCTTCCGCCGCGTCTCGAGATTTTCGTGGCGTGCCTTGTCCTTGTCGCGCAAGTCTTGGGCTCCCTTGTCTCGGCGAACAGGTCGCTTTCGCCTCTTGGAGGGCGACACTTGCTCGTCAATTTCGTCATCAAGTGACTCGTCCATGCTCATAGAGTGGCCGTCGCTCTCGACTTGGACGTCTTCAACTGCTGGGGAGTCCGGCCCTGGAGTTACCAGTGGCATGGCATGGCCAGGCCCTGATCCGGTACCTGCTTCGGCACCTGACTCGGGCTCGGTTTCGAGCTCGGACTCGACACTGGCACTAGAATCGCCTGACATGTTTGAGGCGGCCTCCTTGCCCTTGCCCTTGCCCTTGCCCTTGCCCTTGCCCTTGCCCTTGCCCTTGCCCTTGCCCTTGTCTCTCTTCCCCTCGTAGCCTAGGTAGGGTGCAAGCGTGCGCATCTTAATGCAGAAGCTGCCCAACCGGCCACGGTTGACTAAGATGTTCTTTTTCGTGTCTTCCTTGGTGGGATCAAAGTCGTTGGGACTGACATTGCGGCAAAGGAGAAAGATGAGGAAAAAACGCGTGAACAAAGTACCGTCGTCCTCGGGCCGTTCCTCAGGCACCGGCTCGTCGTCGTCGACCATCAGCTGGTCCTGTTCGCTGGGATCGCGGCTTAGTGTAGGAAGACAATATAGCTGCCAGATGGCCCCGTCGTCAAGGCTGAGGTTGTCAAACAACCGCAACATCTGCTCTTGGCTGGCATCACAGAACAGAGTCAGCAGTAGGCGTGTGACGTCTCGCGCCTTTTCGTGAAAGGCCGCACCCTGTGCTATGATCTCCGGAATGCCCTCGTAGTGGAGAGGAATAGAGTATGGCTCGACCGAGGCTGAAGCGCGGCTGTTTCCAGGATCTGGTGACCGTGCGGGCGTGCTGCTTTTCCCTTGCTCTGCTGAGCGCAAGGCCGGGTGTGGGCGAGCCATAGAAGACATGCCGTCGTCGATAATATCATCGTCGTCGTCGTCGCCATCATCTTCATCGCTATCACCATTGCCGTTATGGGTGCCATTGCCGGACGTGCTGCCCGTTGGCTTGGCATCGTCAACGATAAATTCTCCCATAGGACTGTCATCTAGATCGTCCTCGTCTGACGAGCTTGTGAGGATCTCGTCGTCGCCTTCACCGGCCCTTGTCCGAATGATACGTATTGCCGACCAGTTCCGGGGACGAAGCGGCCGTTCGACTGCCGTCTTGGGGGGTGCAGATGGCAGAGAGTAGAGTCTGGCCTCCCACAGAGCGAGCTGCTTGTCTTCGACACTAGCTTCAAGAACCGACACTTGCCGGCGGAGTTCAGCCTCATTCTTCCACTCAACCTGGGCAATCTCGTCGGCGAGTTTTTTAATGCGCTGCGAGAACCTCTCGGCCTCCCTGCGGGCCATGTCCGTCTTGTATCTTTGCGAGCCAGAGCGACGCGCGGCCTCCCACAGCTGATACTCCTTTTTACGCAGCTTGTTGAGCTTCTTGCTTGTCCACTTTGCCTCAATGCCACGAATAGCATCGGCAATAGTATGGTCAACAACCTCACGGGGAAGGTGCTGCTGCTTTTTCTGCTGCTGGTTCTGCCGCTCGAGCTCTTCTTGCTCCATGGCCTCCCAGGTCTCCGTATCGTAGCCCTCGTCATCAGACTCTCCCAGGGCAGGCAGCACCTGGTCATCCAGGTCCTCGACCCCGGTACTTGTGAGCAGTGCAGTTCCGCCACTGCCATTGCCAGCGACGGCCCCGATAACGACACCGCTGCCGGAGATGTTTTCTGACTGGTAGCGCCCGAGGTTTGGCAATCTCGCACGCTTGGGTCGGAGGAAGCGGCGCAGAATGGTGTCCACCTGGAACCTGCGGCCAGCGGGAATGCGTGCCGGCTTGGCCCAGCCAAAGCCCTCTACGGGAGAGAGGCCGTCGTCGGCATGGCTGGCACCGGGTTCAAGCGGGTCGGATCCTTGCAAAATATCCTCCACTGTGAGCTTCCAATGGCCGAGGTATGCGCCCTCGCGACTCTCCTGCCACGGGCGATCACTGATGGTGTCGAGGAGAGGATTGTAAGTGATCGCGGTAGTGCCCTCGTTGACGTGGCCAATAATGTGGCCAGAGTGTGAGCGGGGGGCAGACGAGACATTGGTCGGTGCAAGCCGTTTGCGCTTCTTTGCAGAGTCGGGGAGCGAGCCTGCTGGTACGTCGGCGTCAACATCCATTGCGGTGGACATGCCGGCATCAGATGATGATGTGCGGAGGCTGTTGGCTGGCCTGTGTGTGCTTTCGAGCTGCGTATCGCCTTGAAGTGGCTGTGCAGCGCCCATCTTGGCAGGGCTTGTGGTCCTGTGTGGTAATATGCGCGGCTGGTTGTTGTTATCAAGGACGTTGAATGGCGGAGGAGAAACGTTATGCTTTGGGCTGCTGGGCCGGGGCTTTTGTGGTGTCTGGAAGTCGTTGATGTTTTTAACGTCGCGCGCCTTCTTCCATGCCTTGTATGCCGGGCTGCGCTCTTGGAAGAGCCGAATGGCCACCCGGAGTGAAGTTTTGTGGGGAATCTTCTTGATGTCGAGGTCCTTGCACAAGGTGTCAAAGGACTCGCGCCCCATCTCATCCTCGTGGGTGAGGAGATCCTGGCCGTCGAGGTCATGCTCCTCAAGCACAGAGGCGAGCTTTACGGGGTCTGGCCATTTCCGCGGTGCTGGGGCTGTCCATGTTCGCTCCTCCGTGCATAGCTCCTTGATGAGGCGTTCGTTCGACCATTCAAAGGGGTCGTCGGGGCTGCTGTGGTCCTCGTGGGAGGCGCCACTATGGCCGTTTTTTGACATGGTTGGAGCACTCCAGAAGTCTGTTCATCTGAGTGAATGACAAACAGTCAGTGAATGAAAGGGGCAAGGCTACGACTGATTTATCAAATGTATATAAAAGAGGGGGAGGGAGGATCATATACTTGAAATATTTCTTATGATGCATCGGGGAGTTGTATTGAATGGAAAGACTTACTCGAGAGTACATCTGGGGAGTGTGAACTGGCGTATCTATGCTCTAAATATAAGATCTGAAGATGAGTGTACATCTGCCGTTGTCAGGGCATCCAACATCAAGGCGTCGAGATCGAAGTTGATGAAAAAGTGATGCTCAGATGAGATGACCTTGGCCTGCAGCTGTACCTGCGGTATCTACCCCTTGGGAGCCGGAATATGACCGGGTTGGGTAAGAAACACTAGCAGCTTCTGCGCTGGCCCGAAATATGCAGTGGCCGAGAGACGGTATTCGTGTGAATGAATGCTCATCGAAGTCGAGGAGCGTTTGCAGAGCTGGATGCGCGCGCGATGCAGGTGGGTCTCCGTATGGTGTAGTCTCTGTGAAAGTGCTGCTCTAAACTGGACGAACTTTCAGCAGCACTTTCCCTTTCCAACAATGCTAAAGTGGCCCACCAGAGTCCCCCAAAATTATGGAAACGCGTTTGCCGTTGAGAAGCACGTCCCCCATTTTCCTCATATAGCACAAAAACGGTAGATAGTGGAGTATATGATGACTAAGCACTCGTAAAGCCATCTCATCGCAACACTCTCTGTGCGGCATCATTTCAAATTGATATGCGGTTATGTGTTTGTCTGAAATGTTGATATCGTTGATACTGCTATTTACTACCGTACTTAGTCCTTGTGTCGCCGCTGTCACAGTGTCAGCCTTCACTCAACGAGCATTACTTCTCCATCCCAATGCTTAGTCAGCCCATTTGTTAAATTTTGAAGAATTTCCAGCTTGTCTAAGTTTAATATTTCAATGCATATCAATAAAATGCCTTCTTAACCTCTTGAGACATAGCTAGGTCCGGACCGGACCTTCTTCTTCATCGGACGGTGGGTGTAGATAGTGGTGTTACCGTTCTGGTCTGGAGGTGTAGAAAGTCCACCAAACTACAGTGCACCAAAATAGCCAAAACACACTACAGTGCACCCAAATATCCGCCTACACTGCTAGCTAACAAAAGACGCAATCGTCCCGCACGAAGACGCTTTGTAATATGTAATGCGCCGGCTAGGTTTTCTGCGGTTGTCGGTGATTCCGTAAGCATAGACATTGCGCTTACAGCCGATTGAAGCGTTACATCTTTCTTATTGATATGATTTCTCATTCTCTGACAGCACTATAACCTGCCAAGGACATCCCGCAACCAAAGGAGCACGGTTAGTACATACACACATAGTTTCCACCCCCCGGAAGACTACCCCTCCCGGCCCCCGTCTTCTGTCTTCCGTCTCCGCCCCGCCTCCGGTCCTCGCCCGACCACAACGACATCGTCGCTGACAACCAGCAGTCACAATGGCTTCATACCCGCCCACTATTGATGATGCCGAGCGGCAACGGCTAGAGCAGGTAGTCAAGGACTGGAGCATGGCCAATGGCCTGGCTGTGCGGCCGCCCGTGCCTGTGACGACAGCTGTGGCATCGACCGACGCCGAGCTTGCGCCAACACTGGCCATGCCGGTCCCGGTCACACTGTTCCCCAGCGCATTCCCCAAGTCGTGCTTTGAGGAGGCACAGTCGCTGTTGTCGGCGTACAACGAGCTGTACATGAACATCTCTGACGACGAAGAGTTTCTCGGCCAGATTGTCGCAGAGTGAGTCTTTTATAAAATTCTATAAAGCTGTTTACATCGTTGCTAACGATAAACTACAGAGTGGCTGGAGGCGATGAGTTCACGGCCAAGCTGTGGGAGATTCACCAGCGCGTAAAGAAGGACGGCTACGTCCAGGTATGTGGCATGTCCCATTGCTTATGCTGAGGAAGGGGTGAGACATTTGACAGACATCTGACCGTTCTAGAAACACTCTCTCGGCATCTTCCGGTCGGACTACCTCGTTCACCAAGAGACAGCGTCCGACGGAAAGCCTCACCTGCAGATCAAGCAGGTCGAGTTCAACACGATCGCAGCGTCGTTTGGCGGCCTGTCGGAGAGAACATCCAAGCTGCACAAGTTCTTGGCCGCCACCGAGTACCCCCTGCTGCAGTCGTCGCCGCAGGCCGCATACGATCTGCCTCCCAACGAGAGCAGCCGCGAGCTGGGCGCATCCATCCAGGACGCCTTTGAGGTCTACGGCCGCACCGAGCCGAGCGCCAACGGCTTCCCCCGGTGTGTCGTGATCCTGACGCAGGACGGCGAGCGCAACGTCTTTGACCAGCGGCACATCGAGTACGCCGTCGACGCGCCCGTGTTCCGCGTTCCCTTTAGCGAGGCCCTGCAGCACACCTCGGTCGCCGACACGCCAAAGCGCGAGCTGCTCTACAGCCACCTCGGCCGCACGACGTTCGAGGTCGCCGTCGTCTACATGCGCTGCGGCTACGACCCCTCCGACTACCCCTCCGAGGCGGCCTGGGAGGCGCGCTACCAGGTCGAGCGGTCCAACGCCATCAAGTGCCCGACAGTGCTGACGCAGGTGGCCGGCTGCAAAAAGGTGCAGCAGGTGCTAGCGACGCCTTCTTCTAACGATTCCGATGACAGCGCCACGACATCGGTGCTGGCCCGCTTTGTCGACGCCGGCAGCGAGGCCGAGGCCGGCTTGCGCCGCACATTTACCAACATTTTCCCGCTCGACGACTCGCCGTCCGGCTTGGCGGCGCGCAAGCTGGCCCTCGACCCGGTGGCGTGCCGCAAGTTTGTGCTGAAGCCGCAGCGCGAGGGCGGCGGCAACAACTACTACAAGGACAAGATCCCGGCACACCTGGCGACGGTGCCGGAAGAGCACTGGGCGTCGTACATTCTGATGGAGCTGATCGAGCCGCCGCCGGTGTCGAACCTGATCCTGCGCAACGGCCAGGTGGAGCAGGGCGGCGTGATCTGCGAGCTGGGCATCTACTCGACGTGCATCTGGGCGGGCAAGGACAAGAACAGCCTGCGCAACAAGTCGGCAGGCTACCTGCTGCGCACCAAGGGCGACCAGAGCGAGGAGGGCGGAGTCGCAGCCGGATTTGGATCCATGGACTCTGTCAACCTAGTGTAGGAGATGGCTTGGTGATGGCATTATTAGATTTTCATAGAGAAGATAAAGTATCATTAATAAACCATATACAAAAAAGACATATTAAATACACGGCCTATCCACTTTTGGTGAGTAGAGATGGAAACAGCAATCAAAGAAACAGACAGGCTCGGCTTGTAGCTTGAAACAAAACGGTGGCGTCAGATCTATGCGGCGGGGGTAGGGCGCTTGAGGACCTCGATGCTGCCTGTAGGTGATAATTGTTAGTTTTTGCTTCTTTTTTTTTTGTGCGTGTTTTTAAATAGTGTTTAATTGACGAATACATACGCTGGGTGACGTTGAGGGCGCTCTTGTTCTTGCCCTCGGCATCCTGGTAGGTGTTCATTGTGGCATCGCCCTCGACATAGACAAGGGTGCCCTTGGGCAGGCTGCGGAGGAGCTCGCGCTGGGGGCCCTCGGGGACAAAGCTGGAGACGCGGAACCAGCTGGTATGGCGGTTGTCGCGGGGGCCGCTGCTGCTGGCGACGACGTACTTGAGGATCTCGTGGCCGGTGCTGGTGGTCTGCACCTCGGGAGTGTCGCCCAGGTGGCCGACAATGGTGATGCGCGCAACCTGGCGAGCAGGGGTGGTGCTGAAGGCGCGCGACGAGGCGGCAGAGGCAGCAGAGGTAAGGCCGAGGCCACGGCGCAGAGCAAAAGACATTTTGAAGTGTGGGGGGTGTGGGTGGGTGGTTGGAAATTGGGGGATTATGAATTGCGGTTGTTGGGTCTCTCTGTTTGTGCAATGGGCAGATGGGCGGATGTTGCGATGCAATGCGATAAAATGCGATGCGATGCGACGGGGTGCGATAGGCCACAAGGAACCTGCTTGGAGGGGAGAGGTCGCGTAATCGCACGCGTTTGGCTGCTCCCTAGCTAGAGACCCACTTAATATAGAGCTTCATCGCAAGTGTGGCTCATGGCCAGTATGGCCCGTGCGCCAAACTGCCGACATGTGGCTGGAGCGCTGGTGTCCACTTTTGCTGGAGACGACATATCTGCATCGACTTTATCGACATGAGAGACGCCCAGACGCATCGGCGGCAACGTTCCATGTGCCGATATCATACTGTGCAGTTTGCTTTTCGCACTTTTAAAGAAGCTTGGCCATTCGCAGCGGCCACCCAGCTGCAAGGGGCATGCAGTGTGATGGCCGATCCCGGACTCCGAGACAGATTGATGAGAAATCCTCAGTTCAAGGACAAATACACACAAATGACAGCCAATATCTAAAGTTATAATAGAAGCAGACCACCTAGCGCCATCTACGGTTATGTGACTGGTATCCCCGAGCGTCAATAAATAGACACAGATGCCGGCGGTGGCCAAGGTGGGAGAGGCGTCGGCTGCACATCCTTACACATGTGGTGCAAGCCAGAGCCAAACTTCCTAATTTGGATAGCGCTAAGCCCGATTTGGGTCTGAATAAGGCTGTGAATAACGTCAATAAGCCTGTCGGACCTCAATAACGTCCGCCCAACACCCGTCACCAACACGACTGGAGCAGGCCTAGGCATGAAGCTAGGAAAGAAGCTAAAGTGAGTAGCTGCAGATATGTTACAAAAACAGAAAGCTGCCGGCAGCTCGACAGACTAGCCCAGCCGCCCTTCTACCCTCTGAATGGCAGAGGAACGATTGGCGCGAGAGCAGCCGCCCGCATGCATACACCGTGCGTGCGTCTATCGCTCTCTTGTGTTGTGTATGGCTGGTCTCAATTATTGCACTTGCTCTATTTGTTCGTCGGCCTGACTCTAGGCCGGCGTTGAATAGCCCGCCCGCTGACCACGTCCAGCCCATCCTCAGTCGCCCGTTTTCCGTTTTCCTTTTTTTCAGTTTTTATTTTTCCGCTTTCGTGATGGCCTGGCGTCAAGCTTGGTTACCTCTCTGCCGGCACCTACTACTTGCATTGGTGGCTATTATTTATCAATACTTTCCTCTCGTGTCACTTTTGCTTCCTTTGGCATTCAATAGTAGCTTCCTCCCTCTCCCTCCCTTCCTGTTTTTTCCTCCTCCTCTCCTCTGCCTCCGGTCTTCAGCTCAGTCTCGTCATATATCCCATACTTTCTCCTCCGTCTCATCTCTGCGTAGCCTCGCCTCGCCTCCACTGTCATCTCCAGATATCCACCTCTTCTATTCACCATGATCATCCTCTATTCACGATAGTCGACTCCGCCATGGCCTGTCCTCTGCCCAGGGCAGCCCACACTGACTATTGAAAAAGGCATCGTCGCAACGCCTTGTCTCATCCCAGAGTTTATTTTATTCACCTACAGCCCGTGGATAGACATCACTTATCAGGTGTCACCTCGCATAGAGCCCATTTCATCTCCATCGCCTGGCTCCGCGGCCGACTGGGCCCTTGGGTCCTTGCCAGTCTCCGCCTCCTATTCAGTTTTGGATACGGTCTCATCTTGCACCCAGAGTACAGCAGGACAACACCTGATATATACGAGTCTGTTGTTTTACATATAGTCTCTCGGTTCATGCTGTGAGGTCATCCCAGAGTCTTTAGCTTTTTTCTTCTCTGGACTTGCAACACCCAAGCATCAACACAGTATCCAACTTTGTTCTTCTCACCACTGTCTGAGTTAATTTTCAGTTATATTCCTTCAGACCTATCTTCAAGAAAACAGCACATCCATTTGAGACTACCGCCCATGGATGTCGCCGCATACCTCACGGATGGCGGCACACTCGTGATGGGCCGTGCCGGCCATGCCCCGTCTCCGCCCGCGCTCGTGGCCAACGTCGTGCTCCGCCTCGCCCTGTGCCCCCTCGCCATGCTGCTGACAATCGTGCCGCTGCGCTTGCTGTGGCGGAACGGCGAGTTCCCGGCCTGCGTGTTTGTGGTGTGCACGATTGTCATGACGCTGTTTGTCTTTGTCAATGCGGCCCTCTGGCACGACCAGGACTTTGACAGCTGGTGGCTGGGCTTTGGCTGGTGCGACCTGCAGGCGTACGTCTCCTACTCGCTGACCACCATCTACAGCGCGTCTGTGTGTGCCATTATGCAGCGGCTGTCGAGCCAGGTCGGGCTCACGCGGGTGGCGGGGCTGTCACGGCGCGAGCGGCGCACGCAGCTGATCGTGCAGGCAGCTATCATCTTCCCTGTCCCGATCCTGCAGACGGCCATTACAATCTGTGTGCAGGGCGTCCGGTATGCCATTATCCCGGGCGGCGGGTGCACGGTGCAGTACAATGTGTCACCCGTGGTCCTGGTGTTTTATGTTCTGCCGCCGGCCGTCTTCACCCTCGTCTCATGCTTCCACACTTGTGAGTTTGCTTTTTTTTCTTTTTTCTTTCTTTATATAAAAATAAACATTGTTCAGTTCTGACAACACAGTCCAAGTCTACCGAAAGTTTCGCGAGGTGGACGTCGACTGCCGCGCGGCGCTGGCGGGCACCAACACGGTGGCCTTTATGCGCCGGCAGCGCGCGCGCCGCAAGCTGTACTTTATGGTCATCTGCATCCTCATCCCCTACACGCCCCTCATCATCACGTTTTACGCCCTCAACATCATCGGCGGCTGGCCGTGGAACTACCCCGTCGACTTTTACGCCAACCACTACGGCGGGCCCAACCCGTGGAACACGGTCATCATCTTTGGCTACTCGGACGTCACCTTTATGACCGTCAATCTGGGCTGGATCCCCGTCGTCAGCGCGTTTATTGCCTTTATCTTCTTTGGCACGTCCAAGGAGGCCATCAACATGCACCGCACGTATATGCTGGCGCTCGGCCTGGGCTTCCTGTTCCCGCAGCTGCACACGCCGTACGACCCGGACCGCAGCGGTGCCACGTCCCTGTTTGACAGCACGGCGTCAAGCGCCGCCACCCAGCTGACAGCCTTGACATCTACATGGTATGTCCTCTTTTGAATGTGTTGGTTGCTATTTTGAACAGTTGACGACTGACTACATAAAGCGACTCGAGAAAGAACTCGGTGGTGCCGCAGACCTTTTCCGTGCCGGCCGCATCGCCCGGGCTTTCCCACGCCGACACCGAGACCGGCTCGCAGAGTAATTTTCTGGCCGCCGTGGCGTCCCGCGACGACGGCGATATCCTACAGCGGCCGCCACCCTCGACGCTGCGTCGGTGGTACACCAAGGCGCAGTCGTGGTCGACAGGCTCCCGCCGTGCCACCGACGACAGCCCGGACCATGAGCTGGAGCACGGCCTCGGTGCCAGTCAGGGAAGTCAGGGCAGTCACCCTATATTTAAAGGCGCATCACACACCCAATACCGCCCGCCGGCACGCACGCCGTTCAACCCCGGCCTGAACTGGCTCGCGCCGGTGACGGCCAGCACTACATTCACGAGCGCGCCCAGGTGGAAGCCAGTCGTATTTGGCCAGCGCGCACACAAGCACAAAAAAGTCGAGTCGGACGGCTTTGATCTTGCTGGTGCTGCTCCGTTCCCGGCACCGCCATCGTCGGCCTCGACTGCCCCTATACTACTGCAGGCTGCCCACGCTCACAGCGCCACCTACAAAGCAGCCACTCCATCACGGTCAACAGGGCCCGCCCCATTCTCGCTTTCGCCTTTTGACGGAACTACTACGGTCCAGGGCCAGCGGGCAGTCACCACGCACGTGTGGTCCGAGGGCGACGGAGAAGCAGCCAATGCCGGCAACAACGGCAGCGGCACTGCGGAGACGCAGGACACGAGCACGGGCGAGCCGCAGCAGGGCCGGGGTGTCGTCCATGTCGAGCGCAGCATAACCAGCCAGGTCACGCTATGAGCTGAATGGTATTTGTTGTCTTTAGGTTTATATTTTTTTATTAATTATTTTAGTTTGTTTTCTATCCCACCTCTGCTCTTGCCTATTGTATCTCCGTCTTTAATTCGATATTCAGTCCATTTAGTACTTGCTGCCGCGACTTGATTTCTATAAGAGTCGTCCTGGTCTCAGTCTCAAGCCAAGGCTTGACTGCCATCCCGTAGCACTGATCACCATCTATCCGAGACTCTCTCCGAGTGCACACATTGGAACAAGGTCTTTATGAAACAGGCCGGCGATCTCGACTCTCAAAGACTCAAACCGCAAAGGCATAAGAGATCCTAGCAGGGTTCCCCAACTTTGATCTGAGCATTAGGATGGAGAACGTTGTTCACGGAGGGCCAATGTGTGCCAATGTAAAAGGGCCGCAGCAAGGGTTGCCAGTGCAAATCTGTCAATCAGCCGCCGGAGGGCCGCACAATGGCCGAACTCTTTTGTCTTTTTGTCTTTTCGTCTTTTTATCTTTTTATCTTCTTTGTCGTTGACTTCCTCATGTTTTAATCTTATTTGTCTTTTTCTTCCCGTTCATCTCAACGCGATCCTCAAAATAAAATCCAGGGTCTCCAGAGTCTGGGGTAGTGCATTTCCCCAGACAGACGACGCGCGACGCGCGCGCAACTGCTCAGTGCGACGGCGGGAAACCACAAACCACAAGAGTGTGGTCGACTGCGATGCTGTGAGCTGGTGTCATTTAGGGTGAGTTGCGAGTTGAATTGAAGAGCGTCTGTTCCACGGGACACGACTTGCCGGGAGGACACGACAGAGGACCGAAGAACAAGGCCATCTGCAACCCTATTCGGCAATGCCCTGCTTCCTCTTTGGGAACACGAGTGTCAGCAATTCAACGACGGCGCAGTCGGCGTGCAGCCCGGTGAAGCGTCTCTGCAAGCACTTCAATTTGTTTTTCTCTCTCTTTCGCTCTTCTTTCTCTTTTATTTTTCAATCTCTTTTGACTAGGCCGCCCACAACTTCTAGCCTCTATTGATCCTCAGCTCGCGACTCCTGGAAACAGCATTAGCCCGCTGCAGGACGGCACAGACACAGGGTTGCAGCAAGACGTAAGCGACAGGGTTGGGGAGAGGAGCAGACAGTAATACGATGTAGACAGCAGACAGCAGACAGAATGGATAGAGAGTAGAGAGCTTGCTCCAGCTACTCTGGAGGAAGAGGATCCTGCATACATTAGTTCCATGTAAGGTCTTTTCGTAGTGACGGCTGTAATGGCCTCGATTGTCTGCGCTGTCCACCCATGTACGTTTATCCTGGATGAATGTTGTTTTTGTTCTGCGAAAAAGAGGCCAGATAAAAGACTCAATCAGCTGCCATCACACACAGAACCTCGGAGCCGCTCTAATTGTATTAGAGTAGCTACTCTGCTTCAATGCTGCTTGCAAATGTTCAACGCGTCACGAACAGCCTCTACCTGTCTGCCTGCCTCTGCTATGTAAACTCCCGGCAAATGCATCCGTGGTTGGCGGCAGTCCGAGCGGCGTCACATTGAGCCCGTGTGGTCAGACTTTTTCTCGTTGTATAATACATAGTATATTTCTTATTCTTCTTATTCTTCTTATTCTCGGTGCGCTCTGTACAAGGTATCTGTCGGGGCCGCGCAACTTCTAGAATATATATCAGCCGTGATATACCCTCGGTCGTTTTGCCCTTTCTTTTTCTTGTTGTCTTTGTCCCTGTCTTTGTCTCTGTTCTCCGTCATTCACCCTATGACACGCCGCTACGGCGCAATGCGACCACGACCAGCCACAACAAGCTTAACTAAAACCCGCCTCTTCCAAGGAGTCGCGTCCTGTCCATCTGGGCCATCGGAGCCATAGAGGGCCACATAAGGCAGACTGGAACAGGCGATACAACGATGGCGTCGTACTGTGTGCTGTGTGCAGTGCGTCGGTACGATAGACGACTCCGTACTCTTGTAACAAAGTGGCAGAGACCAGCTGCAATGCGACTGCTTCAGACAGAGTCGACGTCCGAACAGTCGCAGTAGGAGGTGCAGATGAAAATTCTACATAGTAGATGTAAACGTGAGATCATACATAGCACAAAGTCCCGTCGGCGTCATCGGACCATCAGTTCTAGTCTGCAAGATATAGAGAGATGCCAGGAATACCAGTCACAAACGCAGCGGGACTACCAACTCCTGCCGGGGGTCAAACGGCTTTCAACAGACTTTCAACCGACTTTCAAGTATTTTAACTAATTTCAAGTGCGTCAAACAGTATCAAACGATATCGACCGAGTAGCACCGTGATCTCGGCCTGGTGTTGCGATTGGGGGCGGCGATAATCGGGCCATGTCTGTTCTGTGCCTCTTGGAGCTCGGTGGAGGTGGAGGATGGAGGGCGGATGGGCAGACGGGCGGACGGGCCTTTGAGCGTCGACGCAATCAATGTAAGCAATGAAACATGTTGGTGTCGCAATGCCATACAGTATACAGCATACAGTACGAGGATGAGGCTGCATGACGCGCCTGACCCGTCTCAGAGCAGAGTTGATATTGGCCAGCTATGAAAAAGGATTGAGGCTAATTACAGTAGCGAGCCGGCCTATATGACGCCATTGCTGAACTGGTTTGATTAAGTTATGGCACTTCCGAGTACAAGAACACCGTATCACGAGAGTCGATGCACGTTCGCTTCGGGCCAGCTTTCGTCATGCTGTGCGTCGTCTGATTTCTCGCTTTCTTTTTTCTTTCTTTTTCTTCTTTCAGATCAGTATGACGTTGTACAGCATATTACACCGCTTCTTTTCATATAAAAGAATGAAAGAAAACAAGAAAGAGAAGAAAGATCTTCTAGAAGACGTTTCGCATTGTTTCTGTCTTACTTCAGCCTCATGACACTGCTCCGTACGGAGGCGTTTTTCAAAAGGTATTTTTAGACTTTGGATTCAAAAATGTTCAGACGTCTGGACGGTCGTTTAGACGCAGCCCACGTCTCTGCAACAGTCTGCGACAGCTTTATCGCCACTGCGCGTCAGTCTTTTCCCCATGTACGGTCCTTTTCTTGTCGTTTCTTTGGGTGGCCAATTTTTTTTCTCATACGCATGGCGTTCAGCCGAAACAATACAATAGAGTAACAATAGAGCACGCACTCACCCCATCTGCAAAGCACCTCTTAGCACCCAGTAGGCGCGACATCAATCATGGAGCTGCGACGCCAAGTTGTGAGTATCAGTTCAGCTTGATGCCGTGCCATGTTTCGTGTTTCGTGTGTCTTTGTTGTCTTTTTTCGATCTTTGATTCTCCGAATTGTTTCCATCTCAACTCTTCTCTCTTCGTCAGAGCCAGCCGCCCCTTTCCTGTGCTTTGTGCAACTGCATCGGTGTCTGTGCCTGTGTCTGTGACGTCTGTGTTGGATGTGATGGCCTAGCGGTGACGCGCGACTCGTGACTTGTAGTCATTGTGATTGCTGTGATTGCTGTGATTGCTGCGACTGTTGTGATTACTAATGCTGTGATACAGCCTTCAGGCCTCACCGTTTAATCGGCTTCTCAATATCAGCCGGCCCGAGCCTCCCTTCTTTTTCTTTTTCTTTTTCTATTTTATTGCTTTTATTCCTTTCTATCTACAATACTCACATACAGAGTGCATCATCTATTTTCTACTCTTTGACATATTACGCAAGCAACAGCAATGTCAAAGCTCGGTGGCTGCAAGTACGGCATACCAGCCGTCTTGTCTTTGAATAGACGAGTGAAACATCTACACACTCGGCGCAAGTCTTGTCGTCTCCAGGCCAAGGTGACGCACGTTTTCACGAGAGAGGCCGAGACGGCTTACTGCTTGGGAATTGCAATCGCAAGACTCGACAGCAGCTCGAGTTGGGACCGAGCCCAAGCTCAGAAAGCATAAGGGGCCAGAGGAGCATAGGAGCAGAGGAAGTAACGAAGCGATGGATGGGATCACCAGAAGATCCAGCCAAGCTGACCGAGCTTCTTGTAGTATTACTGCCACTGTTCAGCAATACTCCGTCCAACTGCTACGCAATGCCATCCTTCACCCCACGCAGGCCGCGAAAATCGCCAGAAGGAGCTGGCAACTTGCAACGATGCCATGTCCTATGTCGGATGTAAGAGAGGATCGGTCTTTTGTCATTGTGCGTCCTTGATATCAAATGGGCAGCACAGCTTCCGCGTTCATCACATCTGGCCAACATCAATAGTCGGCAATATTCACTGCCAACTGCCAACACCAGCCGACTCTGCAGCACAGATACTCTGTATTACATAGTAGACGCGCTATATTCAGTCTTCCTCCTCTCCTCAAGAGCAAAGCCCCTCCAGCGCGCTTTCTTGGGTTGCATCGCGTCAAACGCACCCACCTTTGCAATCGTACTACATAGTGTGCAGATACGCTCGTATGCCACTGGCTGCAGAATAGTGCATTCATATCACTCACTATGAGCACATACAACGTGCAGAGTACATAGTAAACAGCCTGTGCACAAGCATGCTTAGTAGTGCAGTAGTGTACAGAAGTTGAAGACCCTGGTCCTGGAGTACCTGGCCCAATACAGTCTGGCGCCAGGAGCAGCAGCAGCAGCAGGAGCGCCCCCGTAGCCCGACCAAGAGCACCCCCAAGTCCCAGCTAAGAGACAGCACCTCCCCGAACCAATAGGAAGGGCCAATTCGTCCAGGTCCATTTTTACGTGCCTACAAGGTTTTTCCTCTTTGCTCTCCCGTCTCCTCCTCTCTCTCTCTCTCCCGTCTCGTCACAGTGCAGTGCTTCCTTCTGCAGGCAAGACCGCTCGCCTTGTTCTCTCTCTACAGAGTATTACTACTATGTATGTAGGGTGGCCGGCGTCCAGGGATCTAGCGGGATTTCCTTCCCTACGCGTCCGGTCAGCAAGTACTCCGTACAGCGGCTGCAGCCTGTACATACGTACATAGTATGCTTACTGCTGCTACTATGTACTCCGTAGATACTGCGATACTTGACTCCTGTACACTCCTCAGCTGCAGGGGAACGTCTTGTTCTGTTCCTGTTCCTGCATGGACAAGAGCAGGAGCAAGATTAGTCCAATGGCAAGCGTGCGGAACTGTCTCCTGAGGTGTGTGTGGTGCCCTGCAAGTAGACACCCATCTGATGTCTTTGAATTTCGTGATCTCGTCTTCATAGTCTTTGACTTTGACGTTTTGCCTTTTACTACTCTTATGTCTCGTAGATGTCTTGCTTCTCTTATTGCCATCACTTATGCCTCTTTATCCTCTCCGCGCCATGTACTCCGTACACGTTGCCTCTGCTCTGCCCCCAATCTTGGCGGCCGTTGGGCATTGCAGAGCTGCTGCAAATACTCCGACACGCCCTTGAAGACTCCCCTTTGGACTGCTGCTCCTCCTCCTGGACCCAGGCCGTTGCGCGTCAATCACGCAAAGTGTCTAGTCGCCGTTAGCTGTCTTGGTAGTGTCTCTCAGTGTTGTCGAATATTGACATACGCCCACTGTATTTACTATTTAGTATGCCGTGGTATATCCGCCAGCAGGCCCGTTTCCCCCGGCTTTCATTCTGCGAATGGCTAGCCTTGCCGTTGGCAGGCTCGCTATCCTCAACTCGTTGACGACTGCCTTCCCTTTTTCGTCTTTCGTCGTTCGTCTTCCGTCTTGCGTGTCTCGTCTTTTGTCTCTCCTCTTTACTTTCAACAGTTTTGTCTGTGCGTTTGTGGATCGCTGTCGAATATGACAGTCTACATACTATGTACATACTTTGTAGTAGTGCTCTGTAATACATAGTCATAAAATACGTGACTATCCGGATAGCCTCTTACCTTTGTATTTGTCGTCGGAATCCGGACATCTCCTCAGTGCGACGAGTCTGCCCTGACTTGCGTTCACGTACATAGTACGACGTATTGTATCGTATCGTGTCTTTCTTTCAACACTGTAGAATGTACATAGTATCCTTTTCGTCCGTTATCTTCAGCGTGGCACGGCAGTGGTCTGTGTGCGGGTGGCGTGGGGAGTACGAGTCTCCGGAGGAGTCTCTGCCAAGCTGCGTGCGCAGTCGCTCCATTCGATGTGCTGTACACAGTACTCGTACGGGGCAGAAACGAGAGCGAAGCCCTATTCTGTACTCCGTACATGCGGAGTAGTACTATTCTCAAAGTCTGCGGTTGCGATCGAGCAAGGCACAGATCTTTTCCTTTCTCTACCAGCATCAAACATCTCGACTCGGCCACCGCATCCGCGTATCCAGTATAGTATCCAGTATTCAGTGGAATCTCTTCTCTTCTTCTTTTCGTCTACATACTGTCTTTTCTCTCGGAACCTATCGCGTGGGTATCCGACGGTCTTGTCACTCCTCGGGCTCGACCTCGACCTCGACCTCAGCCAGGTCCTAGCAAGGCAGGTCCTCGTGCCGTCCCCATCAAGAGTGCTACGTACGCACTTTTGTGGTCGTACTATGTAGATGTTTATGTTTTTGGCTTACTACTATGTATGTACTTTTCTTTTTAACATTTTGCTACCATGTACAATAATACTCGCCCTGCTTTCCCTTCTCCCTTTGCCTTGCTTGCCCTCCCTGTCTTCCTTGCTTGCAGCTGCCCTATGAATACTACAGGGTGTTGCCTTGCTGCGCTGTTGCCTTGCCTTGTTTGCTGTCTGTCTGCCTATTCTATTCTTCTTCTTCTTTATTTGGTACATCTACAGAGTACAACCGTCGACATGATAGGCTCTTGTATCGGCCCTAGGATCCATGACGATGCTTCACACCCTCTTTGACCACGTCGTTTATTGTAGGGTTA
Source organism: Ophiostoma australiae (assembly GCA_022392945.1). Lineage (NCBI taxonomy): Eukaryota > Fungi > Ascomycota > Sordariomycetes > Ophiostomatales > Ophiostomataceae > Ophiostoma > Ophiostoma australiae. The sequence continues at coordinate 222,907 of JAKRGJ010000012.1, forward strand.
TTGCATTGTATTCTCTACAGCGCCTGCGCTTGCAACCGCATTCCTACCCTCCTCTCGCTTCCACAAAGGTGGTGTCGAGGTTATTTCTTTTCTTATTCCTTCTTACCTCTTACTACTACGTATGTACTCTTTCTTGCTTTCTTACGGGTACTCTATTCTTCCAGTTCAGCACCATAGATGACGAGCTATTAATCAATGGCGTCGATGTAAACGTGGCTAGTCTAAATTATATTCAACAGGAAATGAAATCGAAATACAGAGTAAGCACAAGCTTCCGATTTATCTGAATATTTAGTCTTTTCTTTATTTCTCTTCTGTTGTTCTTATTATTCTTTAATCTTCAAAATAATACAGACTGATCAATATTGTGCATGACAGTAAAGACCACTACTGTGATGAAAACTCGGTTGCATATATTTATGTGCTCTGTATGCAAGGAGCGCCACTCGTTTTCCGTCGATTATTTTGCGGGTAGTACTATGTATTCTTTTTAACAGGGTGCATTCTGGCTTTCTTGCAAGTGCTGGCCAGGCCGTGTCGCGATAGTCTACGGCAAGGCCGCCAGGGACAAAGAGGTCGGGGTAACAATAGAACACAGACTATTGATGGAAGAAAGGTATATACGACTGGCTTGTTCTGAGGACAATAACTATATTCAGACTCAAGCAAGGCGGTACAGATATCCGTCGTCTAGAAGCCAGATAGAACCTCTCTGGGGCCGTGTGACTATGCCGTTTCTCCCTTTGAAGATTCTGTAGAAGTTCGCGGCCTCGTGCAGTCTCCCTGTATCTGCCGTGTGCCGTCTGCCGTCTGCTGACCATGAGCCTCCCTCCTGCTTTCTCCCTGCTTCTCGGTGGAGGTGCTGGATGCTGGATGACTGGGTGGCTGGATGGCTGGATGCACTGTACATACTGTGGTACTGGATGCTGGATACTGATGCAATGCAGGCCGGCCGGGCAGCTTCCGGTGTCTGACTCGCTTTCTTTTTTTACTTCCTTCTCTATTTTTTTCTTCTTCTTTTTTTTCTTTTTTTTTCTTGTTTCTTTTTCCCGTTCTTTTCACCCTTCTTCTACATCGCACATCGCCTTCTACACGCAACAGCCATCTTTACAACGTGACTGGCTCACGTCGTCTGGCCCCGTCTCAAGGTGCATCGTCTATGCAAGGGAGACTCTTGATAAATCTCTTCATTCTATTCCCTACACTCTACACAGTACACAATTTCTACAACCTTGACCCATGGCGGTGGTTTGGAAAATGGGGTCCAGACAGCCGGGACAGACCCACAGCTGTCTTCTTTGCCTCTTCCTCTCTCTCCTGGCCATGCCTCTTTCCTCCTTCCTCTTCCTGCCCACATGTGTACTATGTACTATGTAATATGGTGCATCTCTTTGGGCGTCGGATATTTAGCCCGTACTATGCATTCAAGGGGCTTCATATTCTGTACAACGCGTGTATATGTCAGGCTTATGGTTTAGCTGTCATAACGCTTATTATTGTTGGCATTCTATGCTTTGTTTATATGGAAGATAATGTTCATTTATGCTTGTTTTGTTTTTGCTTGGTTAATTATTATTCTTGATTTCACCTGTTTTGTGTTCGTTTTTATTTGTTTTGTTCTGAAATAAAAACACATCAGAAATATATCATTTCATGTGATATCAAATGCACATCCACACTCACATCACCCAAACCACAAGCCACTAACAATTTATCCACGGACCAGACGTCCAAATAGGAAACCTCTATGATCATCTGGTTTCGTGGTCAGGCTACACAACCATAGGTTGACGACTATTGTAAACAGTATCTTATTTAAAGGATAACGCTTGCTCTAATAAGGACTACAAAGTCAAAAGCAGAAAGGACAAGGACGGGCTCCGCTAGAGCCCGAGATAGAGTGAAGCTCCCGCACTTCGGCGTGCCTACTATGTAGTGCCGCACAAAGAACAAGCACCAAAACACAAAAGGACAAAGGCAAGAGGAAAGCTGACTCTGAAACGCCATCAATCACCATCGCAGCCATAGCTCTCACGATCAGCTGCTGCAGGGCCACATCACGCCTGTTTCGAGGCAGCTTCAGCTGTAGCCGTGCAGCGGTGAGTATTGTCGAGATTCGTTTTGGCGGCCGTCGCTTCTCGCTTCTCGTTTGCCGTTTCACAGCTTACAGCTCACAGCTGTTGAGCGAGACATGCATACGCTGGCAGGTGTTTCTTTTGCGCGGCTTGTTGAGAGCCAGGACACTGACGGTATGTAAGCCAGTGTACTTTGTAGAGCATACTGCCCCATAGCACGTTTCCATGTGTCATGTGTCCGGGGAGCCATACCGAGCAGCTCCACGACTAGCGAGTGCCGTGGAATGCACCGAGGCATCTTGTAATACTACTTAGCATGTATACTATATTCTGTCGATGCGTCTGTTTCCTATTTTGTCTTCCCCTCTCTTCCCCTCCCTCCTCTTCATTCTATTCCCTTCTACGGCGGACCGGACAACTGGGATCAGGGTGGCCAAAGTAGAAATAGAGGATAAAGACTCTGCACTCAGAAATAGAAATACAAAATATAAAAAAATATAAAAAATACGAAATACAAACCGTTGACCCATCTACCATAGTCTACTATGTATTGTATTTACTGCATATTCTACAAAAGTCTTCGGTGTCGACGTTTTGCTACCTTGCCTCTCCGTACTATGTACACTACTATACTGGAGCCGATGGAGAACCGCCAGAGTCTAGTCTGCAAGCACAGTAGCTCAACAGGTAGCTGTTTGAGAAGAGATCGACCGAACTTGGTTGAAAATAGTAACTGATGCCGCCGTACTAAGCAGTGGCTAGAGCAACCAGAGCATCACTAAAGTAAAAAGGCAAAAGTGAAAAAAAAGCATAAAATGCAAAAACAAAGAGGCTAGAGGCAGACTAGAACATTCAGACGTTCAAAGAGAAGAAAGGGGTGCACATCATTACTGCAAAGCGTACAACGGCCAAGGGCGTTGGAGTCGATTGGGTGTTGCAAAGTGCCTAGAAAGACACAAAAGACCGAAAAGAATCCATCCCCTGGTATTGGTTCTTCCCCTTGAATTTTACACCCTACTGTACATAGTATATGGTATTACTATTTTGGTCTTCAGCGTGCTCTTGTACTATGTAAAGAGAATACCCTGCTACCCTTTCGCCCTGATCAGCACAAACATGCATCGTGCGAACCACTGGCCGCGTCTGCCCTTGTCAGTCTGTCAGTCTGTCAAGTCTAGACGTATATGGATGTGCTTGGGCAGAGATGCATCGATAGAACGGGTTGCATCTGTGCGCTCGACGAGCATTCTACCAGCTTGTACATACATAGCAATAGATATGCATAGATTTCGAGTTCATATCGACTTGGGGGTACTTTCGCACACATTGCATGCACGCACATACTACTATGTATGCCAGTGACCTGTACGGAGGGAGTATCGTGAGACCAGAATCTGGGGCAGATACACAACTTCTCCGTACCCAAGCCGAAGATATCCAAGATATCCAAGATATCGTGGGACACACACTGCCGGCACTCTCGACGGAGCTATCTTACCAGTCGAAGCACTGACGACGCGCTAGAACAATTTAAACCCAAGAGAATACTCAGTACTAATAAGCAATATAATTAGAATAATTAGAATAATTAGAATAATTAGAATAATCAGAATAATCAAATTAATTAATATCAACCGGAGTACTCTGCGCTCCTTAATCACGGCGCAGCCCGAGATTTCTATTGAGTTGTTCTTCTTTCTATTGCAGTACAAAGTCATCGCAGTACGATGTACAAAGTACGGCGTACATAGTACTGTACTGTATGTAGTTATTCGACTTGTGTCCCTTCAGCGGGACAAATTGCCGTGATGGGTTCTTAGGTTCTTTTCTACTTTTACTTTCTACTTTTGCTTTCTACTTGTATTCTGAAACACATCAACACCCCCTGCCCCAGCACTCCTGTCATTATGGTAGACCCGTACATAGTAATTAGTGTGTATTACTCTTCTTGTCTTCTTGTCACCTTCTTGGCTTTCTGTCGACAGAGGAGATTTCTTGACTGATGCAACACAGGTGTGCCGGCACACAGCTGTCAACAAGCAGCAGTATCGAGATGCAGTCTCACATTGACAGCGGAAAAGATCCAAGACACGGCCGTGCTATTTATCTTGTCGTGACGATCCGTTGTCGTCTCTGCACCCTGTACAAACATGTAGAGTATATACTCTCTTTTTCTTTTCCTTTTTCTCTTTCTCTTCTCTTTTCTATTTCCTCTCTCGACTGCCGATCCCTAGGGGGCTATTTCTTACCTTGATGCTGTCGAATACTACGAGTATTGTATGTCGATTTTGTCGATGCAATACTCCGATGCTACCGATGATAATACGACGTACTTGATGAAAAAGAGAAAAATAAGAAGAATCCATAGACATTAACAAGAGAGAATACGACGTCGGCGATGTTGGTAAAGCCTAAATCGCAAGACCTCTACACAGATGCATGTCAATAGAGGATGTCTTATTGTTTGCTCTCCGTCTATCAGTCTATCGGTCAATCAGTCCAAGTCTACCGGTCTAGCCCATCCCTGCCTTACAATGCTACATATATCAACAAACCGAGAGCGAAGCGAGCGGACAGCTGTTCCGACGGCAAAAACGCGCCATCTTTTGTGACCTTGCTGACAGGACCGCCAAAACCTTCTCACCATCCCTGCTATATATACGCTGTCCGCTATTGGCAAGTCAGCTCTGTAAATACATAGTACGCCGTACAGATTTCTTGATATTTCTCTGCTACGTGCATTGCAGTTGCCGCCAGTCTGTGCAGCCAGTCTCCTTGACTGACAGATCTTGTACTAGTAGTATTGGAGGCAATTGTTCCTGTAAACACATCGAAACGTGTTGTTGGATCGCCAGTTCGTACCAGATGATCATACCCAAGGAAATAGGAAAACAAAAGGGAAAAAAAGAAGGAAACAGAGAATAACAGTAGCATAATACATACAGACGGAGTAGTACATCAAGCATCACATTGACGATCAGCTTGACAAAGGCCTGGCCCTCTGCTTTAGTGGATGAATGCTGAGCAAGGCCATTCAAGATATCTGACGACAGATTAAAATCATAATCTCTGCCGCTGTATGCTGTAATATCTTACTCGTACATGTGATTCAAAGGTGATGGACAGTAAGACGGAATGCAGAATACCACCTCAAGGCTTGGCCTGTCAAGATACGTACTCACACACAGTACACAAAAAGGCAAAAGACAGGGCAACCCTTATTCTACTGGCACTCGTATCCATGCCCAACCACGATAACAGGGGTGGCTGCGTGTAAATGGCGCTGTGGGCGAGAGAAGATAGCATGTGTCGCGTCAAATAGCGCCACCTGGATGGCAGAGACTTGGGGGCAGTACATAATCCGTACAGTACTCAACCCCCTGTCGACTCCTTTTCTGGTCTTGGGGGCTGGTACAGTCTTTCTCCTCCTTTCTCTTTCCATCTGGCCCTGTATTTCTATTTGACCCATGCTGATTGATGCTGGCAGAGACCCATCGAGGTGCTGATCTGCATTTCGATACCGACAGAGGAAGAGGGCAGGATAGGAGGACAGCTGGAAGCAAGAAAGTGACAACTGAGGATTGAGATTGTATTATTGCTGAGCTGGGTCTACTGAGTACATAGTAGAGGCTGCTAATGGCTGCTATGACTGCTACGACTGCTAATGACTGCTAATGACTGCTAATGGCTGCTATTCCCGTACAATACCGGGCAAGTTGATATATGTTGGGATTGCGCATTTCAAAAAGGAAATTGAGTTGATGTCCTGTTATTACCTGTGATTGCTGTTATTTCTTCTTTCCCGTGTTTACATTGTCTTGTACTCTGCATTCTTATTCCTACTCTTATTGCTGCTATCTTTATCTCGGCGACTCCGTTGTGTCATGATGGAGATGGAGATGCCTTGTTGTTTGTCCTTTTGCTTTGTCTCGAACTCTGCCTATCCGTAAGCTTTGCTCTTTTCTTCTTGATTTCAACCATTATGAATACCAACCCGGATGGTATTTACCGCCCACCCCTGCTCTTGCGTCGCATCACACTGGCCGCGCCGCACTTTGTAGGTACAGTACTTTTGAATTTCGTCGTTGCTTTTGACAGAGTATTGATTGGGCAAGGCCCTGGTGCCGGAAGAACAGACACAGCAAAAAACAAAAAGACACCTACTCCGTATCTTTACATACGTAGTGTACAGTAGAGGCACCCACATGGTGAAAGCCACAGTTTGAAATCCTTCAGCAGCCCATTTGGCAGTGGAGCTTGGCCTTGGCAGGAGTAGCAAGGCACCAGGTGGCTCTATCCTGGTCCTTGTTTGGGCCGCTTTTCTACTCTGTATTACTCTGTATGTAAGTATCTTACATAGTATGCCTTTTTCTCTCTTTGCTTAGTTCTCCGTATCAGCCTCTTTGTCCAGTTGTGGTTTATGCCGGCGTCGTGCGATCGGGAAACCGTGCTATCTCGTCCACGATGCGGGTGGGTGCCGTCTTTGTCGTCGACAGATCAGGTTTGAGAACAATGTAGAGATAATAGTAGTAGACTCAATCAAGGCGAGACATTGACAAGCACTAGCGAGGCGATGTAGCAGGCGATGTAGCAGGACGTGGCGGTTCAGCTACAAGCGATTCGAGGATGCTAGCACTGCTACAGTAGATACTTAGTACAGTAGTCCGTCTCGCAGCCCAGCACACAATCCACGTTACGTCTGCGCTCGCATGAATTACCACACAACTCTATTGGCCCTTGATGGAGTGTGCTCTGCACTCTGTATGTCGAGTACTACTTCAGCATGCGAGTGCGACTTTTTCGGCATGGGCACTATGACCACTCTGGGATGTCTTGCATATCATGGGGTGGTTTTGTGTGAACTGGTGGTGACAGGAGAGCGTAGGGTAGGGCAGAGCAGAGCAGAGCAAAAGATAAAGGGCAGAGCAAAGAGGACAGATGGTGCAAAATATGGCATCAAGTACAGAGTAAGCACTGGCAGATGCCGCCTAGCGCTGTCTATCATGGGATTTGTTGTAGGATCAGGACGATTAGGATTGGGATTGGGTTGGGAGTGGGAGTGGGATCAGGATCAGGCTTGCATCAAGCATCAAAAGTCGGGAGCACGTTCGTGCTGAATGCTAGGCTTGTGGTATTCTGCTCCCGAGCTATGAATATCACCGGATTGTGGCGGCATCTGCCGGGATCAACGTGGCCATTGACAGAGCAAGTACAAACATAGTAAGACTCGTGGGTAAGGAAGGTCAGGAAGGTCGTAGGCAGTTTCCTTCCTGGGTTACGCTGCATGAGAAGCGCGGGCAGAGACTAGAGGCACAGAAGGGGAAGCTACGATGGTGCCATATCAGTACAGATAGAAGATGCCTGCGAAACGAAGACGCTGATAAGGCGTGCATAAGGGCCATGGACAAGGTAAGATGGAAGAGCGCGGACGAAGGAGGCAGGTGTGGTGGCAAGTGTGGTTGCACCTGCCTCCGGATTCCAAGACATGTTGCGGGCGGGGCCGAACAGCGGCGACGGTGCCAAAGAGGAAGGCACTTTCCACAGTAGGGTACTATGTAGATAGAGGGCTGCCTCGGCCTAGCCACAGGCTGGTTACATAAGTTACATAAGACTGCTTCTGTGGGTGTACTAGTATTTCACTCTGTAACACCATGTACTCTGCAGTCTACTGCAGGACCTTGTAGCTTCCCAAACAGGACATCTCACATCTGACGTAGCATTTGTTTCTGTCTCTGAGGCAGAAGCACTCTGCACTTTGCATGACATGTCTGATCTGTCTGATATGTCTGATACTCCAACGCCAGTCCTCTGAGTCGGCGACCCTGACGTCGGCGACAGTTGATTTATATTGATATTTATACTCAAAATAAAGTTTAAATTCGAATTTAGATTGATTTATGTTAATGATCACCAATATTCCATGCACTGTAAATCTGTTGGTCAGTCAGATGCGCATCGCCACAGCTGTCGGCCTGAATAGCTTCACCTCAGTTTTCATTTCAGTTGTAATACATTTATATTTCGTTAACTATTGTCTATCTTGTCTATCTGCTTGTCCAACATGCAACGGCAACGCAACAGCCAATATGACTCCCGTTGTCTCGGCCCCGTCTGTTGGGTTGTTAGCTGCGGCCAGACACAACACGACGAGCTGGCTCGAATTGGTTATCCGACGAATTGTTACATCTGACACGAGATAACCCCATCTCGTCCGACTCGAGCTCGACCTTGATAACCCCCAAACCCCAACTCGCACAAGCAAAGCAAGCCTGCAATTCAGAATTAAGGCTCTGTTTCAGACTGACTTTCGACTTACAGCAGCTCGTTTACATAGTATTTCTCGCTCTTCAAGATACATACATCAGATACAGTATCCCCATCAACACCATCTTAGAGTAGTCCGTCTACTTCTTTGTCTTCATCGACGGCGGCCATGCCCAACAGGGAAAGCTAGTTACTAGCCCACACAGACTCCGTCCCTGGCGTGTTTTCTCTAGCTGTTAGCCTGACATCCCCCCGGTTTTTCGAGCTGTTTATTTTTTGTTGTTCTTTTGCTGTTCTTTTCGCTGTTCTTTTGCTGTTCTTTTTTGCTGTTCTTTAATATTTTTGCTGTTCTTTAATACATAGTATACTGTAGTCTTGTTCTGTCTTGCGCTCGCCTTCCGGGGCCCGTTCTCCCGTGGTACTTTGTACTTTGTAACTGTTGCAACCTTGACTAGAGTGGGGGAGAAGAGCTCGACACAAGGAGACAAGGTCCCACCGTGGCCGTTCTCTACTACAGTATGTACTGTCTCCCTGCTGTGCGGATGTCTGGGTCTCTGTTCCCTGTCCTACTCCGTACTCCGTACACGGCAATTCTCTCCCTCTCCCTGCCTCTTTTTGATCGTTGACAGCATCCCTGGGCTCTCCCTGTGGCTGGTGTGGCTGCGTCTGCAGTGTGCAGTATGGACTATGGAGTATTGAGAATGGAGTCTGCCACTGTCAATCTTGTACCAAAGTATCATTCCAATACCTCTGTACGGTGTACGGTGTACGGCATCTGCAGCAAGCCTCTGCCTCGACGTTGGTGCTACCGATGGCCATTTGACAAGTGAGACACTTTGAGGTAAGACTTGGAGTAAGACATGACGAGGAACAGGAGCAGGACGGCCGACAGCAGACAGACCGTGAGAGACGCGGAGAGTAGGAGATTATCCAAGACATCACCGTTAGCGAGACAAGCCAGTTTGGTCAGTTGACGTTGACTGATGGACGATGGACGATGGACGATGGACGATAGACATGCACTGTCTGATAGTCTTTTGATTCTCTCAACGGGCTGGCTCGCTCTCCGATGGTGGCCCACCCGCCGCCCGCCGTCCGCCATCCACCACCGATTGCTCCCATCGACAGCGACAGCCACCCGATAGATCTACAGCACGTTGTCTGCTATGCACTCTGCGAGGGGTTGATGCTACCACCAGCCGGCATCACCAGACACGACGATCCGATGCACTGTCATGGTCTTGTCATGATGTTTGGTGTTGTCAGTTGTCAGTCGTCTGGCTATCATACTGCCGCTCTTCCTCCCTTCCTTCTGGCACCCTTCTTGCATCCTCCACCACCACCACCACCACCACAGACTACCGCTACGGAGGATTTCACACGTTAAACTCGCATCTCCGTAGCATCACATCACGATGCTAACCCACAGACCGGCGCACGTCCTGTCGGTATTGGCTGCGTACTATGTAGAGGGTTGAGAGCAGAGAGGTTGCTCACTGTGTTTATCAAAAAGACCTTTTTTTCCATTTGTTTCCTCTATCTAACAGCTCACATACACAGTAATACATAGTACAGCACTCCGTACATTCAAAAAGACTCACAAGGACCCAAGAGAAAGACTCTGGACAGAAGAGGAAAAAGGCTAGTCTAGGGGTGAAGGAAACATGGTCCACATCCAGTGTGCTCCGTCGAAGAGACCACCCCTGTCGCCCTACTTTTTCCATTCTTTTGTTTTCTTTTCTTTTTGAGATGTTTTCTTTTCTTTTTCTCTTCCCTTTTTACGTCTTCCTGTATCTGATTATTCTACCAAGTCACCGCCTGCCTGGGCTACCACCACCTTGACACCCCTACCTTGTCGACGGAGCAGTACATACATACATAGCAGCCATAGTACTCTGTACACCCAAGCACTCCACAAACCGTTTCCTTTCTTTTTTGAATTTATCTCTTCAACTATTATTATTATCTATTTTATCCCCATACTCAAATATAATAATCTCATAGTCAATCCCAAAATACCAATACAGAGTACCATAACAAATCGACCCAAAAGCACCCCTTCTCCCTCATCCATATCCATCAAGCTTGCTGCTATCCTTTCTCTCCTCCTCCCCTCTCTTTTACTTTCTTCCTACTCTTGTTCTTATTCATATTCATATTCTTATTCATATTCATATTCGTGCTCGTTCTCTATTACCATCCTCTTATTCTCCATCAACTCAAATCCAACCTCAACACTACCTTCTCTTCGACCTCATGTCCGTCACTCATTAAGTTTTGATTTCCGCCCAAACTCGACCTCAACCTCGTTACAAGTAGACTCTCACTTATACACACCATCTATATCTATATCCATCTACATCTACATTTACATTCCAGACCTCACTCAGAACTCTTATAACACCCGCCCGCTTGACGACGACACTCCGTCCAGCCAAAAGAGTCTCGAACCTCAATGGTCTATCCATTACTTGGTGCTCAACAATAACGTGGTCTCCCACATTTATTGTCTCCTCCAGACACACATTTTTATCTACATATTTCTGCTCTTTCTCCCCCTCTCTCTCTTTTCACAATGCTGTCTCCTCATCACAACGCCGGCAGCATCCAGGAGTTCATGGAGCCCGCCATCGAGGGCCCGCCCTCGCCAGAAAGCATCCGCGCCATCAGCAACCAGATGCGCCTGGCCTCCAACTCTGTGTCCACCGTTGCGTCTTCCGACAGAATCGACCGAATCGTAGACAAGGACCTGGCCCGCCAGAGCCACCACACGTCGTCGTCCGGCTCGTCCTCGCTGCGGTCCATGACCTCGACGGCAGAGCGGCCCTCGTGGGACCGCGAGCTCAGCTCCTCGGGCATCACCATGGACAGCAGCCTCACCACATCCACATCCACATCCAGCCTGTCGCGCAAGTCCTCGGGCCGGTCAAATGTCAGCAGCACGCAGCCGCGCGACAGCGTCCAGATCTTTGGCAAGAGCATCTTTGGCAAGCGCATGCGCGCGCGCCGCGACAGCAGTGCCGCCCAGAGCCAGATCCAGAGCCAGAACCACAGCTCGTCCAGCTCCGTGTACTCTGCCGAGGGTCTCATCTCGCCCACATCCGTGCCTCTCCCGGCACCCACACCCGTCGAGGTGTCGTCCTACATGGCCGCCGGCGCCCCCTTTATCACAACCGCGTCATATGCCCGCAGCCCGCCGCCCACCAGCAGCAGCAACAAGTCTTTTGGCGGACTCTCTAGCATTTCCAGCATCACCAGCCCCAAGGACGCGTTTCTGCCCTTCTTCAGCCGCCGCCGCGCCAACACCCGCAGCAACGAGACCATCAACGAGGATGCCGCCGAGAACCACCATACCCAGCAGCAGCAGCACCACCAGCAGCACACAGCCGCGTCCAAGAAGCTGACAATCTCGGGGCCCTTTAACTTTCAGCACCTCACATCGCCGCGCGAAGAGTCCATCAGCACGCGCGCCAGCTACATTGTGCCCGACTACGCCGACTCGCCTGCGTCGTCGTCCATGGCCGAGATCAACAACAGCTACTTCCCCGACTTTACTTCTGCAGGCCCGGCAGGCGCAGTAGAGACGCTGGCCGTCGGCGACGATGCCGTCCTGGCCACGGTGCCTCGCCGGTCGCCGAAGCGGCCGCACGCCGCGTCCGTGTCGTCCACAGCGGCGGCTTCGTCGGTCTCGGCCGTTGCCTTTCCCACACACCAGCGGTCCCCGCTCAACCACTCGCAGTCGACCGACCAGCTGCGCATCGCGCCACCGCCGCCACGCCCGCCGCGGTCGCCCATTGAGGCGTCGCACTCGCAGTTTTCGCAGTTTGCTCCCTCGCAGTTTTCACCGCCGATCCCGCCGCCGCGCCTGTCGAGCCGCACGTCGCTGCAGCCCGGCGATATCGGTACCGTGTCCCGCACAGTCGACGGCATCAACAGCATAAACAGCATGAGCATCAACCGCCCGCGCACCAGCGGCAGCTTCCGCCAGCCGTCACCCTTTTCCTTCTCGACGCCCAACGTGCCGCGCGCCTCGGGCATCCACTCGCACTCGCACTCCCAGTCCCACTCCAGCACGCATTCCCACTCGCACTCCCACTCGCACTCGCACTCCTTCTCGGCCGATCTGAACATCATGAACATGAACAACAACATGAACAACACCAACAACAGCGGCCCCGTCGATACGCGCCGCTATTCGCAGATGCCCGACATCAGCGTCCTCAACGCCCTGGCGTCCATGCCCATGCCGTCGCCGCCTGCTTCGGCTCCGCCCCACGTGTCCGGCCACGACGACAGCAACTGGCCTCTGTCGTCACCGAGCGCGGGCGCCGCCGCAGCCGCAGCCACCTCCGCGCCCGGCCTGTCGAGCGCCACCAATGCCACCTTTGGCATTCTTCCGGGCGTGCCCGAGGAAGAGGAGCAGGTCCCCGCCGCCAAAGAGTCCAACAACCGCAACAGCACGCGCCGCTCGCGCATGAGCATTGCCAGCATTGCCAGCAACGCGTCGTCGCTGCGCAAGAGCCACTCGCTGCCGCTGCTGCAGCAGTTCCCGTCGCCGCCCATGTCGCCCAACGCGACAGCGATGTCGCCGATATCCACGATGACGGCGACTGTGCGCCCGCCGAGCGCGGCGTCGGACACGCTGGGCACGGACATCTACGCGGCGCAGCGCACGATGCGCGACCTGGTCATGGGCACGGGCCAGGACTCTGCATCGGATGCGGACGCCCACCTGGAGACGAGCTGGGAGGACGACATTGACTACTGCTACGAGCACGAGATCGAGGCCGACTGCGAGTATGCGTGGGACCGCTCGTCGCTGGACATGTCGCGCGAAGACGTGCTGGCTGGTATGCAGTCGCACATGCCGCACATGCTGAGCCCGGCCAGCTTTGATTTGCCGGCCGACATGCCGGCCCTCAGCCCGGCGAGCCGCGCATCGACGGCCTCGATGGGCGAGGCCATTACGCCGACGACGGGCGTCGCCGGCTTTGCCACGACGATGCGCCGCAACCCGGGCCTGACGATCAAGACGTCTGCGTCGTGCGAGGACCAGCGCCCCGTGAACAAGTTCTTGCACGCGCGGAACGGCTCGCGCGCCAGCCTGTACGTCGAGGCGCAGGGCTTTGACCTGTCGCCGTCGCTGTTCATCCCCGGCTCGGACAAGTACGACTGCTTCCGGCCGCCGGTGCGCGGCCCCGTCGGCTTTGCGCTGGGCGGCGACGACACGGAGACGGAGACAGAAACCGAGACGGAGACGGAGACGGAAACCGAGCCCGAGCCTGAAAACGACACGGAGACGGACGAAAACGACGACGACCTGATCCCGTCGTACCTGGACCCGGCGACGATGATGGGCATGGACAAGTCGATGCTGTACATCCCGACGCGCACGAGCGCGTCGACGACGGGCAGCGGGCAGTCTCGCGAGTCTCGGGAGTCGCGCGACTCTGTGCTGTCGAGCCAGATCTCGGCGACGTCGACGGCGACGGACCTGACGCGGCTGACGATGAGCACGATGAGCACGATGAGCACGTCGTCGATCGAGGACCTGGCGTACAGCAAGAACGCCAACCGCGAGTCGATGATTCTCCCTCAGTTTTAGTCGGACTGTCTCTCCTTTTCTCTTTTTTTCTTTTTCTTTCCATTTTATTTTTGTCACATTTCCTTTGTCATGGGGCTTCGGCAGGCTCGCCGACAGCAAAACAAAACAGCACACCTGCTGCATTTCCTTTTTCTTTCATTTGTTTTTATTTCTCCTTTCCTTGTCTTTCCTTGTCTCTACATCCTCATACTTACTGGCGACCTCGGGGTCTTTTGGGTCTGGTTTACTCTTTTTTTCTTTTTTTTTTGTTTATATCTGGTTCTGGCTTCTTTCTTTTCGCCTCTTATTACCCTTCACTTCATCTTCTGTCGTTATCTCTTTTCTGTTATAGACTACACTACTAGACTTTGCCGGGTACCGGGACGGTGTCCTCGGGCAAACATGATGTTTCACGACTCTGTTTTTGTTTTTATTTGTTTTTATTTCTGTTTGTTTATTTTTCTTCTCCTTTTTGTCGCTATCGCCTTGCGCCTCCATTTCCTTTCGTTGTTTTGTCTGTTCTCTCCAGCACTGGATTGCATCCATTTCCTTTGTCTGCCATGTACAACTGTGTACAACATGTGTCTTTTATCTACATTTATTTCTACATATTCTCTTCTGATCTCTCTTGCTGTCTATATCTCCTGTCTTCACTTGTGTTTATCTGCGTATCGGTGCACTCAAAAAGCATACCAAAATTTAAAACTCAAGTCCAAATCAAATCCAAATTTAAATCAAACATGAAATACCGCATTCTACATCCTTTTTTCCTCATTGTTTTCCAACTGTCCACGTCCCGACTACTCCTATTTCGAATGCGTATTCCCTCTTTCGTATCGGTACTCCGCACTGCGTCATGCCTGCCCAACGCTGTCTATCCGTGCCTGATCGTCAAAGTCACAGGCCGAAAGTGTGCCTGATGCCCGGGTGTTCTGTGGTTTTGATTATGCAAGTCCTTTTCCTCACCGAAATTAGACGCTGATTTGCATCACATATGATATCATATTCGTGTATTTATTTATAAACTATTTTCCTAGTTTTTCAAGTCTATTATAGTCTCCATTATAGCCTATCTACGTGGAGAGCCCAGCTGAAGTGCCCGATTCGAGGGCCATGGCCGATGTCTAGTCAATCTCGAGCTTGAATTTTCAGCACTCGCGTCTTGGCTAGCCTTGCTAACAGACAAAGCCAGCCTGGAGAATACAGAGTACATGTCACAACAACAGCTATGTACACCGTATGTATATGCGTACATAGTATAGCCAGCTGCCCTTGCGCCGGCGTGCCCGTGGGCATGTTGCGGCGCCGTTGATCGTCGGATGCCTCTTTGGCCATCTCCTGTCGATGCGCTTGAAAACATCATGATCTTTGAGTTCGGTTCGGACTTGAGACTCGGTCAGACCTTCAAACTAGACAGACTGCAGGCTGGCAACTCAATCAGACTCCAGCCAAAGGAAGAGGCAAACTAGAGCTGACGATCAGCCGCACGCCGAGCAACGACAGCCAGCACACACGGACATTATCCCACCAGGCCTGCGCTGTAGATCATCAATCCGTCATCCGCCATCCGCCATCCGTCATCCGACAGTCCCCTTCCATCCTACGCTGCACAGCATGTATGCATTCCTTTCTCCATTTCGTGCCCAAGCCAGCCGAAATCCCCAGGAAATATGATAGATACGCATGCACAGGCCTGCAGCATCTCACCATGTCAGATACTGTACTCACGCATCGTGGCGAACGGCGGTGTCCTTTTAGTTGTTGGATTTTTTTTTTGGTTATTTATCTTTTTGATATTTTTTTATCTTCAATCTCCTATTTCTTGACGACACCGAACAAAGACCGCTAGAGTGCCAAAAGGCCACGGGAATAGCCGAGAGGCGGAGCAGAGGCTAGTTTTTTCTGCGTCTGCTGTTAGTGCTTAGTGCTGGCCGTGACGGCAGTTGTGCCACCGGTAGACGGTGCGGCAACGAGGGGACACCGATACGAGTCGAAGTAGATTTAGCAGAAGAAAGGGGAAAAAAAAGAGCGAAATAGAGAAATAGAGAAATAGAGGAAATAGAGAAACAAAGAAACAAAAAGTGAAATAGGAAAAACACGACGAAAACGGCAATTCAACAGTCGACCGGATAAACAGTCGCTGAGAACAAAGGCCCCCATGGACCCTGAGAATACGATGGGGATTTGCTCTTTGTTTTGCAGAGTGTATTATCTACTTGATTAATTATCATCTCTGCGGTTGCGTCTAATGCCTGCTCGAACATCGGCCTGCAAGATCGGAGACGGCCCTGCGAGCCAATGAGACGGACAGCGGCCACCCCAATCAGGCCTCTGTCAACAGACGTCACTCTACATCTCCTCTCCCCAGACACCTATGACGGCATAGACGAGCCCTCCTCGCTCATCCCATCCTCTTCCCCCCCCCCCCCCCCCCATGCAATAGACATGCATATATGTACTGTTGCATTACATATCGGAGTAGCCTGGCGAGTCTTTAGCTTGAGCCTTTTGCGGATAGCTCTTGCTCCCGCTTCTCGCCTCCCGCCTCCTGCCTCCCACGTCCTGTCCCACGTCCTACGCTCTAATTACCCCCTACAGAGGGCAGGCGCAGCATGCCATGCTACTTACACGTACTATGTAACCATACCCCGAAGCCCCATACATAGCCGGAGCTAGTCTACTTTGGCCATGTGGCCACACACACCTTGTGATGTCTGTATGAGTTGCAGGCCGGTCTGTGGTCGTTGCTTTTGCTTGCGGTTGCGGTTTGCTCAGAGAGCCATCTCGACGAGTCCCAATCTTTTATTTCTACTTTCTACTTTCTACTTTCTTTTTTATTATTTATTATTTTATTATTATTAACTTGGTAAAACCGCCATGGGAGGCCGTTCGGTGTAATTGATGCTGCCGATGGTAAGCGTGGTGTCGAGTGTCGGACGAGAAATGAGAGACGAGAAATGAGAGATGAGAGATGAGAGATGAGAGGTGAGAGGTGAGAGATGACGGGCAAGTCCAGCTGTCGACTATGTACAAGGCGTTCTCTATTCTCCAGCTCACATCTAGATCCAATACTCGAGTGGCCTCATCGATCGTCAAAGTGGCCTTGTTTTCAGCAACTCTCGTTCGACGGCGACTCGTTTGAGAGTATTGGTGCACGGGGTCTGGAGGTCTGGAGCATCGTGGCACAAATGACGAACAACTGCAAACTATTTGTATGCATATTGTGTAGAGTGCAGATGCAAGCGCAGATGGCACGAGTGGCTGGTGGTTTGCAGCTGTTCGGTGTGTGGGCGTGCCCGCGTGTGTGGCATGGGTGTGGCCTGGCCTTGGGTGATGGGTGGATTGCAGTTGCTGCGCCGGCTTCCTTCCCCTTCCGTCAACTCTGTACATGTATACATACAGTACTACATAGTACACAGAGACCACCGCAGACACAGACACAGTACACAGATACACAGATACACAGATACCACCACTCAGCTCAGCCCTACCGCAGCCAGACCAGACGAGTCGAGATGGGGATTAATTAAAACCAATAACCAATAGGGCGGTACAGAATGTGACAAATGGAAAACACAACACTATTTCCCATATATTGGCTGTATTTCATTAATTAATCCAGAGTCGAACCATGGTGGCGCTGTGGCCATATTTTAAGCTTTTGTGCTGCCAGCTGATTTGTTACACGGAAGATATTGGATGGAAGAGGATGGAGGGTGGATGTATGGTTGTATGTATTGGCGGTGCTGGATGGGGTAATTGATGGCTGATGGTTGGTGATCGATGGTTGATTGATGGTTGATGATTGAAGAGTGGCTGGTGTTGAATGTATCAGTGTTGATGTGTTTTGTTGATAGATTTAATATGTCGACAACGTTTACTAAAATAAAAAAGAATAAAAGAACAAAGAAGAATAAAAAGAATAAAGGAGTAATAACAAGAATAAAGAACAAAAAATAAATAACAATAAAAAGAATAAAAGAACAGTAAAAAAAAAATATAATAAGAAGAATTAAAATAAAATTATAGATACTCCATGAGTTACCTGTTACACCGAAACACCGAAACACCGATCCAAGTCCCCAAGTCCTCAAGTCTCCGACCATTACCCGAATCCTCCTGCAACACAACGCGCTGCAGCCCAACTTCGACTCGACAAGCCCGGCAGAGGCAAGAGGAAAAAGGACGTCTCGCTACCTTCTGTCCTTTTGCGTCTGCGCCTGACTGGGGTACACACACATATATAGAAGATCGCAATGCGTCGCCTCGTCCTCAGCCTTGCTGAAATAGATAGCGTGGCGCAAGAGCACCGGTGCAGCCGAGCAGTCAGATATTTATACAATTATATAATTATACAATTATACAGAGTACAGTGGTCAAATGCAGCAGCAGATGCGACAGGTGTAACATGCAACAAACTAGACGCCGCAGATGGAACTGGCAATAAAGTGCGCGGCAAAACACGGCTGCGCAATCGTCACACGCCGGTCCATGCTCGCGCAAGACAGGCCGGGCAAGGAGTAAGAAGCAAGAAGCAGAGGAGCAAAAAAGAGTGAAACAAAGCAAGAAGCAAAGGAGGCAAAGAGAGCAAAACGAGGCGACACAAAAAAAGAACACAAAAAAGAACACAAACACAAAAACACACATGGCCGCTGTCCTGGCTTTGTCTGCGTTTTGGCAGGATATCCTTGCCGTGTTTGATGTACACGCTTTGCTCCGTTTTACTGTGATCACTCTACTCTGCATCACTTTGCTTTTCAAGCCAGCTCAAATCTAAATAATTGAGTCGCCGAGTCCAACAAGAGCGGTATGGAGATTCAGGAGATTGGGCGGCAAGACATCCTATTCGTTGGGTAGCTTTCTTTTGTGGTGTTTGCTTCGGGCTGTTTTGTATTTTTCTTTCTTTTCTTTTGTTTCTTCTTTTCTTTTCTTTTTCTTCACATCAATACATGCCCAGGTCCGGTGGCACACTACCAAATGGAGAGGCCGATGAGACAGACGAAGAGGCTGGTGAATAATAAATCAACCAGCCATGAGAGACAACAAAATCAAAGAAAAAGAAAAGAAGAAAAAAAAGAAACAAGAAAGAAAGAAAGAAGAAAGAAAAAAAGAAAAAAAAAAGATAGTTTACACTTGTGGACAGGCTTTGCACCGCGCCTACTCCGTAGTACTCCGCTCTCCGGAGACACTGTGTCTTGGCTCGACCAGCCCGGCCCAACAAGAAAGCATCTTGGAAATTCCCTAGTTTAATCACCGCGCTCATGCTTACAACCGCAATGCGTCGATGCAGGGGTTCCGACGTTGAAACAATGGAAGCTGGAAGTATACTATGTATTTGAAATTGTGTATTTGTATTGTCACTGTATTGTATTTGTATTGTATTGTTTTATATTTATATTATATTGATTGATATGTGTCGAATGTGTTTGTATTGTTTTGTGTTGTGATTGCTTCAATATTTTATTGGTATTTTTATTTCGGTTTGATTTCTACTTGCATAAAACCAATCGTACAGTATTTGCAATACATCCAAAATAGATACCAGAGGCTGACATTCAGCAAATAAACCTAGCAGCTGCCCACCTGGCTGTGCCGCATACAGTCCAATATATCGATACCGGCAAGCTCAGAGTGAAATGGCCTGACGTCTGCTGGGCCGAGGCTGGACGGATCTATTTGCAGAGTGGCAAGGTGTTGCGTCCCTTGCAGCGCGTGTCTGTAGACTCTGTACCGACATGTAACTCTGCCATTTCTCCATCTCTTTGGTGTGCATGTACTGCACCATATCTCACTCACCGACTAGGGTACACGTTGATAGGATCGCAGGAGAATAGGAAAATAGGGCTTGAAGGTGTACGTAGTAATTAAAGTGTAAACGAGCAAACAAAGCTGAAAGAGAGAAACACAATCCACCTGAACCAGACACCAGGCTTGGGTGTAAGTGAGATGTTGATTTTCGGCTTGGACTTTAGAGGCATAAACAAGTAAAAAGAGAAGAAAAGAGAAGAAGAGAAGAGAAAAGAAGAAAAGAAAAAGAAATAAAGATTTACAAAAACATTGAATTACCCAACGCTGATACAATGCCGAGTTATGTTTGCTTTTTCCTGGGGCACATCATGTGAAAGGGAGCATCTTTGAGCCCGATTGTTTTGGTTTGGTTAGGTTTTCGTTTTCGTTTTGGGTTTGGTTTTGCTTTGCTTTGGCTTGATTCCATTTTCAGTTTTTATATGGACTCGTCTGTTGTCAACCCTTGACTGCACGACGATCCGTGGGCGCAAATCACGCAAATCACGCAAATCACCAAACCACCAAATCGTTGAATCACCAAACACCAAACACCGCTGGACAGCAAGACTTCAACCCAATGCCCAACCTACGTCATACACTGGACGTTCATAAATAGAATAGACATTTCAAATGTTCAGTAAGCAATAATCAACGAACAGATAGTGAATAAACAAATAACAACACAAACATCGCTTCAAAGTCGAGCTGAAAACAATGCAAGATCAAGCTCCGGGTGTAACAAGTGAAAAGCGACCCTGGCTCGCCATAAACATCCCGAATGCTACCCAGCCTGTTCTCTGCGATTTCCATCCTCACACACTCTGCGAAACCGATACTGTGCATTCAAACAGTGCATTCGGGCAAGGAACGCACAAATAACAAATACATAATATGGATCATGCTCCGCCACTCGACCTTGGATTCACACACCGGCTGAAGGTTGAATAAAGTATGTAATAAATACTTAAAATTAAAGGTAGTATCTTTTTTTATTGACATTTATTTATGTATTGATATTTATGTGTTTAAATAATCACATTGTTAACTTATGACACTTGATAAAATTTACTCTCGGCCAGCCTCAGGAACGCTCGTTTGGCATCAGGGCTGTATGATACTTACGTCCACAAAGACACCGTCCGATGCCCCCTGACATCATTGCAGCCCGGCCTGGTCGTGCAGGTGCACAGGTGCACAGGTGTAGCATGGCAAGTCGGGTGGTAGAGTGTAGAAGTTGGAAGTAGACGCCTCGACTGTTGTCTGCTGCTTACGCTGCTTACTACAGCCTAGTCCTTTACCTACTACATACTACTACATAGTACCTCCTCTCTACAGCCGCTGCTACCCTCACAGATGTCAGGAACTTTTCATGATGGACGCGGCTCACACCGCCCTCACCACAACCCTGTAGTCTTTTGTTATTTCCTTTGTTATTGGTTCTCGAGCAGTATTTAGTATTACTTAGTATTACTTAGTATTACCTAGTATTACTACTGTATGTAGTATTAGACACCTCCCGGGCAAACCCTATCCACGTGCTCACCGAGCCCTGGCAGCCCTGGCAGCCCTGGCAGCCCTGGCAGCCCTGGGAGCCCTGGGAGCCCTGGGAGCCCTGGGAGCCCTGGGAGCCCTGGATTGACATCATACCACCTTTGCTCTACACGTCTCGGGCGAGAAAAAGAGATTAAAAGAGATTGCAAGTGAAGAAATCAAGGGGACAAGAAGACCCCCCCCCCCTAAAAAAGAAATAAAATTAAATGTCAATTAAGCAATCGGTGCCCAAGCTCACCTCGGTCTGTCCTTTGCCCATCCTTGCTTTCTTTCCCCCCCAAACCCAAGTCGAAGAACCTTTTGAGACGGAAGCCGACCCCAATGTTTCTCATGCGAGACATACTTGTTGATCAGTGAATTATTAGATTATCAAAAACGCAAGTCGCAGGGTAGAGCATGGAACTATAATTCTCTTAATTAATAGCAACAAAACACAAACGCGGGCAAGTGAGTCTAACTGAGCCGTGACGACGACTGATGCTCAAGTTCACGCTCAACATCGAATGCCGAGTTCAAGCGCAAGCTAAAGTGAAAAAAGAAGATGCCGTGCTGTGAGCAGCTATATCCTAAAGTACAAAGGTGAAGAATGATTTTACAATTTTAATGCTGGAGATGTGGCGTTACCACGGCCGGGGAGGAAAGTACATGCTTGGAGGGGGGTGGTCATGAAGCAGACCACCGAAGCAAACACCGAGATAAAAACGAAGGAAAAATAACACTTTATGCACACTGGCATAGTAGAGAAGTAAAGAAGTAAAGAAAACGGGTTTTACTATGTACGAGAAACCAAAAAGAGGGACATCTTACCCCTGCCGCATATCTGCTTCCCGAGCCGATTCCAGAGCGAGTTTGGCCCAATGGCAGATGCGAAAGGCGAGCGGAAAAAAGACAAGAAAAAGGAAAACAACGAGACACGGTAGATTTAGGAGAATGAGAGAAACACCAGAGAGACTCGGGGAGAAAGCATAGAAGCAGAAAAGCACAAAAGCACAAAAGCACTCAAAGGCAAATAGCTAAGACAACAGAAAGAGAGACACTCCCCCCTCGCTCAACAAGTCAAACAAGTCAAACATGAAAATGTTCATGATCGCGGGTCCTTCGACAGCCCAGCCCCACAGATGCAGACGCACGTAGACGGTCCCTAGATGCTTTGTTATAATTTAGGGGTTCTGCTGGATTAATAGTTTTATTATTAATTTATTGCCTACTGCACTACCGTACTACTGCATTATTTATTGTTAACTGTGTTTTAGCAGTCTCTTTCCCTAGAATGTGACAGAAATATAGACAACAGGCAGAGATAAATGACAGGAAAGACGTGCAACGACAGCAACGAGAGGCAACGATAGACGTGATAGACTTGGGGGACTCGGTACCGCAGAGAGGACAGGCAAGTCGAATAAGTCGCAAGAAAACACTACTATGTAAACAGTCAGTTAAACTCTGTCTGTACTGCCCGGTCGTGTCAGATAAAAATAGGCATGAGGTGCAGCAAGCGAGTACTATGTAACATGTAGCTACTGCGTAACTGTTGAGCAGCTAGTCTACATAGTACGTACTGCCAGCTGCATTGTGCTCCTTCTTCATCACCGCTACCGCAATTCTGAGCACATGCACACGTACACCTTGCCCATGTGCACGCCACCGATCCCACTCTTGTCTTGTCTTGCCTCTGTCCCTGCCTCTGCCTCTGCACAGAACCCAGCACCGTGATAAGCATAAGCATAAGCATAAGAAGGACAGGCCAGGAGCAGACGTCGAGAGGGGCACACGCAGAATGGGACTTGGCTAGAAAAGGGCATCTTGCCGCTCTCAGCTTTCAGTAGCCTGGTATATCTCAGCAGCGGCTGTTCCCTTCTGCTTTTCCGCTTTCTGCTTTCTGCTTTCTGCCTTTCTGCCTTTCTGCCTTTCTGAAAGTGTGCACCGAGGACAGAGTACCAGGGTACGCCAGAGGATAGAGGTTCCGTCTTGACAATGTCCCGCAGTCTCACGCAACTGTGGCGACCGCTCTCGCTATCACTGTGACCGCTGCTACTTCCGCTACTACATAGTACAGTATGTACATACAGACTGTACCTCTGCTACTGCCACTCCCTGCTCTCTACTCCCCACCGATCCTAGATCGAAGCGTGCCGCCCGCTTTCTCTGCAGTCTAGAGCTCTAGGGACAGGTTCCAGAAGACTGCATTGGTCCATTGGAAGTGAGAAGCCAACGGCAACCCGCGCGGGCCCTTCAAGGCCCCCTGGTCCCTTTGTTTTGTTATTGCGTGTCCCTCCCTCTTCTTTCCTCTTCCATCTTAGTCAGGCTGGATCTGGGCGGTGAATATGAAATCTGAATCTGCGTGTGCCGTGTAATGCTAAATCTGCTTGCAACTCTGCTGAATCTGTGATCCTGCCCGTCAGCTGCTAGCAGCTGGGCTGGGCTGGGCTTCTCAAAGATAATGTCTCGAGAGTCCTGCCGGCTGGAAAAGCATGGTTGAGCCCAAATAAAGACCCAAGACCCGAGACACAAAAGAGGCTTGACACTCGAGCCGCCGCTGCATAGTCTCAAAATCTGAGCACTCGCACGCAAAGCTGCACGCAAAGCTGCACGCAAAGCTGCACGCAAAGCTGCCCAATAGAAGATCACTGTCTCTGAGGTCACATTTCACCTGTAAAGAGTAAAAAAAAAAACAATAAAAAAAGGATAAAACATAAAACATAAATAAAAACGCAACGGACGCAAATTTCCACATCTCGCTCTTTGCTCTCTTCCAATGCATGTGCATGTGCGTGCACCGGGCACAATCTTCTCACCAGGGCATCCCGTGTTTTGTTGGGGGGTTGCCGTTCTTCTCTTTCCAGACCTTGGGGTTTTTGACTTTATCGTCTTTTTTGTGTAGTTGTAATAAACAGATCCAGCAATCCCGAGGCTTAGTCCTCGCTACCAATTTTTGCATTCTTTTGTTTTTGTTTTTGACTGTACCTTCCATCTCTCCTCCCTCCTCTCTCCTCTCGTCACTTGTCATTTTCTTGGTTTTTATTTCCTGGCGCAGCTTCTCCCGCGAGGGAGGGGAAGCGGCGATTAGGTGATAATTTGAAGAAAACAGACGAGAAAGAAGAAGACAAAAAGTGGAAAAGAAACAGAAAAAAGAGAACGAATACAATAAAGGCTTCAGCTCAGACTAACAATAAAAATGCATCTCCCTTGTTACTCGTGTGCCATGCTCCTTTGACTCAAGCCCATCGAACAAGTCAAGCTGTGTGTGCATGCAGAGCGTAGGGCGGATCAAAAACAGAGACAGTTTGACGTTGGACAAACAAATAAATCAAGACAATTGCAAAAGGAAATAAGAGGATAGAGAATAAGCAATTAACCGATTAAACACTAAACGATAAAACAATTAACCGATCAGGAATAGGCATCACCGACAAGAGACAGTTGGGCATGGCAGATGGCAGAGGCGCAAGGCAAGGTGCCAGCAAGAAAGAAAAAGGGAAGAAGCGAAAGGGAAATGAAATGGGAAAGGGAATGGGGAAGACAGACAACACACCACCCTCCTGTATCCACACACACACCCAAGTAGGCCACAACCGTCTAGACATATGTATATCTATGGCCTGCCGGATCTCAATACCTCGGATCCCTTTCTACATCTAAATCTGATCCCCCACACTTGTACAGGAGAATCAATATTATTCCACTCGAAGCTTTCCCAATCCTCCCAAGACTCGACCCAACCAACCTCTGTCGTATCCGACTTGAGGCTTATTCTAACAACACCCATACCGACGACGCACGACCATAGTGGGAGGCTGAAAAATTAAAGACTTCGAGATCCAAAGACTTTGAGACTCGGAAACGCATGACCCAGAGACCCTAGGTCAGCACCGACATCTCGACACCACTAGGAACTTCGGACTCGACAACAGCACCGCCCATCGCCGCAGACAAAACGCAAAAACGGCGACTTACCCGACAATAGAGGCAGTGCCTTCGAGAAGCTGGCGCACACTTGAGCCTGTGCCATCTCGACATCTGGTCGGCGCTAACAGACGGCTGCTGACCGACATTCGGCTCCGTCCCTTCCCCGGCGCCTAACCAAGACTGGGCATCTCTACCGTCAAGTCGATACACACTTGCACATTCAAAGTGTCGAGTCAAGGCCATGTGAGTGTGTGTAGGGTGATGTAGAATAGAAGAGGGCGACGAGCACGGCTTTGTGGAGAGACAGGAGAACAAGCTTGCATTGCCTCACCGTCGGTATAGTCATGTGGTACGACAACCATGACTCTTCCCACTTGGAATCCCCAGCACTCAGGAGAGACGGCAAAGGTGAAGTAGACAAATAGAAACTGACAAGTCTTAAAGTCGACCACAGACGAATACGGCAAAGCGAAGCAGGCAGCAGGGAAAGAAGAGAACAGCACAGAAGAGAACAGAACAACAAAACAAAAACAGACAGGGAACACGAGAACAAAAGAACTAAAGATTTACAAGTTGGCTGTCACTTGGAACGAGCCATCCTAGTCCGTGTTTTTTCTTGGGGTATTCTCAACGGCCTCTAGCAAAATCGCCTCTGGCCTGGCCGCAACAACCTCTCCCTAGCCGTGCACACACACAAAAAGAGAGCTAAGACCAGAGACTCAGGTGATTTCTGGGCAAAGCTTTTGGTCCAGAGTCACGCCCGTTTCCAAAGCTAATAAGCTAGTCAAGGTACAGGGTACAGCCACGGCACTTCGCATCGACTCTGCAAATCGGGAACGGCATTGCCTCCCATTGCTACTGCGATTGTTGCAAATCTGCAAATCTGCAACACTGCAACAAAAAGGAAAAAAGGAAAAAAGGAAAAAAGAAAAAGAGGGAGCCCGAGCCGGAGGCATCACCGGCCCCATTCCGTATCTGTGCCCCAGACACGTGGCAGTGGCGACTGATATCTCAACCTGCCCGGCACATGCTTTTGACCTTGTCATGGATAAATAAGAAGCAGATGAAAGTGCATCAAGGCAAAATGACCCAAAGGCTGGTGATCATCTAACAGAATATTCTCGACGAACAACTCTTGAACACCCAACACAACACAAACTTTGCTTGCAAACCGCAAACTACAAACTGCAAACTGCAATCCGCAAAACAAAACCCGCCCAGGCTGACTGGCTCCGGCAACAGACGCCATGGATGGGCAACAACACAACGCCCCAGATCAATACTTTGCGGCTCCAGACGGAGCGCCAGACGTGAGTCCAGACCTCTGGCGGCTATTCGATGTTGTGCACGGAGCATTTAAAAAAAGCAACCGAAAACCCAATATCGTGTGCTAATACAAAATAGATACCTGATGAAGAACAAGCAATATTGAGCACGCCAATGAGGGCTGACGGACCGCCGTTTTCGCTCACAACATATGGTTCATTACCACCCGCCAGTCGAACACAACAGCAATCACAACAGCAGCAGCAACAACACCAACAACAACAACAACAACAGCAGCAGCAGCAGTATAACTACCTTGAAAGTGGCAATGCCAATCCACATTATGGTTTCAACGCCGAGCCGGGCTCCGGGCAGTCAACGTACCAGACAAGCACCGATTGGCAGCAAGCCAACCAGCAGCTCATGTATGCCGGCCAGTCCTCGGTACCGGTACCCGTGCCCGTGCCCGTTCCTAGCCACGGCTCGCTGTCATCATTCGGCTATGAGACATACGGCGAAGGGCATGTTGGCGAGCATATCGAAGACACAGCAATGGCCCACGGCCACGGACATGGCTACGTCGCTCCCATGGATGCGACACTCCAAATGAATTATGGGTACAGCTGGGACACGCGAGATACCACCGGCATGGAGTTTGAGCCGTCACCCCTTCAGTCGCCTACCGGGTACAACAGTACACCCGTATCGCCATTAGCAACTGGCGCAGGCGCAGGCACAGGCACACCCACGTCATATGCATCGAGCAGCAGTGGAGGCCAGTACCCGATAATGTACGCTGGAGCCAATATCCAAGGTCAGGCTGTAGCGGTCGGTGTGATGGGAGACGATCCCACATACGCAGTGGGCGGCGAGGATGGGAGGGAGAGCACACCGATACCCAAACGAGCGAGAACAAGGCCGAGCCTGTCACGATCGAGTCGAGCCGGGTTCCAAGTAGGACCACCGTCATCGAGCATGCCATCATCGAGCATGATGGGCGAGGGCAGCATGTCATCTGGAGCTGGACCAAGCTCGGGTCAGGCCCAGGCTCAGGCCCAGGCCCAGGCTCAGGCCCACCGACACTCGAGCCACACCACCACCACCACCCCACGACAGGCCGAGAAGAAGGAGGAAAAAAAGACACGAAGCTCCCATAATTTGGTTGAGAAGCAATATCGGAACCGACTCAATGCCCAATTTGAAGGTCTGATGAATGCTCTCCCAGAGAGTCTCCGCCTGCAGGGCGCTAGTCTTGGTGTTATGGGAGACGGTGGCGAAGGCATGGCGTCTGATACACCAGAGCGGAAACCAAGCAAGGCTGAGGTTTTGGAGATGGCTCGAATGCATATACGGTCGCTGGAGCAGGAGAGGGACTCATTGGTGGACGAGCGAGATGGCCTGTTGGGCGATATCGAAAGTCTGCAGAGGGTTCTCGAAAGTCGGTCGTCAGCCGAGGAGGGGGGTGTGGCTCCGTGACCATGCGGTAGTGGCAGTGGCAGTGGCCGTCGTGGGGGATAGGGTCAGACCAGTTCCAGGCGCAGCCCAAGCTCCAGATTCCACGACTTGCACGATGCAGGGACAAGACATCGCAGCCATGCACCCCTGTCTTTTGTTGGCGCGCTATGCCGTTGCTGTTGCTGTTGCCGTTGCCGTTGCCGCTATTGGTGCAAGTGTCGTCTGACATTTCGGTGGCGTCCGAGCCTTGACTTTCGACAGTTTTCGAATAGCGCGAACCGGCTGCAAACGAGCACGACGAGACCGACGAACACGACGAGACCGCTCTGTCAGACAAGAACGACAATACAGATGACACGACATAGTGCGACACGAAGATGGCACGACACGATATGGCGCCAGAGAGGTCTAGCCCGTGCATTTGGGCCAGAGTGTCGATTTCGGCAATCGGGGGCTGAAAGATGGAGAGAGAATGGCAGAGATGACGTTGATTAATGACAGAAGGGGCACGAGAGACGAGAGAGAAAGGGGGCGATACAGGCTCGATTTCTTCCATATGGGCAGCTCCGCACAGCACAAAGAGCTGTCAAACGGGCCTGGCCCGACATCTGCTGCCCGTCCCCGTTTGACCTAGTGGCCATTGTGTCTTCGTTTGCATTTTTCTCTCTGTCTCTCTCTCCCTCTCTCTCTTATCTTCTTTCATGCCGCCTTTCTGGGCTGCTTCCGTTTGGTTTTTTCTTTTCTTTTGTCTGTGCTGTTTAGGATTTCTTTGGAGTTTGTTTTGCATCATCTGGGCCGCAAAACTGGCCATTTTTCGCGTCTTTCCGGCATCGAGTAAATGCATACACAGTATAAGTGGCATTCGGTAGTGTTGGGTGTGGGCTTTATTACATAGGCTGGTAGGCTGGCAAGTTATCGGGCTGATCTGGTGATTCTCGGCTTGTGGCTTTGTCGAGGCTCGGTCTCGAACGGGATTGGATAGAAGTTCAGGGTTTCCAGGCGCAAACGGGTATATGTGATGTGCATTCAGAGAGACGATCCTATTGGTGTTTTGTATCTGTTTCTGTATTTTGTTTTGTCTCTCATTCGTTTGTTTTGTTTTGTTTTGCTATCTTTGTCATGCAACCCTCTCTCACGGCAGTTTGTTGTTTTCTGCAAGTTCAAATCAGGAGACGGAGAGAAGGGACGGAACGGATAGGAAAGGAATTGGAGGATGGCATGGCAAAGCAAGGCCATTCGGGTTGGCAGGGAAGGGCAGGCAGGTTTAATTCGGACATCTACTGGGAAGGAACGAACTGCTTCCTTCCCGGGATTACACTCTACAGAACCCAAATAGGCAGGGTCAACCATGACACTTTCCTTTTTTTACTTGTGCTCTTTCCTCCAACAGCAGTGACAGGTGAAATGCACTATAAAACATGCCGGCTGTGACACAAACCGGCATCACATTGAGGGGAGCGGCTGAGGTCTCGGATCGTTCCTTCTTCAACAAGCTGTTAGCAATTAAGCATTCTCGCTGCTCTTGCCATTCTGGATTATATTGGATTATATTGGCCATTTACGGAGTAGATAGTTTCTTTGACTAAATTATTGGCATCGAAAAAAAAAAAAACCCGGCAGGAGCAATGATTCCGCAGACCCGGCCACCCTGTCACAAGAGAGAACCAGTATCAATATCTCCAAGCAAAAGAAATCCAGAGAAAAAGAAGGAAGCAGCGGGATCAATCTCGAATGAATAAGAAACGAAAAGCCCATGGCGCTAGCACAATGGGGTGACTTTACATGGTGTGATTTTGCGGACACGCGCCGCGCGACTGCGGCCCCGGGTTGGCCTGTGGGGCCAGCCTTGTGACCGCCATAGGTAGCGAGTCTGTAGCGAGTCTGTAGCGAGCCTGTTAGCGAGTGCTGTATACGGCTAGACTGGTGACATGGAAGGAGCGTCATCAATCCAATGTAGCAAACGTCAAGCGTCTAATAGTACAGCGCAAGTGCAATGTGCAATGTGCAATGTGCAGAGTGCAAAGTGCAAAGTGCATAGAGTGCAGATATTCACAATAGTGCATTCGTGATGGAAATACATTGAAGCTATAACAGGCTTAACAGACAAAGAGCAAAGGGCAGAACTGCAGACTAACAGCAGAGGGCCGCGAACAGACGACATGAAGAAGGGCCAGCATTGAAGAGCGTAGACATGGAAGCACAAACAGTGCAAAGTAGACAGACAAAAGGCAAAAGGCAGCAGGACGGGCTACCGCCGCCCAATATCTTTCCGCAGCCGGCCCGCAGCCGTTGTCGGCGGCGGCTCCGGCCATGACGTCACCGCATCGTCGACCTCGTCCCAGAAACTGTCGGCATTGTGCACCGCCGTGCCGCCCAGCACAATGCGCACGCCGGGCGTCGACTCGTTGAGCGCCGCCACCGTCTTGGCCTCCTCGTACGTGGCGCCGCCAATCATAAACACAACAATGTCCTGCGGCTTGTCGCGCGTCGTGCTGCCGCCCTCGACAAAGGGGTACTGCTGCTCGCGCAGGCGGCCCTTGATCAGGTTCTGCAGCGTCGCCTCCAGCACCGGCGTGTGCATCGTGTACACATTGTCGACGCCCTTGAGGCCGCGCAGCGCCTTGGCGCCGCCGGCAAAGATGCCCGACGACTCAAACATGTCGGCAATGCCGCCGCCGCCGCCGCCGCCACCAGCACCCGCGCCGCCCGCACCGCCGGCCCCGCCCTGGCCGAGGTGCAGCGACTGCTGGTACATAAGCAGCTTGGCGACGAGGCCGGCTTTGCGGCTGGGGACGTTGCCGGCGGCGGTGAGCAGGTCGACGAGCATGGCGACGTTTGTGTGGCTGGCCTGGTTTTGTTTCTCGTAGCGCAGCGCGTAGAGGGCGACGAGGCCGATCTTGTGGTCGGCTGTGACCTTGGGGTTCTGGATGAGGGCCTGGACGGTGCGGAGGTCGGCGGCGTGGTTGTCGTTGCAGGCTAGGCTCTGCTCGCACTCGCTGACCTCGAGCAGGATGTCGTCGTCGACGCGGCGGCTCAGCTCTGAGATGAGCTGCACGTGCTTGCTGACGTTGCCCGACAGCTTGCGGAACTCGGGGTACTCTTCCACGAAACGCTTCATGTCGGAGATGGACTCGAGGTTCTCGCTGTTCTTATGCTTGGCCTGGAACTGCTCAACATACTCCTTGACATTGACGCCGAGATCGCCAAAGTTGAAGAACATGTTCTTCTTGAAAAAGGGGTCCTGGTCCTGCGACAGCACGAGCTCGCGCACCTCGCCGGCCTGCTTTGCCGAGGACGGGCCCCCTTTGGCGGCGTTATCTTTGGCGTGAAGGTCGACGCGGCCGTTGTGGATGCCAAAGAGCTGGTGTACCATGGCCTGGTACGTCCACTGCGTCAAGAGTGGCGTCACGGGGTCTTCGCGGCGGTCCAGCACCAGCAGAATGGGCGGCGTGTCGACGGTGCGAAAGTCAAACAGCTGCTGCTCTTCCTGGGTCATGCGGTAGCGCACCTCGGTCGCGAGCTTCTTGGCCAGCAGACTGCTCTTGGCGTACCGGATGAGCGGCTTCTTCTTGAGGGCCAGCAGCACGGCCAGCAGGCCCTCGGTCGACCGCTGCAGCGCGTCGGTGTTCCATGCGTCGGGCGTCGAGCCCCAAATGTGTGTGATGCCGCCCGCGACTGCGCCGGCCAGGTTTGTCGACGTCGACGTCGGCGGCGGCAGGCCGGCAATCTTGCCAATGTCGAGGGTGAAGAGATCCGGGTTGATGACGACAAAGTCGGCAAAGTACTCCTGGACGCGCTTGACCACCTCGTGGTCGTCGGCCTCGGCCAACCGCTCCATGGACGACTTCTTGACGACGTTGCTGAAGAACAGGTTGTACTCGCCGTAGCAAGGGTCGCGCAGCTCTTCGACGAGCTGCTGGATGGAGTCGGCGGAGGGGCGCACGAAGCAGTAGCAGCGCAGGTGGCGCATCTTTTCGCGCTTGGGGTTGTCGAGGCGGTCGATGAGATAGATTTCGTGGCTCAGGAGGGCGGATTGGGTGGCGGCCGGCGAGACAATTTGCACGGTCTCGCGGTCGAGCAGGAGGATCTTCATCTTGGCCGAGATGGCCGAGGACGCTGCTGCCGAGGTGCCTGCGCCGGGACTGTCGCCGGCGGTCACCATCTTGGCGACATAGCCCGACACGGCCTGGACGACATCCATGCTGTGTAGTGTGTGGTGTATGGTGTATGGTGTGTGGTGTGTAGATGTGTGTAGTTGTGCGTAGATGTGTCGTCTTCCAGGAGTCGTCGATGCGAGGCGGGCTGTAGGGGGTGCCGCCACGCCAGCGCCGAGAATGGCTATGGTTTCGCAAGCTCGAGGGCTATGTATGCGCAAGGTGTGGTCGGTCAGTATTGTTGTCGTAAGCGTTCGAATGTGGCCAAATGTGGGTGGTTGGCTGTCTACCCTCTACGGTGGACTGGGTGAGGTGAGTGAGGTGTGTGTATGTAACAGAGCTCGGCGCGGCAGCGGACACTGAGGCAGTGACGTTCCCTGACCGAATCAAATGCGTCAGCAACGGTGAGCTCCAAGTAGAGGTACTTTGCCTTGAGCTATTACGTGTGCTATAATGCAGCTTTTTTGTGCTAGAGTCCCCACATGCAGGTACCGATACATAGCCGCGCCGATAAGATAAAGCAGACGCCAGGTGCGCTAAAACTACGACGCTAATTCCACTGGACATCGCCAGCCGGCTTTTGCACCACGTTTTGCGTCCAAGGCCTTTCTGCTAGGACAAGAGGACAAAGCCGACAGCACATCATTTCTGTCTCGACATCCCGACATCCCTTTTCCTTTTCCCTCCCGGACCGCCTGGAATCTCCATGATATCGACAGCATAGCAAGCCCAGTCGGCTGCCCGGCTGCCCACACGACGCCCCCGACAACTGACAACTGGCAACTCGAGCCTGATTTCCCGCAACGCATCCAATCGTCAATCGCCAATCGCCAACCGCCAACCGCCAACCGCCAATTGCCACTTGCTGAGACTGAGGCCGAGACTGAGACTGAGACTGAGCATCATGGACCTCACCACTTGCCCGCCGAGGGTTGAGCCAACGTGGGTTTTGGGACCAGCGAGATAGACGCCGGCATGAGACACGGGCCAATACGCAATACTGACTGACTGCACAGCTTCTCGTTCACGCAGGGCCTCATCGTCGGCCAGCTGTCAGTCGTCCTGCTCGTCGCCGCGTTTATCAAGTTCTTTATCTTTGGCGACCCCCCCTCGCCCGAGGCGACGGCCTCGCAGCGCGCGTCCGAGCGGCGGTCGCGCACCGAAGCACACAAGAAGTCGCTGCTCACGCTCCGAGCGAGCCAGCTCGATGGCAGTGCAGACTCGTCAGCGGCGGCCGCTGCGAATGCGCATGCGAATGCAAACGCGAATGCAAATGCAAACACCAACACAAATGCAAACACAAACACACACCCCTCGCACAAAGACAAAGACCTGGATCGCCGCAAGAGCAGCGTGCTGCGCCGGCCGCCCGTGCTCACCATCAGCTCCATCCTCAACAAGACCTACTACCGCGTCGACAGCCACCAGCCCGAGAGCCTGGACTGGTTCAACGTGCTCATCGCCCAGACCATTGCCCAGTTCCGCAACGACGCGCAGCACGACGACGCCATCCTGACATCGCTCACCAAGGCCCTCAACGGCACGTCGCGGCCCGACTTTGTCGACGAGATCCGCGTCACCGAGCTCAGCCTGGGCGAGGACTTCCCCATCTTTAGCAACTGCCGCATCATCCCCGTGGACGAGGACGGCCTGGGCTTCTCGTCGACGTCGACCCACGGCCAGCCGCGGGGCTTTGGCGGCATGGGCATGGGCGGCGCGAATATGGGAGGAGCGGGAGGAGGCGGGGCTGCTGCGGGAGCAACACGCCTGCAGGCGCGCATGGACGTCGACCTGAGCGACATGATCACGCTGGCCGTCGAGACCAAGCTGCTGATGAACTACCCGCGCCGGCTGTCGGCCGTGCTGCCCGTGGCGCTGGCCGTCTCGGTCGTGCGCTTCAGCGGCACGCTGTCCGTGTCGTTTGTGCCGAGCAACCCGTCGCAGGGCACGCCCACCAAGATGATCTTTGCCTTTCTCGACGACTACCGGCTCGACTTTTCCATCCGCAGCCTGCTGGGCAGCCGCTCGCGGCTGCAGGACGTGCCCAAGATTGCCCAGCTGATCGAGTCGCGGCTGCACCGGTGGTTTGACGAGCGCGCCGTCGAGCCGCGGTTCCAGGAGATTGAGCTGCCGAGTCTGTGGCCGCGGATGAAGAACGCGCGCGGCGGCAGCGGCGGCGGCAGCGGCGGCGGGCCGCCGAGTGAGGACGTGTCCATGTCGGACAGCGGGGCCGCCGCCAATAATACAAATATAAATGCAAACGCGAATACAAACAATACTACAAATGCAGGCGGCCCCAAAAGACAGGCGAGCGCGCCGGGGCTGGACGCTCTGCGGCAGGGCCGGCCTGAGTCGCGGGACTCGCGCGACTCGGGAGCGACCAACAACACGCGCGATCCGCGGCGCGAGGCCGAGACGGAGAACTGGGTGGAGCGGCAGGTGCCGCTGACGGCCGCGGGTGCCGTCGCAGCAGCGTCGTCTGTGCCGCACCACATGCACTCGCACTCGCACTCCCACTCGCACTCCCACGCACACGCGCACTCCTTATCGTCGTCGGCGCAGACGACGCAGGCACAGCCGGCACTGGCGAGCAGCCACCACCTGCGGCCGTCACAAGACTCGCTGCGGTTCCGGCGGAGGTCACGGCCGGACGACGCCTTTTCCATGCCGGGCTCGCTGCCCGACATGAGCATTGGCTGATATTGGTGATTATGCTTTATGCTGATACCGGGTGTTGATATTTGTGTTGATATGATTACGGCGCATTGCAAGCATGATGAGTTTCGAGGGCATCACAACTCATGTACATTAATAGCATTTGGATAGATAATTTTACATTGATTTACGGTTAACGTGGACACAGCGCAGCAGTGATTTTGGTTGATTGATTTCGTTTGATATTGCTTGCTTGATTTACTTGTCTATATGAAGTTGTGAACTACAATGCTTTGGGTGAGCTGCTAGTTGTGCTTTGCTCTTGTTGGCATGCTGCTTATATGTAAGTGGACTGTGGTTTTGTGGTTTCAGTTCCATCCCTCGTGTCTCTGTCCCATCTCATTTCCGATTTCCGACTTCTGGGTTTCAATGCTGTCTGACTATCCATTGAATCACTACCAGCACGCTCCGCTTCTGAATCATCTCAGCTCTGATCCGTACAGCCACTTCTGTCCCATATAGTAAAGTTAAATGATCAGAGTGAAACAGAGCAGGGAGTCAACAGAATGGTGCTGCATCATTAATGCCTCGTTTGCAGTCATGCTTGCCATTGAGTCTCTTATCCCATGTCTGTTCTCGCTTTGCAGTCATCTACTATGTAATTAACTACTCACCTAAACGGTCTTCCAATGCTTCAGGAATAGGAACCCCTCAGGAATGTAGAGTAAAAACCAAAGCGACAGCTGAAGAATTTCCAAGCAATATTGCAGACCAGACTAGACCAGACTAGACAGTACATATGTAGTAGACAGTCTGGGCCTTTGAAGAGGCTTGGCCTGCTAAAGACTAGAGACTAGAGAGAGAGCTTAAAGGATCGGCATCCTGTCGCCAGCTGCCAGCAGGAATGTAGAGGTGCGTGCTCGCAGGCTGGGGAGCGAAACGATCCACTGCTGTTGGTAGAGTAATCCTATATATGTACATAGTAGTCAGTATCGGAGGCGTTGGGCGAGAGGCAAAGGAGCAGAATAAATTACACGGAGCGCGGCCAAAGGTGGCGTCTGCATGTGTTGTCTAAAGGATCAAGGGCAAGGGCCGTTAGGAGAACGGAGGTACCAGCAGAGGGCCAAGGGGCAACTTTAGAAGAATCAAGAATCAAGATCATTCTGAAAGAACATGGCCTAGAAATAGAGCCAAGTTGGCCTTCACATCCCTCAATCAAAGGGAGAAATGACGACAATAACGGCAGGGATGGCAGAGGCAGGGTGTTGATGGACCGGGTAGAGAGAGTGATGATGGAGATGCGCGGCTGCAGTAGTAGAAGATTATTCTGTGCATTGAATACTACATAGTATGTAGATGGTAGCAGTAAAGGATATCCATCTGGTCTGATCGCTGGATACAACGTGGGAGATGGCCGTGCCTGACGATCCGGAGCGTTCTGGCGTTGATCGTTGACAGGGCTGCTGTAGCAGTAGCAGTCGTGGAGTAGTACAGGGTATGTACTGTAGTATGGAGAATAGGGTGCCAAGTGTCTTGCCGTTCCAGTGCGTGGCTGTCTTCTTGGGCTCTCTTGGCTGTCTTTGATTCTTTGATCTTTGATATTTTATTTGAGTTTTTATTCTTTGATTCTCTGCCTTTTGATTATCTGCCATTCTCTAGCCTCCCTCTCGTACCACCTCAAGTTAGCCAGTGCTACAGTACCACGCCAACTTCATCCCATCTCCTTGCCTGTCACTCTGATGTTTTGTTGCCGTCACCCTTTGCCAGTCTTGATTGGAACAACTCAGTCCGTCCAGAGTAATAAGCATAAAATCATAGTCTGTATTGATTACCCCTGAGAGATGGTACTTTTGTCGGCGGTCCTGGCTCAGAGTATGGACCTTGCATGCGGCTAGAGTGCTAGGGGCAATAGCATGTAGTATGTAATTCCCTGCACTACTCACCTCCTAGATTGTCTGCAGAGTACTGAACATACTCTATGATAGCACAGGCTGACACATGTGATGTTGTGGGCCAAGACATGCCGTTTTGAAACGCGCCAACGTGGGCAGAGGGAGGCAGATCGAGAAGAGCGAAGAAGTGAGGAAAAAGAAAAGAAACAACAGCATGGATTCTACGGAGTAATACATAGTAGCTGGCTGTCTTCCTAGTACATGATACAAAACTCACTAGCAGAGATGGAACGTAAAGGATTCACACAAGGTACTGTGCATTTAAGTGGTTGTGCTCGTGCTCGTGCTCGATAGGCTCGATCTATGCAGGCCAAGAAAAAGAAGAATGACAAGAATGTAAAATAAAGAGGCGGAAGGAAAAAGAAAAGAAAAAAAAGGGAAAAAAAGAAGAAGAAAAAGACAGAGTCCAGACCGCCCCAGCTAATCAATCCAAGACAACTACGTCGGTGGCTGATATCAGGGGTCCGGCCGGCCAGCCAGAGCCAACGTACAGGTCAGCCCGTCCAGCTGATGGAACTGTTTGCACTTACATATCTGTACATACATAGTAGTATAGTACAGCTATGAAACACACAAACAACGCTGAGCTGCGGGTGTACACGCGGGCTCGGATGCGGCTGAGGGCGGTTCGCCGGGGCCTTTCGTCGGTGTCGTCTGTCATCTGTCGTCGGCCGTCGACTCGTTTACACTTTGCAGCCGCGGGCGTTTAATTGTTTCCATTTGTTTCGGTGGCTACTGCAACTCTACTCAGCTCTATCCAGCTCTACCAAGCTTTAATCAAGTAGATAAAGACGTAGAAAATGGAAGCACTTCGGAAGAAAGAATCAAAAGCACACAAGGGGAATGGATAAGAAAAAAGAAAGAAAAAGAAAAAAGAAACAAAACTGTGGCTTGCGCTCTGACACGCCAGAGTCATACAGCATACAACTACAATGCAGGGAGTGCACAAGTACTCTATCATGTTAATTTGGCTGCTGCATGCAGCAAGTAAATAAGCTTTGACTCTTTGACTCTTTGACTCTTTGATCCTTTGGCTCTGGAATTCCATATTGGGTTCTTCTAAATCCTCTGATTCCAACCCTGCCTCCCTGAATCCCATCCTTTGACCCTCTGTGTGCCCCTTAATACAACGACAATAAGCTCGCAGCATACTATGCACAGCGCGTGCCTCTGCCCCCGTCTTGCCTCGCATCACCTCTGCCATCCCCGGGTATGCCCAGAGACCAGGCCTAGACCTCACTTGCCGCCCAGCTGCCCAGCTCACGCCCAGGTACCTTGCCCAGATACCTTGCGGGCCTGCACCTGCCCAGACCTCGACACAGCACTACTATGCATTACAGCCACTTCCAGCCCGGAGCAAGCATGGAAATGCAAACAGAGTTTACACTACCCCCAGAGCTGCTAGTCGACGGAGCACGGCGGGAACGTGCATCTGACCATGACGGTAAGCGTTAGTGTGGGAGTGTTGCGGTCCCGTTCTTGCGGAGTATGTATGTACATTGCATAGTAGGGGTTCGGGGGAGTCTGTAGGAGTAGGGGTGACGTTTGAACGTGAACATGGCGGCTGTACCTTGTAGCTGTCCCTTTCACCACGGTCCTTTCCTGTTGTGTGCCTGTCTTTGATAGAAGCAGATGCAGCTGTGCTGGTGATGATTCGTGTATATATCTGATAACTCCCTTTGATTTTTGATTTTTGATTTTGATTCTTCTCTTTTTACTTCTCTTCGTCAACTCTGTTCTCTTCTCTTCTTTTCTTCTTCACTCTCACTTTCACCTTCGCCTTCACCCATCGTGGTTAGTCCACCCACATTCCTTTCGTCCAATATTCTGCTTCGCTTATTCTCTGTTCTCTGCTAGACCAGCTGCCACGTTCTTTCTTGACGGAACCACGTTCTGCATTCTTCATTCGAGTCCATCTTTGCCAACGGCTACCAGCCTTTTTTTTATATTCTTTTTTCTACTCTTTCTTCTACTTCCGACTTACTCGAGGCCGTGCCGATATCATCAACGGCATCACCGTCCAACGTCTTTCACCATCTTGAAATATCTTGTCCACTGTCTTGACGGCATTACAGTATCAGCCAGCCTGATACCAAGTGATATTTTTTTCTTCCTATCTTCTTGTCGTCTTCTTTTTGATTTTTGATTTTTGATTTTATTTTCTTCCTCTTCTTTCTGCTCCGGAACAGCAACGTCCTAGCGACACTACACTCACTACACCACTACACCACTACACCACTGCACCACTACACCACTGCACCACTACACCACTGCATCCTTATACCAACACAAACAATGCTCTCTTCGACGTTTGGCGCTGCTGTCGTGGCCGCTCTGGCCTCCATGCTGTCTGTCGCCTCGGCCAAGGACGGCCGCACCTTTGCCGTCCTCCGCTTCCACGGCAATGGGCCCCTCACCACCGGCCGCTCCGACCCCATTGTGAACCCCGGCACGGTCTCGTCCCACGTCCACACCATCCAGGGTGCCAGCGGCTTTAGCAACTCGGCCACCGGCGAGGACCTGCTGGCCTCCAACTGCTCGACCGCCAACGTCAAGGCCGACAAGTCTGCCTACTGGATGCCCAGCCTCTACTTCCACGACAAGGACAACGGCACCTTTGAGCCCGTCGACCTCTTCTACATGAACGTCTACTATTTTTTTGAGGCCACCAACGACGACATCAAGCCCTTCCCCGTCGGCCTGCAGATGGTCAGCGGCAACGCCATGATGCGGTCTGCCCCCGCCACCGGCGACGACGTCCTCGACCCCGCCGACGGCACCATCCAGCCCGCCCAGTTCACCTGCCCCCGAACCAGCTACGACATCCCCTCGTACCCCGTCGGCTCCAACGGCAGCATGGCCGGCATCCAGGATTCCGTCAACAAGGGCGCCGGCGCCGGCTTCCCCTTTGCCGAGTGCAACGGCTACGCATCGCCGCTGCGCGCCGACCTGCACTTCCCCTCGTGCTACAACCCCGACGCCGGCCTCACCGACTACAAGAACAACATGCAGTTCCCCACCGACGCCGGCAGCGGCAAGCAGGACTGCCCCGAGGGCTGGATCCACACGCCGCACATCTTCTACGAGATGTACTGGAACACGCCCCTCTTCGTCGACCGCTGGACGCCCAACGCCGACTACCAGCCCTTTGTGCTGGCCAACGGCGACGCCACCGGCTTCTCGCTGCACGGCGATTTCCTGTCCGGCTGGGACCAGGACGTGCTGCAGCACATTATCGACACCTGCGACGCCGGCGACAGCGGCATGGACAAGTGCCCCGGCATCGACACGGTGCTCGAGGGCGAGTGCCACATCGAGAACCCCAGCCCCGAGACCATTGACGGCGTGCTGACGGCGCTGCCGGGCAGCAACCCCATCTTTGGCTGGCAGTACGGCTCGGGCACGGCTGCCACCGGCACCACCTCCAAGGCCGCGACCTCGCCTACCTCTTCTTCCTCGTCTGCCTCGCCTGCATCTGCCTCTGCCTCTGCTTCGGCTACGTATGCCGTCGCCAACAATGCTGCCGTCGCGTCGTCGGTGTCCATCAATCTTGCCACCGCGGCTTCTTCCTCCTCGTCCGCTGCCTCGTCGTCTGCTGTCTCGTCGTCTGCCCCCGCCTACCACTACTCCAACTCCTCTGCCATAGCTGCTGCCTCTTCGTCTGCCACGGCCGTCGCCAACAATGCCGCTGCCGGCTCTGCCACGCTCACCACCCTGGCCACCATTGCCACAAAGACCCCGACCGGCCCTTCAGCTGCTCCCACCACAGCCACAACAGCCACGACGCCGGCGACCAAGACGTCTAAGACAACGTCTGCAGCCAAGGCCTACAAGACGTCGGGCCGCGGCGGTTCGTGCCGTGCACCCGCTACGGGCGACGACGAGGAGGACGCCGGCGAGACCGCCACGTCGACCGACATCACTACGTACATTACCATTCCCGTGACCGTCTACAAGACCGAGACCGCCACGTCGATTGTGACGGTGACGAGCTCGGCAGCGTCGTCGGTCGGCACCACGGGCATCTATGCTCGCCGCCAAGGCCATGTCCGCCGGTACGCACACTACTAGGTGGTCTCGGCTTGATTTATATATTATTATCTGTACTTTTTGCATCTTCTTCTGCCATTTTTCTTTCTTCTGCTGTTTCTCTGCCTCTACATTCACTTCTTCACATTCGCTTTTGGAAGATTGGCACTTCCAGTTCTTCTCCCTTTTTCTTCTTCATTTATTCTTCTTTTCATTTCCCACTTTTCCTGTACTTTAACATGACTCACGACGCCAAGTACGGCCGTTTTCTTCTCTTCTTCTTTTCTTTTTTGCCATCTTTCTTTTCTTCTATTATCTACTTACATTATCCACACCCTGGCTAGAGTTCTCGCTTATATAGTAAAACATTGAGGGAATTACTATGACTTCCTTGAGAATTACTTATTAATTCCGGTGATTATGACAAACGAAAAATACAAAATAATACGTGACGAAAACGACTTATATAATCAAGGGGTGTAAATAGAAAGAGGTCGTCAAAGCAGCCAATTAGAAGCTGTTCTGGTGACCCCACCTAAGCATCAGCCCGCCCACATCATCACGGCCGGGCCGTCTTCTCTTAGTCTCAACATCTATATCTCGTTGATTCATAGCGGCGTGGCAATTACATTATTTTCGGACTTTGAGCTGCTTCTTGGGTACTCTTGTCTTTTTATGTCACATATTGCCGACCGCTTTTGGATCTTTACGCGCCGACACCCCGCCATCGACCCCCTCCTTTCACCCACCTCGGCATCGTTGCCACTGTCACACCATCACATCGTCAGGCCAGCCGCAGATCGACCGCATCGCAGACTCAACTCGGTCGACTTGTTCAGCCTTTTCAGTTTTGCCCCTCTCTATAATGTGTCTCACTTGATACGCTCAACGATGGCTTACGACGGCAGCCAGTCTGGCTACTCTGGCTACTCCAGCCTGTTTAGCAGGATGGGCCAAGCCAGCCCGATGAGTCCCATGAGCCCGCAGAGTCCCATGAGCCCAATTAGCCCGATAAGTGCATTCAGCAGGCCGCCAGTCCATCCCCACGACAGCACATTTGCCGAGTCCATGGACGTCGATAGCCCGTCCTCGCCCGACGACAAGCCGGCAGACCCTCTTGCCGCGGCGTCGCGGGCGTACCAGCTGGAGATGTTTGAGCAGAGCATGCGGCGGAACGTTATTGTAGCCATGGACACCGGCACCGGAAAGACGAGGATGTATGTCGGCTTATAATATGTTTCCAGTACGTGCTGGCGACACAGCTGCTGACCGGCAGTGCTATTCTAAGAATACGAGCCGAGCTCGAACGGTCTCCCCCGCCCAAGGTAGGTCCTCCGATAGCATGTGTACATGTTTTGATCTTATTCCAGAAAGAAGAACAGTAGAGCTCACTCACAGATTGTCTGGTTCCTGGCACCGACTGTTCTCCTCTGCAACCAGCAGTTCAAGGCCATCTCGTCGCAGATCCCCTCGGCCCAGGGCAAGCTGATTACGGGCGACAGCAATCTCGAGGCTTGGCAGGAACACACATGGTATGTGCCGACGAGGCCGATCCGATGTGTCGTACTGTGTCATACCGTGTCATACAGTGTAGTGTGTAGCTAACACTGCAGGGGTGCCGCACTGCTCAATGTGCGCTTTGTCGTCTCGACACCGGGTGTTCTTCTGGTAAGCCTCCACCCTGCAGTCTATATTTTTGTATATCTTGTACGTCTGTGTGTTTGTATCTTTGCACTCTCTAACACCTTCATCTAGGATGCCTTAAATCACGCCTTTGTTAGGTTCAGCACCCTCGCACTCTTGGTCTTTGATGAAGGTAGGCCTCTGCAGTCCGACCCGTTTTATGTGCTCCCTGGGACCCAAGGCTAACACTCCAAAAGCCCACGGCTGTGTCAAGGACAACAACGGCCGCCGCATCATGCTCAACTTCTATCAGCCGGCCAAGGCCTACGGAATGCCACTGCCGGCCATTCTCGGCCTTACAGCAAGTCCCATCCAGGGCAAGAAGCTCGACGGCTTTGAGCAGCTCGAGACGACGCTCGACGCCATCTGTGTCACGCCCACACGGCACCGCGACGAGCTCAGCTTCCATACTCATCGGCCACGCACAAACCGCCACCAGTGCGGTAGCGAGGATGACCAGCTGCCCGAGCCGGGCCCCAATCTGACACGACTGCGCACACTCAAACGGCCGGCCACCGACCCGGAAGAGCAAACCCTGCAACAAATCAGCCAGGCACTCGGCTCTGTCTCGATCACTCTCAAGATCTACAAGTGGACGTGGAAGTTTATCGAGAATCTGCACCGCCGCTCGGAGCGGATGCTTGATGAGCTTGGCCCGTGGGGTGCCGAGTATTACATCCACAAGGTCATTCGGCGCGTCTTCCGTGCCGTGTCCAAACGGCCGCCATCCGAGAGCAAGGACCCGTTCCTGATAGGGCTTTTGAAAGAGATTGATGCCCAACGGCCTGCATGGCCTGATGCCAGCAGCGAGCAGCACGATCCAGGGCAGGACGCCATCAACGAGCAGTTTCTGCAAGGCCTCTCGAGCAAGGTGTACAAGCTCGCCGAGATCCTGCAAGACTACCACTCTTACCAGGACTACAGCGAGCACTCGTACAGCGATCGCAGCCGGCTCTTTACCGGCCCAGACCAGGCCAAACCCAAAGCGGAACGGCCCATGACGGGCATCATCTTTGTGCAGCAGCGGCCCATGGCAGCCGTGCTCGCCCGCATCATCTCGCTGCATCCGCAGGTGCGCGGCCACGTCAAGGCCGGCCACGTCGTCGGCATGTCCCAGGTCAGCTCCAGCGATACCGACGACACGCTGTACCTGTCGCCCAGGAGCCCGGCCAAGGCCCTGCAGCAGTTCCGCGCCCACCAGCTTAACCTGCTCATTGCCACCAGCGTCATCGAAGAGGGCATCGACATTCCCGCATGCAACCTGGTCATCTGCGTCGACGAGCTCACCAACCTCAAGGCCTTTATCCAGCGCCGCGGCCGTGCGCGCGAGACCAACTCGCAGCTACACCTCCTGATCTCGAACAGCAGCAGCGCGCAGAGCACGCCGTCGACAAAGAAGAAGCTCAACCGCGAGTGGGAGGCCCTCGAGT
Source organism: Ophiostoma australiae (assembly GCA_022392945.1). Classification (NCBI taxonomy): domain Eukaryota; kingdom Fungi; phylum Ascomycota; class Sordariomycetes; order Ophiostomatales; family Ophiostomataceae; genus Ophiostoma; species Ophiostoma australiae. The sequence continues at coordinate 266,698 of JAKRGJ010000012.1, forward strand.
CGCAGATGAAGAAGCGCTACGAGGACGAGCTGCGCGAGGCACAGCACCTCCAGATGATCGAGGCCGTGTCCGAGGTCACCGAGCAGCTGCTCCCGCCGCTCATCGTGCCGGCTACGGGTGCCCGGCTCACGGCCAAAGACGCCAAGGCACACCTGCAGCACTTTTGCGCCATCACGTCGACGTCGGCGTTTGTGGACGCGCGGCCCATCTACCGGCTGGTGGATGATGGTAGCGATGAGGACACAGACATGAACATGGGCATGGGCTTCGAGTGCAAGTATAAGAGCTCGCTGATGACGCGCGCGTTTGTGCAGCTGCCCAACACGCTGCCGGTGTGTCTGCGGCGCGCGTACAGCGAGCATGCATGGCGCACGCAAGCCGACGCGTTCATTGACGCTGCGTTCCAGGCCTACAAGAACCTGTACAAGGCCGGCTTGCTGACGGACCACCTGCTGCCGCCACAGCCGCGGTCCGAGCACAACAGCCGGTATATCGAGGGCCGGGCCAACATGGCGGGCGTCTCGGAGCCCTTCCGGCCGTGGCCCAGTATCTACAAGAAGTGGCAGTCTCTGTCTTCCAAGCCATCTATGTCCTCGTCTGCTTTTGGCACCCGTTTGTACAAGCATGCCATGCGCATCATAGACGACAATGATACTGTCCTGCACGACGCGGAACTCCTTCTGCCCTGTGCCCTGCCATGCGCCATTGAGCCGTTCTACCTCTACTGGTCTGCCCACTCGTGCCGGCCGTTGATCGTTGACATCTCGGGCCCCGAGCAGATCTTGAGCAGCGACTACGACGGCAGCAAGGACCATACCGCCGTGCTGCTTCACACAGCCTATGGTCACCGCTGGCACATGAGGGACGCACACCGGCTCGTGCGGGTGGTTTGCCCGGGCGAGCACCTGGCCATGGACCAAGTCTCGCTCGGCAAGATGAAACCCTTTTCGCCGGACCTGTTTGCCGACGACTGCGAGCCGACCCCCGACATGGCTCTGCTCGTGCGCGACGAAGCCGACGGCGCCCCCTACATCTACCAGGAGTACCTCGACAGCAAGCCGCCCGTGCAGCTCGTGCGAAAGCCGCCCAAGACATTTAATGTGCTGCCCGCCGACATTGCCTATGTAGCTCTGCGGCCGTGGCCCAAGATTGTCGGGCACCTACACGCGACGTCGAATGTCATGCTGGACGACATTGACGAGCTGATGGACGACGAGCTGATGGATGACGAGGATGATGTCGAGATGGAGGCTAAGTTTGATGTCGATGTTACGGCCGAGGCCGAGAACGACGAGAAAAACAAAGGAGATGAGGCCGACGAGACGTCAAAAGACCTCAATGCCCATCCGACATCCGGAAAATACCGCACGGTGCTGCCCGCGTCGCTGTGCCGCGTCGACAATCTGCCTATGGCCTATGTGCAGCTGGGCTCGCTGCTGCCGTCCCTCAACCAGGTGGTCGAGGCGTATCTCGTCGCCGACCAGCTGCTGAGAGACACGGAGCTGGGGCTGCTCAACATCCAGAACAAATCGCTCGTCGTCGCCGCCATCAGCACGCCCATGGCCCGGCTGCCGACCGACTACGAGTACCTCGAGTTTCTCGGCGACTCTCTGCTCAAAGTGACGGCCGTCACCAACTGCGCGGCCCAGAACCTGCTGGCGCCCGAAGGCCAGCTGTCGCTCTTCCGCGACCGGCTCGTGGCCAACTCGCGGCTGTCGCGCGCGGCGCTCGATTTCAGGCTCGACCGGTACATTATTGCGCGGCGGTGGTCGCTGCGGCAGTGGCACAAGTACTGTGTCAAGCTCGAGAGCTCATCTTCTGTCTCTGCCGCGTCGTCTGCGACAGGGCCGACCATGTCGACCAAGATGCTGGCCGATGTCGTCGAGGCGCTGATTGGCGCATGCTATGTCGACGGCGACATACCGCTGGCCCTCAAGTGCATCCGGCTGTTTCAGCCCGACTACACCTGGCACTCTCTCGAGACGTGCCGCGATATTCTCTACAATGCAGCGCCCGTCGAGGTCCATGCGCCGCCGCCGCCCACTCTCGAGGCCCTGCTGGGATACACGTTCAGCAAGAAGTCGCTGCTCGTCGAGGCCATGACGCACGCATCGTGTCCAAGCGAGGTGCCTGTTCCTGCGCCCGAGCTGGGTCACTATGGAGAGGAGATTCTGGCCAGTGCTGCGTATGCCAATGCCAATGCCAATGCCAATGCCAATGCCAATGCTAATGCCGGCGCGTGCATGGAGCGGCTCGAGTTTATCGGCGACGCCATCCTCGACACAGTCATCGTCAAGCACCTCACAACGACCGAGACGCCGCTGTCGCATGCGCGCACGCACCTGATGCGCACGACGCTCGTCAATGCCGCGTTCCTCGGCTTCACCGCCATGGCCTTTACCATTGACGAGGACAGGATCGTCGTCGTCGACGACGACGACCGCCACCGCCACCGCCAGAGCCGCAGCGGGCGCTTCGGCGCCGAGGCCAACAGCGCGGCACCGCCCGACATTGTCTCCGAGACGTTCCACAAGCCGCTGTGTGCGTTTATGCGGCACGGCGCACCGCGCGACATGGCGCCGGCGCTGCAGGCCACTGCGCGGCGGTTTGCGGCCCTCAAAGACGAAATTCTAGAGGCCATGTGGACGGGCAGCGAGTACCCGTGGGCGCTGCTGTCGCGCCTGCATGCAGAAAAGTTCTACTCGGACGTGGTCGAGGCCGTGATTGGCGCTGTCTGGGTTGATTCTGGGAGCATGGAGGCCGTCGAAGACCTGCTGGAAATGGCGGGCATCCTGCCGTTCCTGCGGCGGATTGTCAAAGACGACGTGCATTTGATGCACCCGAAAGAGGAGCTGGGCGTGCTTACGGGCAGTGCTGTTCTTTCTTATGTTTGTGATGAGGTCGGGGTTGCCCATACGGCCCGGGGTGCCTCTGCGCCAAAGGCGGGCTTGGGCGGCCTGGGCGACTCGGGCGACTCAGACGACTCGGGCGACTCGGACGACGACGAGCTGGGCGACTTGGAAGACATGATTGATGACTTGGCCGACCCTGGCGAGGCCGGCGTGCTGTACTCGTGCCGGCTGCTGATCGACGGCGAGTGTGTAGTCGAGGTCAACGACGGCATCTCCCGGGAAGATGCAAAGACGCAGGCGGCCGACCGGGCGGTCAAGGCATGGAAGCGCGGCGAGATCAAGCGGCGGGTAAAGGCATAGTCTGAAGATTTGTTTCTGTGTTAACTTATTTGTTTTTGTTTTTGTCTTTTGTCTTTTGCTTTTTTTGTCTCTTTGCTTGGCTTGATGACCTCTTGATGCTCTTGATGCTCTTGATGCTCTTGATGCTCTTGATGCTTTGGTGCTTTGAATAAATAACGAAGCTATGAGTGACGATACTTTCAAGTTTAATTATTGCAATACAATGCTTTTGATACTTTATACATATTTTAGTTAATATTACCAAGTGAAGACCTTCACCTGAATGCATCTGGCGATGCCGTCATGCCCACAATGATGACACAGCACGTACAGCTTATAGCGCTTACAGCGAAACGTTTCAGCATAAACGATAAATACAGCGGCCATAGTACCAGCTTGAGGTACATACACGTGCGCCAACCACCCGCCTATGCCCGCTAGTTCCGCTTGCGCTCGTCGGCCCATCCATGTACCCGCTTAAGCTTTTCTCCACGTCATTATGTAATACTGCATTTACACACTACACTGTCCACCTGCACTACATAGTACGGTAACAAGCTCCCTAGTGCCCCATAGCGGCCCCCCCCTTGCCTCGGACCTCCCAACCTCGCCGTCTGCTTGCTGTCTCGGCCACATCTCACAACCGTAGCTCGATCGAACCAAGCATTTGAACAGATACAACGGCATCATAGCATAGTCGGCACGATTGACAGATACACCCATTATCCTTGCAGCAGCCGTATCCCCAGCATTTCCTCGGCCGGCCCCTTATCCCGTCCTCCTCCTCCTCCTCCTCCTTGGCCCCCCTCGACATGACTCGCCCATGATCCCCTCGAGGCGCCTCCCGACTGTCTCGACTGGCCGTCTCTTGTCCTGACTGTCTATTAATACCCGCTCAGCAGTCTTACATACCTGGCTGTCTCACGTCTCAGCTAGATCCTAGGAGACGCCCCTGTCCCAACGGCGCGCAAAGGTCGGCGTCACAACAGCCTCACTTTTTTTTGGATCTGGATTCATACTCGACGTCGTCGCTTGGTAGTATCGATATCAAGAACTACAATGGCACGCGACAGCAATGGCCCCTCTGGCGGCTCGTCGGCCGGTGCCGGCAACATCCACGTGTCCGTGCGCTGGTTCGAGCAGACCGTCTTTGCCGGCGACGAGCTGCGCTGCCGCATCACCTTTGCCAATGTCGCCCCTAAGCCGCAGCCGTTGCAGCCGTTGCCCGTCCCGTCGCAGCTGCAGCCCGCGCCTCAGCTCCCACAGCAGAACCAGCAGCACCAGCAGAACCAGCAGCACCTCAAGCCATATCCCCCATCCTCCTCCTCGACGCGACGCCAGATTGCCCGCACCCCCTCGGGCTCGCATCTCAACCTCAACAGCAGCAATAGCAGTAGCAACATCAACTCCTCGACCGTCTCATCTCCTGCCAACCTCGCTCCGCCCCCAGCACGCCGTCACCACCGGGCCAGCCACTCCATCAGCGGCCCTGTCCAGACCAGCGGCCACCTTTCCAAGTCGCCGTCCGCCAGCTCCCTGCACGGAGCAGCACGATCGGCCAGCAACGACGTCAACGATGCGTCGAGTGCTTCCGCCTCCGTCTCCGCCTCCGCCTCTACCAATGGACGGCCACCGGGAGCAGGCCACAGCCACCGTCGCTCGCTGTCCATCGTCTCCATCTCGGCCGACAGCCAGGTCAGCTCGCCCGGCGGATCTCCGCAGCTGCCCTCGGGCCCGGCGACGTCCCAGCACCGGCCAGCCCGGGGCCACTCGCGTGCGTCCAGCCTGCAGATTGGCCGCGGCTCGACATCCTTCTTCAGCGGCCCGCGCTCAGCCACAAACCCGTCACGGCCCTTTTCGTCCCAGCCGTCGCCGCTGTTCAACTCGTCATTTCCCAACCCGCATGCTGCCAACATCTCTGGCATGCGTAGCGGCCGCCTGACTGGCTCGTCGACAATGCCCAACACGCCCAGCATCGGCAGCAGTATGACACGGTCGCCACGGTCACCCTCGGAAGGGTTCCCCGACTTTAAGTTTCCGGCAGCCCCGGCCCCGGCCTCGGCCGATGACTTGAATCCATCTCCGACAGCGACGACTCCTGCCGAGGAGAAGCCTCTGCCTGCACTGCCCAATATCGGCGCGGCTGCAGCTGCACCAGCACAGGTGCCGACCATCTACGAAGGCCCCGTGGCCCCGGCCGCCGAAGCCCGCATTCTCTCGACGACTAGCATTGCCGGAACACCGCGCAGCAGCGGCGAGTTTTACTCGTTGAGCAACCACTCGTCGGAAACGCTGGCTTCGGAATATGTAGCCCACCAGCCGCCCCATCATGCATCCAGCGGCTCGCGCTCACACAACCACACTCACAACCACAGCCACAGCACCAACCGCTCATCTCTACCTCCGCCGCCACACATGCGCCAAAAGTCGTCACAGCACCTCCTAACACCAAACATTCACCAGCAGTCTCTCATGGGCCACGGCCACCCGCAACAACAGCAACAGCATCTACAGTATCAACAGCATCAGCAGCAGCAACAGCAGCAGCAACAACATCTGCAGCAGCAGCAGGTACCACAGCAGGTACCACAGCGCCACCACCACCAGGCCTTGTCGCACCGGGCTAGGACAGCAGCTGCTGTCGCCGTGGCACCCGAGACGCTGATGATGGGCTATGCGCACGTCCAGGGCTCATTTACGCTCGACGGCTCGCTTGTCGACCTAAACCCCTTTGAGCAGGTGAAGCGCAAGGCTGTTGTCGGCGGGCAGGGCGGCGGCGTCATTGGTCTCGACCCCATGAGCAATATGAGCAATGGCGGCGGTGGTGGCGGCGGCGGCCAAAACGGCGGCGGCAACAGCAAGCGCGACAGCATGGGCCTGCTGCGCGGGTTTGGCTGGGGCAGTCTTGCCAGCTCGATTGGCGATCTGCTGGGCGGCGGCGACCTGAGCACCATCAAGGAGATGCGCGACATTGCGAGCTCCAAGTCGGTGCCGCTGCTGTCGACGCCGCAGTCGGTGCTGTTTGTTGATCTGCGGCTGGCGCCCGGCGAGAGCAAGACGTACGAGTACACGTTCCAGCTGCCCAAGGGTCTGCCGCCGACACACCGCGGCAAGGTCATGAAGATTGCCTACGGCCTGGTCATTGGCACGCAGCGCCCGGGCACGGCCAAGGAGCAGCGTGTCAAGTCCATTGAGATCCCGTTCCGCGTGCTCGGCAGTGTCAACAGCTACGGCGAGATCCTGGGCCACGACCTCATGACGCCCTACATTCTCAAGCAAGACCGTGCCGTCATCCAGACGCTGTCCGACCGGGAGCGCAGCCGGCCCTGGACGACCGAGCCGGCCAAGGGCAGCGCGCCGCCGCACCACCAGCAGCAAGAGGTCACGCGCCGCCGCCGGAGCTCGACCGCCGCCACCATCTCCGCGTCCAGCATGAACGAGTTTACACACTATGTCGACGAGCTGCTGCGGCAGCAGGAAGAGCAGGTCCAGGTCCAGCAGCAGCGCTTGAGCGAGGCAGACGACTCCAAGCGCAGCGGGCTGCTGTCGCCCACGGCCACGCTGTCCGGCGGCTCGCGGCGTGCGTCGGCGGCCTCGTCCATCTTCTGGGGCGGCGGCGGCGGGCCCGGCCGGCCGATCCTGTCGCTGTCGTCGCGCGAGGCCATTGACCTTGCGATCCTGAGAAGCAACGTGGCCGACAACTACCAGGACGGCAGCGGCGGCGTCAGCAACAACCGGTTCGACATTGCGCGCAACGGCCGGCGCGTGGGCACGGTGATGCTGGCACGGCCGGCGTACCGGCTGGGCGAGACGGTGACGATGGTGGTGGATTTCTCGACGGCGGACGCGGACATGCGGTGCTACGCGGTGCACGCGGCGCTGGAGACGACGGAGCGCGTAGTGGACAATGCGCTGGCGCTGCGGTCGGAGGCGAGCATCCAGCGCGTGACGCGCAAGGTGTATGCGTCGCTGTCGGAGGCGACGCTGTACGCGCGGCGGTTTGTGTTTACGGCGACGATCCCGGCGAGCGCGACGCCCGAGTTTGTGACGACGGGCGTGAACCTGGAGTGGAAGATCAAGGTCGAGTTTGTCGTGCCGGGCGAGACCTTTGCCATGGCCAGCCCGGGCGTCCACAGACATGCTCACCACCGCAGCAGCAACAACCGCGGCCATGGGAATGACAACGACAATGAAAGTAATGAAAATGTAAATGACAACGACGACGACGACGACGACGGCGACGGCGACGGCACCAGCACCAGCAACAACTCATACAATGCCCCGCTGAGCAGCCTGCCGCCGCGGCCGCCGCCGCTGATGGAGGAGTCGGTGCGCGACGAGCGCGGCGGGCTGATTCTGATGGCGGCAGAGACGGTGCGGTGCGAGAGCTTCGAGGTGGCAGTGCCGCTGCGGGTGTACGGGTGGAGCGGCGAGGTCGGCGGTGTCAGCAGCGAGCGCGAGTCCCACGTTGTGTAGGGTGGCATTGGGGTTCCTCGTTAGACTTGAAAGACTTGAAAACGTTGTCTTTAATAGGTATACTTTTGGTTATTGTTTAATATTGCATGGAGCATGGGATACGAGCAAAAGACATTTTATTGCATTCAAGTAGACTGAGAAATGAGAAACGAAAGTAGACCGTGTTATATCTAATTCTATAAAGGACTGCAATGAGAAAGAAAGGAGATAGAAATGAGAAAGAAATGAGATAGATGAGAAAACGGGTATTGGTTAATACGTAAGTTTCGTGATATATGTACCAGAATAGAAGAAGACAACAAACATTAAAATTCGGATATAGAAACACCCTCAACAGCTCGGCTACGGCTCGGCTACAGCTCCTACAGCAGCAGCACGGCCAGGACAGCACCGGCCAGGACGGCGCTGGCGCCAGAGACGTGGAACATGGACGAGGCGGCACCCGTGGCAGTCGAGCTGGCTGCAGTGCCGGTGGCCGTGCCCGTGCCAGTGCTCTTGGCGGTTGTGGCTGTCGCCGTGGGCACGACCTCGCCCGAGACAGACGGAACGACGTACGTAACATCGCTGCCGACCGTGGGCAGGGCCACATCGCCGTCGACGAGCCAGCCGCCCGACGTCGAGGCCGGGCAGGCGCGCGTGGACACGCTGCTGGGGTCGTAGTCGGAGCTAGCGACACCCTTGGGGGTCAGGGTGGCCCACTGGGACTTGAGGTTGGCAAAGTCGGGGGTCATGGGCACGGGGGTGCCGCTGCGAACAATGTCGCCGGAGCTGGAGCCGTCGCCATAGGTGATGAGGCCGTAGTCGTTGGCCTCCTGGATCCACTCGTAGATGATGGAGCCGCTCCAGTCGGCGTTCATGTCGGAGCCAAAGACGGCGGTCTGGTCGTCAAAGGTGCGCGGGCCGGGGGTGTTGCAGCCGGTCTCGGAGAAGAAGATGGGCACGGGGTAGTCCTTGGCCATGGCCTCGAGGTTGCTGTAGCCCGAGGTGGAGTAGGTTGAGGGGTCGCACCACTCGTACGAGTTGAGCGAGAAGAAGTCGATGGTCTCGGAGGCGTTGCCACCGCACGTCAGGTAGTCCTGCAGCATGGGCCGCAGCTCGGCAATATCGGCGGCGGAGTAGCCAATGGGAATGGAGCGGTAGTTCTTGGAGTCGCGGTAGGCCTTCATGTCGGCGGCGGCAGCCTTGATGTAGGGGGCGGCCTCGGACTGGAAGGCCTGGGCAATGACCTCGTTGCCGACAAAGAAGCCGAGGACGTTGTCGTAGCCAGCAAAGGTATCCACGACGGCGGCATAGCTGTCGTACTGGTCCTGAGTCCAGCTAGCACCCGAGGCGGTAGGCGACAGAATGTATGTGGTGAAGGTGTCGAGGTCGATCAGGGTGTAGATGCCGGCGTCGGCAAAGGCGGACATGCAGGAGTCGTGGCTGGCCGTGGCGTCGACGTGGTAGACGCGGATGGTGTTGACGCCGAGGGTCTTCATGAGCTCGGCATCGCGGGCACACTGGTCGCCGTCGACGAGCGGGTCATCCTCGGAGAGCTGGTAAGCAATACCTGTTTGTTAGCCGGGGTGGATGGACGGAGAAGAGGGCAAAGCAAAGGCAAAGCGTACCCTTAATGAAGAACTGGGAGCCGTCCTCGGCAAAGAACTTGTTGCCGACGGCGGAGATGGTGGAAACAGATGCGCGGACGCCAATGGCCGAGCCGACGAGAGCGCCAGCAAGAGTAGAGACCTTCATGGTGAGGTGAGGCGGGGCGGATTTGTGAGGTCGTAAGTGAGGCTGCAAGTGTTGCAAGTGAGGTTGCAAGAAAGGTGAGGTGAGGTGAGGTGAGGTGAGGTGAGGCTAAAGTGCGAGTCTGAACGAGAGACGAAGCGAGTGGCAGAAAGAATGGAAAAAAGAAAGAGAAGACGAAGAAGAAGAAGAAGAAGAAGAAGAAATTAAAGCAAGCAGAAGCAAGCAAAGAAGATATAGAAACAAGTCGACTGTGAACGAGAGAAGTCTGACAAACGAGAGAGTATCACAGATAGAAGCAAGAAAGAGAGCAGAACAGAGACGAAACAAGATCACGACGTCCACATACAGAGGTTATGTATTACAGTAGGACGTGAGGTACTGTCAAGTAGATTGTATTGGATAAATAAACTAAAATGAAATAATAGGATAAAATAGACTGTGCTCAACCTAAAAGGGCAAAATACGAGAGCCAAGACTGAATGGCCAGTAGTGCCTTCCTGCTCAGTGTTGTTCTGAAGCAGCCAGAGCAGAGCAAACGAGAAGGCGCTCGCGGTCGCGCCTGCCCGTATCAAATGCAAGAAGAGGAGCAAAAGGCCCGTATCAAGCGTGAGACGGTGCGTGCCAGTCTCCATCTCATGTGGATTCGCTCCTTCTTTTCTGGGTCTTGGTGTATTGGTTCTTTCCTTTTCCGATTGACTTTGATCGATTTGTTTTTTAATCTTTTATTCTTGTATTCTTTTAATATTCTAGTATTGTATTCTATTGTATCTCTACGGTATATTTCTCCAGATGTACATAGCTTCTTGTGGAGAGTAGAGTCCAAGGTCAAGATGAGCATCAGCCAAGAACAGTCAAGCAATGCGATATATGCTTAGCAGTCAAGGTCAAGCAACAGCCAAGGCTCCCGTCTGGAGTAAGATGGGTTTGAAGATCAAAGCTGCTAGTTAGAATCAAAATCAAAGGATGCAACCTGGTCGGTGAAGATACCAAGACAAAACGAGGAGGCGCGACCAGCTAGCCAGAGCTCATCAAGCAGAGACGGAAGGAGCGATCGCCAGCCTTCCCGGCCGAGCAGCTGTCACGCATCACACTTTGTTCTCCTTGTTTTCTGTATCATGTATTACCTAATTTCTGATGGCCGCACTTAAATAACGGATGAGATGTCGTGTAAGCGGTTGCAAGTGCACGAGTGCAAACAACATCAAACGGCAGAGGTACACAATCGCATGGTGGCGTCTCATTCGCTGTCAACCACTGCAGAGTGCATCGTGTGACGCTGAATGCAGCACGATGTCAGAGGCAGGTACGAGAGAGCACGGCGTCCACAGGTTTTCAGTATCGCTCCTTCCCTGATTAAATTTCATTCACAAGACGTGCATGGTTGGCATTGTTTCAGGAAAGAACAAGTGCCCCTGGACTTGCCTTGTATTACTCTCTTGCTATCTACTTGCACTGGGTACCTGTGCCTGTACTTCCACATTCCCTGATTAGTAGTTTGGCTCTGCTAGTGCCGGTCACTGTTAGCGCAGATGCCTCGGATGAAGTCTTTTTATTTGTTTCTACGAGATTCATTTTACGAGATTTCTTTGGAGTTTGATGTTTATCTTATGTTTTGTATCTGCTTTATATGTGTTTGTTTATCTTCTGAGTTTATGCCTACTTCTTCCTAATAATCTCCATCGATCTCTAGATTGCGGCCCTGCAGTGTCTGTCTTGTTGACTCTGCGGCATGTTTTGTTTTGTTTGTTTGCTTTTTCGAGTGCATTTCAATCTCATTTCCCTATGGCCCTACTGAATGTCCACCAGGATTCTTCATTAATTCATCATGCTGTCTCACCTTTTTTTACTTGTTGATCTGGTCGATCTGTCTAAAGACTAACAGAGTTGTTAGCTCTGATTATACTGGCACTGGGTCGTGGTGACTACCCAATCCAGTGCAGTTAGTGGCTGGAGTGAAACAAAAGGAAGGAGCGGTCCAGGTACAGGGCTTCGCGCAAGGGTAGGGTGTTCTCTGAGTTGGTATGATTATGTCAGCAATCGACTTGACATCAACCCTCCCAAACAACAGTGTTTTGTATTCCATCGTTCGGCAGGTATCTATATGCCTCTGACCTTGTATATCTGACAGACATATGCTTCGAGAGACTGCCAGTGACATCTCCAGCTTCACGGCCTCGTATTATTCGAGTCTCCGCATTTTTAGCTTTAAGCTTTAATATCACAATACGACGAGCAGTGTAGTAAGTTGGGCCGCTGCAAGTAGCAGAGATGCGCTGTAAATAGTGGATACAGCGCTGTAGGAATAGGTGCCTGAAATTGCATGCTTGGCATGAGTACGACATCGCGAGAGCCAAATGAAGATCAATGAGCATCGTGGCCAGTTTCATGCAGTGCTGGCTGTTGTCATTGTTGTGAGATACGAAGCGCTTGACGTGAAATGGTAATAATAATAAATCAAGAATATAACACCCAACTCCTTGCGTCCCATCAGATATCGTCATGAAATAGAAGAAAGAAGAAAAAAGAAAAAAGAAAAAAGAAAAGAAGAAGTAAAGATGAGAAAGAAAAGGGAAAAGGAGAATAGAAAGACAAACATCAGTGAAGAGAACACGACAGCATTATGAAGCAAACACGGGCGAGTTCCACGACTGCCGCACCTTGTCGCGGATCTGTATATTGCGGATGGCCTGCAGGCCGTTGATCGGCTCCGTCTTGTCTGTCTTGTCCGTCTTTTCTGTCTTGTCGGGACCGTCGCCTCGATCGTCGACATCCTCCTCGATAATAACACTGCTGCCCATGCCGCCCGCGCCGCCAATGGTGCTGCTGCGCGCGCTGCTGCCGCCCGAGCTGTCGGCGCGCATGTGGCCGCTCTGCGCCGACGCCGACATCGACTGTGTGAGCCGCCGCCCGCTCGGTGTGCCCTGGCTTGCGAGGTAGCTGAAGCTGCCAAAGCTGCCGGCCCTTGACAGCCCGGCCGGGCTCACCGCGCCGCTCCCCGTGCCCACGCTCGGGCTGTGCGGGAAGTGGCCGCCGCTGCTGCTGCTCCAGCTGTAGCCTCCATTGGCGGACATGCCGGACATGCCGGACATGTTGGTCGTCGGCGAGATGGCGCCGCTGTTGCTGGCGGCCAGGGACATGTTGGAAAAGGACGTGACCAGCCGCGGCGACGCCGCTGCATAGGTGTAGTCGTAGTCGGCGTTGTCGACACCACTGCCGGCAATGCCGGCACTGCCGGCAAAGTCGACAGCGCCGGCGTCGGGCACGCCCAAGGCCCAGGCGGCGTTCAGGCTGCCGTACTCGTGCACGCAGTGCGGCTCCAGGATGCCGCAGTGGTCGCGCAGGATCTGGTACATGCGCGTCTGCACGTCGTACGCCGACGGGCGCTCGCTCGCGTGCAGCGCCAGCATGCGCTCGACGACGTGCAGCATGGGCGCGACGCCGGCGAGCGTCGTGTCGTCTTCCTTTTTCTTGCCCAAGAAGCTCTTACTGAGCGAGGCCGCCGCATCTTTGGAGAGCGCGGCCATCCAGCTCTCGACCTGGCCGAGGTTCTTGTGGAACGACGAGTCGAGGACGGCGCCGCCGCGGCCGGGGGTCTTGTGCTTGGCGGCGCGGTGGGTGGCAAACGCGCGCGTCTGGCGCTTGAGCATAAACGTCATGAGCTCCAGGATGATGCAGCCGAGCGAGAAGATGTCGGCCGCCTGGGCATTGAGCTGCGGCGTGCTGCTGGACGGATTCGATGCAGCCGAGGCGAGGCCGGCCGTGCTGCTGCTGCGGCTGATGCTAAAGGTGCCCGAGGCGCCCATCTGGAAGGCGTAGCCCGTCGACGACGCGTGCTCGGGCGACATGGACAGGCCGGCGCTCATTGACGACGTGGGCATGGACATGGACACAGACTCTTTGCGCCTCTCCTTGTCGCCGTAGACGCTGCCAGCGTACATGCTCATGCCGGCACCGCGCCCGCCGGAGCCGCCCTCGCCCGTGATCGTGCTCTTCCGGCTGCCGCCGCCGCCGGCACCATTCATAGCTACGCCCGCACCCGTCGTGCCTGCGCCGCCGCCGCCACTGCTTGTATTTGCCCCCGAGGGTCGGTACCACTGCTCCGGCGCCGCATAGTCGTACGACTCTTTGGAAAAGGACGCCCTGTCGCCGCCGCCGTTGTTGTTGTAGTCTGTGGTGGCAAACTGGGTAAAGTCGCTAAAGAAGACGTGGTTGTCGCCGGTGTGGTGCTGGACGGCCATGAGGATGTTGGACGGCTTGATGTTGCCGTGGTGCAGGCCGCGGCGGTGGACGTAGCAGAGCGTGTCGACGAGGCAGTGGATCCAGTTGAAGACGAGGCGGCGGCGGTCTTTCTTGTCGAGGTTCTTGACGGAGGCGGGGGTGGTGGTCAGCAGGGCCTTGACGGAGGTGTCGCTGGCGGGTGTGGACAGGACATAGCCGCAGCCCTGGTGGACGTAGGACGTCCAGTAGGACACGAGGTGGTCGTTTTGGATGGCCTTGATGGTGGCGATCTCGTACTGGAAGTCCTGGAGGGTCATGTAGCCGTGGCCGTGGGGCTTGCCGTAGGCGGAGGAGGGCAGCTGGGCGAGCGGGATGCGGCGGCGGCGGAAGACCATGCCGGGGTAGTTGGGCAGCACGACGCGGTCGGACGAGCTGGGTGGTGCCGGTGCGTCGGAGCTGCTGGAGCGGTGGTGGCCCGGAGTAGCAGGGGTGGTGGTGGAAGAAGAAGAGGACGACGACGACGACGACGACGACGACGACGAAACTACATCCACAGGCACGACGTCCATGTCGTCATAGACGGCGACGGCATCGCTGCGCTCGAGCGGTTTCAGCAAATAACAAAACTGGCGCTGGTAGAACTTGCGGTCGAAGCGGTCGTCGGGGGTGGGCAGGAGGGCGAGGCGCTCGACATGGTCACGGGCAATGGGCAGGTCGTCGTCGTCCCACGAGTCGTCGATGACGCCAAAGATCTGGTCGGGCACGCCGAGGTCGACGAGGATCAGGAAGATCTTCTTTGCCTTTTGGTCGATCCATTCCCAGTAGGTGCCGTCGGTGAGGCCGTCGCCGAAGCCGAGGGGCCGGTCGAGACGGAGGATCTCTTCGGGCAAGAGATGGGAGACGACAAACTGGCGCGTGACCGTGCGCTCGATGCGGGCGTCGTCGTACCAGACCATGTTGATGGCGGGTGTAGATGTTTTTATAGATGTGGCTGTAGTAGATTTGATATAAAGGGTGGCCGATGTTAAGAATGTCAAGATATGGGTGAGGCTGTAGATTTTGAATAGTGGAGGTAGATATGGACGAGGCGTGAGACAGGGGCGATGTTGATGTATATCGACGAGGCCAAGGAGGGCGAGATAAGAGAATAAGCGAACAAGGGAATAAGACAACAAGGCCAAGGCACAAAGGACAAGAGACTGTGGATGTGTGCGTGAGACGGCTCAAGACTCAAGTCGGGCTGGTCTCGGGCAGATATCAAGACATCAAGATATCAAGCATGCCACTGCTGATGCATGTTGAGGATGGGTATGGGTAAGGAGAATCAGGACCAAAGCAGGACAGGATGGAAGTAAAGGAATGGAAATAAGAACGAGAATAACAGTCTGGCAGAATAGAGAACAGAGATGTATGAAAAAGAAGATGAATAAAAACCAAAAGTTTGAGGAGGGCTATCTCTGCGGATGTGAACCGGCAGTACAGCTAGAATGGGTTAAGCCGGGCTAGAGATATTCAATAATATAAAGTACTTTAGATATGCATATACATATATAAATACATATTAATCAATAATGTATTAAAACCACGCGGTTTCGGGAATGAGGGGGGGAAGGATGGATGGGATGGATAAGGTGAGTAGGATAAGGTAGGTGCTAGTATGACGGAGTAGAGGTCGGTAGTGTGAGGGTTGAAGAAGAACAAGGATAGAGGAGACTCAGTACTAGTAGAGTAGACAGTAGATAGTGATAGCAGACAGTAGAGAAGATAGAGAGGAAACAGAGGCTAGATCCGAAATAAGAGGAGGATCGGCCAGGGTGACGAACGTGAGGCGTGATGTTTCAATACTGCAGGCGGGTAGTAGATGCACGAAAAGGGCAGGGCAGAGGCAGAGAAGAGGCAAATTGGCGGAATAAGCAACGAGAAGAAATATACAAATGCAAACAAAAATGAAATATAATTATACAAATACAACAGACGAAAAAGAAAAAGAAAAAGAAAAAGAAAAAGAAAAAGAAAAAGAAAAAGAAAAAGAATGCCACGCGTGTCGACTCTGGGCAACCCTATTTCTCCACCTGCTGGCTATCTTTATGGGGAAGGCAGGGCAGGGCAGGGTTAAGTAGAGGTAAGACTAAAAAGAAGAGTTATCATAGTCTCAATGCTATGTGCATAATACAGAGATACGACACTGGTGTGCACTCTATCTGGAGACGGCGTGCTGGCTGTCCCGATGACAAGGCACGGGCGTAGACGGCGGGAGGGGAGGGGAGAGCGATGAAGGGATACTTTTGATTTGTTTGATTTTCATTGATTCAGTGTTGGATGTGAGATGTTATCATTTGAGTTGCAGGAGTTGAGTGTATCTTGTCTGTGTGGTGGTATATTGCATCCTTTTTCTTTCTTTATTTTTTATTAATTTATTTGGTTTCTTTTTTATTTTCCTTTCTCTTTATTCGTCTTTTGTCTTTCTCATTTATTTTGACCTTTTCTTCTTTCTTCGTCTCTCGTCTTCAACCCCCGTCTCTACCATCTCCGTCTCTATTCCCTTCCCTATTTCTACCTCATAATGCTCGTCTACCTCATACCGTACTACATCTACATACTACAACCTGCATCTACCTGATTGGCCGGCTGCCAGAGATAAAGAATGCAAGGATGCTCATCATGTGTAAGTGGCTGCAGACTGCAGAGTCATACCTCTGATACACGGTACTTGCAGGTACTTGCAACGGACGGGTAGCCATGTGGGGACTTACTGCGGCCTGCTCTGCACCACATTCCACCACACAAATCCACCGTCGAATGTATCTTTTACACGCGCCCCACATATATCCCACAGCGAGGTATTGCCAAGTACACCCTCCACAACCTCCACCGGTCCAGAGATAAGAAAACCGATGGCTATTTGGCGGCTTCAGTGCGAGATTATGCCTCGTTTGTTGTAGTATGTATTGTAATTAGCAGACTACGGAGTACGTATTTGATTATTCTTTTTTACTACTTACTGTATGTAGCTGCGTTGGTTCCCTCTATTGCCATGCCTATTGCCTGCATGATCGGGTCATCTGTCCGTTTGTGTTTCGTGTTTGTTTTTGTTTTCTGTTTCTCTGGATGTTGATGCCATGATGTGAATGCTTGATAGAGAGCTTGTTCACCTGGCCTTGTGCTCCTGCAGAGAACCTGCGTGGGGTACAGGTGGAGTGGCCGGGTAGATGGAAAGAATCCAGGAAATGGGAAGCAAGAAAGAAAAAAGAAAAGAAAGAAAAAAGAAAAAAAAAGAAAAAAGAAAAAAAAAGAAAAAAAAAGAAAAAAAAAGAGAAGACTTTTTCGAAAAAAAAAAAGATAAACCAACCTGTGCCCGACTAGTAGATACAATATCAAATAAACACCCCAGACCTACTAATAGCATGTACTCAACTCACTCTACCCATGCCCGATCGTCGTCTCATCTCCTCCTCTGCCCAAGCCTGTCCCCTGCAGCCCCAAGACCTGAGTCGCCAGGAATAACAGCTTAGCAAACACAGCAGACATCAACGCCAACAGCGATCTGCACGGACTTCGGAGGTGCCCTGCGTGTCTGAGTACCAAGCAGCTAAAGTTAAACCATTGCAACGGCTGCAGCCGCACAACTGGACTGGATACCACACGCGGGCTCTGTATGAATCAGACTGCCGCAGTATTCATTACGTACACGCAAGCCCTGTGACTGGGCATACTGACGACGTCGATGCTGTAAGCTGTCTATGAAGAACCAAATAACAGATTTGCACAAGTTGACTCGCTGGACATGCGGATAGACGAGAAAGAAAGTCTTGATCTCTGGACTTGACGGCTGACGGCTGACAGCTGCGGCCTCGGCTCGACTGACAGCCGCGGGAGTCTTTGTCCGATAACTAGATTTGATTTGATTGTAGATTATTTTCGTCAATTTTATTTGATAATTTTTAGATATACTAAGATTTTCTTATAGACTATGCTCTCATAGACTCGTCAATCAATATCACACGAGCAGGCTGGACCCCCACTCTTTTCCAGAGTGCCCCCACCTTCTCCCAGGCCCAGCAGGAGCTCAGTCCAGCTCTGGTCTTGTTGATCGTGACCCTGCGGTGATCAACTCGCCGCCGGCCAATTTTCATACTCGATTGCAACACTCTATTGCACAAAACAGCACAAGCAGCCCCTATCAGGGTTGCAGGTGGCAATGAACAGGTCGCATCGACGAGGCATTGACGCCGACCGACAAGTCCGTGCTGCTCCATCCAGCCGTGCGGCGTCAGGCATGCCTATGCACGCCGGCGGCGCATACTCGCAGAGACACACTGAAAGACGTACCGAGCAGGCATGTGAAATCGAGAGAGTTTATTGGTTTCGTGCTGGGGGCTGCGATTGACGGGCACCGATAATTGGAAACGGCTGCGTCTGTGTTGCTGACTAAGCAATGCCATGGCTGGCAGGCTCACATCCTCGACCTGTACATTGCGAGGTCATTGCATCTGAGCAATGTATTGGTGTCTATCTTTTTCATGGCAGCAGTCAGATGCTCGCGTAAACAGTTGAAAGCAAAACAGTACATAATAAAACGTAGAATAGTTTGGAAAAGCAAATTCAGCCAACGCCGTGCCATAGTCCCCCTCGACCTCTTGGACCTCTCAAAAGAGGTCCTCCCAGACTCTGCCTCTACCCCCTACCCCCCCTCTACAGAGGACCAAACTTGTCAATGTACTGCTCGTGCAGCTTCTTTTGCCGCTCCCACTCTTTCTTCAGCCGCTTCTGCTGCGTCTTGGGCACGTCGCTGCCGTCCGCCAGCTTCGTCGGCACGCCCTGCGCGTCAAACGCCCCAAACGTCGCCGTGTCCCCCACAAACAGCTGCTCCGCCGGAACCTTGGCTTTGGCCCACTTCTCCTCCTCCGCCTTGGCCCGCGCCGCCGCTGCCTCTGCCTTGGCCGCCGCCTTGGCCGCCGCCACCGCCGCCTTCTCGTCGCGCGCCGCAATCAGCTTGCTGGCCGCCACAAACTTGATCAGGCTGGGCCGCCCGTCCGGCTGGTCGTCCAGCTGCACGCCGAGCTCCGCAAGGTCGTAGTCGCGGATGCGGTCGCTCAGACTCAGAATGGCCGCCTTCTTGTCTGCATTGTCCGGGTTGCCCGTGACGCGCCGCAGCTCGTCGCGCAGCGCCGACACGGACCGCAGGAACGGCAGCGCCAGCTGCTCCAGCTCGTCCGCCTGCAGCACCGTCGCTGTCGTCTCCGTGCCCTTTGCACCCGCCAGGCTCGCCAGCAGCGCAAGGAACTCCGTGTACGGGTCCTGGCCCGCCAGCAGCGCGTTCAGGCCCGTCTCCGTCTTGAGGGCCAGCGCCGCCACGTCGCCCTTGACCTTGGCATAGGCGCCGCTGTACGGCTGCACCGCCGACCGCGGGTCCACGCGCGCAGGCGCCGAGGACGCTGCCGTCTTGCTCGCCGGGTTGGGCGCGCCCCAGCTGCGCTTGCCCGACGTGTAGGGCGGCGCAGCCGACGGGTCGAGGCCAAAGATGCCGGCAATGCGCGTCACGTAGCTGGCCACGTCCTCCAGCACGGCCAGGCTGGCCTTGGCCTTGGCCGTGGCCGTGGCGTCCGACATGTAGACGTTGGCGCTGCGCACGAGCCGCAGGATCACCTGCATGGCCGCGGGCGTGTCAAACGAGTTGCGCAGCGCCGCGTCGAGATCCTCGCGCGCGCGCGCAAAGTCCGCCGCCAGGCTGTCGTTGTCGTTAACGGCTACCGCCGCTTCCGACAGAGACATTTGCTGCATCTTGTCCGCGGCAGAGCCCGCGGCAACCTCGCTGCCAGCGCCGGCGCCGGCGCGTGCCTTGACGTTGGCGAAAAAGTTGTCCAGCAGCGTCTCCCAGCTGCTGGCCTGCTTGCGCATGTCGTCCGAGATCTCGACGCCCTCGTTCCACCGGCTTAGCAGAAACACAATGCGCATGCTGCGCGCCGTGTACGTCGACGCCAGCGCGTCCTGGATCGTCTGGAAGTTCTTGAGCGACTTGGACATCTTCGAGCCCGCAATCGACAGGTGGCCCATGTGGAAAAAGTGCCGCACCCAGTGGTGCTCGCCGCCGTGGCCCTCGCCGCGGTAGTAGTACGCCTCGCTCTGCGCCAGCTCGTTGTCGTGGTGCGGGAACGCCAGGTCGATGCCGCCCGAGTGCACGTCCATCTGCTCGCCCAGCTTGTCCGACGCCATCACCGAGCACTCAATGTGCCACCCGGGCCGGCCGTCGCCCCACGGGCTGGGCCAGAACGGCTCGCCCGGCTTGCTCTTCTTCCACAGCGCAAAGTCGCCCGGCCGCCGCTTGCCCGCCAGGCTCTTGGACAGCGAGCCCTCGCCCTCCTCCTGCAGCGCCTTGTCGTTTCGGCTCTCGGGCCGCAGCCGCGCATAGACGTTGCCCGCCTTCTCAAACGCGTCAATGTCAAAGTACACCGACGCATTCGCCTCGTACGCAAAGCCCTTGCTGATGATGCCCTCAATGAACGACACAATCTGGGGCACGTACTCGGTCACGCGCGTAATCGAGTCCGGCCGCAGCACATTGAGCGCGTCCATGTCGTCAAAGAAGAGCTTCTCCATGCCCTGCGTCAGGTCCGTAAACATGGTCTGGTCGCTCGTGTCAATGGTCTCCTTGTACAGCGAGTCCAGGTACGGCAGCAGCACCTCCTCGGCGCCCAGCAGCGATGCCGGCTCCGACTGCAGAGCACCCGCCGCCGCGTCCATGTTGGCCAGGTGCATGCGCGCCTTGGCCTCGGCGTCGCCGGGCTTGCCCTCGCCCGTGAGCGTGCCGCCGCCCAGCACGCCGCCGTAGGCAGCGTCGCGCAGTGCAACGTACTTGTCGGCGGTGGCGCCGGCCAGCAGCGGCAGATTGGCCTCGGCATACGCTGTGAACGCCGCCGTGACCAGCTCGCGGCGCTCCTCGAAGCTGTACGGCTTGTCCATCTCCAGCTCGAACAGGCGCTTGCGGCGCGCCTTGATGATGATCTTGTCGTCGACGTCGGTAATGTTCATGACAAAGTTGACGTCGAGCTTGAAGTAGAACATGAGGATGCGGCGGATAATGTCGGTGGACACGTAGTTGCGCGCATGGCCCATGTGGCTCAGGTCGTAGACGGTCGGGCCGCACGAGTACCACGACACGGAGCCATCCTTCTTGGGCACAAAGGGCACGGCCGGGCCGGGCTTGAGCGAGTTGATGACGGAGATGCCGGTGGGGGCAGAGGCAGCGGTGGTCGAAGCCATGGTGGGGGAGGAGGCCGGCAGGGAGCAGCACGTGTGCAAGGTGTGTCGAGGCAAACGAGGCAAACGGGGAAGAGGTCGAGACAGTCGAAGAGGACGGGAGAGGCGAGATAAAGGTCGAGGCAGCGGCCGGAATACAACCACGGAAACGATCATTCAGGGCACCATGCGGTGGACAGGGTCGTTGTTGCTAGGTCGAGATGAGTCAGGTTCACCGCAAGACTGTATGTCGTTATACACCAATGCAGTGCTTGCTGGGGTGGTGTCGTGCTCGGGTGGTGACAAGACGTGTCCAGCGACAGCGGCAGCGACAGAGCGACAGCAGGCAAAATTTGGCATGGAACCCCGCATTGCTGGCATTGCCTGCTATTGCCTGCTAATGCTACTGCGGCGCGCTTCCAGCCTTTTGCCCCTAGCGAATAGACCCAAATGCGACCTGTCCGAAATAGGAAATCACGACTGAGTATGAGTCTTACTTGATGTCGATTGCCTGTTCGAGAAAGAGCAATGAAGGCAATGACGAGTAACGAAGATGACAGCTGTGCCTTTTCGCTCATTCCAAATGAGGCAATCAAGTCAACAAATTCAAGTCATAGGCCTGGCACTGTAGAAACTGTTGATTAAGTATACCTGCTCTAATTGACGTGATGACTAATATAAGTATTGTGACTAATAACATCTCCCCGGCTACATCAGCATTACTCAAACTCGAGGTTCATTCAATTTCGGCTTCTTGAAGGGTAATTTGACATAAATGGATTTCATTGTTTTGTGCAATATTATTATTACGTACTCATGCCCAGCCACCATGTGAGCCCATTTTGTATCCAACAACTCCGAGGTTTACACAACCAGAAACAAAACAAAAGCATAAAGCCAGACCAAACAAAAAGAACAAGAGTATACAAGAACAACCAACTATAACCGGGGTATGAAAAATAAAACAATAAACGAAAGACTTCACAATGTCTCTGTAGAATCTGTAGGGCCTTCGTGGCATTTAAAATCTTCATCTAGAAGATCAACAGAGCTACACCCGCCTTGCGCACACTACTGCGTCTTGCGGTTGGCTGCGGCAGCCTCGATGTCGTCGGCCGGTGCGCGGTTGTCCGGCACATGCTCCTCCTTCTGGGCCTCACCAGCGATACCGGCCTCGCCAGCCTCGCCGGCGGCCGGCGCACCCCCAGCACCCCCGGGAGCCGTCGGCGCATAGGCGCTGCGCGCGCGGATCTTGTGGCCGTAGATGTAAAAGATGACGGGGATGGGGATCAGCGCGGCGGCGACACAGCCCAGCAGCGTGCTGGCCCACTCGATGCCCATGCCGTTGAACATGTACGTGGCAAACAGCGGGAAGCAGGCGCCAAAGAGCGACCGCATAAAGGTGTTGCCGGCAATGGCCGACGCGGCAAACATGAGGTAGGCGTCGATGAGGTAGTTGAGCGACTGCAAGAAGATGGACATGAGGCCGAAGCCCGTCAGGATGCCCGAAGCAGCGGGCACGATCCAGTGCACGTCGGCGCGGTAGCCCGACCAGCCGAACCAGAAGATGCCGGCCGTGAACGCGACACCGCCGGCGATGACCGAGGGCAGACGCCACTCGGGGATGGGCACGTTGTTGTTGGCCTTGAGCTTGCGCTGGTACCAGGGCTGCTGCAGCAGCATGGTGATGCCGGCCAGGACCTGGCCGAGGATCATGCCGAAAAAGGGCAGGCCGCCAATGCCGGCCGACATGTGGTGGACCTTTTGGAAGACAAAGGGGTAGGCGGTCAGGAACAGGTACAGGATGCCATAGACAAAGGACATGTAGATCGACAGCAGCAAGACAATGGGCTCCCGGAACAGCAGACGCATGGGCCGCGAGAAGTTCTTGTTGAGCAGCTCGCGCAGGTCGATCTCGATCTCGTCCTGGCGCGCGTGGATGCCCCAGTTGAGCGTGCGGCGGCGCAGGTCAGCCGCCTTGTTGACCAGGATGGTGGGCGGGTAGGTCTCCTCCAGGAAGAACAGGTTCAGAACAAAGCAGGCGGCGCCCATGATGCCGGCAATGTACATGGTCCAGCGCCAGCCCAGGTACGACTCGGTAATGAAGCCGCCGATGAACGGACCCAGCAGCGGACCAGCAAACACGGCGATAGAGAAAATCGTAATGGCGATACCACGGGTGCGGTTGTCAAACATGTCCGAGAAGATAGCAGCGACGACGGCGAGCGGACAGGCACCAAAGAAACCGGCAAAGAAACGGCAGATCAGCACGGTCTGCAGGTCTTTGGCAGTGGCGACGGCAAACGAGAAGAGCATGAAGCCAAACATGGAGATATTGACGGGCAGGCGGCGGCCCTTGAGCTCGGACAGCGGCGCCCACAGCGTCGGGCCAAAGGCAAAGCCCATGACGTAAAACGACACGCCCAGGATGCCGACCTCGGTGGACACGCCAAACTCGAGGGCAACGGCCGTGGTGGCAGCCGAGAAAATAGACGATGTGAATGCCGACGTCATGGTCGTGAATCCCAAAAAGGCGCCGGTAAAGACCTTTTTGCGCAGCGGCCAGTTCTGGGCGTGCAGCGGATCGTCCGGGCCGTCAAACTCGACGACATATGCCTCCTGGTCGGGCATCTGTGGCGGGTAGGGCTTGTCAGCACCAAAGGCGGGCAACGGCTTAGATGCGCGCGAGCGGCGGCTGGTGAGAGAGCGGCCGACGGTGGCGCTGTGCTGGCTGCGCGCGGTCTGGATGCGCTCGAGATGTGTGCGCTGGCGTTCGGCGCTTATCATGCTGGCGGGGCGGTGGACGCCCGAGGCAGCGGCGCCGCCGCCGTCCGAGTTGGAGGAAGACGACGACGACGTAGATGCGGCCGTGGGCACGCGCTCGAGGTCGTTGCGGTGGCGTTCAATGCTGGCGCGGCGAGCATCGGGGTACATGCGGGGAGAGGCATCGGCCTCGGTGAGTATCATCTCCTCGTCGACGTTGTCAATGCCAGGCATGGCGGGGTTATGAAGGAGGACGGCTAGCTTATTGCAGTTGTACGGTGTCGATGTGTGGATGCGAGACGACGCTGATTAGATTGATGTATGACGTATTTGCTGTGCTTGTTGTATAATTATATGATGCAGTCGCCAGTGTCGTCAAAAACGAATATGAGATAACTCGACCAGACTCGAGAAAGGCTTGAGGAGACAAAGGACGGGGAGGTCGGTATATATGGGAGCTAACAGCACAGAAAAGAACAAAACTATATAATAAATAAATAATACTAAAATCAAACAAACCGAGCTCTGGAGATAGCGTCACTCCGGCTGGCAGGGCAGGCGTGGCTCCCGAACAGGAAGGGGCGTGTGGAAGTAAAAGTGGTGTGGGGAACGACGTATGATGCACACTCGTGTTTGTCGTTATTACTCAGTCGCTTTTGCAGGCAGAGGCTGTTTGCTTGCGGTTGACTACTATGTATGTATGTATTACCTGTGCTATACACTGGAATGCGGGCTACTGGACGAAGAGCGCGTGAAGACAACGTGTTGGCGGAATTATATGATGAAAACGGGAAGGAGAGGAATGTTGATGTCGCAGATGGAAGGAGCGATGGGAATGTCTCGATCAGCAGAGAAGGAGCGATAGGAATGTCTCGATCAGCAGAGAAGGAGCAATGCAATTGTCAATGACTCTGCGAGGAAAGAGCACCTGCTGACAAACACATGGCTGTATTTTTTGTACTATTGCATTTCCAATTCCCGAATACATCATATACAGCGCGACTGCCGACAGCTTGCTCTCGCTTGTTTGGTTCTGCTTTTTTTCTTTTTTTCTTCTTTTTTTTCTGTTCAGATCCATCGCGCGGTCCGCGTCATTTGGTATCTGGCTCTGAGCCGGTAGCTTGGAATTAGGCACACGCCCCTAGTAGGACGGACTTCTGGGGCTTTGCCTCCGCGGAATAGAAGCGAGCGTGGATTACTAAAGTTACTAAAGCCGTATTCTTTTTAGGTTTTCTAGTAGTTTCGTCTGTTCTTCCCTTTTAGGCAGTCTAGTCAGAGTTTGTTTCCTGATTGTGAAAAAGCAGAATCTACTCGCAGTATCTAAATCCTGCGTACGGGCCATGCCGCCACCCGTCGGTTCCAGATTAATTACTGTTAAACTTCTTCTGCCGACATACTTTAACTGAATCCATCCGGCTTGCTTCTTATTCAACTTCACAAATGCAACCGCAAAGTGCAACAGGAGTGACAGCAGCCGACAGTCCAATCCCGCTCTATGGCTTGTGCTGTGGAAGCGGAAATCCCGTCCATCTTGCTCCTCACAGACGGGTTTCGTAGAAGAATGCTCCGTGTTCTGGACACTTCTAGACAGCTCTCCAGCTTGCCCTGTACCTGGTACCGTACTCTTACAGGGGTCCTGGGTTTGTCATCACAGCTTCGCGCATTCGTGCTTTGCAAACACCGTTATTGCAGCAGCACAGCCACTATTTATAGTATAGTATTTACTATGGAGAATCAACGGTCGAGTTAACGATACTGCACTATGTAATTATGTACTTGTACTATGTGTTGCTCTGCAAATATCAAGAGGGCTGCATGGATTCACCACTCGAGGCACGTCTATCAAAATGTGTACCGGGTGCAACGCGTACGCCATGCATGCGAGTCGCGTATGCTATGATTATGACACCCCGATAGATCGGTCTCGGATTATTATGTTATTGCCATTTGCTGAGCTGGCGATGCAATCTACTTGTGCGTGTCCCGACCCCGTTCCTATGCTATGGCCGATCCCGACTGCAGCACCATGGGGCGGCATCTTCGGTGGCAATGCATCCTTCGTATAGCTGGCGTGGCATTGATTTGGGTGTGCAAAACAAATCATTTGTACACAATACCGAGTACACTTTTGTTGAGCTGCATACATCGTACATTGTAGGCCATGAGTAGATCTCTTGCTGCCAAGACATACGAGGAGGTCTGCATCGCCTGGGTGTGTCTCTTGGGTCTTTGATCTATGCAACATTGCCGCCCGCACATGGCTTAGCTGTGGATGTCTCTGAATTTAAAGACACGGGTGTGTGCATTGATACCCTGTGGCCTGTAATACCTGTCAAATCTAATTTCGTCTTATAGTAGCACGGAGTACGCCGTACATTGGTTGTTTTGCAGTTGCCCCACTATTATAACCGGCAAGCAAAATGTCGGAGCTTGTAAACACCGACAATTGTGCCAAAGCGTCTCTGCTGGCTTTGGGGCAAGGTTTCGCAGTATCTGCAATCATTGAGATTTTGTTTACCTGATATGCTCTGCGCACAGAGTAGAGTGACCAGACTATCGGGCTTAAAAAGCTAGAACACGCAGCAGAAATAATCCAGATCTAATGATGACAAAGCGTGCGAGGCAGGCAAGCACCGTATATCCGTGTACTTTTGTACTCTATAGATGCGCGCCAGCTAACTCCGTGCTCCGTATCGGTTGACCTCGGCATCCACAATTGACGTGGGTCTCAACGTCGACTGGTTTCTTCTTTTCTTCTTCTTTTCTTCTTTGGACGTCTTTAGCAGAGCGACCAACAATTCGCAACGGCCTGCCCGGGCCATGCAATTGCAAGGGCTGACAAAACAACCAATAAACCAAACATTAATCCGCTTACCGCTCCTGCTACCGGGAGCAGACTCTCGAGGCGGAGTATTAGATCTTCCCGAGAGATGCGAGAAGGAAGCGACTCTTGAAGTGCGTCCCCGTGGTAGTCGCGTGTAGAGCATGAGCACTGCCAAGGCAAGGCAAGCAAGCAAACAAAACTGCAGCTCGGCATCAATATCAAGTCCATTGCCGTAGAAAAGTACAGCAGGCAAATCTCACTTCGCAAACCACAAGTAAAGATGCCACAGTGATGTCATCAACAGTCAAAGCATAGCTCACGGTCTCCTTCTCAAATTAAACACTCGTGGTTCAGATTGTTGTTCTTTCTTGCTGTATGTGCCTGTCATATATCTCGATAAGAAAAACCCTCTCCCTAAAATGGCAAATAAACAGCTGCCTCGACCAACAAGGCTCATACATCATCTTCAAACCCCGTCTTCAGACCATCCTCTCGGAGATATCCCCAGAACCATCTCAGGAGCTCATTTACAGCACACCTGGAATACTATGCATTGAATGCGTACCATCGGCATCATGGTAAAAGTATAGCATGCCATGGCCAACCCTACAGCAGTTCCAAAGCTCTTCGTCATGTGAGTGCTCATCCGCACGCGATGCAGTCACTTCTATCCCTTCGCACTCTACGACGGGTCCGCCCCCAGTCTCGTCGTCGTCTGAGTAAACTTCGAGACCAGCCAGCCGGTAGCACACAAAATCCGGCTTGAGAACAAGCGTGCCGTCTTCCTTGTCCTGGGCGTTGACCCTGCCAAGTGCACGAATGCCGCCATTTGTGTACTGGATTAACATACCACAGCAGGCATCTGTGTCTCCACGCAGCAGGCCACTGCCAGAATAAACCCGCACAGACTCGACATTGGCCCAGGGGGCACTTGACATGGAAATCAGGCTGTCGAGTCCCTCAATGCCATAGTTTCTAAAAATACCAGGCATCAGATATTTCACCTGAGGGACGACTGTTAAACAGTCAACAGAGGGAATGCCTTGCTCCCCTTCCACTCCAGGCGCTGCCCGGACAGTGTTTGGAGTGTATGCACCAAGCATACTGTCGCAATATTGCTCTCCATACGCCAGCCTGACGTTGTCACCGTGTCCGAGAAGATCAGCATCGTAATCTTTAAAATCGTCTCCCGCAAACCCAAACCCAATAAATACATCACCAGCCAGCCTCAGCCGGAACTTTAAGAAGAGTTAGCCTCAGTGTCCTTAGATAACGACATATGAAACTGTATATTTGTAAAACTGTAAAACTTACTATGAGATGCACTATGTAGGGGTCGCTGGGTGCCGAGCACGCCCACACAGCAATGACTCGATCGCCAGGCGCAATTGGCAGAAAAGCCTTTGGTTTCTTTGGATGGGGCGGTTCCGCAGTGAAGTCACTCAACTGGTCCGCACATATATCGCCTATGCTTGTGCCGTAATAGCAGAAAGTCAAGCCCGAGCAATGATCCGCATCTATGACGCGGCACATGGTCGGGGGGTAGTAGTTCGGCGCAAAACTGGAAGAGTGTGGCAAGGTTGCATCAACTGGGTCCAGGTCGATCATGCGGCAGGCATTTAAGTCTGGGGGACAAGGCGTCGACCAAGCATGGAGGTCACCGTTGAAGATGGACGGTAGGCGTAGCCGTATGAGGCCATTCTTGATCTCGACTTGGGTGCTTGCAAAGCCTGGAAGCTTGCACTTCTGCATATTGTCAACAATGTAGACAAACTTGTCCGTGTGCATAGCTCGGCCTTCAGCCGGCCGCTCTTGCAACCGCTCAATCTTATGAATGCCCCTGCTGTCAATCGTGATCCTGATAAATGGGTGCGAATGCTGCAACGACGAAACTCGTGGGAAGTAGTCTGTGATAGACATCGACTTGGGTTTGCGCCAGGGGTCGGCAAGGGAGGGGCGGTAGGCGAGGTCACGACCAACTGCAGGTCAGGACGCTCCCATGACTCAATCTGAGCGAGTACGACTCGACGCAGAGGCTGCTTTGTTTGCCGTGCAGCACACATGCCCAGAGCCCGCGCAAACGCGCATTTACAAAAGGCTGACTCCTTGGAAAAGTTGTAAATCATGCTCAGAACCTCAAACGGAAGGCGACTTGTGAGTTGGGGTAGACCTAGCCTCTCTACCACGCGAGAAAACATGGCCATCTCATCCCGGCTGTAGGATAGGAGACCAGACGATTTCAGTTTTAGCAATTGGTATTTGTTCCACGGCTCGCGCCACGCCCCCATTGTCCACAGCCTATCAATGGCTTCTGTCCTCGTGAACTTGATCCCCTCGGCTTGCGCCTCCGATGCATAGCCATCTATGAAGAGTTGGGAGCAGTGTTCGTGGGCTACTACTGCCACGGGGCACTCATCCATCCGGTTGAGAATGAGAAGATCGTAGAAAGTCTGCTCGTCACCCTCGCCACCCCCGCCACGATGCAAGGTCTGCAGGTATTCGAAACGCGGCGAAACTTGTCCTGTGTGTGCCGTCAAGTCTCGATTTGAGTGCACTATGGTATGTTAGTAGTCGCCAAGGAAGGCATCACGAGGCGTCTAGGTAGACTCACATGCAATGACAATTGTTCCTACGTGCAGCGCTTCACCGCAGGCGCCGCAGTAGCAGCCGACAAAAGCTTCTCCTTTATCCATAGCGATCGATGAGTGTGTGCCACGGAGTGAGAGGAGGAAGGGAAGAGAAAAGGAGAAGGCAAATGAAAGGAGTAGAAGGAATTGCTGAGAATTGAAACGGCACGAAAAGGCAATGTCGTTCCTTCCATGCTTGGAAAGAAAATATTCAGGCACGGGGGCCGTTCCTTGTTTGTATATAAAACGCCTCTTGGTAAGACGTCTTCCTTCCTTTTTTGTTGAATGTTCCATCACGCGTTCCGGTCCTGGAAGACCAGTGAAGAAGGAGCGTTGGAAAAGGCATCTCGCACTGGTCCTAGAGCGCAACACACGATATTAGTAATCCATTACACAAACATCTCAGTGCAGGTCCAGCAAGACGCCCCCAGCCCCCCGACAGCCGGTATATTTTATCGAGAATACCCAGGTCGAGCTGGAAAAGCCTGGGCATGCCCAATATGGCCAACACTTTACAAAACACAATGGTCCGCATCCTGCTGAATGTCGACGGAGTGACTGTGTCCGGTAGGCCAAGCGGTGACCTTGAGACTGGATGCAAGTCAACTCACTGAAGAAATGGGCTGTGCCCAGAGCCCACAAGCCTCCTCTACAGATGCCGCAAATAGGGTAGAGCGGGACATGGTTGGTTGGCCCGATGAATTTTCCAAGGACGTCCAGGACAACGGTGTCTGCAATGAAGATTAATGGCAAACTAGAAGATATAAAAACGAAAGACATGTGGTGTGCGGATGCAATAGGCGAAGATGCACAGCAATAACCTTGAAATCACCAGACGTCTAGCTGTAAACATAGTACCAAAAATGGCAAATATCGTGACAGGGTCGCTCCTTCCTTGTTGATATTCCCACAGACAAAGTGCAGGAGTACGACAGTCGTTACTTCTTGCTTAGGTATTTCGGATCTCATACGTCTTTCAGTTAAGAAAGCACGATGGGCGGTATTTGCACACCTGTGGGTACGACTACTGCAGGCTGGGATGTATCCTGTGTGCTGGTTGTGTCTTGAATGCGAGCCAGCTGTTCTGGTAGTGACGACCTGCCGGTTCCAAGCATTTCGGATGGCCTGGCCACTGCTGGCAAGCCCTGCCAATGGCTCGCGGTGTATCAACAGGAGGCATGGCAGCATTGGTGGTAACTATGTAAGTGACTGGGCCGAAGGAACGGACGACGTTGAATGAGCCTCTACAGACTACACTATCAAATTATGGATAGGCCCGAATTCCGGCCATTTCCTTAATTAGAAAGAGGCTGAAAGGATGTCATGTGACTTTTACGGGAGAAAGAAATGTTGCAAAAACAAATCACCAGGATTCGGTGATATCATGGCGTTCATGCTGGCACAAACAAAATAAGAGAACGCAAAACATAAAAAAGAAATGCGTCGGCCGGGAATCGAACCCGGGGCCTGTCGATGGCAACGACAGATTTTACCACTAAACCACCGACGCTCTATATACTCCAGGAACGCTTAACCAAGAATATAAAAACTATGCGGATAGCATTGGACCTTTCTTTACACATCTCGTTCCTCCTGCCGCCTTGGCTACACGGCGGCCGTGATTCGTAGATACACGCGGTGTCGAGGAGGCCAGACCATCAACGGCACTAGTCTGTGTGTTGATGTAAACTGTTTGGTCGAGAGGCTTAGTAGAGGAGATGGAAGGGATGTCTGGAGAATGGAGAGGGCTAGAAAAGGCCTAGAGCGAGCCGAAGCCGGGAGGTCAATGGGAACGTCTGGTATGGAAGCTTGATATATTTTCAAAGGAAAACTTTCAAAGAAAAATAGAGAGAGGAGCTCAGATGAGGCAACGGAGACGTGGGTTATGGTGTCATTGATAGGGAGGGACTTTAGAAAGGCACAATTGTCTTTTTTGATGGTGCTTTGGTTCTTATATGGGGGAAGCCACTGCCATCATATGGTTGATAAAATCGATCAATCGACGTAGATTGGAGAGATGAAGACAGAAGAAAGACAGACAACAAAGGACAAAGGAGAAAAGTTAAAAGAAGACTGTATGAAAACAAACATGGGTATCAATGGAAATGCCATCTATGGCTCTTGGCCTACTGCCCCAGCTAGACGCCCGACATCTTGGCGTCCTCATTCCGAAGGGCAGGGCCGCGCAGTGGCGGGTGCCGCAACGGCGGCGGCGGCGGTGGTGGTGTTTCTCCGTTGTCTGCCTCCGCCGCCGCCGCTGCTGCCTTTTTCCGTCCAATCACGGCCTCCCATCTCTCCCGCTGCTGCCGCATGTGTATGTTGAAACCAGCCAGCTGCATAATGGAGTTCTCGGTCACCTCGTTGTACTGCCGGATATGGTCCCGCCGGCCGCCGGGTTTCTCGCCGACAGCAGGCGCCGGGAACTGAATGTGGCTCGACATCATGACCTCGGTAGGAATGCTGTAGTTGGCGCCGGGCTGGGCGGGCGCGCACATGGCGGCAATCATGTCGTCCATCTCCTGGGGAGGGACAAAGTCGCCATTCGTCGGGCCGGGGGGCGTAGAAGTCTCTTTTTCTTTCTCTTTTTCTTTCTCTTTTCCTCTCTCCTTCTCGTTTGCCAGGCCGTTCGAGGCCGCGCCATCAGAGATCCCCAGGCCGACACCCTCTCGGCTCTCGGCGGCACGATGTAGCTGGCGCGCTCGCTCCTGGCGCGCTGTCTGGGCTGCCTTTTCTGCGCGCTAGGCCTCGGCCTGGGCCATCAGGATGCGCTTCTGGTCGAGCGATGCGAGGTGCATAATGCCCTTGCGCACGCCGGTGCGGTAGTAGTCGAGCGTGCCGAGCATGACCTGGGCATTCGTGCTCTTGTTGCTGAGGGTGCCATTGGCGGCATTGAGCGGCAGCGACCAGTCGGCCTCGATGGGCACAAACGACGCGGGCACGACGGTCGTCATGCGCGGCGGCAGATCTGGCAGGGCAGCGGTAGCGCTGGCCGGGTTAGATGTCTGCTGTCCCGTCTTTTGCGTCTCCAGAACTGGCGAGACAGCCGTGTCCATGGGGCTCTCGCACATGGGAATGTCGAGCTCGTCATCGCCGCGGGCGGGCGAGACCATCAGACCGCCTTCGCCCATTCTGGCTGCGTCTGAAGTTAGATGCGTCAATAAAGAGGTATAAGACAGAGAAGGGCGGTGGTTGAAGCTGTCTTGGTGGCGTTGGATGCGAGACGTTGTCAATGCCGCATTTGGCAGGCTAGCGTGGGGCTACACGCTGTAGATAAACAGCTGTAGCGCGTACAATAGCAGTATTGTGCAACTTTCCAGCCAGATGGCTGGATACATACAACGGGATCCCTAGCCTGTCTTGCTTACTCGTCTCGACTTTTCTTTGAATCACTAAACTCGATTCTTAATCTTTCGAGAGTCGTTATGCCTTGGCTCTCCTTGTGAGACACCATTCCATCAGGTCTACGTCGCTGGTGCACGCTCTGCTTGATGCCTCAGCTGCTTCATGCTTGGTAATGAATATCTTACATAAGACATTATGAATAAATACAGCGCAGCGCTTATATACAATGGGAATGCGAAGAAGAGATAGAATAAAAGCAAAGGCGGAAAGAGCGCCAGCACAAATGCTACCGCTCGGGTAGCACCTTCCGTATATACTCTCTCAGCACCGTGAGAGCGGCGCGCACGTGGTCCTCGAGCCGCCGGTCTTTGCGCCGCCGCATCCAGAGCAGCACAATGCCCAGCACGACGACGTCGACAGCCGCATGCTTGAACACCACCCACGCAAGCCACCCGAGCCGGCTCAACCACGTCTTTCGCCGCGCAGACTCTTGCTGTGACCGGAACTCGCGGCCCGACAGGATCTGCTCGCGCAGAGCGGCTATCTCGGCCGACAGCTTGACCATAGCACGCTCCATCATCTTGGACCAGCGCTGCGCCGCTGGCGGGGCGCTTTTGTCGATATCCTTGGCGTCAGGTCTCCCTGACCCTTGCCCGGACCCTCGCCCGGACCCTTTGCCAGATCCTCGCCCGTTTCCCCCGCCGACCCCTCGTACCGATCCCCGTGCAAGACCTCGTGCATCAAAAGGCGGTCTCTGGATGTATTCTCCGTCGTCGCCGTCTTGCTCTTCGTCTTCCTGGTCTTCCCGGTCTTCGTCGTCCTCGTCCTCCTCCGCAGCCAGCTCTTCCTCGATCATGCGCATGCGGTTTTCGCGCTCGGCCTCGTCCTCTTCGCTCATAGGGCTGAGGATCTTCATGGGCCCGCCGTCCGATGCCGTCGCACTCATTCTCCGGTTTATTGGGTCTCGGTCCCGGTCTCGTTCTCTTTCTCTTTCCCGCTCTCTTTCCCGCTCTCTTTCTCTTCGTTGTGGCTCCCGCTCGGCTTTGCGTTCTCTCTGTGGCCGTCCATCGTATGCGTCGTAGTATTCGTCGGGCCGCGGCGAGGGCACACCGACGATGCCGCCGCCAATGCCATAGTTGTCGCGTTCTTTGCGGAACGAGTCGGACGAGCCGGGGCTATTATTGTTGTTGTTGTTGTTGTTGTCGTTGTCTTTGATCTGGTTCCACACAAACTCTAGCTCTGCCACCAATTCCACCGCGGGCTGGGTATTGCCGTAGGTGTGCATGGTGTCGATGAGCGTCTCGATGTAGCGCCGCTTGGCCTCGGTACGGCCGAGGCCGCGCTGGGCGTTCCACGAATCCCACTTGTCCTGCTCGCGGCGGATCTCGTCGACCGACAGGCCCGAGTATGCATTGGGGCGGTCCATGACGCCGTCGACGTCGCCCTCCATGGCCTGCTTGTAGAGGCCATAGAGGCGCATGCGGTCGGCAGCGGGCGGACGCGCCGCGCCCGTCTTGGGGATCTTCTTGACCGTATTAAGGGCATGGACAAAGACGCGGTCTATTTTTGTTATATTGTTAGCCGGTGCCGGTGCAGATGTGTTTGTAGATGTAGTCGAGATGCAGGAGCTCACCAACGGAATCGGCCATGATGATGGTAGTAGGGGTGTCGGGGGATGTCGTCGGGCAGGTAGCTCAAGATGGTCGAGGAGGTATTGGTCGGTCGTGTAGTCAGCGGTCGCCTCGGATGGCTCTGCCTCTTTTCTGCTGTGCCGCTTTGCCGGTGTCTCCTCCGCGCCGTCCTCGAGTATTCGGGAGTGCTCTCGACGGCCGGAGCTTGCCGAGACAGGAGGAGCACGATAGCTGGTGGTGGTACTGGGCAGCAGTCGAATAGTCGAAGAGTCGAATAGTTGAATCACCAAATGTATCGGAACAACTGCTAGATAGGGGGTATATTGTCAGAACCGTCGTTGTATTGTTCGCGAATCAGAAAAGGAGTCGTGTGTTGCGGCCCGGTATCACTGCATATCACGGATGCGTGGAGCGTGCTTGGGCGTGTGGCGTCAAGTGTATTGTGCAGCGAGGTGAGCAAAGTATGGGGGAGCCGGGGTGCTTTGGCGCGTGTCAGTAGCGGCTCGGTGGATTCCAGGGAGGAGAACAGCCGAGGGTACTCGCTAGTGGTCGCTAAACTAGGTAGAATACGGACTGAGACAAGAGGAGAAGCCCCTGATGGATGTGAATGTTGGACTGGACTTATCAATTGATCGCGAGTTTGGTCGCGATTTACGTTTTGATGATCTTGATGTCATTTTATTATTAGTTTTTATTGATTGTTGTTATTCGATTAACTGAAGGCATTTATTATTTTGAAAATGAGTGACAGTCTGATGACTAATGCAGCAAGATCAGATAGTAGAGTGGCAAACAGACAAAGCACTGTCAAGTTGTGCTGCTCCTGCCATTCCTGGAGTCAATGCATGGTGAGTTGTACAACCTGCCTCGGCGCGGGATGAAGAGCTGTTGGAAGGGCACGTGATGAGGATCAGGACGTCAGTTCCCAATCATCGTTGCATTGTTTAAATATATTGTTACTTGTATCCTTGTTGTACTCTCCTGTAGTATACTTTACATTTGACTCGTTTTATTTACAATATTCTTTATTGGTCAGTGTGATTTGTTGTTTACTCCCATGTAGGAGATATCTCGGAATCACGCATATTTCCTACCCCCATGCGTTGCATAATACTAATTTTACTAGAAATTATTTTAGATTTTAATACAAACCCAAATGCAAGGCTTTCCTAGGTTCACTGTTCACTCAGAATAACACCTCCTCACGCGGGGAAGCTTCGGCACATGTGAAATAAGGACTTACTCAGCAGTCGATTCATCTATTTACCACACCACTATGATTTGGTATGATATGGAATTGTCTATCAGATATCAAGATCAGGGTGGCAGTCTATTCTGCCTCCTTCGCCTTGGCCTCGGCCTCTATTCTTGCCAGGTGCTCGGCCTTCTTGCCCTTGAGCTCCTTCATCAGCTTGCCATTCTCGAGTGCCCGTTCGGCCGCCTTCTCGCCGGCCTCGCGCTTGCTGAGGGCCGTGCCCGTGCCCAAGTAGGTCGTTGTGCCCCATCCCTCAACAGACGCCGAGACAGTAAACAGCGGCATGTTGGTAAACTTGTCGCGCTTGGCCTTGGTCGTCTTGACCTCTTCGTAGCGGATAACCACGCCGCGGCACACAATTGCAGCAGCCAGCCGGACCTTGGCAGGAGGCAGAGCAGGCTCCGCAGGTGGCGCATGTTGTGCACTTTGTGCATTTTGTGCAGATTGTGCACCGGTCGATGCGTCTGCATTTCCACTTCCATTCGTTCCGTTCGCTCCATTCGTAGGCTGTATAGAGGCCAGCCGGCGGTACTCCCCCTCGATTTCGGTGGCGAGCGTCATGGCCCACAGCGACCGCAGCCACTTGACTGCAACGGCAAGGCTGTCGTATCCCGGCACCGCGCTCTTGGCCCGCACAAGCGCGCCGACGTACGCCTCAAACAGATCGCCATTGACCTTTCGCCGGCCGTGGTCCGTGGCGCGCGAGCCCTTGTCGCGGCCGTCGCCCATAAACTCGTCGGGGATCTGCGCACGCTTGTCCAGGCCGTAGTGCACAGTATACTTTGCAAGATTTTCGTTTCTCAGGAGACTCTCGCGCATCTGAGAGCGGCGGCCGACGGGCCTCCGCGGAAACGTCTGCGTGATCAGCTCGGCGGCCACGTGGTAGATGAACGCGTCACCGACAAACTCGAGCGTCTCATAGTTGGCGGCCTCGGCTGCGGCGCCGCCACCGAGCATGCCACGGTGCGTCATGGCCATCTGGGCGAGGGCCGGGTCGGGGATGGGCGGCAGTGGCGGGTAGCCGCGGCCGTGGGGGATATCGGCGAGTGTCCATTTGGCGAGGTTTTGGGGAAGAGGCGTGACATGAGCGTGTGAGAGTGCAATGGGTGTTGACGGAACTGCATGTGTTGGTATCTGTGCCGGGTCTATTGTAGCAGGCGGTGGTAAAGACTGTGGTGATGGCTGTGGTGGTGCTGGCGATGCTGGTGATGGCGATGTGCCTGGCGCTTGAAATATCGGGAGAACCGACGAGCTAAGCTCTGCCAGCTGGGCAAATGCATCTTCTGGCAGCACATCGCCGTCGTCTGTGCTGTCCCTTTCCTTGTCCTCCTTGCCTTTCTTATCCTTCTTGGAGGCCTTGACAAACGCCCGCAGCTCTTTTGCGAATCTGTCCAGCAGTGCGAGCTGGTCTGCCGTGACCGCGGCGTGGGCTGTCTTTTGGCGTTTTGCAGCTTCTGCGAGAGGCACAGCCTCGTCGTTTTGCCGTTTTGCCATTGTGTATTTGGCTATTAGTGAGTATAATATTGCAGTGTTATTGCAATTCAATACTAAAATGATGAAATATTGAAAATACAGATAAATCACAGCGAAAGCTCCTAAGCCGCGTCTGGTGAGCTTTACTGAAAAGTTAATGATATGCAGATCCACTTTTCCACTGATGCCCCCGTGAGTATGTACACATATTAATACATACTCGTATGTACTCCGCTACTCAGGGAAAGTGGCCAATCACAGTGCCCCATTCTGGAAGGCTTTTTGCATCGCCGGACGTCAGTCAATCGGATCATCACGACTCTGGTCTCTGGTCTTTTGTTTTTGATTACTTGTTTCCGCCACACAACCACGCCACGATGTCTGTACCACGCGCCCGGCTGCTGGACCTCATGAAGGTATGTCGGACTTTGTCATGTCCACGCCGCTCCGGCCTCATCTCGACACCGTCAACAAACCTCGTCGGATCTCGTCGGTCTGATCTACGTCTGCCTCTACCGCAAATACTAACCCACACAGGTCCAGTGCAGCGTCTTCTCAACCACTTACAACCCCGAGGGCATCCGTATGGGCAACAAGATCCTGCGCCAGCGTCTCAAGGGTGCCGCCCTCGCCGCCTACTACCCCAAGCGCGTCGTCACCTTCCGCGACCTCAAGGACACCTTTGCCCCCGAGCTGTCCTGCTTGAACTGGGAGGATGTTGACCGCAACGAGCACCTGGACGGTCTGCGGTCGCGTGGCAAGGGCTCTGCAAAGAGAAAGGCCGACGCCGGCAAGAAGAAGAAGAAGTAAAGAGAGGCATAGCGAGAAAGGAGAAGAGGCTGTACGCCTGTACGATACGGGGTGCCGACGGCACGCGTCTGTTGCTAATCATGTCGTCACGTTTTGCATTATTTGGTCGTTTATTTTCAGATACATAAAAATCGAAGAATCTACAATCTAATCCACGCTGCGTCAACTCGGGGTTTCTTGCGGACACGTCTATCTGTCTGGCTGACTCGATTCACTGCTTACACATCTCTCTTCGTGAACTCTGCCATGCTCACTGTACAGCTGTCTACGCATCGCTAAATCTCTCGCTCGTATGCCACGAGCCTGGCATGAGAACGTCCTGCATGGCAGCCGCTGCCGGGCTCGCCTCTCCCGTGGCCAAGGAAAGAATGCCCTGGTCTCTTGTCCCAGGAAGTCGACGTGCTTCCAGACATCGAACCATTGTCGGTCGTTACTTCCCAAACAATCTACGACATCAGGGTGTCTCCTGTTCCCTGTTACCCATTTCGACACTCTAGACTGTATGCCATCTTATTTTCTCTCCGCACTTTCCATGTCCTTCTCCGTCATTGCCCTGGCCCCAGCCCCATTTGCTCTTCTCCTCTTTCTATAGTCTCTAGAAGGAAAGAACGACCACGATGGGGTGGGCACCTTCCTTCACAAAGGTGATATATAAAACTAGCGGGCGAGCCGCAGCGCCGATACCGCCAGCAAAATGGGAAACTCTTTGATCATTTTATCTAATAAATTGTACAGCATATGCAAGTTTGATTTCCACAGACAAGCCATATTGATTACATCATATACGCCAGGCCGGCCCCGTTGCATCCCTTTTGCCTTCTCATCCTCACTCAGATACCGCCACTAGGGAGCTATGCAATGCAGTACAGTCCAGAATAAAATAATACAAACTTGTAGTATGGTTCCAAAAGTTTCTGCTCGTTCTTGCGGTTCATTTGATATAATTTCTTGTCTCATGAAGCCAAGCCGTTACTCCAATACTCCTGTTTGCTGCTGTCTACTGCTGTCTGCTGAAAGATCACCACCTGTGGTCACCTACTTCTGCATCGTTGCTCGCCTCTGATGTTTTCAGGGATGTCTTCCAGGCTTGCCAGCATGCCCTTCCAAGTTTGTATCTCACTGTTGCCTTCCCTTCCTAGCTTGTCTACAATATCAGAAGCTACCCATGGACTCAATACCAGTCTTAGTCCTCTTCCCCCGGTATGCTCCTTCCATAAAAGACACTGTCTGTCTAGGCCATAGACAGTCCCTTCCTATAGTAGCATCCTGAGCCATGGCAGCCCTCCTGTATATGATTCATGTGGAAAGAATTGCCCTCTATACTGTGTGTGCTCCTGCCTATCACAGTACCTCTGCCAACCAAGTATCACTCTCATGTGCTCTCGATATCAGAACCAAGCAGCCGGACACGACATAGATAGGAGCGGGACAAGAATGTTCCATGGGGTATATCTGTATCATGGGATGATGCACGTCCTCTTATTCGCTGATTCAGGAGTCTTTTAAGCCCTTGTACTCTGTCCTGCCTTTTTGCTTTCTTCTTGATTTTTGTTTTATTCTTTATGCCATTGCTTCTTTCCTTCCCTTCCCAGATAAATTCAGACACCATTGCTCTTTCCTGTTCTATCTTCTTCCGCTCCTCCTCTTTCCTCTTCTTTCTCTGTCGTCTCCATATTCTTCTCTTCTCCTTCTTCTTTTTGTCTCGACCTCACTCATTGCTCTTTCCGCTTTCGACCTCATCGAGTCTGCTTCGCCAGACAGACACCCACCCTTTGAGTCTTCCTGCCTCTTTTTGCATAATCTCGTTCTGTCTCCTCCGGCTATGGTAGCAGACTGCCGCCGTATCTGGTAGGAAGTAGACATCACGGTACGGTCGAACTTTCTCTTTGCGGATGTATGTTTTTGTTTGCATCCTTCCTTCCATAGTCTCTCCTGCTTCTACTGCTTCTCCTGCCTCTTCTGGCCCTTCCGGCTCCCCTTGTTTCTCCTTGGTTGCCGTATAGCAGAATTATATCATATATTCTTGCCATCTAGATATATTGGAAAATCACTTTAGATAGCCTTTTGTTTTTTTCCTCCTCTCTCTCCTTTTGTTTCTTCTCCTCCTTCAACTTTCCTTCCATCTCTCATCTCCCATCTCCCACCTCTTCTTCTCCTGTCGCTTCTTCTGTTGGCATCCTGTTCAAAATATCACTGTTCTGTCTGCAATCACTCGTCAAAGTGGGCTTTCCCGTCGTCAGGCGTCTGTTTCATCGAGCCAGCGTTGCATCTCCTCGGCCGTGATCTCTGCCAAACACACTCCATATTTTTGCTTCTCTCCTGCTTCTTCTTTGCGTTCTAAATCTCATCATATTGCCCTGTCTTGTCGTTTATTTCGTTGGTCTATCATACCCGATCTACATCGGCATCTTTGCCATTTTCACAGCTATACCCTCATCTGAGATCTTGTCCCATCTTGCAAAGGCAAGGATCCAAGAAGCCAAGAATCCAGAGACCCCATCTGCTCATTTTCTTTCTTTCCAATCTTCCACGAAAGCAAAGAAATACAAAGCAATGTCTCCCACGTCGCCCACCGGATCTCCTCTCCGGCGCCACCTGTCAGGCACTCGCGGATTCGATCAAAACGAGGCTCCCGATAACCATGCTGATGATTCCCTCAAAAAGGCAACTCAGGTATGCGCCAGAAAGAGCAGAAGGAGGTGTCACATATCGAGGACAGGGTTTTAGTGTTGGGCAGTGGAAGTGGTGGCCAGTGGAAGTGGTGGCCAGTGGGCTGATGGAGTGCGAGCGGTTGCTTGTCTCAGTTATGTTTTTGCTGCTATCATTCGATGTTGTTATTCACTCTTTGAGGATGCCGGGGTGGGATGGCCGACTGTCTGGCTCTCAACTCTTTATTGGGCTCACCTATTCACTTGACCAAATTGCTAACTATTGGCTCTTCATAGGATTCGTTTGCAACCATGAAAAGCAACGTTGTGGCTCTAACTACGAACAAGCTTGGTAACAACACAAACACGAAGGTAAGTCATATCCAAGAGTGGCAGTATTAACAATCACAAGCCAAATAGCACCTACTAACTGGCGTCCTCACATAGAGCCAAGAGACCGCTTATCCAATGGACTCTCTGCTTGCAAAGCTTTCGGAGCAGCAGGTGGCTTTCCGCGAGCAGACCGAGAAAAAGAAGAAGGCCGAAGCAGTTGCGGCCTATGCTAGGGCAATGGAAAATCATCAGGCGTTCAACAGCCTCACCAGAACGTCCGGTGTCGACAGCATGCTTGCACCTTCTACTTTAACCAGACGCTCTCCCAATGAGGTTCACGGACAGGGAGCCAGCAATGACGAGGTCCTTCGTCTCAAGCTGGAGCTCGCTCAGGCTCAATACAAGATCGACCGTCTTGATCAGGAACTCTCATCGAACCGCGCTATTTCGCAGTCTGACAGCTCTCACATCTTGTCTGTCGCTGCCACCGACCCTGACCTCCCGACATCGAGAGGCACTGGCCGTATCACCCCCATCGGCATGGCTCCCGGTCAGACAGCTCGTTCGCTCTACAACCGCGATAACAGCATTTGGGCTCCTCCCGAGGACAGCCGGGTGACTACCATGGACGGCTCGTCCAATGGCAGCATTGGCCGCACACGCAATCTCTGGCAGACCGATGCCCAGCAGTCTGGTTTCCAGCAGCCGAGCTTTCAGGGGTCCTTCTCCAATGCCCCAGGTCCCTTTTCTTTTGGGGGCAGCCCGTATGTTACCCAGCCTGTCTCCGCCTGGCCCCCTTCCCGCGGCACCATTGCCAGCTTCATGGAGGCAAGTGTGAACCAGTCTCTTGGAGACAGCCATACTCCCATGGATGATGGCCGGAGTGATTACATAGGCCCCGATAGTGACATGATCCCTCGCCCCCCCTCCCTGCGGCCTGATGCTCGCATGGAAGCCCATGTCCCTACGGGCCCGGCTTTTAGTGGCTACAATACCTTCGGGACTGGCCAGGTCCAGTATGGCAACAATGGCTCCTACTCTGCCGCCTCTGGTGCGACTTCAGCTGCGCTCGCGATGTACCCCCAGTACCTGACGCCTCAGCCCCCAATCGGGACCCCTCTGTCGGCTCATGCATCGGACTTCAATGAGGTAGGTTCTCCTGGTTGCAAATATAAAGCTTATTGGTTCAGCAAGACTAACTCTGCCGTCAGCTGCCTGAATCGTCTGCCCATCAGACTTTCATGCCCACCACTGAGCCTCTGAACTACCGTCGCCTGCTCGACCGTAATGTCAACTGTGATTAGCGCTATATTGTTGACAAGATCGTCACCAGCAACGACCAGCAAGCTTCCATTTTTCTTCAACAGAAGCTCAAGGTGGGAACTACTGAGCAGCGCTTCGACATCGTCGAAGCCATTGCGGAGGAGGCTTTCCCTCTGATGATCAACCGCTTTGGTAACTTTTTGGTCCAGCGTTGCTTCGAGCACGGCGCCCCTGAGCAGATTGTCAAGATTGCAGAGGCTATTCGCGGAAACACCCTCAGCCTCTCCATGGATCCCTTTGGCTGCCATGTTGTTCAAAAGGCATTCGACTCTGTCCCTGAGGACTACAAGGCGGTCATGGTCCACGAGCTTCTCCGCCGCATCCCCGAGACCGTGGTTCACCGCTATGCTTGCCATGTCTGGCAGAAGCTGTTTGAGCTGCGCTGGAGTGGCTCGCCTCCTCAGATCATGAAGTATGTCAACGAGGCCCTGCGCGGTATGTGGCACGAGGTCGCTCTGGGTGAGACTGGAAGTCTTGTCGTGCAGAACATTTTCGAGAACTGTCTCGAGGAAGACAAGGTAAGTCATATTACAGCCTTTGAGAGTGGGATGAATACTGACAGGCTTCTAGCGCCCTTGCATCGAAGAGGTGCTTGCCAACATTGACATTGTTGCCCACGGCCAATTTGGCAACTGGTGCATCCAGCACGTCTGCGAGCATGGTGCTCCGGGCGACCGGGGCCGTGCTATCGACTATGTCATCAAGTACGCTGCCGAGTACAGCATGGATCAGTTTGCATCCAAGGTAGTTGAGAAGTGCCTCAAAATTGGTAGTGGTGACTTTCTGAGCCGCTACCTGGATCGCGTTTGCGAAGGACGGACCGACCGCCCCCGCATCCCGCTCATCGACATTGCCAGCGACCAGTATGGCAACTACCTGATCCAGTACATCTTGACCCACGCCAGTCCCCAGCACCGCGAGATCGTGGCCGCACACATCCGCAAGCACATGGTCTCTCTTCGTGGGTCCAAGTTTGGCTCCCGCGTGGGTATGCTTTGCACCAACCCGGCTGTTGCAACTCGCCCTGGCCCCGGTGTTGGCCCGTCTGTTGGCCGCCTGCCTCCCCGTTATGGTTTGTTTTCTGTTCTTCTCATTCTCATTCTCAAATTTTCAGCGGCCGGCAATCTCTAACATGTTTCCCCGTGTACTAGCAGGCGCAGCTCCGTCTCGTCATCGGTCCGGCGCTGGAGCCACGGCTCTTTACAGCCCTGAGTAGGCACTTGTCCCATATGAAAGCTTCCCCAACCTCGGCCTCATATCTTCTTGTGTTTTCGGTTTTCTTTTACTTCTTCTTTTTTGTCTGCTTGTTTGTTCTACCATTCCCATCCGATATGCGTGCTCTTCGGCACACCATCATATGACCATTTTCCTATTCTGCATTTCGGTTATGAGCTATCTACACATCAAACATCCTACGCTCGCGGTGCTACTGCCTGCAATGAGCTACTTGGACACAGTATCTTTACAGTTTTGCAATATTTTGTGCTTTTTCTGATCTCAGATGTGCTGTCATTTGTGGTGGGCGACTACCATGGCGCACCCGTCATCATCTATACGTTCTCCAACTTGTTGAACATTCGTTGCAAAGCGCCAGTGGCTGGAGACTTTGAAATAGAGCAGAGAGCTATTCGCGATACTATTATTTTTGAATGCAAACGGGGGCTAGGACATGGGGAGGAAAATGAGAGGAAGAGAAACTCGAAAAATATTACACAGAAAGGCAGAAGAAGGGGGACAAGATATGGTGCGACGCAAGTTTCAATCGGTTTGTTTTTGCTTTGCACTGCATGGGGCGAGACTTGTTTTTACTCTTTCGCAGGGGCAATCAGAGGCAATCAAGAAAGCCATAGTAAGGCCGCACTGGCACAAATACGGTTGTATGTCAGCTTTTTATTTTATCACGCAGCGGAGGCAAAGCATCTTTGAGCATGTATCGACGACTCTCGCGCTGCACGCCGCAGAGGTCGATAGTTATGTTTTTTAATGAAAAATATGTACAGAAAAAACAAGACCAGCACAGATAAGAAAATAGCCAAACATATTCAACCCAAACGCCATATGATCATAATCTCGTAATACAAAATACAAGTCATAGATGAGTCGTGA
Organism: Ophiostoma australiae; assembly: GCA_022392945.1. Classification (NCBI taxonomy): domain Eukaryota; kingdom Fungi; phylum Ascomycota; class Sordariomycetes; order Ophiostomatales; family Ophiostomataceae; genus Ophiostoma; species Ophiostoma australiae. The sequence continues at coordinate 310,685 of JAKRGJ010000012.1, forward strand.
ACCAAGAAAGTGTGGGAATCAGGGCTTTGTGAATTATGAGCTGCAGCTGCACTGCATGGCTCTCTGTTTGGCCGGGACGTCCTGTGTCCAGCGCACCTCTTCGGCAGCGTCACCGCTGTAAGTTTGAGGAGTGCCAGCATCGCCAACGACCGAGGTTGTTTGATGCCAAGAGTCTGCAAATGGATTTAGGGCCATGTGCATGATGCGGCGCAAGACATCGCGCTCGCCATCTTTCTCGACGCGGCGAATAACTTCGTCAAGGACCCAGCCGCGGGGCACAAAGTTTGGGTTGACGGCCTTCATGGCAGCGATGCGGGTGTCGTCGTCCTTGGTGGGGCCGGCGGCGACTCTGTCAGCCCACTTGGCGAGCCAGTCGGCGACTTGGCGGCGGCCGGTCTCTTCGCCGACGGCCGCGGTGACGCCCTCTCTGTAGAAGAAGTTGGCGGCGGTGTCGCGACGGCCTTGCTCGGTGGCAATATCAGCGATGCGGACGGAGCTGAGGCGGCGGAAGAACATGTTGAAGTCGAGCTCGATCTGCTCCATGACGTCGAGCAGGCTGGTGATGAGGGGGTCCATGTCGTTGACAGCGGCCAGGTCGGCATCAGAGGGCGGGGGCAGGCCGAGGCGCTTCATAAACAGCTGCTTGTAGGTCATGAGGAAGATGTTCTTGTACTCCTCGCCGACGCGCATGATAATGTCCTCGGCATGGCTGGCCAGCTCGGCGGCAGCTCGCTCGACATCGGGGGAAATGTGTGAAGAGTCGAGGGGCTTTGTAGACTCGGCCGAGTCGGTCGACTGGGTCGAGGGCGTTGCGCTAGCGGCAGCATCTACCCGGGCAAGACCAATGACGCCCTCGTCGGCAAACGCCTTGTCGTCGACACGGTCGCCAGCAGCCAGCAGCTCGCCCAGCGACTCGCCAAAGCGCACCAGGTTCCACCAGATGATGGAGGGCTGGTTGCGGTAGCTGTAGCGCAGGTGGTGGTCGTCGTGGTTGGGGGTGTAGCTGGGGTCAAAGTTGTCGAGAAAGGCAAAGGGGCCAAAGTCAAGCGACAGGCCCAGGACGGAGGTGTTGTCGGTATTGAGCACGCCGTTCATGAAGCCGTAGACCTGCCAGTGGGCGACGGTGCGGGCATTGCGGCGCACAATCTCGCGGTACAGCCGGGCATAGCGGTTTTCTGCCGATGTCCCTGCTTCCGAGGCAGGCTCGACCTCGACCTCGGCCTCGGTCACGTCTTTAGGCACGCCGCGCTTGGGGTGCAGCAGGCGGTCTACACTGCCGTTGTCGGCCGCTACTTTCCGGTCGGCCAGTCGCGCCGGCAGCCGGTCCCAGCCGCCGTAGACCGTCTCGGCGACATAGTCGGCCAGTTTCTTGATGAGGGAGCGGTCGCCGCGCGTGCGCAGCAGGTCAAACGTGCCCAGGCGCAGCCAGCTCTCGGCGAAGCGCGCCACGATCGCGGCCGGCTCCAGCGCCTCGCGGTGCACCAGCACCTGCGGCAGCAGCGTCAGCGACAGCGCGCGCGTCGACGGGATGCCCAGGGCGTTGAGCGACTCGCTCACGACAAACTCGCGGATGCTCGACCGCAGCACGGCACGCCCGTCGGCAAACCGGCTGTACGGCGTCATGCCGGCGCCCTTAAGCTGCAGCTCCAGTGTGCGGTCGGGCCGCTCGGCCGTCGGCGCCGGCACCTCAAACAGGCTGATGGCGCGGCCGTCGCCCAGCTGGCCGGCCCACTGGCCAAACTGGTAGCCACCGTAGCACTGGGCCCACGGGTAGTTGGAGTGTGTCTCGGCGGTCTGCTGCCGCTCGTCCGGCGACAGCTCGTCCCAGCCCCAGAGCTTGTTGCCGGCGACGGTGTTTGTAAAGTCGGGGGTGCCGGCCTCGGCGTCGGCAATGGAGAGGTCGCGCAGCGCGGCAGGCGAGACGGCGAGGAGTTCTGGGTCTTCCTGGTCTTCGGGGCGGACCCAGGTGAAGAGGGCGCCGCGGACGATGCGGGGGCCGAGCTGTGCGTCGCGGTCTGCGCTGTGGGAGGCGGCGGGCGATGGGAACTGGGGGTCTGGGGGCAGCGACTGGGTGAACTTCCAAGACTTGGGGAGGTCTGCGAGGGAGTAGCGAGGGGGGGCCATGGCGGATGTAGTGGTTGATTTTGCAGTCGAGATGGAGCGTATAGGGTGAGTCGAGCGAGTCGAGTGATGGAGACGACGGACGGCGACGGCACGGGCGGCCGCTCGACAAAGCATAAGGGGAGAGGGTGAGAGGATATATAGGATGTAAAGATGTAAGGATGTGAAAGGGCCGGCCAGATGAGAGGAGACTTCGAAGAGTGTCTATACGAGAGTCGAGGTCAGAGGAGTTTGTCTATACGAGCAGCAGCAGAAAGGGAAGGAGCGACTCGGCAGTTTGCGATTAAAAGATCTGGGGATTCGGTGCGGCGGCGTTGTTAATGAGGTCAGTACTCTGTACTCTGTAGATCGGATCCGATGTTGGCGGGTAGAAGCACGCCTATTGGTTTATTTTGTTTTTAATTATATCTCTAGTTTCTAGTTTCGAGTTTGTAATACTATATATCGAGAAGGATCCTGCAGAGGGGTGTGCTGAGCGATGCCGTCATCAAGGTGCTGGCAAAGGCACTCCACAATTGATAAAACACTGTCACACTGGGTCAACGGTGTTTGATACTGTTAAATAGAGGGAAAATCCAGAAAAATAGCAAATATAAATTCACCCAGCAACCCGCCTCAGCCGCTCCATTGGCACATGCTTGCTTTCGCATACTCCGTGCTCTGCTGTATGCACGACAGACAGGCCGCGCTGAAGAAAAGGAAGCAGGAGGAAGGAAGCAAACACCAGTCCCACTCTTTTTGCTTCCTCCTTCCTCTTTTCTCTTTCCTCGCTCCTTCCCTCATATCGGCATTTCAGCGGGGAAGGTTCGGCGGTAGAAAGAGTGCTGTAATCACTCGGCAATAGCTGTAACACATATACGAGTATAATCTGATTATACGGTAATCAGGATGGCGGACTTAAGAGACTGGGCCCATATAAACACATTATATCCGTCGGCTGATTACTTATCATTGCGACTGTGCCGCAGTCTTTCTGCCGTCTGTTTTGGAGGGCATTCTGCTGAGTTTTGCTGCATTTCGCACTTCACTCGAGTGTAGCACGGCAAATCATCACAAAAAGGTCAACTCTTTCTCAAAAAGGAACCCGAAAAATACTAGAACTATACAGCATGCACTAATCTATAACTCTGTGTAAAAACTCGACCCAAACAATACTAAACACCGTCAACCGGTGAGCACAACAATAGAAGCCGTTGAAGTGATGATCTTAGTCGGTCTCCTTCGATTGACACATCACATTCTCGACGACTAATCAGTAATTGTTTCTCCTGCCATCCTCGTGCTACGTTATTCTACTTTGTCTCTACAAAACACAAAACACCATGACCCTGGGTCGGCTGGATATGTCATCTCCCCGACTGTGCTGGAGTTGTCTCTGGCGGGTGAGACTGCAACGTTGAATAGTGATCAATAATCATGGAGGGTTCTGCGTAAAATAGTAAATCAGTAAAATATATTCTGGCATATTAACTATTTGATAAGTAGAATATCGGAGCCGCAAGAATTGGTCGACACCCAGTGTCGGGACGTCCTCTGTAGGGTCTACATATTTGCTTCCCGTGTAGGCTTCCCCGACTTTTTATTATTCTTCTTGCATGCATCTGATTATCTGATCCCATCACCGATTCCTCTCGTCATCTCCCGTCTCTCCTCCCATCCTCACCACCTTGCATGCGCTGTCTTACCTGACCCTGATCAGCCTCCGACTTCCTGATACGACTCCGACTTCCGTGTGTCAGCACTTTATCACAGCTGATATGGAGCATTGTTGCCAAGTCGGAGCCAACTCAACCCAAGATACTCTGTAATGCAATTCAAAAGTCTACACATGCGCAGATTGAGCACGCTGATCTTCACTTTGATTATCGTGACTTTCTGGCCTGGATTAGATAATCATGTCGACAATTCGGCTCTGCCCCTCACCGCCCTTGCTCTTTCCCTTTCCGTCATTCTGCCCTCATTCTCCCGCAGCCCTCTCCATCTCCGGCCCCGCCAATGGCGTCATCTCTCCAGCTACGGTATTGTACCTCTAACCGAGACCAACGGCAAACAACTTTAACTCGCGCAACCCCCATTCTTGACACTCAGCGCCCACCTTTGACATCCGGCGCATTCTCTTTTTCTTCTTGATTCTATGTATAATAATAATGGTTATGAAATCGCCGAGCTGCTCATCGCCATTTGCCTCTTCTATCATCTCGACGGATCACCAATCACAAGCTAACATCTGCAGTCGCTACATGGAGCCACTGCCCACTGTCTCGACTGTCTCTAGTGTCTGCTTGGATCGTACCTTTGCGTAGCTCCCTGTCGTGCTGGCCGACTGACATCACATAATGAATAGCCCTTCACGTCGCCATACTGGAGACTAGCCTGCTGTCTGTCTGCTGTCCGTTGTCGGCTCCTGACGCCCACTTACCAAACACAGCAAGAATGCCACTTGTTCCTGCTATTTTAGAATCCGTAGAGTCTCTACTTAGATATAATCCGTAGCCACTCTCATCCCACATCCCTGATATAGACTATACCACGTAATCCAAACCTGGCAAATGCTTCTGCCCATCGCCCGAATTGCTCCTCGGTCCTACACACGCATCGCTTCACGGTTCACTCCACGGTTTACCCCCCAGCATACTCCCCAGTCTACTCCCCAGTATACTCCGCTCAGACACCACGCCCGCACAATGGCCACCACAGTCGACCCCGCGCTGCTGGCAAAGAACCTGCCCGCCCTCAAGCTCAACGACGGCACTGAGATCCCCATCGTCGGCTACGGCCTCGGCACCGCCAACTACAAGGGCCCCTCCAGCAAGCCCTTTGATCAGAAGATTGTCGACACCACCGTTGCCGCCATCAAGGCCGGCTTCACCCACCTCGACGGCGCCGAAGTGTACGGCAACGAGGAAGAGCTCGGCGCCGCCATCAAGGAGGCCCAGGGCGCAGGCGTTTCTCGCGACCAGCTGTACATTGTCACAAAGTACAACCCCAAGCCGCTCTCGCACACCGAGTCCGTCGAGGACGCCTTTGCGCTCTCGCTCAAGAAGCTCGGCGTCGACCGCGTCGATCTCTACCTCATCCACAGCCCCTTTTGGAAGGGCGTGACCGACGAGCAGCTCCAGTCCCGCTGGGCCGAGCTCGAGGCCATCCAAAAGTCGGGCCGCGCCACCTCCATCGGCGTCTCCAACTACCTCGCGCACCACCTCGACGCCACGCTCAAGACCGCCACCGTCAAGCCCGCCATCAACCAGATCGAGTACCACCCGTACCTGCAGCACAACACCCAGAATGGCATCGACCTCGTCAAGTACCACCGCGACAACGGCATTGCCTTGTCGGCCTACTCGCCGCTGACGCCTCTGGTGCGCGCGCCCGGCGGGCCCGTCGACGCCGTATACAACCGGCTGGCCAGCAAGTACGGCGTGGCGGCGGGCGACGTGGGGCTGCGGTGGGTGATCGACCAGGGCATAGTGACGCTCACGACGAGCGGCAGCACGGAGCGGCTGCAAAAGTACCTGCCGTCGCTGTCGAGCTTCCAGCTGCTGCCGGAGGAGGTGGCGGAGATTTCGGCGGCCGGGCACGACACGCACCACCGGGCCTTTTGGCAGCACGTCTATGATGAGAAGGACCGGTCATAGATGGAGTTGTTGTAGTTAGTTTGACTTGCAATGATGACAGAATGACTGTACGTTTTTTACGAATTGAAATGAGGAATGTGGCCGTAAGCAGGCTGCAGTAGTGAGGTTCAAACGTAAGCAGTGAGAGTAAGCAGCAAAAGTAAGCAGCAAAGTAAGCAGCAAAGTAAGCAGCAAGGCTACGACGCAATGCAACGTAGATGACCTGGGGCGCGGTGGTAGTGCGACGCTCGCTGTGCATTATTGATGATATAAGCAAAAACTGAACGAGGTAGAAACAATCAAAATCAAAGACAAAAATCAAAGGCAAAAGACACAAGACAAAAGACAAAAGAAACGCCGATAGCCCAGCCTGCTCCATGCATAATTATACCGTCCCTTTTCCCATATTCTTCTCTCTCCTCTCTCCTCTCTCTCCAGTCCTAGTCGCTCCGCAGCATAGACTCCACGAGATCGCCCAGGGGACCCCAGAAATCCTTGCCGCTTGCGAGCCCGTGCTCGTCGATAAACAGCACGTACTGCTTGAAGCTCGTGTTCAGGTGCGGCTCCAGGCCCAGCTCCCGGATCACCGGGTAGTGGTGGCAGTAGATGTGCGCGTACACGCGGTACATGCGCTTGAAGATCTGCTTCATGAGTGACGTGAAGTTCTTGGGGAACGGCACGCCGATGCGGCTGGGCATGACGGCCTCGTTGTCGATGGTGCTCTGCACCCAGGCCATGAGCTGCTCGATGTAGGCCGGCGCGGGCATCTTGGTGGGCTTCTTGTAGTTGTCATTGTCCTGCCAGAGGTACTCGAACTCGTCGGTCGCTTTCATTTCGGGGCACGACTGGGGGGAGCAGAACTCGGTGATGGCGCCGTAGAGGAGGTTGATTTGGTTGTAGAAGTCGACCACTGTGAGAGTTAGCGAGCTTGTCGGTGCGGCGGAGAGTAAAAACGCGAGCGCAGCGAGGACATAAAAGAGCGAGCGCAGCGAGGAGTAAAGAGAGCGAGCGCAGCGAGGACATAAAATAGCGAGCGCAGCGAGGAGATAAAGATAAAAAAGACTTACTGTTCACGGCGAGCCATTCATTCTCGTCTTCGCCCTCTGGCAGCTTGACGACCTTGCGGAGGGAGCCGCCGCCGAGCGTGGCCTCGGCATACTGGCGCAGCTGGTAGGAAGTGTTGCCGCCCTTGCCCGGGGCGCGCGGGCGGAACTGGTTGCGCGTGCGCTGGTTTCTGTATTGTCAGCGGCGAGCAACATGAAGCATCACGAGACGAGACGAGGTGGGATGAGGTAGAGAGACGATGTCGACGACGTACACTGTTGTGAGGAGAGAAGCCATTGTGTGTGATTGGGGACGAGGAGCGATAAAGGTAAGGATGATAACGAGGCGTGAAGAAGACGAGAGGAAGTCGAGGTCAAAGTAATCAAAGCTGGGCCGTCGTAGCTCCAACCTCAATATCGTTTGATGGCGATAAGGCTGTGGAATGTTTACGTGGTTGCCGCATTGGTACGGTTGCCCAGGGACTCCATAGCTGAGAGAGGGGTGAGCGGTGTCAGGTACACTGTGCTTGTTGTATTTAGTACTGTGTGTTGAACGGTGCTAAAAGCGGGGCGCTTCTCTAACATCACGTCGTCGAAAGAAAGCAATTCCATCTTCTCTCGATTGATAAAGTAACAGCTTTGACTTTACTAAGTATTTACTGAGTATTTACTTAATATAGACTCGTATGAATAGACTCGTATGAAATATGACGGCTATCCTCTTGACTTCCAAAATGCACATTACAATCTATCGTGCCGACCCAAATAGCCTCAATGCAGCCGGCAACCCGACATCCCGACATCTACCCCGATGCAATACCACCAAACAAGATACTAGAGACTAGATGCAGATACTAGATACTAGATATATCCACTCAATCATGGAGAGTTCCCCGCCGATGATCACGGCTAAGTTGGTGCATGCTTGCTGGTGCATGCTTGGGCTGGGGTAAAGTCATCCGCTGATATGGCTCGATGATGGACGGCCGCCCCGGCGAGAGGCAGATGCATAAACCAGGCAACGAGGCAGCTCGACCAGAGACAGTCCTCCAGATCAGTATCAGTCGATCAAGATCTAGTCATGATGAAACTGTCACTGGTGCTGGCCCTGGCCGCCGTCGCATCGGCCGCTCCCCCGTCGTCTTCGTCCTCGTCCTCCTCGTCTTCGGCCATCGCGCGCCGCAAGATCGTGCAGTCCTACAACGTACACCGGTCTGCCGCGTCTCTGGCAGAATCCAACGCCGACACGCCCCTGCAAGTCGGCAACGGCAACTTTGCCTTTGGCGCCGACATCACCGGCCTGCAGACGTTCCGTCCCTTCAACACGCTGTCGACATGGGGCTGGTACAACTTTAGCCTGCCGGCCGGCAGCACGCCCGACTCGTTTGCGAGCACCAACGTGTCGAGCCATGGCCGGCAGGTGCCGTATGACTTTCCCGACACTGCCCATCCCAACATCTCCGACTGGCTGATCCAGAACCCGCACCGCCTCAACCTGGCGCGCATCGGCCTTGACTTTGGCTCTGGCTCTGGCTCTCCAAAGAACGTCTCGGAGATGGACATTGCCAACGCAACGCAGACCCTCGATCTCTGGTCGGGCGGGCTCAAGTCCAATTTTGTCTACAACAACACGGTCGTCGAGGTCGAGACGTGGTCGCATCCCGAGCAGGACATGCTGGGCATTGCCATTCGGTCGGATCTGCTGGCCTCGGGCGACCTCGGCCTCTTTATCGACTTTCCTTTTCCCGAGCAGAACAAGAAGTTCGAGCAATACGTTGGCGCCGAGGATGTCATTGCACCAAACTCTTCTTCTACAGCATACAATGAATCGTTCACTGCCTACTTTGACCCGTGGTACGGCACGATCCAGCGCACGCTCTGGAGCAACGACGGCATCCCGGACCATGGCGCCGGCGGCAACGGCTCTTCGTACTATCTGCAGCTGCAGTGGAACAACTACGGCCGCTTCCAGGGCCCCATGCCCGGTACGCGCGGCCGCTACGTGCTGACGGCGGCCAACTCGAGCGAGCTGCTGTTTGTCGTTGCCTTTTCGTCCGAGGGCGACTTTGTGCCCATGACGTACGGCGGCGTGACCGACGAGTCGGCTGACTGGTGGGCCAACTACTGGACGACCGGCGGGTTTGTTGACCTGCTGGGAGAGAACGGTACTGCGTCTGCAGAGGCCAAGGAGCTCCAGCGGCGCACGATCCTGTCACAGTACCTGACCGTCGTCAACTCGGCCTCGGCGAATCCTCCACAGGAATCTGGTATGTCTTTGGCTTTGAGCAAGTGTATCAACTAGACGACTGACAAACAGGCCTCGTCAACAATGGCTGGTACGGCAAGTTCCACGTACGTATACATCAGATATTATATACATGTACTGCTCTTTGTTGCCGCATCTGACACACCCAGCTTGAGATGGCCTTTTGGCACCTCGCCCACTTTGCCCGCTGGGGCCACTGGGACCTGCTCGCCCGCAGCCTGCCCGGTAACTACGCCCGCTTCCTCGGCTCGTCCATTGCCAGAGCCGTGCGCCAGGGCTACAACGGCGCGCGCTGGGGCAAGATGACCGACCCCACGGGCCGCAGCGCGCCCGGCCAGATCAACGCGCTGCTCGTGTGGCAGCAGCCGCACCCGCTCTACTTTGCCGAGCTGCAGTACCGCGCATACCCCAACGCCGCGACGCTTGCGCAGTGGGACGCCATCGTGACGGCGACGGCCGATTTCATGGTGTCGTTTGTCTACTGGAACGCGTCGTCCGGCCGCTACGATCTGGGGCCGCCGCTGTACGTGGCAGCCGAGACGGGCGACCCGTATGCGAGCCGCAACCCGGCCTTTGAGCTGGCCTACTGGCGGTTTGGCCTGGACGTCGCCATCAAGTGGAAGGAGAGGCAGGGCAACGCGTCAGCGTCTACGTCTGCGTCGGTGTCAAGTGTATCCAAGTGGAAGGATGTGCGGGCCAAGCTGGCACCGCTGCCGGTCGACCGCAGCAGCAGCAGCAGCAGCAGCAACAGCAACAGCAACAGCACATACCCTACGTATGCAACCTACGAGGGCATCCCCCACATGTGGACAGACCCGCAGACAGTCACCGACCACCCCGCCGTCGCCGGCATCTACGGGTGGCTGCCGCCCACCGACGACCTGAATCTCACGGTTGTCCGCAACACAGCCGCCATGATCCGCGACGTCTGGGACCTCGACAACAGCTTCGGCTGGGACTTTCCCCTGCTCGCCATGAATGCCCTGCGGCTCGGCAACGTGTCCCAGGCCGTCGCGTACCTGCTCGACAAGCGCTTCGTCTTTGACGACGCCGGCTACCCCCTTGGCGGTGCGCGCGTCGCGACGCCCTACATGCCCAGCAGCGGCGGGCTCCTGCTGGCCGTGGCCATGCTGGCGGGCGGCTGGGATGGCGAGGCCTCGGCGGCGCCGCACTTTCCCGCCGCATGGCACGCGCGAGCCGAAGGCTTCACCAAGCAGATGTAATGTAGACTGTAGGCTTGCAGGTCTGTCGAGTTTAGAGGTCTTTAGCCATGATCGTCTGATTATTCAGGTTTTTGCTTTATTTGTTCATTTATTGACCTCGCCTTTGGCTCAAAACAGGGGGTCTAGCTAGCAGCAATCAAGAGTCCTTTTGTTTCATTGTTTCGGTTTTCAAAGAGTTCCTTTTCCTTGGCAGAAGACAAGACAGTCCGTTGGACGTTGTACGACTTCTAAAACAGAATCTCGCCCATGTTCTCGCCCTCAAAGCCGAGCACGGACAGCTTCTTCACGCGCGCCTTCTCGGCCACCTTGTCGGCCGCCTTCTTCGTCTTGGCCAGCTCCGCCATCACCTCCGCATCGATCACGTCGTAGCCCGGCGGCGTCTCGTCGTCACGGTCAATGTCGATCTCGCCCAGCAGCAGCACGTTCTCGCCGCGCACCAGATAGGTGCCGCGCGGGATGTCCGCGTACAGGCCGTGGCCCGCCGCCGCCGCGGCCGCCGTCGCTGGCGATGTCTCGGGGGCAAACGACGCGGGTGGCAGAAACGTTCTCTCCACCGCGTTTTGTAATATTAAGTTGGCTGGCCGTTAGTATGGCGTACAACTTTGTAGGAGAGAAAAAGAAAAGTAAAAAAAGGCCTACCAAACTGGTCCCATGTTCTTAGTACGCCGAGGACTTTGCGGCCGTCGCGCAGGACGACAATCAGTTTTTCTGTCTGTCAGCCTCATTTCTCTTTATCGCTTCTCCCCGACTATTCTCTCAACTCCCCAAGTCGGAGGCGTACTGTCTGTGAGGTCAAGGAGCTGGGCGGCAGTGGTGAACATCTGGGCGGGCAGCTGGGGCTGCTGCTGTGGCGGGGGCGGATGGCGGAGCTGGCCACCGGCGCCGGGCGGCGGCTGATCAGAGAGCGAGAGGTTCTCCATTGAATAGAGGCGGAAGGTGTGTCGATGTGTATACTGTCGTCGAGTGCAGGGATCAAGAGTCACGAGTCACGGAGTCGCCCTTGTTTGAAGCTCGAGGGTGATGTCGGCGGGTGTGGCGTGGTCGGTTGGGGTGTGTCTGGTATGAGACAGACAAACGGGGGTATAATACTAGACGGGTATGCAGTCGAAGCAGTGCCTCGTGTGTGTAGCGCAGTGGTGGCGGTTTGCGCGTGGGCTAGAGTCGATGTTCGGCGTCCAGCCAGTATCCCACCCACTCGCAGTGACGACACGCCGTAGCGCCAAATGTGGGATTTTCACAGCGTATAGCGTGTAGTGCTCGGTGTAGCGTGTATCTGCACCGCCACAGCTCGACGCCACACTCTGACCCTCTGCAAACAGCTGTCAGGGCAGCTTTGCTATACGTTGATAATGCACGGGTAGCTTGTGCAATACCTCATATCTTTGCTTTCTTGTAGTTATTCTAGTTCTAATATTCTGGCAAGATGATACCTGCTATCGAAAGATCGTACACACACTGCGCTGTGCCTGGTCTGTATCGCGGACTCGATCATAGTCGACATAAAAGCGGGTATATTACGCTATCGACCAATTGCATCTCCTCACCTGCACTGATAAGTCAGCCAGCCTTCTCCGTATCACAGAGCACACACGAGGCCCTGGTGCCCCACAGTATTTGTTAGTCAGTTGCAGCCAGTGGACTGGCGGCAGAAAATAACCGGGGAATGGCAAGCCCAAAGGCACGAGAGAGCGAAGCGAGCAGGCGCCGAATTTGGCAGGAGCGACAGGGCAGACAGAAGCACTTTACAGAGCGACTGAACCGGAGAATCGTGCCTCTTTTGACTCTTGTCATTCCACGCCGTCCAACATCGCGATCTTGCTGCACCTCTTGTCCAGCCACGGCGCACACTCTCCCGACTGTCGATTGCTGCTCGATCTCGCCTTCGACCGCAGCGCCTTCTTCTCCAGCATACTCTATTCCACCACATGTCTACTTGCCAATGACCTCCCTTTACGGGATCTGCTGAGGCTTTGTGTTTTCTTTTTCCTGTTCTTTGTTGCGTCGAGTTTGCCTCGTCTCGGTTGACGACGGCGACGTCAGCTCCTCATCATTATTATAACACCTCGTCGCTTCGACTATTGTCGTCTTTGACCGACCTACTCGCTGCCCAGAAACTCGTCGCGACAGCCCTCTGCACCCAGTCTGCATCCCCCGATTTTCGATTTTCGATTCTCCTCGACATCTTCCAATCGACCACCTCCTCCTCGATCTACCCCTTCCTCTACATTTATACTCTACACACACACACAATATGGCCACCACCGACTCACATCCCGGCGGCCTTGGCGGCGCTTCCAGCAGCAACGATATCGCCGCCTCGGAACGTCTCCAGTCGCTCCAGCATGCCGTCTACGCGATGAGCCAGGGCGGCAGTGCCGCAGCTTCGTCCGCAGCAGCCCCGGGCCCGACCAACCAGAGCCAGTCGAAGCGCGACAAGAAGCGCCAGCTGCTCACCGACCGCCTGGCTTCGCTGTCGGAAAAGTTTGGCCGTGACCGCGACGCCACCTACCGCGAGCAGCTGCACCAGATCCAGATAGACACCAACCTGGTCATGCGCCTCGACCCCTACACAGACAGACCGCTCGACTTCTTGGGCCAGGACCGTGCCTCGCGTGACCGGGAGCTGAACCGCGATCCCGACCCGGAGGGCCGCGGCGGTGGCCGCAGCGTGATCGAGATGGCCGGCCCGACGTTCCAGCAATGGATCCAGGAGATTGAGGATCTCGTCGAAGAGCGCGATGCCGAGCTGACGAAGCAAAAGGTATACATTCCATTGCCCAATTTTATCTATTTGTCTATACATGCCACTGACAGCCCAGTTCGAATACGAGAAAAAGGCACAGGAACACAAAAACACCCACGCCTTCAAGACCGACACGGCCGCCCGCGAGCACCGCCACCTGTCTGCCACCCTGCGCGAGCGCCTGACCAACACTATCACTGCCAAAAAGGTCCGGCTCACCAAGGAAAAGGAGGCCCTCGAGATCTCGGACGCCTCGGCTCTGCTGCTGCACCCCAACCAGTTCTCCATCACCAACCCTGCTAGTCCCGGCGGTGCACACAACAAGCGCGCCACGCGCCTGCGGCAGACGGCCGACGACCTGGCCAACATTGTCGGCGGCAGCGGCGGCAGCGCAGACGCTCGCAAGCGCAAGAGGAACGGTGGTGATGACGACGGATCACCGGCACCGCAGAGACGTGCCGATAACAACGGCACGACCGCCCTCTGGCACGGCGACCGTCTGGGCTACCGCAAGGTCACGGGCCCCGTGTACAGCATCGACAAGCTGTTTACCGACAAGGAGCTGAGCATGTGCTACAACAATGCCGCCCTGGCGTCGCACAAGTACCTGCTGTCGCACCGCACAAAGGTCAACAGCAACGGCGAGCTCGTGTCGTCCAACTCGGAGACGGAATCGGGCGACGAGGACGGCCCGAACGGCAGCGGCAACGGCAACTACCGCGACGCCACGCCCCTTGCGGCCGTCGGCATGGAGCGTGCGCCGTCGCACGCCACGCGTAGCACGCGCGGCGGCAACAACAACAACAGCGCCGCCAACAATGCCAACTTTGTCGACGACCGGCTGGTCGGACTCGAGGCCCTGACCAACTTTGAGATGCCGTCGAACCTGGAGAAGCTGGCCGTCAACGAGCCCAAGATGCCGCCCATGTTTATGAACAACTATGCCAAGCCGCACAGCAAGATGGACGCCAACACGCCAGCTACGCTCTCGGGCGATGACGTCAACTCGGACCTGTCGGTCATCAAGACGCTGCGGCAGTACGAGCGGGCGCACGGCGTCGGCTCCAACTTTGACAACTCCAACGGCGGCCGCAAGGTGCTCGAGGCCACGGCCTTTTCGCCCAACAACAGCCGCTACGCCGCCTACCTCAAGCACGAGCGCCGCGACGACCCGGGCGAGCACCTGCGCAAGGATCTGCGGCTGCCGCCTCTGCCCAACGGCTCTGGCACGGGGGCGAGTGGTGCACAGACAAACGGACACGCCGCACCGACGAGCAGCGTGCGCGACGAGCCCGTGACGCCCAGCCACTCTGCTTCGGGGGCAGGCACGGCCTCGGCCACCGCATCGGCCCTGCTGAATCCGCTGCACGCGACGCCCATGAGCCGCCAGAGCAGCCAAGGCGGTGCGGCCATGAGCCGGCAGGGCAGCAACACCCGTGCCCAGCGGAAACGCAACATATAAGATGTGTTTCGTTTTGTTGGTGGTTTTTCGCTGGTGTTTTTGTGTCGGGTCATTAATGTTCATTAATGTTTAGGATGGTCAAGTCATGGTTATGAGTAGAAGATGTCTTCTCTCTTATTTGTTATGCTTTTCTTTGTTCTTTGTTCTTCTTGCTTTTTGCTTCCTGCTTTCTGCTTTCTGCTTCCTGCTTTCTGCTTCTTGCTATTCTCCCTATTCACTCGTCTCGTTGGACAGTATTCTTTGAGGCTGCTTATTCTTATTGCTTTTTGTCTCTGTTCTGCTTTCTTCTGTTTGTTATGCTGTTCGGAGTTGAGATGGCTTTGGATGAACTGCCGCAAGAGGTAGACATATATCCTACTGAAATAAAATCAGTTTAACATTTTGGCATGTGCTTTTTAAATAACAAATAATAGAGTGAATCGTGCTATTTGATAGAAATTACGTGATTGTTACAATTTTTAGAAATTATATTCGATGCATTGATTTTAGTTTTATTTCTTTTTATCAAATATTGAATAAAACAAAAATAAGACATATCTAGACAATACAAACAGAAAATAAGAAGATAAGTGTTCATCAAATACAAGACATAATTAAACAAATTTAATAAATCTACGGACCAAACACCAGTGTGCGCACTTCAATGCTTTCACGATCCTCAGCCCCAGGCCGCGATCGCGGATCCTCAAATGCCGAGTGTGCCAGCCGGCCGCCCGCGACACCACTTCCCGCCTTGAGCCCCTCGCTGTCAAAACACTCGAGCAGCAACCGCTCGTCGCCGTGCATGCCACTCAGATAATGCCACTGCTGCTCCGCGTGGTACCGGATGCCCGCCGTCTGGCCCACGTATGCGCCGCGCGACGCCGGGTAGCGGTGCTCGACCGGCACTACGTCCTCGTCGCGCACCGTCTGCGACGACGCAAACGCCAGCGGGAACGTCTCGACCGGGTTTTTGTTCAGCGGGCGCCACACGTTGATGATCCGGTAGCGGCCTTTGAGCAGCGTGTCCGCCTCGTCGGCCGGCAGATGGCGGCGTACGCGCTGTGCGGCGGCGTCGGCAGTCTGGTCAATGTGCACCCGCGTCACCGGCGTGCGCGCGTCTTTGCTGGATGGGCTGTCGGGCCTGCCACGCCGCACGGTATGGTCGAAGATGACGACGCGGCTGGCCCCGGGAATGCTCGTCAAAAGCAGATCCTCCACCTCGGGGTAGTACTTTTCGCGGATGGACTCGTCGTCTGTGAACAGTGTCTCCGCCGACGGCGCCACGCCCTGCACCACCAGGAACGCGTTGCGGTCGAGCGACTCAGAGCCGGAAAACGCGTGCTCGCGGCCGCGGACATCGCGAATCAGCACATCCCGCGCCTCTGTGCCAAAGTTGTTCTGGGGCTCGCCCGGCGGCGGCGCGTCGACGTAGTTGAAGGGCACGGCGCCGTCGGCCGGGGGTACAAAGAAGTTGAGCTTTGCGACGACGTCGCCGCGGGGCACTGTATCGGAAGCAATGGCCATTGTGTTCTCTAGACGAGGTCGGAGGGAAGTCGAGATCTTGCAGTTGTGCAAATCGAATACTGGCGATGCTGATGTGTTATGCTCTCGTGAACCCAGTACACACACAAACCAAGACGTCCATCACGCATCTTTATACTTTGGTCTTAAACAACCCGAGACCTCTACTACTCTATCATTAATAATGCCCTTGATTTCAAATAGATGCAGCTTTTCGTCATAGCCAACCAGCCGAGGCTACTGTTGATGATGCTTTCTAATCCGATCACGTCATTGCACCAAACAAGAGCCAAGTCTTTGACTACCGGTTGGAGAAAGCTGGAGAAACATGACTGCTTCACACCATGAACGACTGGCTTGCCTTTTCTCCCGCCCCCTCTCTTTGTCTCTCATCATCGTTTTCCCGCCGAGTCATGTGCGAGCCTGAACTGCCAACAGTTGCCAGCCAACGACAAGCCACGCCCTATGACCTGCGGAGATTCGCACTTACCTCCATGCCTGCCGCTGCCGACTCGCATTCACTGCACTTGCTGCACATCTGCATTCCGTCGTGTTGTAACTGCATTCACTTGGAGGTCTCGTCGTCTATATACTTGAGCGAGGAACCTGCCGTCGTTCTTCTAGTCTGTCACCTTATTATTCCCATCTCTGAATGTATGCAGATTGCATACCTCCTATCGACAAAGTCTGAAAGGAGCAAGTTTAAAAAGGTGTGTCGCCGACTTTGCGCATCTACCACCATTTCGCAGTCACTGAAAAGCATTTGTAATAGAGGATCGTCACGACATTTACCTAATACAGACATGTGAGCGGACTGTAACTGCTACACGTGACCCAGGTTTGCGCCGGGCGCTCCTGCCGTTCTGCAGAATAAAGGCGGGGTCGCGTCAAGAGCGCTAATCCTCATCAGGCAATTCAGTAAACATATGTCCCCTACATTTTTCGCTACGCGGTCCAGAACGCGGTGAGCTCCTTCCCTGTAGAGCCCTGGAGCTGCATCACCACTTTCACCTCTGCGACGTCGTTCCTTCCCGTTTTGCGAATATGCGAGTTGCTTCGCTCCTTCCTTGACAGATACCGCGTTTCTTGGGTTACCGTCGCTCCTTCCTTTTCAGCAACGGCATCTCTAAACAAAAGCCGTCTTTTTCTCGCCCAACTCTTCCGACACTCTCTCCCTCCTTCCTTCCTCCCCAACCATCGTCAAGCCGCGATTTCTCAGCTTCGGATCTTCAACGGCTTTTCAGCTTCGCAACTTCCACAGTCAATCTCGCCGTTACCGACGACTCCCGTGCCCGGTCTTTGCACCTACACGCAATTGTCACCATCCACCCATTCCCGCCGTGTCGACGCGTCTCATTGCCCGCATCACGCCCATCGACCACAGCTTCATCGACCGACTTGCCTTTTCGCCTCAGACGCGCTTTGGTGCCTACTGTCGCCCGACAGTTCTCCCATTTGCCAGTCCTCTTCAAGTAGCCGGAAACAAGAATTCTGCTGCTCGCGCCTTCTCACCGCGTCGGCCTGCCCCCTCCCCCCTCTACAATGGACACTCCCAAGCGTCCAGGCGCCAGAGGAGAGTCCCCGGACCCTCTGAGCGAACTCGACGTGGACCAAGGGGCGGCCCGTCACACCCCCCTGATCCAGTCTTCCGCCCTCCGCCGCATCACGCGTAGTCAGCGCTCCGATAGCCTGTACTCGCTAGACCAGCAGAGTCGCATGCATGCGTCTCGATTTTCCGTGTCCCCCCGGAAGCAGACGTTCCACTTGGACGTTGGCAACAACAAGTCTCCGCAGAAGATACGCGTAACTGTCGAGACCGACAATGGAGACGCTTCCGAGAGCCCCGCCAGCAACGCAAACAGCACAGGCAGTCTCGCTGCTGTCGAGATGCCCCTGATCTCAGAGGACCGGGTTAAGCGCCGCCTCTTCCGGGACACCTCGCAGACGCCGACACCCTCGCTTCTTGCCCCCTCCCTCCCTCCCTCGTCTGCTGTCGCCGCCACCGACTATCGCCGCCGTCTAAGGAGCTCCTCGCCCGCCAAGACCGTCGCCCCCAAGAGTGTTGTTACGAGAACCACAAAGGTCCCCCTCCGCGGCCTCTCCGACGACGAAGACGACGAGCTGGATATCACTAGCCACTCTCAGACCGCTAGTGTCCCAATGCGCGCCGGCACGCCCAAGCCCAAGCGCGGCCGCCCACGTCGCTCAGGCACACCGATGCCCGTTAGAACAGAGTCGAGTGCCCAGGCCTCGAGCCCACAGCCGGAGGTCACACCGGCTGCTCCAGTGCCTTCACCAACGAAGCGGGCTTGCAAGCCGCGCGCTGCCACGCCCAAGATTGAGGTCGACGACGACATCGACAACGCCTCTGCCGCCGATGAGCTTGCCTCGGTCGAAGCCACGCCTATGCTGGAGAGCCCCCTGAAGCAGAACCGCGCGTCCGCAGCCGCTTCCCGCGCCACTCCTCGTAGTAGCAATACTCCTGGAGCCGGCCGCACTCCCAGACCGGCACGTGCCACGCGCTCGTCCGTCACACCCTCGCGCACCCCTGCCACGGTCGCTGTCAACCCTAGCAGTGCAGAGTCGACAACAAGCTCGTTCCGAGTCTCCAAACGCGGGCGCGGTCGTCCCCGTCGGCAGGCTATGGCCCCCGACGAGATGGCTGCAATCGCCGAGGAGAGAGACGAGCAAGCTGCGGCAGAGACGCGCCCAGAGCCCGAGGCCGAGCAGGCCACTGCACAGTTTACCGACAACGACGGGGACTACGGCGGCGACAACGACAACCAGTACTACGATGCTGCCTCGCCCGATCCGTTCCTCGACCTGTTCGCGGACGCAAATCCCGTCTCCCACTACGCCTATAGTGCAGAGCCGCGCGCCGCAGTTTCCCCCGCGCCGACCTCGCTGTCTTCTGTCGATTTGATCAATGTGCAGACCCCTGCCGCAGAGTCAACCATCATGCGTGACTACGACTATGCCCAGTCCGAGTACCGTGGTGCCACCAGCCCGTTAGACCTGCTCCGTTCGCAGACGGACTACTCGCCCGAGCCCCAGGGTGCCCAGCATGCAGGAGACAACGACGCGCTTCACTTTTCTAGTGCCCCGTCGCCGTTTGTCCAGGAGCATTCGGCGACCCACATCGAACTCGATTCCGAGACTGGTTCTGAGGCGCAAGATGATGTCGATGTTCCCGTTGCGCAAGACCTCGTGATGCAGTCGCCCGCCCTCCCACAGCTTTCTCAGCCTCGCGTGACCCACCAGGAGCAGCGGGCTGTTCTGCCGACAGCTACCCTGCCACAGAGCGAGGTTGCTGACGCCCGCAGCGACGGCGGTGTGGACCCCGTCCACTTCAGTGATGGCGGCCGTGTTGACTCTGCTGGTCCTGAACCTGGCCATGGATACTACCATGGTTTTGATGACGGCCACGAGTACATTGCGGAGTCTGAGCTGGGCTCTTATGTCGACTCTGACCGGGCAGGCAGCAGCACCCCTGGTGGGATGACCCAAGGCCAGAACACCATTGCCAAGGGAGAAGATTTCAGCATGATTGGACTCGACTCGCTGCAGAGCAGCTTCCAGCTGTCTCGCGGCCCGCTGCCCGAGATGGGCGAGGTCACAAGCCGGATTGTCAACCACAGCCTCGATGCTGTCCGCCACGACCATGTTGCCGCCCCGGGCAACGACAGCCTTCATGACGGCGCAAGCTATCTGGAGTTCTTGACGGCAGGGTCCAGCCCCTCGTCGGTGCCATCGGTTGTCTCTGCTCGCAACAGCCCTCTCGTACCGGGAAAGCAAGCCCAGCCTGCTGCCCAGACACCCCCGCGGAAGACCACGTCACCCAACAAGAAGGCCATGCCTCTTGCCAAGATTCTTGCACGCAAGTCGGTCGCAACCCCTCTACGGGCTGCCGAGGAGGCCCGGGTCGGCAATGGCGGGAACAATGACAAGGGCAATGACAAGGTGGACCCGAGAGCCAGTGGCGCAGACGACGCTGTTCGCGACAATGAGTACAACGACTCCTTCAGTGAGATCCCTGACACTGTGCTAGACGCAGCCGCCGTTGACAATGAAAATGACACAGTCTACTTTTCTCAGCAGCAAGCCGAGCTCACCGGACGCGTCGCTACTACTTATACGGCTGAGACTCCACACCCTGTTTCTCCCGTCCCATCTCTTCCTCCCTCATCCCCATTTCCTTCGTCGCCCGCGGTTTCCCAGCCCGGCCCGACCCCCTCGCGCCACCAGATGGTCACCTCTGGCCCCGCCTCGCTCCTCCCCTCCGGTACAGCACCGGTTGGCCACGAGTATGCGCCGTCGCCTCTCCGCCAGGCAGTCACACCTGGTAGATCCGACCGGGGCGCTACTACTATCACTTCTCCCACCCCAGCCGTCACTGCCCCTCATAGCGAAGCAGTGCTCGAGCCCGAGAGCCAGCAAAAGACTGAGCCTCTTGCGCGCAGCACACAGCAGGTCACAGCTGGTGCCGACGACGCCACTCTAGCGGAATATACCGCAGAGTCCTCCCCCACACGCGGTCCGGTTGTCACCCCCGACCGCGCGTCTTCGGCTCTCTTGGAGCTTTATACCATAGAGCCCGCCTCTTCTCCACCCGAACAGGCCAACGCCAACACGAACAGCCGACTCCGGGTTCCATCAGAAGGTTTCCGCCCCAGTCTTTCGCCTATTGTCCGGGCCGGTCGCGTTCTTCAGAGCGTGACCTCGTCGCCGCCGACTCCGAAAGACGACGGTCTCCTGCGCAGCCCCTTCCGAGGTGTGGCCATTGCGTCCAGCCCTATCCCGGCCCCGCCGCGCCTAACGCGCACTGTCGAGGAGGACGATAATGAGCAGAATGAGCAACCCGATTTACGAGACGACTCCGACTCTGAGCCTGAGCACGAGCCCGCTAACTACGAGCTTGCGGAAGCTCAGCTCCAGAGAGAGATCTCTGCCTCCGTGGCTCCTTCTGAAGCAAGCGACCACAGCGATTCCGAGCCTGACTTTGACGGCGAGGATGAGCACGAGGCTGAACTTGGGGAGGACGAGCAGTATCAAGAGGAAGACGAAGAAGATGACGAAGATCAGGAGGATGAACAGGAAGAGTCCGATTTCGAGGCAGATCCTGTCGAGGCAGATCCCGAACCCGAAGTCGTGCAGCCAAAGCTCCAGCAGGTGCGTCCCACCCGCCCCGGCCGTCCCGAGTCGTCGCCGCCCCCTGCCTCATCCCTTCGTGCCTGGACCCTGGCAAGACAAGCAATAAATCGCAGCCGCAACGACTCGCCCCGCTTGCGCCGCAGTGGTTCTCCGCCTGCTGTCAGCGCAGCCCGAGCAGCCGCTTTGGCCCTGATCGATGCCGAGTCTTCGCCGATTTCGTCTCCTGTAACCACCCCCATCATCACGCCGACGCCTGCCGAGCGGCCTGCATCTCAATTGAGATCCCAGCCGCGGTCCAAGCGCACCGCAGACGACGCCAGCCTAGACCACAGCCAAGAGGAAGACGACGGCTCTGCTCTCCCGTCGTTCCGCAAGCGTGCTCGCATGAGCTCCATGCGCTCTTCTGCCGACTCAGCCGACAGCACAATCAATACGCGCCCTCCCCTATCCACTCTGTCACCGCGCACATCGTCCCGCTCCAACCGCGGCCGCCCGGATCACAGCCGCGCCTCAGTTAAATCTTCGGCCCAGCCATCGCCGTTGCGTGCCGCCCGGGCCGTACAGCCCTCTCCGGCCAATGGCATATTTGCAGATAACTCCAACACCGGCACGGGCAGTACCAGCAGAAGTTGGCGATCGCTTGTCTTTAGAGAAAACGGCATCGTCGGCTCTATTTCGAACTTTGCCGCCAAGCTCATCTCCCGCGTCCCTAGTGGCGAGAACACTCCAGAGCAGTCTCCACAGGTGCCCCAGCCCGAGGCTCAGCCCGAGGCCCAGTCCGAGGCCGAGGAGCACACTGCCGTGCAGCCTGAACAGGCGAGCCATCCTTTCTTTGGAGGGGTGCAGCGCGAGTCAGAGCAGCAGCGTGAGGCCGAGGTTGAACGCGAGCTGGAGTTGCTTGAAGAGGAGCACGACCAGGAACAGCAGTTTGAGGAGGAGCACGACCAAGAAGAGCAGTTTGAGGAGGAAGCCGAGACAATTATGCCCGAGACGAGACGCGCCTCTGACAGACGCACATTTTCTGCCCCTCGGTACAGCGACGCAAGCTCGACGCACTATGGCTCTGACGCGATTCAGTCGATGATCAACGATATCTCGCTGGAAGGCCGCGACGCGACTGGAGATGTATCTGCACTCCACGGATCTGCACTCCATGGCAGCAGCTTCTACCCTCGCGAGCCCGAGTACCAGTACGAGGAAGAGCCTGAGGAAGAGCCCGAGGAAGACGAAGAGCCTGAGTACGAGCAAGACCAGCCCCAGCAGACTCAGCAGCCTGAACAATCTGAGGAGCTAGAGCAGCATGACCAGACCCTGCAGCCCGAGCAGCCTGAAGAGCAGCCCGAAGAGCAGCCCGAAGAGCAGCCCGAAGAGCAGCCCGAGCAGCATGACCAGACCATGCAGCCCGAAGAGCAGCCCGAAGAGCAGCCCGGTCAACACCAAGAGCATTACAGCGGGTACGATTTCGAACCCGAGCCGATGGATATTAACAGCATCCACGAGCCCGAGCAGCAACGGCAAGAGCAAGAGCAAGACGAGCCGGAACCCATGGACGTTAACGAAGTCCAGCCGTCCACGACTCCTGCGATGGAGTTCATGAACCCGTCTCAACCCTTCAACTTTGGCCAGTCGCAGTCCTACCCACAACCGTCTTTTCAGCCTCTTGCCCAGCCTCAGTCGCAGGGCAACTGGGATGACGAGGATGTGGACATTTGGGCCGTTGAGGCCGAGCGCACGACGCGCATTTCCACGATGCCGCAGACTCTGCAGAATTCACAAGTGCCAGTGTTCCCCGCACCAGTGTTGTCTGCACCGCCCGTCACCGTCAGCGCCCTGTCGCCAGCGCTCTCGTACCGGTCGACGCCCCTCTCGCCTGTCGAAGAGGCCCTGTCGTCGTCGGTTGTCAAGCCATCGTCTGTACTCCGCTCGACGCCGCCAATCCGTGGACGCCGCCAGCCTCAGCCGATGACCCGCCCACTTCGTTCCACTGCTCCTATTGTTTCATCTGCATCAACAACACCTGCGCCTGCGCCTGTGCCTGCTCCCGCCCCCAACCAGAGCAGATTTCTCGATGAGTTCTTCTCGTCCCCCGCAGCTCTCCCGCAAGAAATGGCACCCACCAACGAGGCCGATGTCCGCTTCAACGAGCAGGCACGCCAGCGCACGATGCTCGAGCGTGAACAGCGCCGCCTTGGTGGTAACGCCGGCCACAGCCAGCCCGGCCAGCAGGCCACAAACAACTCGACAACGCCTTCCTTCACCCCGGCTCCGGCTCCCGTGCCCGTGTTCAGCCAGCCAGCTGCAGTAGCTTCCTCGTCCCCTGCCGCGCTTGCGTCATCCCCTTCTCGGCCAGGCCTACCCCAGAACTCGAGCCTGGGCTATTTTTCGCAGCAGATGGAGATGATTGCCAGCTCGCCGCAAGGCGGTCCCCTGGCGAACTTCTTCCAGCACACCTACCCTGAAGATCACGGCAATTCTCAGCCTCAGCAGCCCCAGCAGATCGAGAGCTCTCCTGCTTCATCTCATCCCTCCGGTGTAGAGGTTACTCCGCAAAGCCGCGACATTGACATGGAAGACTCGACGTTCCTGACACCCGAGCTCCGGCCTCTGCCGCCTCGGTCAGCGTCACCCACTAAGTCCTGCATCCGCCCACGGACCAAGCCCAAGGTGCCGGGCCGCGTCGTTGTTATTCAAGAGGGCAATGCCGACCGCGGAATTCCCGAGAGAATGACGTATGGCGAAGAGGTCATGCAGGACCGTGCCGGCGCGGATAGCACAGCACAGGGATTTGCCCTTCACTTTGGCATCGACGACGAGGCAGCTCCCCACACGGCGGTCCTCAACCCAGGTGGCATGGTGCAGCAGGTGCCTGACCACGAGTACCCTGCAGTCAGTCACGCGCCGGAAAGCCTCCGCACTTTCCAGACTGAGCCAGGCTCCCAGCACTTCCACGACGCCAGCCAGACTGCGCGCAACCCGTTCCGCCGGCCCGCGTCGATAAGAAAAATGCCCGGGCGGGACTGGACCATCATGGACTGGGTGGCACTCAACGAAGTCGTGCACGCACTGCGCGGATCGTACGTGCAGCCACCAACCAAAGAGACCTTTCAGGCATACCGGCTGCCGGGGAGCCGGGTCAAGCCCAAGGTCGACCACACGTGGGTCAAGTACCTCGAGACGATGTGCAGTCAGTCCGAAGAGGCGCGGCACCAGCGGCACTCGAACGTGCTGCTGGGCAAGGTAGTGCACACAGACATCATGGCGATGCTAGTTAAGGGCTGGCACCTGGACATTGTGGATGCGTTCCTCCTGCGATCGGGCAGGATCTGGAACGAGCACTTTGTACTCCGGCGGCTGTTCTCGCTGCTGCTGTCGGAGACGCACCGGGGCGCCTACGTGCCGACCGGCCAATATGAGCTTTAACGCTGAGGTCTCCATCTCAACCACACCACACGCTATCTTGTTTACCACTTTTGCACTTTTCTTTTCTTTTCTTATCTTTTCTATCTTCTTGTATCATACATTTTTGTGTCTCTTGCATATTTTGCATCTTTGGGCGTTTGGACATGGGACAACAGGAAACCAGCAGCATGGATCTACAAAAAGACCAAAAAGGTCTCGCACATACACGGCGTTGTTTGCTTGATTGCCTGCCATTTAGCGGCTATATACCCATTTGCATTTTATCTTATTGTTATTTTTTCTAGTCCTTAGTTTTGCTTTTATCGATACCCTGAACGGCCTTTTCTTTTGATTTATGCATGCATGCATTCTGCCTTATTGGCCTTTGATTTATACACGACGTGAGCAGGACAGGACACTGGACACAGGACACAGGAGGAGGAGGAGAGGAAGAATACAAAGGACAGAGGTCAGAGAAGCAGGGTGGACAGTCTCCTGCTTCTCTCTGCATCTGCCTCTGCCCCTGCTGGGCCATCCAGAGAACAGCTGGATGCTGGATGGCCCAGCACTCAGGCCAATCTCCAAAAAAAAAACTCAACTCGGCCCCCTCTCCTCGAGTGAGGTAGGAGGGAGAGGGGGCCACATCAGTTATTTAAGCTCGCTACGAGCTCACTGCTCAACCCCAACCTCATCAGAGCCCATACCCGGCTCACCCAGGCCCTACGCCTACCTCGGGCTTGCCCTTCCCTTCCTTATACAGGGGGGGCGAGCCCAGAATCTACCAACAAAAAACACACAAAAAACACAAAGAAACACAAAAGAACACTGGCGCTCTCCTCACCTCGATTCATTCCATCACGGGGTGGGGAGAGCTGCAATGGAAACACACCCATGGCCATATGCCGCATACCATACTGGCCTCCGGCTTTCCCCTCACACATTGGCCCTCAACTCATTGCTCTCCTCACCCCACCCCCCATGAGCTCGGCCTCGGGGTGGGGGGCAAAGCCACCGACTACCAACGGCGGCAGCCATAACGGCCATATCTACTGTCTACAGTCCTCTTTCTCTCCTGTCTCTGTCTTTGTCTGCTATGCAACCGCCCTCACTTGGATACATTTATATATATAGTGTGACGCGTTTCTACCGCCAATCCACCAATCTATTTGATCACAATCGAATCAAGCATGCGAAAGAACAACGTCTACTGATCTAATAATGTTGCTGGCAAAGCGTAGAAGCGTAGCAAGGCCAAGGAGTGAGTGATGCGTATGGTTTTTGGTTGCATGTTGCAAGAGGCTGGTTTGGGAGCATAAAGTGGTTGCATGAATATAGACTAGAGATGCAAATAGATGCAAGTCCCACGATGCTGCTGATATAAGCGACCCCTTACTGTGTTCTCCGTAATATCACAGATTACCTGGTTTGCTGTCTCCTGATCGCACCTTCCTCCAAGCCTTGCTCATGCCTCCTATCCACATCCATATCATACCCATCCATGATTACAGACTACATAGTACAACGATTGGAAGATCAGCGCATTGACCCACATAATATCAACCTTGGTGCTGTCTTTACCGGCCGTAGCTCTCATCCTGGTGTGCTCTGCAAGGTACAAACATACTCAACCTGCCCAGTAAAAGATACTTCTCCTGGAGCTAGTCTTTGCATGGCAACGCGCTTTCCTGTTTAGGACGAGAGCTCTTGCTGGCCGGCAAAGTGTGCAAACCCCCGCGGTAGTCAAGTACCTGAGAGCCCAAGAGTACCTGCAGAGTCGAAAATGCCCTGTGCTCTGGCAGTGCCGCTGGGTCGCCCGCCCAACCAGATAAAAACAGACGACAAGGTGAAGAGATGAGATGGAGGAGAAGACGACGAAAAGAGAGCCATTGTCCCCACACACACCTATGTGCCCCCTGCAAGCAAGACGAGAAAGAGAGACAGAGAGAGAGACGTGATGAAAGAGATGAGTGGTACATATTGATTAGCTTGTAGAGACAAAAGGAGGAAGGAGCGCAGAGAGTGGGTGAGAATGCGACGAGAATAAGAAAGAGCGAGATGCAAAAGGACGGCAGGAGCATTCGCCTTGATGTCGTCCCTTCCTGTTGTGTGATTCCTGTTTTTGTTGATTTAATTTGGTCTATTTTTTATTTTACTAGAGACTTGCATCTGCAACCGAACCCCCTCCCTGCGAGTCCTTGCTCCGTCGAGGCCCATCCTGCCCGTCGCTCCTACCCTTGTCGGATACGCACAGAGATTCGCGATCCTTGCCCTCTCACGCGTTCTTCACCACGCTCCTTCCACTCGAGTCTTGACACACATACATAGTACTCTGTCTGACAGCAAGGTCGCACCTTCCCTATCGCACTAATCAATACTCTGCACCGCTCAGACGCTCTTTCCCTCTCCGCAAACCCAAGGAAAAAACAGGGCTCTCTCCACATCCAATCCTGCTTCACTACCACTGCCATTCACTCCTTGTCGTCTACTCTGTATCTTGCATAGTACATAGTAGAGCATCGACTTTGAGTTTGCTGCCAACGCTCAGACTTACATCATCGTCTGTTGACCCTCCATCGCACGCTTGTTTGACGTTTTGACACGCGTAACACCTGCCGACGCACACAGACACTCTTTCACGCTCATTTGTTTTATTGATAGCCTCGTCTTCGACAGCCGAGCTCGCCATCTTCATCTCCTCGACGACGTCGCCATCATCACCACCACCACTACCATCATCATCATCATCATCATCTGTATCACCAACATCCTCGACGACACGCATCACCACTGCCCACCACATCTATCACATCCAGTACATCTACCGCATACACATGACATCCCTTCGTGATGGTCCTGCCCTCGCCCATGACGGCGTGATCCCAGTCCTTCGCGTCCGTTCTCGCCAGCCATTGTGTCTCACTCGCCATCGCCGAGACTACCCGACCCATAGTCGTTTCGTTTCGTCTTGACTCGACTCTTTTACGAGTTGAATACATTTATATCAGAATACTGTCGCAATCGACTGCCGCTCGCTACCTTGTCATCTGACGTTCTCTTCGTCGTCGCTCGTTTACTATCACCACTTTTCATATTGTGAGTTTCGGCCATGACGAGGTCCGCGTTTTCTCTTTTTCTCTTATCAAGCCACTCTTCACCTGCTGACCTCCAGCTCCAATAGCTTTAATAGCACCAATAACGCTGGCTATTGCCTCAGCAGCTCATACTGCAGCTCTATCCCTCAGCAAATCATATCAGCTTCCACAACGTCTGTCCCACCGGACCACACCGCATCCTTCAACCGCACCTCACCCCTCAACCCTACCTCTACTCACCACACCACCCGGATGGAATAAAATGGCGTCTACTCCGTCCAACCGTCTGAAATTGACGCCCTCCAACTCGCCCTTCCTCCACCGCATGTCCCGCTCGCCCATCCGCGCCCGACCGCCATTCAACGATGCCGCCAATGCCCCCTCTTCTTCCTCCTCGGCCTCGGCATCAGCCTCCTCCCGCCTGTCACTGAAGCGCGTCGTCGGCTCAACCTGCTGCTCGCCGACTGGCTTCGACACCGTCAACTCGTCCTTTGCGTACATTGCTGGCGGTGCTGTTGTCGTTGTCGACGTCTATGGGGACTACTATCGCCAGCGTTTCTACCGCGCGCGTCCCACCGCCGTTCCTGTCTACTCTGTCTCGCCCGTGCCCCAGGGCCCCTCCACACCAACGTCGACGCCCAAGGCCAACGACAGCCGCAACAGACTCGCTGCAAGCTCCAGCCGCCGCGACTCGGCCTTTGGTCTGCCCGACTGGGCCGAGTCGCCCTCGTCTGGCAAGACATGGACCCAGCGGGAACGCATCAAGTCGGCGACGTGCCTCTCGCTCAGCCGTGATGGCCGCTTCCTGGCCGTCGGCGAGACTGGGTATGCGCCGCGCGTGCTCATCTTCAACCTCGACGACACATCCTCCGACCGCCCTCTGGTGTCCATCAGTGAGCACAGCTTCGGCGTAGCAGCCGTGGCGTGGTCCACCGACTCGCGCTACCTGGCCTCGCTCGGCGCTGCCAACGACGGCTTCCTCTACATCTGGAAGATCGACCCGCGCACCGGCTCCGCCAAGCTCTTCCAGCAGAACCGCTGCACGTCGTATGTGCGTGGCATGATGTGGCTGGGAACCAACACCCTGATGACCTTTGGCGTGCGCCACGTCAAGGTCTGGCGGGTCGAAGACGGCCTTGGCTCCAGCACATCCCCCACCAAGTCGCGCTATGGAACCGACAACTACATGTCCACGCCTCCCCCCTCGTCCTATCAGCAAAAGGAGCAGATACCCCACCAAAGGACACTGCCCGGCCGCAACATCTTGCTTGGGTCGCTGCTCGAGGCTACCTTTAGCTGTGCCGCCGCTCTGCCGGGTGGTCGCGCCGTTATCTGCTCTGAAACGGGCGATATATGCCTCCTCGAGTCGATCAACAAGCAGATGAAGCTGACCCGGGTGCGCGAAACAGGGTACCCTCTCGCCTGTGTGTCCGTCCGCAGTGGCCGCATATACTTTGGCAGCAAGTCAGGCCACTCTATGGGCATCAATGTCGACGATCTGCTTCTCGAGGGCCGCCGCATTGGCCAGCTGCAGCTCTCGTCTGCGCCGTCGACGCCATCACTCTCTGCCAGCTCGCCTAGTCTGGGCAGCAGAGCGTCATTCTCATCCCCCTCGGTGTCCTCAAACTCGAACCCCGCAGTACGGCCAGGGCTCGTTGCAATGGGTTTCCTGACAGGCCATGTGGTCACTATCAACACTAGGCAATCAATTGACATTTTCTCCGGTCTCGACCACGTGCCAGGCGAGGATCCAGCACCCCACGTCACACGCATACCCATCCCTGGCCACGGCGAGCCTATTCTCGGCATCCAGGCCCTAACAATGCCCAATGACGCCAACGCCGCATTCTTTACCTGGTCGAGCTCAGGCAGCATCCTGCTGTGGAACACTGACGGTGAAATCCAGACCACGTTCCAGATCCCGCTCGAGCAGACCTCAACTGGCGACGAGCTCGACCCTGTCAACCAGCTATCCGCCGTGCAGGCCACTGCCGGTGGCAAGCTTTTTGTGACGGCAGACCGGTGCGGTGTAGTGCGGGTCATGGATTTTGCCACGCGCAAGTTCATCCTGGAGACCAAGGCCCATGCTTCGTCGTGCCAGTCCATTTCGATCTATGAAAAGGGTTCCCGGCTGCTTCTGGCCACCTGTGGCCGTGACCGCACTGCACAGCTCTTCCACCGCCTGCGAGACGGCACCGTGGAGCACTTTCAGACGCTCGAGTTTGCTGCCAAGGCAGTGCAGGTGCTCATCTCACCCGACGACAAGATAATCAGCTGCTCGTTTGACCGCACCCTGCAAGTCTACGACCTGGTCTCCAAGGAGGACGAGCCAGACGTGCTTGCAGCCATCCCGTCGCGCGTCATGACACTTAAGGCATCGCCGTCGTCCATGGCTCTGGCACCCGATGCTAGAACCGTGTTTGTGTGTCTCCTGGACCGCACCGTTTGCCAATACGACCTAACAACAAGCCGGCTGGTAAGCTCGTTCAAGTGTCTCGACGAAGGCGGCTCCGAGTCGGCCCTGCTGGACTCGCTCATCTACGGAACGCAATCTACCGGCACGCCCACGACACCTTCACTGTCATCGCCCACAATTGTCTCGACGGAGACGCCCTTCCTGCTTGGTCTATCAAACACCGACAAGTCAGTCCGGATTTACGATGCAAACACAGGCGCCTTCCTCGACCGTGAATGGGGACATACTGAAGCCATCAATGGCGTCGCCCTACTTGACGACAATGGTGACGACGGCGATGAGTCGTTGAGCACCAGCCCTTCAAAGCGATCGGGCCCGGGCTCCTTTTCGGACGGATGTCGCAAAGTGGTCAGTGTCGGGTCTGATGGAACAATCATGTTCTGGTCCCTTGATTTGCGCGACCGCCCGGCTGCGGGCTCTATGAGCCGCGACCCTTCGCCAGCCAAGGACGGCAGCAATGCTGCAGGGCTGGCAATCTCTGCAGCAGCGTCTCGGCCTCCGCTAAGACGGGTACTGTCCAGGGCCGAACTGGCAGAATTTCAGCGCCCGTCCACGGCAGGAAGCATCATGGCCGGTGGTGCAAGCGGCTCTGGAGCTGGATCCGGAGCAGCAGGAAGCAACACGAGCGGCAGACGGTCGCCGCAGCGGGTCCTCAACCGACGGTCTTCGCGGTACAACCTGTCTATTGGTGCAGGGCCGTCAGGACGGCCGCCTATATCACTGCTGCTCAACAACCCCGCGACGGCCATTGCCGAAGACAACTCGTCTCGGCGGGCATCAGCAGGCAGTGCCTCGGGCAGCCCGCCGGCGCCTGTGAGCCCGAAACAAAAGGTGCGCCGGCGGCCGTCCTTGCCTGCTATGAACACCACCCCGACGAGTGCCAGCAGCAACAAGACTACCAATCCTACGATTACAAGTACAAATCCGGGCGAGTCGACGTCCAATCCCGGCAGCATGCGCAAAAAGGGCAGCGCGTCTAGCCTGCGCAGCTCTTACGGGTTTGGCAGCCTCAGCATGGCAACGGAGCAGACATCCCGGCAGCTGCGCACATTCCGCAAGAAGCTGACATCGGCGGATCCCATTTCCCAGGACGTGCTCGACGAGCTCGACCAAGAGTTGCGGCTGACCCTGGCCGCACTCGGCGACCGCGCATCGCGCAGCAAGGCCATGAGTGAAGATCTCGACGGTCTACTCGACGAAAAGCTGGAGCGGCTGGTGTCGATGCTGGACAAGAAGTGGAGCATCCGCCGCGAGCGCGACCAGAAAAGCAATAGCACCAATAACAACAGCAGCAATAACAGCAGCACCAATAACAACAAAGCATCGGTCCGCGAGCGGGAAAAGGAGAGCCAGCGGGAGAAGGAGCGCGAGCGCGAGTACCCACGCCGCAAGAACATTGGCGGCGGCGCTTCCGGCAGCGGTTCCGGCACCGACGATGATCGGGCCGACAGCAACAGCAATAGCGCCGACCTGGACAACACGTCGCCAGACGAGAACTCGCGGCCGGCGTCTCTGGCCGGCTCGGTGCGCATCTAGTGGGGACGCACTCGGCGGTAGCCCTTGTCGTCGTCTTTGTTTTCTCCTTCACGTCGTCTGCCTTTTATGACTCCTTTGCTGTTCTCCTTTGCTTCTCTCACTCCGACTCATGACCGCTCATTACCTCTTTCTTGTCTCTCATTCTCATTCTCATTCTTATCCATCCTCATCTCATTCCTCTCATCATTCATTTCTTCTTGTGTATGACTATATTCTTCTCTATTATACCACTTTGCTCCTTTTCCTTTCGCATATTCGTTTCTGTTTCCTTTTCCTCTCATTTGTCTTTTGGTTTATATCATGGACTTGGACAGTCCCGGCTTTTGTTATTTCTTTCTTTGTCTCTTCTTTCATCTTCTCTCTTGTCTTCTTACATCCTTTTATTTTGTTCTGGGAAGGCGTCTGCGGTCCACAGTCGACATCGACTTGTATTTGTACTTTTGGGTTTTTCGGGACGCAGGACTATATCGTCTCTGTTGGGTTTTTCTTTTGTCCAGTCGTTCTTCATCATTCTACTTTAGTCCTCTCTGTATTTCTTCACAATGGCATCAAAACGCAGTCCTCGCAAGACGGCAGTAATTACTATCTTTACCTTGTATCATCGGTGATCACAGCACTTCCGTAGTAAATCACATCACGTATCACAACCTTGATAAATGCAATGCTCCGATTCCAAGGAACAGTTAAAACAAGCTATCGACGACAGTCTTATAAAAAGATAACCCAGCTTTCATAAATGATAACAACAGTGTTCAAGTGACCGGCCAACAAATTATAATAAGAAAAGAAATGAAAACAAATGCTCAAATATGCTGTGCAGACAAAAACAAACCCCTATTTTAAGAAAAGACCTCTACTTCTTCTTGGCCGGAGCGCGCTTCTTGGGCGCCGCCTTGGCCGCGGCCGCCTTCTTGGGCTTGGCCAGCTTGATCATCTTGTCCTTTTTCGGGTCAAACTCTTCGTCGTCGTTGGCGTTGGCGTCCGGCACCGCCTCGGCCGTCGCGTCGTCGTCTTCCTCTTCAATCGCCTCTTCCAGGTCGG
The DNA here is from genome assembly GCA_022392945.1 of Ophiostoma australiae. NCBI lineage: Eukaryota > Fungi > Ascomycota > Sordariomycetes > Ophiostomatales > Ophiostomataceae > Ophiostoma > Ophiostoma australiae. The sequence continues at coordinate 343,355 of JAKRGJ010000012.1, forward strand.
GCGCGTCGCGCGTCTTCTTGGAGGCTGCTGCCACTGCCGCCGCACTGCCCACCGACGCCTTCATAAACGGAATCGGGTGGCTCATGCCGTTGTACTGCCGCGTAAACGCCGCCTTGGTCTGCGTCGGGATGTTGACAAACTCCTCGCTCTGCAGGCCCAGGCCCAGCTCGCGGATCGAGTCAATGTCGTCGCGCGTCAAATAGTATACGTCCATCTTGGAAATGACCTCGTCAATGGCGTCCTTGCCGTCGACCTCGAGCTTCTTGATCAGGTCGTACCACAGCACCGGCAGGTACTCCTGGCGGATCTGGTTGTGGTCGCCCGACGTCTTGAGCCGCATGTGCGCGTGCACCTCGCGCAGCAGCCGGCCCAGCTTGCCCGTCTTGCTGTTGTTGCCGAGCCACGACGTAAAGGCCGACGACGTCGCCTGGCCCGAAATAAGACTGGCCGGGCGCACCGTACTGAACACGGCATGCGTCGGCATCAGGCTCCACTGCTGCTGCGGCCCGTGGATCATGCGGTCGACGAGGTCGCCGTCGCTGATGGACTCGGCGGCCTTGTCGACGAGCTCGAGGTACCGCAGGTTCTCAAGGCGGCGGGCATTCTTACTCTTGATCTTGTCGGCTTCGAGCTTGAGGCCGGGGATGGGCGAGTTGGGGTGCAGCGCCATAGGCCGCGTGTTGAGGTAGTTCTCCTGGATCATCAGGTAGCTGAACTCGTGGTCGTTAAAGTACAACTCAATCTTGTCGTTCAGAGTCGCCTTGCTGGCCGGCGCAAACAGGCCACCGCCGAGCAGCTTGGAGCAGATGTCCCACGGCTTGAGGACGACATGCTTCTCCCACGCCTTGGTCATGGCCTTGCCCTGGTCGTACGTCATGGAGCTCTGGTCCAGCTTGGCCGTCGACAGCATGTTGATGATCTGCCGGATATCCTTGCCGGTACCCTCAATCAGGGCGTCCACGACCTGCGGCGGCATCTTGAGGCCTTCGCGGTGGCAAATGGTCAGGATACGCGCGCGGATCTGGTCGACAGTCGGTCGGTTGAAGCGAATGTCATAGGCAGCATTGTCAAACGGCCGCATCTTGGGCAGGCGGCGCTCGTTGCAGATCAGAATCAGAGGCACCTCGGTCTTGCGGCAGAACTTGGCCAGAGCTGCAATACCGCCACGATCGCCAGCCGACATACCGTCCACCTCGTCCATGATGAGCACAATGTTCTTCTTTTCAACATTCACGGCCTTGCCGTCGACGGCAAAGAAACCGAGCAGCGATGTATTGTTCATGGTATCGCCGATGCCGTCCTCGACCAGTCTCTTGCTGCGCGTGTCACTGGCATTGGACTCGATGACGTCATGGTCGGCGATTTTGGCGGCCAGATGAGCGGCCGTGGTCTTGCCAATACCGGGCGGGCCGGAGATGATGATGGCGCGGGACGTGCCCATGCCGTCGCCACCCTTGGACTCAAAGTTGTACTTCTTGCTCTTGGACCAGTTCTTAAGCCACGACGCGATCCGCTCGACCTGGGCCTTGTTGCCGCAGATCTGGGTAAGTGCTGTCGGCGCGTACTTTGTCGTCCACAGCTGTGTCGAGCTTGGCGGCGGTGCACGCGGAGCAGCTGCAGGTTGTGACCGGGGTGCCGTGCCGCCGTTGGCAGCGGCAGCTTTCTCGGCAGTCTTGGCCGCGGCCTTTTGGGCCCGCTCCGCCTGCAGCCGCTTCGACTCCTCCTCGCGCTCCATGGCTTCAGCAGCAAGGCGCACCTTTTCGGCCTCCTTTTCTTGCTTCTCGCGCGCCTTCTCGGCCTCTTTGCTGTCGCCGCCACCGGCTGGCAGACGCCGGATCATCTCAAACACACCATTCTCGTCAATCGTGCGGATGCCAAACTGCTGGATCTTTTGCAGCTTGCTAGGGCCGGCATCGTCGCCGAGAACAACCCAGCCCGTGTTCTTGCTGGGAGCGCCCATAACCTTGCCGCCGAAGCGGTTGACAATGGCCTTGCACTCGTCTCTGCCAATTGTTTTGAGATTGCCGGTAAAGACAAACGACTGGCCTGCCAGGCAGTTGGGCGCTCCATCGGGAACGTCGACGGCACCAGCCATGGTCGGCGCGGCGCTGCCTCCGCCAGCCTTCTTTCGCCAGTCAAATTTGGGTGCCGAGCCATCCTTGGGGGGCGGTGATGGGGGTGTGATGAGCGGAATCGAGTCGAGGATGGCCTGCACAAAGGAGCTGCCGCCACCAGAAGACGCTGGAGCTGCCGCCTTTTTGGGTGTTGCCTTTGCCGGGGTCTTGGGCTTCGCTGCTGCGGTTGCTGCTGCAGTTGTTGCGGCCTTCTTGCGAGGCTTGGCCGCAATGGAGGCGTCGTCAGAGTCGGATAGGTCGACGTCGGGAGACTTGCGTTTCTTGCTGGCGGCAGGCTTGGCAGGGGCCGCAGCAGGTCTGCTCTTCTTGGCCACTGGCTTCACGTCGTCGTCCGACTCGGTGTCCAGGGAGATGGGTGCGGCCTTTGTGCTGCGCGAGGCCACGCGCTTGGGCTTGGGCGCAAAGTCCTCTTCTTCGCTTTCGTCGTTGTCGTCGACATAGTCGTCGTTCTTTCTCTTGCCGGGCTTGGCATCGGCAGCAAAGATGTCGTCGCCGCCATCCGGGTCGTCGTCAAAGGCATCGTCGTCGTCGTCGTCCATCTTGTAATCCTTGAACGCCCCAGTGCCGCGCTTTCTTGTCGTTGCTGCTGCCGGAGCTGGAGCCGATGCTGGAGCTTCCTTCTTCCGCGGGCTCACACGGATTTCGATTTCGGTCTTGGCTAGGGGTTTCGGCGCAGCTTTCGGCGCAGCTTTCGGTGCAGTTTTCGGTGCAGTTTTCGGTGCAGTTTTGGAGGATGCAAAGTAGTCGCTGGCGGTCGTCTCGACTCCCTTGACGGGTTCAGCGTCACTGGTCTGTTAGTCTTGTTCGTGTGTGCCCGGATCTCCCGTCTGAATAGCTTACGTCTTCTTCTTCTTTGGTGTCGACTTGGCTGCTGACTTTGTGACTCTGTTTTTGTTAGTTGCTGCTGCCTCGGTCCGGCTGCCGGCTGTGCTCGATGCGGGTGGCCACTTACTCGACAACCTCGTCGTCGCTCTCGTCGACAACCTTGCGGGCTCCTTTTCTGTTAGCAGACGTCATTGCACCATCATCGACATCTCCATATCCTCAGCATCCTGGACATCGTCAAACTCACTGCCTCGTTTCTTTGCTTCGTCTTCCTTCTTTGGTGCCGGCTTGGCTGGTGCAGCACCGCCCTTGGGGCCGAAGAACGACCGAATGTCGGGCATCGTCGTCGATGTGCTGTTGCTTGCTGTGTAGCTGAATTCGTTTGGTATTGTTGGGTGTTGATTTCCAGAGCAAAAGACAATGGACTCAGTAGGCAGAAGCTCGAATAGAGGATAGAATCTGTACAAATGGTGGGGAGGGATGGCGCACGCTACACGTAGGGAAGGTGAACCCCGAGAACCTGCCTGCCGTGCTTACAAAAATACCAAAGCAAAAAAGCTGTCCCAATCGCTCCTGCCTATCATGCCTATTCTCCTAAAATGGGACGCAGGGATTAAAGTGGTGTTAGCTAGCAAGACGCGAAGCTGACGCGAAAAACGTGACCTGGGCGTGTACACTGAATTATGTGGGGCTCCATCCCGTCTGAACCGTTCGACCTCTACAGAGTATGTAGAAGGAAGAGTGCCTGGATTATCGGGCACCAAAGCCTCAAAACCGATGCTGACTAATCTTGTCAACCCGAACGAGCAACTAGCCCAATTGGGGTCGCTATGCTGGCCCGAGCTCTAGCTTCTTTTCCAACTCTCGAGTGGCCCGTAGATTTTTTTCAGATACGACCCCGACGACGAGTATCGGAGTACCGGAGCCGGCTTGCGATTACGAAACACCACGACGACCTCCGGCTTTTACCCTACTGCCAATTACACCAGCCACACCACAATGAACACATCCGGTGCCGCCATGCTGCGCCAGGCCCTCCAGCGGCTCACCCTCGGCCCGGTCGCCGCCGTCTCTTCTTCTTCTTCTTCTTCCTCCTCCGCCTCCGCCTCCGCATCTTCAATCACATCTGCCCGCACATTCTACAGCATGTCGCCATTAATACGGCCAACACTCTCCACAGCATCGCCAAAGACAGCACCCGGCCAGGTGCGCGCCTTCTCGGTATCCGCCGTCCAGGCCGGCTCCTGGCTCGAGCCCCAGCTCGACCGCCGCCGCCCCGTCATGAAGGGCCGGCCCCGTGTCGCCACGGGCGGCTCGACCAAGGGCACCACGGTTGTCTGGGGCGACTACGGCCTGCAGATGTTCGACCACCACCGCCGCATCAGCGCCAAGCAGCTCAAGACCGCCGAGGACACCATCAAGATGCGCCTGCGTGGCCAGCGCTACCGCCTGTACAAGCGCGTCAACGCCAACATTGGTGTTTTCGTGTCGGGCAATGAGGTGAGTTTTATAGAGCCGTTCCAAAAAGGCGATCTAGAAAAAGTATACTAACGCAAACGACAGATGCGAATGGGCAAGGGCAAGGGCAGTTTCGACCACTGGGCGGCGCGGTGCTCGGTGAACAAGGTGCTGTTTGAGCTGCGCGGTGCAGTGCACGAGCAGGTTGCGCGGGATGCGTTCCGGCTGGCGGGCAACAAGCTGCCTGGGCAATACCGGTTTGTAAAGCGCGGCGATGCGCCGGTGGTGGGCATTACGCGGCTGGACGGCATTACGCTGGAGGACCTGAAGCGCCCACGGCGGGTTATTCCAGGTGCCGAGCCGGCAGCGGCAGCTGCTGCGGCAGCGACAGCAGAGACGGCGGCTGCGGTCACGTCGGCTTCTACGCCGTCTTCGGGCACTCCTCCCACGTCGGCCCCTCCTTCATAAGGCTTGACGGCATGGGGTGATGGAAGGCACGTTGGTGTATTAGATGTAACTATAGCCAGGCAGATCAATAAGATCATGTATATGACATATGGCATATGACGTATGAGTAAAAGTTTAAAAGCGACGGCCATGAAGCGTGTATATCAGATCATGAAGGGAAAAGGGCACGGCAGGAGGAGGACATATTTGAAATGTAGTCTATCTTTGATTGTTATAGAATATAATATAGATAGGAAGTGAACAGTAACCAATAGACGAGTATGCACAGAATGAGAATGAGAATGAACCAATGCACCACCGGAGAGACATGGGAAAGGAAAAGATAAAGAAAACGGCACAGAAAAGCAAAGCAGAAAAATGTCGAGATATGTAGCTGAAACAAGTAGACCCAATGGAACCCGCTGGTTATCACAGAACCAGGAGAGGTGTTGTAGATAAGAGAAGAACCGATAGAAAACGACATTTAGAGAGAGGTAAAGGAAGATGAAAATGAAAATAAAAACAAAAGAAAAGAAAAGAAAAAAGGTAAACACCACCGCCGCCTTCGAGTCGTTCGTATCTTCGTCATGGTCCCGCATGAAAGTATGAAAGAGACATTGATGGGTATGTTAGATAATGGAGTGTGTGGGAGAGGTGAGAGAGAGAGAGAGAGAGAGAGAGAGAGGTAAAAAGAATAAGATGTAAGCGCTAAGACAAAACCGAAAGAAAATAGATTACACAGCTTTTCAATAAACGAATATAGAATCAAAAGAAAGCTGGGACGGAATGGAGACCACTCCGATCAGGGGCTTCAGTCCAAGACTTGAGACTAGAAGTTGATGACGGCCAACTTGCTGTTGACGGCATATGCCAGCTTGTGGCCGCTGGCGTCCCAGCACAGGCTGTATGTGTCCTCCTCGTCGGCCTCGCTGCTGGTCTTGGGGCTCAGGCTCGAAAAGGACGGCTCGCCCGTGCCCCGCAGGTTCCAGTTGGCCCGCGGCGTCTGCTGCTCGCCGACCTTCCAGATCAGGATATGCTCTGGCGAGGCAGCGGCGACAAAGGCGCCGTCGGGCGTGAAGGACACGCTGAGCGCCGGCAGGCCGAGCTTCATGGTATACTTGGGCTTGTTGGCGGGCATGCGTGCGTTCCACAGCGAGACCTGGCCGCGGTCGGTGCCGGCGGCAAAGAGCCGCTCGTCGGGTGGCGGTGTCGACTGCAGGGGCTGCCACACGAGCGATGTAACTATGCCGCCGGGCGATGGCACCGCTCGCCGGTCGCCAGACTCGTCCCAAAGAACAATGTCGCCGTTCTCGTTGGCGGTAGCGGTGAGCTTTGAGAGCGCATCGTACTGGGCGAGTACAAAGTTCTCGGCCTTGTTTTCGTTGTGGTTCTTGAAGAGCACAATGTCGTTGCCGGCAATGCGGAAGAAGGCAAGCAGGCTGCCGCCGCACAGCAAGAACTCGGACTCGTTGGTCCAGATGGCCTCGAGCGGGTGCTCTGTCAGGTCGTGGTCCGGCAGCACATGGCAGATTGTCTTGGACGACGTTGCCGAGAACAGCGTCACCATGGTGCCGCCATTCTCCGGGTTAAGGCCCAGGATGGACGAGCCGTTGGGGTTCCAGCGCAGCTTGAAAACGGGCGGCTCGACAATGTTGTAGCGCAGCAGCAGCGTCGCGTCCGGCGCCCAGATGCTCACATTGCCGCGGCTGCCAGAGTCGGTGGCGAGCGCAATGTTGGTGCCGCTGGGGTTCCAGGCCAAGGCCGTGACGGTCGAGTTGGCCGGCACAGCCTCGTCAACGAGGTCCTTGTAAGGCTTATCATAAGGCTTATCAAAGGGCCTATCGGAGACCTTGGCTTGGCCCACGTGATCAGTCACGGGCTCGTCGTTGGTCGCACGCGAGATGGTCCAGATGCGGGCTAGCGTATCTGTTCCGGCAGCCGCCAAAACCGACGGGTTCTGTGGGTTCCACTCGCAATGCAGGACAATGGGGTTTTCGTGACCGGGCTGTTGTGAATCCACTACTAAGCCGCTGCTGGGTGTGGGTGAGAGCCTAAGAAAAGTCGCAGCGCCCCCCAGATCCTCGGTTTTCACCACTACCTGGGTGCTCTGTTCAGGGCCCTCTGTGCGCGGTACAGGCGTCAATGCAGTGTCGCGCTCCATTGGTGAGGGATAGGCATGCTGGGCTTCGGCTGCACTGTCAATGTCCATGGGAGTCGGCGGTGCTGTGTCGGCCGTATTGTTGGTGTTGTGTGTAGTAGCAGCGGTAGTTGTCGTTGTCGCATCGTAGCCATTGCTGAGTCTGGGCTTCTTGACGGGAGAGCCGTTTGGTAATGATTGCTGCTTGCTGTCGATCTGGCGTTTGCGCGTAATGTCCGGCTCCTCGATGCTCTGCTGGACCGGAGCAGTGACGGAAGTGGCGGTCAAAGGAATGGGTGCAGATACGGGTGATGGTGATGGTGCGGGCTTGCTTGTAGAGCTTGATGTTGCTGCTGCTGCTGCTGATGTGGCGGGTGTAGGCGCGACGCCGGCGGCATCGCCAGTAGAGGGCACAGGCAGAGATGCGACTGGTGGCGCTTTGGCGTCGCGATCCTCGGTTGGCAGCGGTGTGTTTAGTGAGTCGGGGCCGAAAACACCCCTTGTCACAGGGCTCTTCGCGGTGTGAGCGGCATGGACGGCATGAACGGTGTGATGTGGTGTGGCGGATGACGCGTCGAAAGTACATACCTGGGACCGCTGGGCGTAATATTGTCTCTTGATGTCATAGTAGTGCAGGCCGAGGTTGACAACGTCGACGAGCGAGTTTGTCTTGACATAGGGCGCAAAGTCAAACTTGCGCTGCGGCTCTTCGATGTGCCATTCTTTCTGGAACTTGGCGGCAGTCTCGCGGTAGTCTGGCGGTTAGTAAGAGGGTTGGGGGGCCGAGAGAGAACAGAAATACATACTTCCTTCGAGGAGGTATCTGTGCGCGTTAGTATGTCGTTCGTTATGATTGAATTCATTGAGAGTGTGAGTAAGTGGGAGTGGTGAAGTGAGGTGAAGTGAGGTGAGGTGAAGTGAGTTGAGGTGACAATCGCGCAGTCCAATGGCAGAGTGTGGGATGCTGGGGTAGCAGCCGGGGTGGCAGCATGGGATAGGGTGTAGCAAAGCGCGCTTCAATAGCCGAACGCGTGCCGAGACGATGGCGCGGTGCGGCACGGCGACGTCGCGAGGAAAGGGGATGTGAAGGCAAGAAGAATAAGAAGACAAGGAACATACTGCCAGATGAGGAAATTGATCCGATCTGTTACGAGTGCCTCCTTCATGGCGGCGGTGTGGGTGAAGAAAGACAGCTGCGTGCTGGGTCAGGTCAGGTGGTGATGGTGATGGTGATGGTGATGTGGCGATGAGACTTGAGGGCGGTAGACGAGACAGATGGCGAGTCGCGCGGCCGGTATACAAAGGAAAGAGACGGGTCCGAAGATGGGGTGCCGGCGTGGTGCAGGCGTGGTGCAGATGCGCGGCGGCGTAGGAGTGAGAAGCGAGTGAGGCGTGATGAGGCGTGATGAGGCTGGATGAGGCTAGATGCGCAGATTCAGTCGAGCGGCAGCGCGGTGGCGATTAAGAATAGAAGGCGACAAAGAAGATATTATGTAAAGTATTAAGGCTGTTTAGCTGCGTATGGCGGTTGTAGGAGTGAGGCTGCTGTGCAGAGGCGTCGACGTTGTGGTCTGACCCGGGTCCAGCTGATGATTGATGGCCGAGAATCTCAAAGAATCAACAATCAAGAGTCAAGAATCAAGAATCGGAATCGGGGTTGAGATTAGGAGTCCACGGTAGCTGTCAAGGCGTCAAGGTGTGCGCAGAGCTGTAGTAGGATTTGTGTGTGTGCGTGCGTGTGTTTTAAGAGTGTGTGTGTGAGTTCAGTGTGAGTGTGAGCGTGAATGAATAACGTGTGAGATTGAAAGCATAGTGAGTTTGGAGGAGTTTGGAGACGCAACTCTGGACTGGACGCTGGACAGTGAAGAGTTGGAGGAAGGAAAGCGGGTTGTCCGAATGGGACGAATGAAGAATGAAGAATTCGGATCTTGAAAGGGGGGTGGCGCCGCAAGGGGGGTAGGCTCTGTTCCTAACTGTACACTGTATTACTGTACTTGGTAGGTGCTAGGTGGAAGAGGAGAAATACAGAGTGCAGCAGGAACAATCAGCAGCTAGTATGTATTGAGACTTGAAAGTATGCTTAGTGGTAGTAGAAGACTGTGAAACGGTCTGGAGTGGGTGGTCCAGCCGGGGAAGGTACAGATAGCACAGGAAGGCAAAAGGCAGGAAAAGGCAGGAAAAGGCAGAAAGAGAAAGAGAGAGTGACGAGACAAGGAAGGTACGAAGGTGACAAGAGACAAAGACAGGAAAGAGAAGAGACAAAGAAGAAAGGCACGACTGGTAAAGGCGAGGCGCGGCGAGCAGTCGAGATCGGGTGGTCTCTGTGTTGTGCGTGTGCCTGCGCTTGTGCTGAAAGGCAGAGAATGCAACAGGCCAGATGAGACGAAAGGGCAGTTCTTGCAGTGTGCTCTTGAGGGCTTTGGGGACTCTCGAGACTCGTGAGACTCCTCTACTATGTACACCTATGTATGTACACTCAGGGCAGGCAAAAGTGCGAAATGGAAATGGAAATGCAGAAAGGGAAGGGGCGATGGGGCTAGCGACAGAAGAAGCCGAGAGAGCGCGAAGAAAGAAGGAAAGAGTAAATAATCATGAAGCAGATAAATTAATAGCAAAGTTTAACTATTTAATTGGTTCAAGACTAAAAGGCTAAAGATAAATTAGATAAATTCCATACTGCACGACCCAACAGGCTAGCGTCACCCGCTGGACGTGTTTCTATGGAGCACGGAGTATTGACGATGAACGGCAGCCAAGCTAAAAGGGTGGATGGTCAGGTCAGGGTGTGGCAGGCAGGTAGGCAGTGGCTAGGGCTCAAAAAAGGAAAGCAAAGGGTAGAACAAAAGCACAGCAAAACAGCGATCTTGACAGTCCATATTGAGGACGTTAAAGTTTGCAATGACTCAAGTTGAGAGAAACGGAGAGTTGAGAGAAAAGAAAGGAGTTAGCAAAGGAGAGAAACAGCCCCAATGTACGATGGGATGCCGGAAGGCGCAACCGCTGGACAGCTACAGGCGACGGGCTCGATCTCGAAGGGTGCGGTAAGATGAGGGGAGGAGAAAAGAAGGCGGAAGGAAGAACGGAAGAAGAGAAGAGGGAATGGGAATGCAGTGAACGAGAACAGACAAGGGAAGGAGCGACTGTGCAATTCTTGGGGTGTGGGTACAGGGCAGCTCTCCGGAGTACTTCATTAGCATTCATAGTTCTGACCTCTACTATGAGTATGTATGTACTATGGTAGACAGACATTGTAAAGAGGACAAAATAAGAGGACAAGCCAATCTGCAGTCTTTGGGCAAGGGCTGAGCGAACTGTCGCAAGTGCCAGCACCGGCTCTCCAGGTCAAACCCTTTTCGACCTGCGGCAGCCCAGGCTCTGGGGCCGCGACACTACAGAGTGCTTGTAGAGGTACCTAGAGACATGCAGCTAGCGGGTATCTACTAGGGAGGAATAAGCAGGATCTACCATCGTCAAGTATAGATACTTTAGAGAAACCCCACTCCGTGTCGGCTCAAATTCGAGATGCACCATGTACAGTACATTGCGGCGCTGCGTGCTTGCGCGCCGTGGCAGGTACTACTATGTATGTATGTATGTAGATGTACCAGGATAGCGCACAATCTTACGGAAGGCAGGTGCTACCCACGCGCTGATACCCCATATGGGTTCTGATGTTATGGTTTTATCAGCAATTAATTCGTAATTACAGAGTAGATTTTATGAATTTTCTGATTGGGGCAGATTCAAGATGGGTGTACACATTGTATGTAACAACACGCAAAAGGTACTTTCCCAGGCATCTTAGCAAAGCGACATGCCTGCAATCTTAAACAAGGTTAAACCGTATCTTTTATGTGTGCGTACATATAAAAGATACATTTGCAGATATACACCAGGATACATTGTACATTCCCCGTGCTATTGGCGGCGATCCAGATTCTTTACCCTTTCGTTTTACCATGAGTATTTGCAATGTACATAGAAGCCCCTGTAGAAGGGCGGCAGGCAGGGAAAATGTCGTGTGGCCTCTGGACGAATACATAACAGCGTCTCGTGCATTGCCTCTACGTCAGTCAAGAGCAGGAACCGGCATCTCAGCGGGCTGTTTTCTCCTCAGTGGCGAATACGACAGGCATGCGTTGATTTGTTTTTAGTTGTTCCGAGTAGTTCTTTGCTGATTTGATTGATCGGCAGCCTGCCAACTGCTGCAGACAAACGGGCATCTCTAGCAATTCAAGATCATGAAATCATCAAGGTCATGGTCAGAGGCATTGCTGGGCGCACGGCATTGCAGCCTGCCATGTATCAGTAGAGTCCTAAAAGGGAAGCCGTCATGGTTGGGCGGCAGCATGGCAATGCGCATCTCGCACACCTCGCCTCTTCTCGTCTGTGTCTATTGTCCACCTCTGCGTCTTGTCACGGCAGATAGTCGCTAAAGTCGGGCTGTACCTCTAGAGTATCAGTCAATGACAATGTGCACATACTACTGTACGTACGGAGTATGTAAACAGCCCGATTGCATCCTTGTTTCTTGTTTCAGGGGTGGTTGGGCCCTTGAATCAGCCCACGGCAGACGGTAGGATTCTGTCTGTCTGCTGTCTGTTCTGCCTGTTAAGCCTCGCACAGTAGTGCACTCTATCTGTATGCAGCCCCTCCTGTGGTTTATCAAGTATCAAATATTAAAATCAAACATTAAATGCCTTTAACTCTAGTTTTATTACATATATAAAATGTATTAAATAGGACACCTACGTGTCAGCGACTCACCGACACTCTCGACCTATCATCTGCCATCGTCACTCTCGCTATCACTCTGCCATCTACAAGTCCTCGTTTCTCCGTTCAAGCTGTATGCGCGTATTACTTGCGCGAGAATGTGCAGGCCATAAGCGTGCGTCACGTCAGATGGGGCATTAGTGTACTCTGTACTCTGTAGAGAGAGGCAGAGGCTCTGCACAAATGGCAGTACTTGTAGTCAAAGGTTGGCCAAGTCACTTGCGTTTGCTTTTTTATTCTATTTTGCTCTCTCGTTCTCTCTCCAAGCGTCTCCTCTTCCTCGTGCCAGCCGCAGTTGTAAGGGTTAGGGAGAGTGAACAAACCAAGCGAAATGGGATAAAGGAAAGGAAGAGCATAGAAAAGTACAATGTGACACATGTGTACGGAGTAGAAAAGTAAAGACAAGAGGAAACAAAAGGGAAAAACAAAACAGAGCGGGACTCGTTCACAGCCGCTATATTTGACTTTCTGGCTTTGCTTTTTGGCCGTGTATTACTAGCTACATACATACTGGAGACTGCTGTCAAAGGATCGAGCGAATTTAACTCTAGCTACAGAGTAATACGCTAAATAAGAATAAATACAATGCAAGGAATTTCGATGTGGGTCCGCCGCTTTCGAGATCTCCAACGGGGCGGCGCTTCAAGGCTCACGGCTAAGGGCTCAGGGCAGCTGTTGTCGCGAGCAAGCGTGGATCGAGCCCAACTTTGAGCATGTCTGGTCGGGGCAGACGTCTTTATCGACGAGAACAAAACAGATAGCCGTATGCGCGGGCTTCTCCTCTCTCTATAGACTCTAATCAAGGCCATCCTCCATTGAGGGTTGGCGGCGTGGACGGGTTAAAGTGTATGTACTTACGTAAACTGCAGCATGGCAAGTGTCGAATGAGCTTTGTTTGTAGACGAACGAGTAAGCTGTTTTCAAACTGATCAAGGAGGAGAAAGGGCGATGAAGGGCATTAGGAGGCGACGGTCAGGCTGTCCGTGCAGTGGGGAGACCCTGTAGAGTGCAGAAGCTGCGAAACAAGCATCGACGAGACGACAGCCCAACACCAAGCACCATCCAGTAGTCCGCGTCCACCGCGGCGAGTGCTACTCTGTGTGCTCTGCATTAGCTGTGAAATACTACTACACACCTACAAGGTGCCAAGTCACGCCCTGTAGTACTGCATCTTTTGGTGCCGATTAGTCATCTGATCATTGGTTAGTCATCTACGCATCTCACATGCATTCCGTTGGACTTGTCTTTCTGCCTCAGGCATCAGAAAGCTGCTGTGCGACCCACTCTAGCCCTCCAAGCTTCCAGATCCGACCCAGAATAGGGCGCCTAGAGCTTAGGGGCCACTGCCGTTGGCTAACGTGGACGTAGACGTTTGAAGTATGTATGTAGTACTGTATTACCAAACAGCACCATATAGCACCATATAGCACCAAATGAGGAATAAGGAGCAGACCCTCTTGATATCGTCACCTCTAGTCACCGTCGACGACACACGCTCCTAGTACGACACTGCAGCCTCTTTAATCAGCCATTCGCCAGATTCGACTGTCGACTATTGCGCATACTACGACTACGACCACGACTACAACTTGTTGCAGCGGCCTTTGTCTTCTTGCCGACGACGCCGCTTGGCTCACCACCTCTGCAAACAGACGTCTCTCTATCCCTCGACCTCGACAGACATTCACACTATGGCGCCGCGACTAAACCTCCCGCCGGTGACGCGCATCGCGCTCGGCGTGCTCGTGCTCCAGTCCATCCTCAGCGCCGCTATCCGCTACCGCCAGTGGACGGCCAACTCGCGCATCGTCATCCCCTACCTCAACCTCATCCCGCAGCTGTCCATCATCTACCCGTGGACCTTCCTGACCACCACGCTCGTCGAGAGTAACATGTTCACGCTGGCCATCGCCTGCGTCACCCTGCACCAGGGCGGCCGCTACCTCGAGCGCGCCTGGTCCTCGCGCGAGTTTGCCAAGTTCATCGTCGTCGCCGCCCTCGTGCCCAACCTCCTCACCTTTGCCACCCTCGTCGTGCTCTTCAGCCTCACCAGCGACGAGAACTGGACGCTGACCTCGATCGCCGGCACCATCCCGCTCCAGATCGCCTTCCTCGTCGCCTTTAGCCAGCTCGTGCCCGCCCACACCGTCACCCTCTTCCGCGGCATCTTCAGCCTGCGCGTGCCCCGCTTCCCCCTGCTCTACGTGCTCGTCGTCTTTGTCCTGTCGCTCACGCCGCTGCTCACCGCCGCCGGTACCCTGCTCGCCGTCTACGGCCTCGTCGTCAGCTGGACCTACCTGCGCTTCTACAAGTCCGTCTTCCCCGACCTCGACCAGGCCCAGGCCGCCGCCCTGCGCGGCGACGCCAGCGAGACCTTTGCCTTTGCCGAGTTCTTCCCCGCGCCCGTCAAGCCCGCCGTCGCCGCTGTTGCCGACGCCATCTTTGGCATCCTCGTGGCCGTGCGCGTCTGCACGCCCTTCTCCGCCGCCGACATCTCGGCCCGCGCCGCCGCCGCCGCCGGGCACGACAACTACCACCACGGCGGCAGCAGCTCACACCGCAGCGGCGGCGGCGGCGGCACGCGCGCCGAGGCCGAGCGGCGACGGGCTCTGGCGCTGCGTGCCCTCGACCAGCGGCTGCACGCAGCAGCGTCACGGGGCCCGGCGCCTCCGTCTTCAGCGTCAGCGACTACTGCTGCTGCTACTGCACCGCCTGCCTCGGGCACACCGCTGCCTGCGGCGACAGGCCCGACGGTGTCTCTGCAGCCGACGCCGGGCACGCAGGCGGCGATGACAACGCCTGGTCATGGCAGTGGCGGTCTGCTGGGCGAGACAAGCTATGTGCCGGACCACGAGAGCGACAAGTCGAGTGCATAGACTGTGTAGGCCGTGTAGACCGGAGAGTATTTTGGGGTATTTTGGGAAAGAAGAGGAGAGGACGAGAAGAGAGACGCAGAGAGGAAGGACGTCTTGAGCCGGGGTTGGGACCGGTTCAAATAAGGGGGCTTTATACCTTTTCCATTGTTTGCAGTCTGTTGCTTTATATTTCTCGTTCTTGTTTGTTGTCTATAGTTTATTGTTTATGCTGGTGCATCTCGGCGCAATGATTTCATGACTTGTTCATTCTTTGCCTTTGTTTGTTATATGCTCGTGATCTACTGATTTTAAAGTTTATAGATTAAGGCTACCGATGTCGCACAGATTCATTAGGATCCATCTTGACACAAGTCAACGGCTGATTATCTGCATTGCTCCATCGCCGTTGGTTATTTAAAGTTCAAACGGCTTAATATCACACCCATCTATTGATGCCATTGCTTCATTGTTGCCATGGCCAAGGAACGCAATGAAGAATACAAAACAGGCGGTACCCGACGCGGGACGGATGTCGAGCAGCCGGCTCTTTTTCCTCTTATTTTGAATACTTTAGAGGCAGACGAGGCAGGACGGCGATCAGGAATGATGGCGGCGATCATGGACGAATGGTGATCAGATAAATAAATTATAATAAAAAAGAAAGAAGAGCAAAGCGGCAGGAAGGGATCCGCGACTGATACACAAACTGCGGCAGATCACAGCCTCTCGTGTGTTTATTCGGCGTGGTATTTGTGGTGTTCAATGAGATGTATTGAATATTAAATATTGACTATCAAGTATCAGATACTAATGAATATGAGCACGATTCTACCTGCTCTAGCCACCATGCCAGCACATTGCTCGACACATCTACGACCGGCCAGAGGCGGCTAGACCGCGAGTGCCGCCATGGATGGGGGTTGCATCAGAGGTGTCTGTCGAGGGTCGAGCAGTCTTCGTTTATGGAAGGGCCTCGTCTCCCTTTTTTGTCGGATTTTCCTACACAACAGATGACCAATATGAGTCTACTCCCAAAGCATGCGCCTGCCAAGCGTCTGCAAGACTTCCGATAGTCTTTATTTGGCTTTGTCTCTGGCTCTGTATTTTTCTGTATTTTTGTCTGTATGTTCCTCACTTTACATACATACCACCTGCTCTACCTTATCATATGTCTTGCTCATGTGTATGACGATGCATATGCAGGCGATGGCGACGTGGGTGGCAGATGCAGCAGAGGAGAGAGGCGGGCGGGGGTCAGCAGAAATATATCAATTGTATCAATTGTATCATTGTATCATTGTATCATTGTATCATTGTTGTCGGCATTATGACCAATATCTGCTGTGGCAGAGATTGGGAAAACAAGACTGGCTGACCGCCGAATGCACATGTTTCTGGCATGTCGCATTCGCGCACATGGGTAGACTGCAAGACGTGGCGGTGCGTGCAGACGAGACGATGTGATTCCGTGCTTGCTGCTTGCAGTGCAGAACTGTCTTGTTGTTACACAGTACTATGTATTGTGTCTTGCCGTCCTGCAGATTGTCTTGTCTTGCTCTTGCTGACTGCGACTGCTGCGCTGGCTCGACTGCCACTGGCTGGCCCAGCACTGCGTCGTCTGTGCTCCCCAGCCACCCACCATGCCTTTGTCTCTGTATTTCTGCGTATTGCGTATTGCGTATTGTTTCGGATCTATTGTTTCTGTCTCTCCCGCCATCTTTTCAGACTGCCCACATCGTGGCCTTCCGCTCAGCTTTCTCATTATCAACCACCAAATCAAATCGAACAGCGAGCCGGCACTGTCAGCTATATACTCCCGCCCTCTCTACCTTCCTTTCATCAAACATCAAATGGCAAAGTGCCAGAGTGGTTAATGGGTGAGACTTGAATTCCCGTCTACGATTCAATCCTATCTCATGGCTTCGGCCGCGCATGTTCGAACCATGCCTTTGTCGTTTTTTTTGTAGTTTTGTCGTTTTGTAGAGGTCTGCATTTTCGTGTTTTTTTTTGGTGTTTTATTCTTCTTTCTGTTTTGTTTTGTTCTCTTTTCTTTTCTTTTTTCTTTTCTTTTCGAGTGACGCAGAGTCATCTAAACATCGTCCGTCTGCTGCTCAAGTGTAGCTGTGAGAACAAAGAGCTCAACAGCTCTGGGCCTTTGTCCCTTTTCCTCCGTGCACGTGGTTAGCACTAACAATATATTCTGCTAATGTAAAAATGTGTTTAGCCACCAGCTGCAACAACTCGCCTCTTCTGAACTACGCTCTTCGATTTGACCATGAACACGACATATGCACGCATGCTACGGATGCGACGACGGTGGGACCGCTGGGTACATATTAAACATCAAGTAGTACAGGATAGGAAATGAAATAAAATAAGATAAAATAAAATAATACATAACTGCATCCGCCTCACCTCTCCCCTCTCGTGTAAGCAGATGCGGTGCTGTGCTCGTGAGATGCTTGTGTATTGGCTCGTGTATTGTTTTGGGTTTCGGCTGCGTCCGCTCTGTACTTTGCTCTTCCTTCTTCCTTCTTCATTCTCCTGTGTCTCTCTAATGGCGGTCTACTCTGCAGCTCGTTCCAGGCACTCCCAGCCGATATGTTGCACAGCAGCGGTCCTTGTTGTATTTGTTGATATTGGATATGTTAAGCTGCGCGGAGGCGTCAGTCCGTCAGTGAAGAGGCTCTGAGTAGTTGCAGTCTGATAGGGTAATGCAATCATCCGGCACGGTAGACAGGAAGCAACATCAAATATACAGAGTAGGGCTGCGAGAGCAATGTGCAGTGTGCAGTGTGCAGTGTGCAATGTGCAACGGACACCGATATCATAACACGGCTGCCTCGGCTTGCTGCTGGTGCTATTGTTGAGGTGCATTTAATTTTGTATTATAGTAGATACCCGTGTGGAAGACGGCTGTTTTTATTGTCTTATTCTTGTTCCGTTGCCCTGTTTTAAACAACTTTATATCTATTTCGTTCTGTTTTGATTTTTTTGTATAAAATAGAGAATATTTAAAGTAGGAAGTAGTTTTAAAACATCCCTAGTTTTTTTAATAAAAATAAAAATAAACTTTAATATCAAGGCGAACAACCTGATGGACGAATCACCTTGCTTCTTCCACAGAAAACAGAAAGATGCAACAAAACAGAACATCACACTCAAGCAAAAACACTACACGCTGACTGTGATCGCCAGATCCGACAGACAGAAACCAAACGTGCCCTCAGCTCTACTACACCGAGGACCCGACCCGCCGCACAGTCGTCACAGGTCCCTACCCGCAGCTCTAAATGCATACATACATAGTAATACCCGCCGCCATTAGCTGAACGGACTATTGGTTTCGTTCTCGCCCCTATCCGCCTATCCCACAATGTCATCCATACTATGTAGGCCATAGACAGGCTAATACGGGGTTAAGCTCCCTGCTGTTGTAGTGGGCATGACAAAAATAGGTCGCCTGTCAATTCTGTGTTCTGAGTAATATCCAACTGTTGGCTGGCAATAAGCAGTCGTCTCGTCTCCTGCCCGCATTGATGCCATATCAAACCGTGACATTCTGTGCCATGCCATGCTTGCTTTGCTTTGCTGAGGTCATCGGCTTCAGCCCATGTCAAGCCCCTTTATGCTGCCGGTACTACGCAGGAGATTTACAGAATACGGAGAAGTTTGGACGTTTGGTGAATAATAAAGAAGAAAGAAGAAGTAATAAAGAAGAATCAAGGAATAAGAATAAGGAACATACTATGTAGAGTAACGAATAAGAAATATAAGTAAGGGGCGCGAGATGGGTTTCAAACAACGACAGGGGACTGTGGAGAGTGGTATGAGTCTTGCAGAATACAGAATGCAGTACTATGTATACAGAAGACAATACCGAATACATACAGAGGATCAAGGCAAGTCGGAGCATGGGCCAAGTGGCAGAGGCAGTGGCGGTGGCGTTTTGGCGTTGGTTTCCGTGGCCTGCCTTGCCTCGAGCATCAACACAAAGTGTGTCACCAGATATAATAGAATACAAAACAAAAGAAAGCCGGAAACTATGACGGGTAGTGAGGAGATGGCTGACTGCATGTGCTATATCTAAAGTGCAGCAAGTGCTAAATAGAGATATATATAATGTATGAAAGATAAAAGAGATAAAAGACAAAAAAAGACGATGCCTAGACTTTGACATACCCGGTAAAGTGTCGACATGGCCGTCATCTGGTGGGAAGTCAGCCGGTTGGGCCAACCTCATCGGAACCCATGCTTCCTCTCGACCGCTGAGCTCTGGCTCTCTCGAATAGATAGTAGTTGGGCGACCAAATACTAATGCAGTGGTGTCATGTTGTTTAAACACTCTATCTAAACAATAGTCTTTTGAGCATCCCTGGTAGGGACATCCAATACATCGTGACCAAGGCGCGCGCTGACCCGATACGACTGCTGCAATGCTACATATCTTGCCTTGTACCCAGTACGATACTTGGTACGCGTTATGAGTACTACACACATAGTATGTATGGTGCTGGCGGTTGCCAATGGAAGGACGAGGAAATGGAAGAACAGAGGACATACAGAGAAGTAGAGAAAAACATATACATAATTCAAAAATAGATAACACGAATTGAGCAGCCAGAGGCTGCCGAGTGAGGGGTGTATGTACATAACAAGGATGGAGGACGTGGTGGGAGAGGGCAAGGAGAGGCAACGGGCCAGCAGCTGGGGAGATGGCTGCTACTGTAGAGACTGTACGGAGTAAATATGTATTGCAGGCAGATGGCCAGGAAAACAGCTCAGCGAGGGCGTGTAGATGAGATGGGTGTCGCCCTAGTGCGGGAAGAGTGCATACATAGTACGGCAGTAGCAAAATAAAATAAAATACATAAAATACGTGTTACTTGCTGGGAATGGAAACGTGAGAAACGTGAGAGGCGAGGGATGAAAAAGGGATGGGGACGAAGACGGCAGAGCGACGGGCAGACAGAGGAGGTGTCTCGGATACGACAGAGACCCTACTGCAGCGCTGGGAAGCAGCAGAGTCGAGCCAAGTTTCAGCATGCCTGCCTATTGGCACAGAGCACTAGAGCACTAATACATAGTATGTATGATACAGGGTAATACACACTACAGAGTACATAGTACATAGCAGCATTACATAATACATCTTAGACCAGCCATGTGCGCTAATCTTGCTTCTCCGAGCCCAAGCTCAGACAGCCGAACAGCCCCCAAGCAAGGAGACGGGCGGTTCTTTCTGTGGAATGTTCTTGGCCACGCCCTTTCGAGCTAACCACTCTGCTCTCCTAACAGAGATCTGATAGGCGCTCCCTCCTATCTGCAGCGGATCACGGCCGCGGTTTTGGGGTGTCTCGCTGCAGGCTGGATGTCTTGTGTGCGATGTATTACTGTACGTATTTTGTTGTATCCTATGTGACCGTGCCCGATCATCTACTCTTATCACTGCCAATGAAGGACCACTGAAGTGAACAGCAACAGCCAATGATGTGCTGATGCATAATATTGACCGTGATTATTATTATTATTATTATTATTATTATTATTATTATTATTATTATTATTTTCATTATGCATCCGCCTGGGATCGATATGGGATGAAGAGATGTGATGGCGTGTGATCGGCGTGTGATCAAGGCCAGTTGTGAATTGACATGCGATAAAGAACAAGCAGACACACTTGAAATCGCGGCGCAGTCTGTCCAGTAGCTTTTAGTATTTTCAAAATCCTTTGCATCGTGACTTTGGCAATGGCTCAATACTGGCCCGATTACTAAGCCAGCATGGGCGCTTAGACAGGCTGCAGGCGTTGTAATGACGAGGCCCAGCAGCAGTCAAGTCGGCCAGGTGGACAACGGACCGCAGCGATGAAGCGATGACCCGTTAATGGCAGCGACAAGGACAGACCGGACAGGGCGCGACTCGCCAGACGCGTAGCGTGTATTGCCCTGTATTTGATACATACTGGTGAGAGGACGTGTTCTGTGCATTGTGCACGGACCAGTTCGGTCTGTTCCAGTTCTAGCTCTTCGTAGTAGTTCAGTCTGTGCCAGTTGCCAGTTGCCAGTTGCCAATGGGTTGACATAGTAGATTGTGGATACTTCTAGCGTGGGCTACTGCGGGTTGCCATATTGTGGTAGGTGAGGGAGGGTGAGGTACTAGTACGGTAATACTGAGTAATACGGAGAGAGGGTACAGGGTAGAGATAGAGTAGAGATGGTAAAGGAAGGAGCAGACCAGGGGCGAAAAGAGGGCGCCCCGTATCCCCATAACACGCCAGCGTCGGCGCCAGCGCGCCAGCACGCCAGATGGAAAAGCAGAAACGATAGTGGGTAAGGAAGGTGAGTGGACCATACCTCGTAGTAAAAAGCACGACGAAACAGAAACGGCAGGAGCGACACTACTATGGCTACAACGAGAAGAAGAAACATAAATATACTCCGTATACAAAGATAAAAGAGATAAAAGAAAATGACAAGCCAAGATACACAATAGCCACAAACCCACTTGTCCGACTCGGCCCCACTACATGTACCCTCTACCTGTGCAGAGTCGAGTCTCGCCGCAGCACGCACTCTGTGAGCACCAAAACACCCAACAACACTAGGCCAAGCGCATCACCCAGAGTTCTCGTGACCTGGCAGCAGCCGGGCGGGGATGCGTTAGATCCACATGTGTCGCTGTACCACCAGCGCAGATGTACCTGTGTACCGGGACCCACTTCCTGCAAGGAAAAGGAAAGAGGAAGAGGAAAGAGCGATTCACCCGTCAGCACATCATCTGTACTTTATTATTTTATCGATTTTATCGACCGTCTCCTCTCTCTCTACGCAGTAATACACTCTGTTCTTACATACTATGCATGTACGCAAGATGACGCTAGCGTAAATTAAGCCGCAGAATATCAATTCGGAGTTTATTGTAATCGATAAAATATATAATTTACCGACCATACTGTCAATTTAATGACGGCTTAATTTAATCAGTAAAACAATACATCAAATAATACTTAATACAAGAATATATTAAAAAAAGACTCGTGGGTAAGGTAAGTTCGCGCCGCAGCCAAAGCAACCCCAAAAAGCCCAGACAAGCACAGGGAAAGTGCGAACCTCGTTTTTCCCCTTCTTTTCTCCTTTGCTGCCTCTCTTTTGCTGCCTCTCCTTCTCTCCTCCTCCCTTTTTGCCCTTTGCCTCGCTTTCGCCTTGCTCTGCCTCGCCATCACCGTCTCTCCCTCTTCCTGTCTCCCATCCACGCTTCATTACCAAGCGCGGCCTACTGGCACTGGGCCTCACTGCTCTTTCTCTTCTCTTCTCCTTGTTCCTTCTCTTCTCTCCTTCTTTACTTCTTTGGTCATCTGCCATCGCCGCATCGCCCACCCCCCCATCGGCAATCATCACGATCTGGCATCCTCATCCTTTCTTTTCGTCGTTTTGTCTTTCTGTCTTTCTGGATTTTGTCCCTCGTCGCAATCTTGGGCTCCCCTTCACGGCTCTAGATCCCAGATCCACCGCTCATCGCGCATCGCGAGAACACCTACCGCGACATCGCCGCCTGATCGACGCGCGACATTTGTCATTTGTCATTTGACTTTTGACATCTGACATCTCCTGACATCTCCAGCCGGCCACGACGCGGCACGACGACGAGAGATAACCCGACCCAAGACTGCTGCATCTCCATCTCTGCTCGCAGAGCCCACACGGTCGCCGCGCCCGTCACAACACCTCGTGCGACTCCCGTCACTGGCGCAACTTGCGCAGCTTTGCCACTCGACATTGTCCACCCAGTCACCTGGTCACCTTGACTCTCTACCCTCTATTCTCCACCCTGTCACTGTCTACCTCTCTTCGCAACCATGGCTCAGCACCACCCGTCGCCGACCATGCAGATGCACATGCATCACGGCCCTCCCGGCCCCGGCCCGGCACCGCCCCCGGCCCCTCCTCCTCCTGGATATGCGCCGTCTCGCCAGATCTCTGCCATGAACGAGAACGTCTGGATGCAGCTCGGTAAGTTTTCTGCCTCTTTTGTTCTGTCTTCTATCCCCCCCGCCTTTTCTTCCCGCCACTAACACGGCACACAGGCACCGTCGCTGAGCTCATGGGCAACATGGACGAGGCCATGTTCTCTTACGAGCGCGCCCTGCAGGCAAACCCCCAGTCCATCCCCGCGATGAACGCCATCAGCCTTATCCTGCGCTCGCGCGAGGACTTCCCCAAGGCCATCGAGTACCTCCAGACCATCCTTAAGCTGGACCAGAACAACGGCGAGGTTTGGGGCAGCCTGGGCCACTGCTTCCTTATGATCGACGACCTGCAGCAAGCCTACGCTGCCTACCAGTCCGCCCTCGTCAACCTGCGCAACCCCAAGGAGCCCAAGCTTTGGTACGGCATTGGTATCCTGTACGACCGGTACGGCTCCCTGGACCACGCCGAGGAGGCCTTTTCGCAGGTCATGTCCATGCAGCCCGAGTTTGAAAAGTCCAACGAGATCTACTTCCGCCTAGGTATAATTTACAAGCAGCAGCAAAAGTATGCCCAGAGCTTGGAGTGCTTCAAGTACATTGTCAACTCGCCGCCCGCGCCCCTGACCGAGGAGGACATCTGGTTCCAGATCGGCCACGTCCACGAGCAGCAAAAGGATTTCGAGAACGCAAAGGGTGCCTACCAGCGCGTGCTCGAGCGCGATCCCAACCACGCCAAGGTCCTGCAGCAGCTCGGCTGGCTATACCATAACCAGAGTAGCACCTTTGCGAGCCAGGACCGTGCCATTGAGTACCTGGAAAAGTCCGTCGCTGCCGACAACAGCGATGCCCAGAGCTGGTACCTGCTCGGCCGCTGCTACATGTCGCAGCAAAAGTACCCCAAGGCATACGAGGCCTACCAGCAGGCCGTCTACCGCGAGGGCCGCAACCCCACGTTCTGGTGCTCCATCGGTGTACTCTACTATCAGATCAACCAGTACCGCGATGCCCTGGACGCCTACTCGCGCGCCATCCGCCTCAACCCCTTCATCTCCGAGGTGTGGTATGACCTCGGCACGCTGTACGAGTCGTGCAACAACCAGATCAGCGATGCCCTGGATGCCTACCAGCGCGCCGCCGAGCTCGACCCCAACAACCCGCACATCAAGGCCCGTCTCCAGCTTCTGCGCAGCGGCGCTAACGGCGTCGGCAGCGCGCCCATGCCCACCGATGTCCACCCCCACGCCTACCAGTCTAATGCAGTTGGTCCGCCGGGTCCTCAGTGGGCTGGTTCTGCGCCTCAGCAGCCCGCACCCCTGAACGGTCCCCCCCCGCCGCCTGCCGGCCCGGGCTCTAATGGATGGGGCCGTCTCTCGGAGATGCAGCCGCAGCCGCCCAACCCCTTTGACAACCGCGAGCCCTACCGCGGCCCGGCCCCTCCCCCGCCCGGCCGCCAGTCCAGCCCTCCGCGCCAGGAACCCCAGCAGCTGCGCCCCTACCCTGAGCAGGGCCGTCCCGGCCCCAACGGCCCCAGTGGTCCTAACGGCCCCAGTGGACCTGGCGGTCCCGGCGGTCCTAACGGGCCTGGTGGTCCCATGAGACGGTCGCCGCCGCCACCCCAGCCCCAGTCTCTCTTCGCCGCACCCTCTCAGCAGCAGCAGCAGCAACAGCAGCAGCAGCAGCAACAGGGCCCACCATCCGCACCGCCATCGCAGCAGTCGCAGACGCGCGTGCACAACCCCAACTACATTGGCCCTGCGCCGATTGCGTCGAGTAACGGCATCAACGGCCCGCCGTCGCAGCCGCCGTCGCAGCACTCTGCCGGCCCGAGCCCTATGATGTACCGCGCCTCGAGCCCGCCTCGTAACGACCCACGGGCCGCGCACGAGAACCGTATGCCGTCGCCCAAGTCAGCCTACCCGCAGCAGCAGCACCCGCCGCCGTACTCACACAGTGACCAGGGTCCCATTGAGCACGGCCCGCCGCCGCCGCCACCACCGCCGCAGTCGTCCATGCCCCCTGAGGGCCCGATGATGCGCGGCAGCCACGACCGCCCGCCATCGGTCGGTCCCAAGCGCATGCGCGAGTGGGAGGACGAGGCCTCGTCTGCCAAGAAGCCGGCATCTGAGGAGGCCCGCGCACGCATGGACGATATCCGCCACCGCCGCCCGTCGACGCCGCCGCACGACATCTACCGCCGCAACTCGTCCGAGGCTCGCCGGTACGATGACCCGCGCCGCGCCGACGAGCAGCGCCGCATGGACGATATTCGCCGCTCCGAGGACCAGCAGCAGCAGCAGCAGCAGCAACGGCACGGCAACTCGGATGGCTACCACCCGTCCGAGGCCGCGCACCACCCGCCCACGCATGGCCTGCCGCCCAGCCACCTGCCGCCTCTGCAGCAGAACAGCCACAGCGCCCACGATGGTCCCCTGTCGGGCCCTGACCCCAAGGATTACCCCCAGGAGGAGCACAAGCCGCGGCACCTCGACCAGCACGGCCCGCCGCCGTCTGCGCCCGTCTCCAACGCGAGCGGCCCTGCCAGTGGCGGCCCCAGCGGTGCGGCTACTGGCGCGGCCAACGGCACGCCCGTCCTCGGCAACAGCAGCAACACCCCATCCGGCAACACTGCCCCGTCCAGCAATGCCCCGCCCGCGTCTGCAGCCAATGGCAGCGGCCCCAGCAACGGCAGCGGCGGCCCCAACAGCGGCAGTGCCAGCAACATCAACAACGAGCCTGAGCGCGCGGCGCGCAACGTCGACGTCGACGAGGACTACGACGACAGCGGCGAGGACGACAAGAAGGCTGTCAACGGCCCGTCGTCTGCCGCTGCTGGCCCTGGACCCGCAGCACCCAGCTCGGCCGGTCCCGCGTCTGTGTCGGGCGCCGACTCCAAGGCGACCACGTCCTCGAGCGCCGGCATCAACGGTATCATTGCCAAGACCGAGTCGTCGTAAAGCTGAGGTTGTCAAAAGTGTTGCCCTTGTCTTGTTTCCAAGTTGTTATTATTGAGTAGCTTGTATTTATTTTTCTCTCTTTTCTTTTCTACCCACATCCTCTTCGTTTTCATTTCCTTTGTCTCTAGTGTTTAGTATTATTACTCCTGGGCGGTGAAACGGTTCTTTGTTTTTTTTCTGTGCTATTCTCTGTTATTCTGTGCTATTTTTATTGTTACTCTACCTTGCTTCACTGCCAATGTTTATGTTTACAATGTTGTTTCTTTGAGGCTCTACCTCATCTGTCGGGCTTCGGTTTGTTTTATTTATCATTTACTATCTCCTCAACAATACAACCTTTTCTCTCTACTTGATGCATCCCAACTCTTGCCTGGACTGTGATGATGTCCACCAGATCGCCATGACTAATGCCAGCCGTGGGCGTGCCTGCACTACCTGCCGTTGTTGTGGCACTGTCCTATTATATACGTCTTCATAAACGGCAAGAGCATTGTCGGGAGCTCCTGCTTGATGAACACCCGTCCTCACATGGTCGTCCTCCTGTCTCACGATCGTCAACATCAATCACCTACCACCAACCATCAAGCATATCCATCCTTACAGCATAGACAAATATACATCACCAACACCATCAACATCTCATAATGACCAACGCCACCGCTACGGCTGCGAATCGGAACATGCACCGATGCGCACCGTACCGCATCACGCGCACCCGCCGGACCTTTGTGCGCCGCCACGCCGGCCTCAACTATACCGACAACACGGGCAGCTCAGACAGCAGCGGCCGGAGCCGGATGAGGCACGTATTCATGTCGGGCGTGTTTGCGAGAGGCGGTTCGGTCCGCCCGACCAGCGCACACCGCCAGGCGTCTCCGCCAACTCATTCGTCTCACTCACCTCAGTCGTCTCAGTCGTCTCAGTCGTCTCAGTCGTCCGGTGGAGTGCCCATCGACAGCCCTGACCAGGCTCGTCACATCCTGCTGCTACTTGCGCGCCGCGGAGTCTTGCACAACAGGCTGCTACAACTACAGAGCAGGCTCCAGCAGATTCAAGACCACATTGGAGACGAGAGCCAGACATACAGGCCTCACACACCGCCACCGCCATACGGCGCAGTCTCGCCGCCGCCGCCTGTATACGCGCCGACGATACTGAGAGCGCCGCAAACGCCACCGCCAGCATACGCCTCTCTGGTCCCGCTGCCGCCGCCCCGGGCCGCTGTGCAGCTTTATAGGCCGTGCCCACGCAGAAAAGTACCGACGCGTGGGCCCGAGGCAGCCTACACTTTCTCTCCTACTGTCCGGCGGGAGCGCTCGCTGGACCTGGCGGGGTATCCGCCGAGAGAGACGCGGAGCCTGCGGCGGGCACGGACGAGTCCCCAAGAGAGGGGACCTTTGCGACCCGTGCGATCTGGCAATGGAAGAGAAGGGGCCGGTTTCGGACGGCGAGGCTTATAAACTGTGAAGCGTTATTCTGAAAGTTATTCGGACGTGAGCGTTCGGACGGTGTGCCGCGGAGCTGTTTAGAAAGAACATTATTCATTATTGCAGTAACTATGACAGAGAAATGGAAAATGACATTACATTAACAGTGAAATAGACAGAGATGGGAGACAGACAAAAAAGAGAAAAGAGAAAAAACGCCATAAATGCTAGAGTACCTATCAAACTCATACTATGCAAGCTGCCAGGCAAGCTACTATGCAAACCGGCCAGCGGGCCTCCATGGTCCCTGCGATGGAGGCGGCCGTACATAGGGAGGCGGCGGCCCGTGTGGAAAGTCCGATTCAGACGACCCGGCCGAGTGCACTGGAGACACGTTGCGGTCATGTGCAAACCGTGGGTCGCCGTAGCCTCTTGCACCGCCGCCACCGCCACCGCCGTTTTGGTGGGTGTGATGCGATCCTACATGCGAGCCTCCATAGTTGCTGTTGCTTCCTCCGTAGGTGCTTCCTCCTCCACGATTGGACGTGTCCCGGGGGTGCGGTGGCAGGGCCGCCATGTTGATATTCTCGGGCGGCGGCGGCGGCGTATAGTACTTGCTGTTGCGCTGCTGCATGCCGCCGCGTGCGATCGTGTTGCCGTTGAAGCCAAACCAGCCGCTCATGCGCGACGGCTGCATGGGCGGCGGCGGGATGCCGTTGCGCGCCATGTCGCGGATGCGGCGCTGCTGGCGCCTGCGCCGGAAAAAGGACATGATGCAGCCCAGGATGGCGCCCAGCAGAATGACGCCGACGACGACCGACACGGGAATCACAATCTCCAGGTTGTTCTTGATGGCCGACACAATCTCCTTGCCGGCGTCGACGTCTGCGCAGTTGCCGTTAACGCAATGGCCGCCGCCCTGGCACGGCGTGCCGTCCAGGAAGTTCTGGTCCATGGACAGGCACGTGCTGAAGCCAAACTCGGGCGACGCGCAGCTCAGCTGGCAGCCCTGCGAGCTGCACGCGTACGTGTCGTTGCCCGTTGTCAGAGAGCCCATGAGGGTCTTGCACTGCAGGTCGCGCGATGTGCACTGGCCGGAAGCGCACGTCAGGCCAGACGACGCCTGGCCGGTGATGGTGCACGACGTGCCGTCGGGCGACGTGACGTCGGACGGGCACGCGGCCGTGGTGCCGGAGCACGTCTCAGCCGGGTCGCACGAGCCCGTGCTGGCGCGGCACACGGTGCCGGAGCCTGCGAGCTGGCACGCCGTGGTGCAGCACTCGTCGTTGGACGGGTCGCACAGCGCGTTGGTGGTGAACTTGCAGGTGGCCGGGTCGCAGCACGAATTGTTGGTCGCGCTGCAGCCGGCGGTGCCGCCGCAGTCGCACTCCTCGCCCTCTTCGACGATTCCGTTGCCGCACTCGCTGCCGGTGATGGTGGTGACATTCTTGTTGTTGGCGAGGCACGTGGACTTGACGCTGTTGCGGCCGAGCGCCGAGCACACATTGCCAATGGTGCAGGCGGAGAACTGCGTGATGCCGGTGCCGGTGCTCGGATTCATGATGAACTTGCCGTTGGCATTGCACTCGGCGGCGCTCAGCGGGCAGCACTGCTGCCGGGTGACGGTGCCGTCGCTGCAGGTCTGGCTGGTGCAGTCGTGCACGGCGCCAAAGGTGTGGCCGGTCTCGTGGGCCATGACCTGCCACTCGGTGGACGTGCGGATGACGACGTTGGTGGCGGCAATGGTCTCGTTGGAGCTGCTGCCGTCGGACTGCGAGCCGGGCACGCACAGCTGGCCGAGCCATGCGAGGCCGACGGCCGAGTCGGTTGCACACGTGCTCAGCAGCATCCAAAACGCATTCGTGTCGTTGGCGGACTCGCCGCGCCACTTGGAGAAGCGGTTGAGGCGGTCGGTGATATCGAGGCCGCTCGAGCACGCGGCGTTCCAGGGCGTTGCCGAGGCGGACACGGCGGCGTCGGACGGACAGCTGTTATTTTGGATGACGAGGTTCTGGATACCGAGGGAGACGTTGAACTGCGCCTCGTAGACGCGCGACGCCGAGTTGATCTGGGCAATAATGTTGCTGGAGGTGTTGGAGCGGCTGCTAAAGGCGGCGGCATAGTTGCAGTCGGCGGCGATGCCCATGAGGGCGACCTTGCGGGTGGTCGGGCAGCCGGCGTCGTTGCCGATGGTGGTGGTGAGGTTGACGCCAGCCGAGTTGCCGCCGGAGCTGCCGGTGCCGTCGATCTGGCGGGCAAACAGCCAGCTGTCCTGCTCGGCCTTGTCGAGGTCAACGTCCATGCCCGAGTAGACGGGGTGGGCATCGTCGCGGTTGAAGACGAGGCCGTCTGATGAGCACGATGAGCGGACACCCAGGCTCTCTAGGGTGTCGAGCCCGGCTAGACTGCGTCGCAGCTCGCTCTGCAGGACCTCATCGGGCATTACATCCGAGTCGCGCCAGACGACCATGGTGTCGTCTTCTGTCTCGGCAAAACCGGGAATGACCAGAGGGTCGCCGCTGACTCGCGTATCGCGGTAGTGGCGGACCGTCTGGATATGGTGGTGGTCGCCGCCGAGGTGGAAGGCGCCTTCAAAGACGGGGTGCAGGCCGTCTTCGTGGACATAGACGCTGGCCCAGCCGGCGTTGATCCATGTGTTGGCAGTCTCATCTGCGCTCATGACGAAAGCATCGCCCATGTATACGCGGTGGTCATCACGGTTGATGAGCTCGTCGACGACAGAGCCGTCGTCGTTGATGTGGTGGATGACGGCATCGTCGGCGAGGATATCGTGGTTGGGCTGTAGGCGGAGACGGACATTGAGAGACCGGGTGGTCTCCTCGTCTTTCAAGACAAACGAAAGCTGGAAGGCGGAGCGCGCATGGACGCGGTGGTCGGGCGTGTGGAGGATGGGGCTCTGGAGGCGGGCGATGGCGCGGAGCGGGTTGCGCGGTCTCGAGTCGGCAGCGGCGGTGCCGAATAAAAAGGGTATAAAAATGAAAGAAAACGTCGATAACACAGAAATGAAAGAGAATAGAGAGTAGATGGGTGAGACTCCGGAGGGCCGGGGCCCAGGAGGGCGCATTGCGTACTGTCGGGCGGCGGCTAGCGAGCAGCAGGACGAGCTACAATAGTAGTAGTGAGGACGATGGCGACCGCAAGCGATAGCGACGACGACTAGATGCGATGCAGAAGTGGCATGCAGTCGCGAGTCCAATGTCGAGAGTATATCAACGTGGGTAAGGTGATCAAAGAGACGGCGACGGGGATGAAGATCGCTGGCAGCGACGCGGTGAGACTGGGTGAGATGATAAGAATAGAAGCAGATGATCAATCAAAGGGACAGGCTACGCCGACTATTTCGATACGGATGACGGCGATGCTGTTGACGATGTCTAATCAAAAGAATCAATAGAATTAAAGAATCAAATGAAAAGAAAACAAAATCAAAGAATAGAGGCGCTTCCGAAACTTGCAAACGGGCGTCCAATATGCATGCTGACAGCCAAAACAACAGATGGAAGGTACTGTAATACGAGTAATACAGCCGGCTATTATAATAGATACTGTAGTACTCCGTATCCAAAGGGGCTGTCTGGCCAAACGGTGTCGAGTCTGCTCCCTCTTTTCTTGGCAGGCTGGGCACTTGCGTTGCCTGCAGGAGACCAAGTGGGAGTGCGAAGGAGCGAAAGTGCACAAGTGGGCAGGCAGAAGGTTGTCTCCGTTAAGTCCAGTGATTGATGGAGATGGCGAGCTGAATGCTCTGGTTTGAAGAAAGATGGCTTTTAGAAGGCTGAAGGCTGAAGACTGAAGAAAAAGAAAAAAAGAAAAAGAAAAAAGAAACGAAGATGCGACAAAGACAGGACCAACAGCCACACCAACAGCCGCGGACAGCAGCACCAGGGCACAAAGAGTACATGAATAGAACGAATAGCTGAATACATAGATCATAAATACATAGTAGATAATAGAGTATAGAGTGGTGGTGCAGACACAGACACAAGCACAAGACTCAAGAGCCAGGAAACCGGGACGCCTCAGAGCCACCACTGCATCTGTCACTCTGTAACCTGTAATACGCCTTGGGATCTTGGTGTCTTGGTGTCTTGTCGTCTTCGTTTACGGTGGGAGAGGAATGATCCGATCTTTCAGAGCTTGCTTCCTATATCCAATCATCTTGAAGAGTAGAGAAAAAGAAAAAGGTTAAATAAAAAGGAAAACAAGAGAAAAACTAGATGCATGCTTGCGCCACGATGTTGACGTCGGCTTGTATTAATAATGTCAGATGCAATACGAATAGAGTTAGAGTTAGAGTTGTTAGAGTTGTTTAGAGTTGTCGGGCGGGTCATCAATGTTAAGGATAAGCATAAGGTGAGAAAAAAAAAAAAAAAAAAAAAAAAGACGAGCGTCGTAATGGTCTTGGTAGCAGAAGCCGCGCAACCCTGCCAAGAGCGGAGATCGGATTACTTACGACGAAATAGAGAGAGAATAGAGAATGATGAAAAACAAGAAGGAAAGCAGAAAGAAAAAGAAAACAGAGTATTATGATACATCTCAGCACAATATCTGCATATAGTAGGCCTGTTTCGCTGCTACATACATCCATCCAGTGACATGCCCCGTACGTGTTTTAAACACCCCGCCAACGGCTCACTGGCCGGTTAGGCAGACGTTTCATCTGTTCGCTGTAGACTGAACTGGCTTGATTGTTCATGCGTGATGCTGCCCTGCACATATGTAGTACTCGCTACTGCTTGGCGTCCCCCGATCCTTCGACGTCCTCCAGCGACTTTGCAGACGTCTCCTCGCAGATGCGAACGCCGTCGGTGGCCACACCATCGCCGTGAGACGCGGCAAACACGCTGCCCACCTCCTCCAGAGTCAGCCCCTTGGTCTCGACAAACCAGAACCAGATCACCGCACACACCAGCACGTCCCAGGCCGCATTCAGCGCATAGTACCGCCAGCCAATGCTGTCAATGGCAATCGGCGTCGTGTACTGGTTGAGGAAGCCAAAGGCATAGCACACCATCTGCCCGACGGCGATGCCCTTGGCGCGCTGCGTGTAGCTGAGGATCTCGGTCGGGTAGACAAACGTGAGCGGGCTGTAGGCAAAGGCGTAGGCGCCCGAGAAGAGGTAGAGCATGGCAATATTGGCATACGACGCGGCCGCGTTCAGGCCGTCGCCGAAGAGCGCCGTCAAGATGCAGATCAGCACGAGCAGCACCACCATGCAGCACGACACCGCGACTGGACTCGTTAGTATGTATATTATATAGAATGTGGAGGGGGTAATATAGAGAAAACCCACAAAGCAGCGACTTTCGGCCGAGCCGCTCAATCGAAAAGGAGCCGGCGATGGCACACACGAAGCAAAAGACGTTGATGCCGATGTTGATGACCATTTGCGTGTGCACGTCGTCGATGCCCGCGCCTTCAAAAATGAGGCCCGCGTACGAGCCGACAATGTTGCTGCCCGTGATCTGCGCAAAGATGTTGAGCGCAAGAACAATGCCGAACCGGCGCATGTTGGCCTTGGGAAAGACCAGCGCCTTGAAGCCCCCCGTGGACATTCTCTCCGCGTGCAGCGTCTCGCGGATCTGCTTGAACTCGGCCTGCACCAGGGCATCGTCGGGGTTGCCCTTGCCGTGCAGCATCACCAGCAGGTCAAACGCCTCGGCATCGCGGTCTTTGGAAAGCAGCCATCGCGGGCTCTCGGGCATCCAGTAGATTGTCGTCAAGCTCAAGAGCGACGGCACCAGCTGGCCCTGCGAGTGCATGTCAGTTAGCACACATGGTATAGAGAGAAGTATCTTATATATGAGTAGGCGGACGTACCACAACCAGGCCGCGCCACGCCCATGTCGAGTTGAACTGGTACGTGCCCAGCGACATGCACGACACAATAATCGCCGCAAAGTACCACACCGCCATGTACATGCCGCCCAGGAAGCCGCGCCTGCTGGGGTGCGCCATCTCCATGACCCAGACGGGCGCTGCCGTGCCGTTGACGGTAATGGCCATGCCCAGCAGCACGCGCGCCACCAGGAACGCAGTCTCTTTGGTGGCCGACGCCTGGATGGCGACGGCGACAATGGTGATCGCGGCCGACACGGCGATGCCCATCTTGCGGCCCCATCGGTCGCACAGCTGGCCGGCAAAGAGGCCGCCGAGCACAGAGCCGGCATTGATCATGGCGACATTCAGGCCGATCAGGTTGCTGTCCAGATGGAAGTCTGTATGGTGAGCAGATGAACCCGGGATAATCTTATATTCGTCACCCTGCCTGCTACTCACAGTCGGTGTACGAGTCCACCAAGTTGAGGTTGTTCATCATGCTCTGGTCGTATCCCTGCGTGCAGCCATTGAAGACGGCGGTCACAAGGACCAGGGCCATCATGAGGTCCCCCTTGTCGGGCATTGTCAGTGTTGAAGATCAATCGAGGCTTTTCGTAGAGTGTAAATTGTGAATTGTAGACTGTAGACTGTAGACTGTAGACTGTAGACTGTAGACTGTAGACTGATCATGTACTGGCACTTGTGATGCAAGGAAGATGAGTCGATGGCTCGATGGCTCGATAGCTCGATGACCGGCGGATCGGCCATGCTTGCGGATTTATACACTTGTAGGCTTCATTTGCGACCGTCTCTGCTGTTTAATTACATTCTACAAATCAATAGATCATCTCCGTTGTCCAGATCGGTATAGATGGGATAGATGGCATAGATAGGGTAGCGAGCATCTGTGCTGCCAGAAGAGATAGTGATAGTGGCAGAGATAGTCCTGGGCTGGAGTCGAATGCCACCCGGGCGATAGGCCGCCAATAGGATGCATGGCACCCGAGATGGCAGTAGGTGAGTTAGTCCCGGACGGGCACGTACAGAGCACCCTGGTCTCTGCCATTGGTAACTTGTCAACGATGTGGTGACTTTCTTTTTCTTCGTTTTGGCATTAAATATTACCCAAAGGCTCTTATCGTTCCCGATCTACTCTGTACACCTGGACGAGACGACGGTCTGCCCGAGAGTGGCGACGATGTAGCCACGGCTGCAATCACAGACGACTGTATATGGTCGGAAAGTCTACTGTATTATCTCCAAGCACATTATAATAAATCTAAAATACAAACTACAGTGCCTACATGTTCATCGCCTTCAACTCTTGCAGAGGCGGAATGTCCTCCAGCATCCCCGGCTGCAGCAGCGACCACAGGATTCCGCACGACGGCTTCGCACTGCTGTCCACCACAATCACCCGCGTCGGCGTCATCACTACGTCGCACACCGTGTCAAACTGCTCGGGGTACAGCTCCTCGTCCAGCACCTGGCAGTCGTGTACCACCCCGACCGCCGTCGTGTCCTGGCTGACCACGCCCAGCGTGTACAGCATCGCCCATTCCAGGTCGAAGAAGCCGTGCCCTTTGCCGAACCGCACTCCGCGGTGGTTGATCGCGCCCGTGCCCGTCACCATCAGCCGGATCTGCCATCCCGTGGCCACAATGTCCGCCAGCGTCACCGGCTGCCCGAGGCGCTCCATGCCGTCCAGCATCGCCGCACATGCAAAGTGGGCAGCGCCGATGCGCGCGGGGTCCAGCACCCAGAAGCCGCGACGGATGCCGTACGTCGTGATGAGCACCGTCTTGCCGTCCTGCAGGGCGCGGCGGCGCAGTTCTTCGAGGCAGTTGTCGGGCGTGATAAAGACGACCTTGCTGTCAATGTAGGCCGGCAGCTGGACGAGCCGCTCGGTTGCCTGGTCGGACCCGTCAAAGTCGGCAATGAAGCTGCTAAAGTCGAAATGGTGGCGCGAATCGGGCCGCGCGACTTTGCGCAGCTGCTCCCACGCACGCCTGCGGACGTCGGCTTTTCCCTCTGCCAAGGTGGCCATGGCCGTTGTAGTTGCAGTTGAGATCAAGTGTTTTTTGTTTGTGAAAATTAAGTTAAATCCTTTGAGAATGCAGTCGCAAAGATGGGAAGCAGGTGTCTGTAGTATCTAATATACATAAATCTCAGAGAGCTTGCTCCTCGTTGTAAAGCAACTGATGCCAACAAGACAAGCATCGCCAAGAGAAGCTTAGGTCTGCCCTACTTTGTAAGAGATAAGATAATATCATCCGGCCGAGAGTCTAATCCCAACCAAGAACAAGAAGAGAGGCACGCAGATCAGGCCGCTGCAATAGTCAACTCGGCCAACTCGATCGGGCCTTGACCTCTCGGATCAGAGTTCCAAAGTAGTCCGATAATGCAATTCCGACCAAGGATCCAGAGTCCAGAGGAATAAATACACATGGCAACCCGTCATCCGGCTTTGCATTAGCCATGTTCCACCATGTCCAGTCTTTGACTTTGTGACTTGTCTACAGTATATATTTGAAATCAAAATAAAGTCGACGAAAATGAAAAACGTCTTGATCGACTGTGACCCGGGCATCGACGACTCGGTTGCCCTGCTCTACGCTCTCAACCACGACGCCCTCCACATCCGTGCTATCACTACAGTGTCCGGCAATCTGCTCGCGGATACCTGCTCCCTCAATGCTCGCAAAATCCTGCACCTTTCCGGCGTGCCCCAAGCACGCCTGATTCCCGTCGCTCACGGCCCGCTGAAGCCGCTCGTTAGGCCGTACCCGCGCGACCCCTTCTTCCACGGCAGCGACGGTCTCGGTGACCTGGGCCTCGTTGATGCAGGCGGCCTCGAAGAGAACGGGCAGTTTGGCCCCGACTTGCTGATCGACACCGTCAACAAGTACGCCGACGACGCAGCCGTGGACAGCGGCCGTAAGGGTCTCACCGTGCTGTGCCTGGGGCCGCTGACAAACCTCGCCCTGGCCTTGATCAAGGACCCGGACCTGCCGGCCAAGATTGCCGAGGTGATTGTCATTGGCGGCTCGTTCAGCAACGCGGGGACCGTGCGCGCCACCGGCGACAACCCCGTCAGCGAGTGGAACGTCTATGTCGACCCCGAGGCGGCCAAGCTGGTGTTTGGCGCCGGCTTCAACCTGACTGCGCTCGGCCTGGACGTTGTCACGCTGCCGAGCATGGAGCTGTCGCTGCAGCACCGCCAGCAGCTGGCCGAGGCCGCCCCGCGCTCGCCTGCGGCCCAGTTCCTGTGCGGTCTGCTGCGGTTCGCCGAGGCGCGAAAGTTTGCGTCGTGGTGCTGCCTGATCGACTCGCTCGCCGTGGCCGTGGCCATCGACCCGCTGCTGGTCGAGGTCGAGGAGGTCAAGGTTATGGTCGAGACGCAGAGCAGCCTCAGCCTGGGACAGACGATTGTCGACCGGCGCGAGCGGGCCGATTTCCAGTGGACAGACGTGCCCACGATCAAGGCGGCCAAAGCCGTGGATGCAGAGAGGTTCCTGGATTCTCTGGTGCAGGCACTTGTCCGAGGAGGATCGTAGTCAACTATAGTGATACATACTCTGTGTAGTTATAATTTTGAAATACAATTACCAAACAAGTATAATATCAGAGCCAGACGAATTCGGATGCAAAGTATATTTCAGGGACATTTCAGATCAACAGACCAAAGTACCGTGGTGACCACAGCTGTAGCTACTTGCCACAGCCGCAGCTACCAAGTATGACTACACACAGCTGTCTTCTGGGTCTGTCAACCAAGGTACGACGACAGTGTAGACGCGCGCGCATGCCTGCATGTGTCTGCGTGGATGAAGGTCCGACAGCACCAATGGCAAGCACAGCACACAGGCAGATCATCTCGACGACCCGGCAGTCTGGGCCGAAGAAACATACGGTCGGACTGCAGCAGCTATGATATCAGCCTTGAAGCATACAGCAACACCAGTCCGACAGCATGGCCTACGCGAGCATACGCTCTTTATGATTTATGATGCTGTGGTCCCCTTGCGGCGGGAGACCTAGCCAGCGTCTTTCTGTCTATTCTATTGCAGAGAATAGGTGGTTTCGTAAAACCGAAACAAGTTCTGAAGAAATATAATCTCGAGAATATAGATGTCCAACCCCCTACCGTAGCTTGCCCAGCTGCTAAAAAAAACCTGAGCAAGCCACTCCAGTAGAAGAGCCGCCGTGCAATTCCATTTGTCTGTGGTACGACTGACACTCTTTTGAGGACGACGCGGCAGAGCGAGTATGGCCCGAAAGCCATTTCGCCCTGCCGCACCGCCCCCTCCATGAACTGCCGGCCCGAGAGCCAGCAAGGAATAAGAGCAACATGGGGATGTTAGATTCTAGTCGTACCGCCGCACGAGGAAAAAAAAGAGGAAAAGAGGAAAGCCGGCAAAGGGGGGAGGGCAGAAAAAATTCGAGCAATAAATAGACGAGTTTAAAGTGGGGCACACAGAAAGCGGGAAATAGTATTGGCGTATTCTGCCGGACGTTGAAGTTTGCAAATAAAGGCGGTGTAGATTGTGTATGATTTGTAGAATATTATTAGTAAATAAAGATTTAAATAAAGATTTAAATAATCAAATTAAAAAAGAATTTTAAAAAGGATTTATTTCGAAAGTCTAGACGAAGCCGCGATATATCAACAACTGCAGCGGAAGAGCGTGTATGAACAAAGAGGTACACTAGAAGTGAAGGGAGCGTATACCGCTGTCGCACAAGCTGATGGCCAATCGCAGCCTCTGCAGATGTAGCTCGACGACGGCGATGCGACGAGACCACCGCCCCTACAATGGAAGAGACTACCACGTAGCACTTGTGTGTTGTCGTATTCCATGCCCGGATCGCAGATCACAGACCAAAGCATGGACTGTCCTACATCGAGTCTCACATACAATGCGGATGGAGATGGAGATGGGGATGGGCCTGGAAAGCCAGCGTGTCTCGGAGTGCGGCTACAGCGGTGGGGAGTCTTCTCTCTCTTGGTTTCATCGATCTGGTCCGAGGAGCGAGGTCGGGGTGGGTGTGTTTCTGTATGTTTGATCGTGGTGGCCGTTTGATGGTTGGAACTGTGTGTACATACTATTGATAGCTTGACACGATCAAAGATCGAAACAGGTCCTATCAAGGTTCGAAACAGCCCAGACGAAGATCAAGAGAGCCCGATGCCCGTACAGAGCATGGTCGCGACCGACTCCGAAAGCCAACGCATCACGAGACAGCAGCCCAAATACGGCATGCGACTGCTCCGACTGCCGACTCAACTTTATGCCACCTACTTGGTGGTCACAGCGACACGCAAGCTTAATATAAACCCAAGGCTAGCACGCCAGCAACCAGGAGACGCATCGCCCCTAGGGCGTGGATGCTACCTGGCCAGCAAACAAGGAGGGATGGCAATCTACTTAATCTGGCAGGCCGACCGGTGCAGCGCCGAAGCAGTCGGAAGTAATTATATATATATTATAAATCATACACTGTAGATGGATGCTCTGTAGGAGAGGGAGCACGCCATGGTGTTTCAGCCGCTTGGATGCTGTGCCAGGGCCGGCTGCAGTGATAGGCACAAGCACACCAGCCTATATTGTACACCAGCACAAGCACAAACACAAGCATAAACACACATAAACTTGAACACACATAAACACAAGATGGCAACGTAAGATCCCGCCTGTCAAACTCTACGGAAAAGCGCCTAGCCCCAGGACCTCCTGCACACGGGACTGGCCACAGGACCACAGGACCACAGGACCACAGGACCACAGGACCACAGGACCGACTAGGAGGGCCGCGCCAAAACAAGGACCAGGACCACAGCGGCACA
This sequence comes from Ophiostoma australiae, assembly GCA_022392945.1. Lineage (NCBI taxonomy): Eukaryota > Fungi > Ascomycota > Sordariomycetes > Ophiostomatales > Ophiostomataceae > Ophiostoma > Ophiostoma australiae. The sequence continues at coordinate 382,027 of JAKRGJ010000012.1, forward strand.
ACCACGGGTCGATCGGGGGGTGTTGCAGTGCTTTGTTTCCACGCAGCAGCAGCAGCCCTGCACCCGGTTGCAGTGAGCAGAGTCCTAGGTCAGGCGCAGACTTCCTATTCCGTATAAGTCTGGCTGTTCTCCGCTGGCGTCCCATTCTGCTCTGTACTCCGTATTGTATATTGTTATGCGCAAACCGTCTTCCGAAAGGCAGCCCAACTGCCGCTTGTCTTTGTCCTGATGTTTTACTCAAAGCACTGAGACTGCTTGTAGAAAGGCTCGCTCGTACTAGATTCAACCGTCAATAGTCGTCTATGGTCAAACACCAACCTGCTCTAAAGTCTCACCTGCAGATATTGGACTATGCTGGATAGTAGTAGATAGCACGTACTGTATGGCTCCATCAAAGCACAGTTAGTGCACTGCTGCACCGCTAGAAAGTAGGCACCGCTCAAAAGAAATCAACGAGCAGCAATAAAGGACGCCGCAATAGGAAGGGGCGATACGAAGTAGAATGGACTGCTGTTGCGTGGATCTAAACCGGATGCATCGTCACTCTGTGCATCGTAGTCTCCCTCTCTTATGCCTCCTCTGCTATCCCGACCATTGCATATTTTTGATCCCGCTGAGCCTCCCACCATCCACAGCGCATGACCTCGCTTACACGATACCGGCATCCTTGTCGGCGTCGTCATCTCGGTAAACACTCCAGCCCACAGACAGCTAATAATACTAATGCGACACTCCCAACTTCGGTTCTGTCCAGTCTTTTCTTTCGGGGTTTGCTTTTATTTTCTTCTGTTTTCTTCTTCTTTTTCTGCTGTTTTCTTCTTCTTTTTCTGCTGTTTTCTTCTCTTCTTCTACTCTTCTTCTGCCTTTTTTCTGCTTTTTTCTTCTTTATTTCTGCTCTTTTTCTTTCCGTCTTTCTTTCTTTTTAATTCATTTTTATATTTATATTTAGTCTTTATTCCAATTCTACATGCCCACTCACACCATCGCTTCATCCCGTGCTTTCATCCGCTCCGAGTCGAGACTGCATCAGACGCAGATGCCCCTGTTTCTGGACAGTTCTGCACACTCTAATCAAATACGACTCTACTGAACACTACAAAGCAGACACACTCTACTTCAACACTACAAAAACACACTCTAATTACTCACTGTCTGTAAACGAGAGACTAGACTGTCGCTACAGACTGCATACGGACGTGCGCTCCAACGTGCGCTACACGCAGGCGACGCAAAAGACTATGCAAAAACTACTATGTATGCTCGCGCACTATGCAGGCGGACTAATATGCAGGCGATCCCGCCCTAGCTGGCGAGGCGATGCCGAAATGCTACGATATGCTACACTTTGACTAAACGAGGTTACCCTCTGCTGTTAGATCGCTGGACTGCTTGGACAGACGAGGCCGACACTGTCTCGCCTCGCATGGGAAACGAAGACTAGAAAAGACTGAAAAGACTAGAAAAGACAGCAGCTAGAGCCGGGTTGACGCATGTCTTTATTCGTTGGCACGTTCTCTTTCCTAGCCGCTGTCTCCTGTGGTCGTAGCCTCCTTTTGCTCGTCTGCTCGCGCACTATTGATCCTTTGATACGCCCACTAATATAGACGCAGCAGATAGTACAGTATGTACTATGCGTGTGATCACCAGAGTGTCGAGTCTAAAATAGAACTAACACGTCGAGCGATGCTATGACCAAGGCCGACCCAGCACAGGTACAGACCAGTCGACAGCTAAGAGCTGCTAGCTGCCCTAGCTGCTCTAGTCTGAAGCACATCGTCATCATCCTCTCTGTCTTCCGCTTTGCTCGTTGCTCCTGCGCTCTTGCTAGTCCCGTTTCGCCTCTCTTACCATGCCGCCTGCTGCTCAAAAAGACTCCGCATCATCTACCCGTGATGATCGCACTATTAATATAACGGCGGCTGTCTTGGTTTCTCTGGTTCCTCTGGTTTCTCTGGTTCTCTTGTTTCTCTTGTTTCTCTACCTTGCCCTTCCTGTCCTTGTTGTTTTATTTTCGCTTCTTTTTAGTCTGTGCTTTGCGCTGCTTTGTTCTATCTGTTCTTGCTCGCTGGCCGCTTCCATTATCTTCTTTATCAAATACATTCCTTTTGTCACCACTTTTCTCACCACTTTTCTCACCACTTTTCTCACCACTCTACTCCCAGTCTACCAATTTACCAATCTACAATCTGCAATCTACCAATCTACGCTACTCACCTCCAATATACATCCTGTGTGATACAGAACGCCGCGCAGGGATTCCTCTTCGCCCTTCACCGCCGCCTTGCCACCCCAGCCGCAACCCGACCACGACCAAGACAAAAAGACAAGTACCAGCGACCAAACGCCCGACAGCGAGAACAAAAGAGATATTGAGAGGCAGTTACCAGCCTCACGGATATCGCTGCAGAAACACAATCTATCCTCCTCCTGTACACTTTATTCGTTGCTTTCTATTCTCTCCCATCAGAGGCTGGTCCGGGTATATCCAGCGGCAGTGCAGTCTGCAGTCAGGCACGGTAGACGACAAACGGCAGACCCAGCACTCGGCAACTCTGCAACTCGGCAATTCTCAGCAAAATACAAAGTAATCTTTCAGCAAACAGACGACGACCACAAAGAACGGCATGCACCAGTAGAGAGTCGCATAAATCCACAGCCTTTTTCTTTTCTTTCTTTTTCTTTTCATTCGCCACCTCTAATACCTGGGCTGCTCTTTCCCTCGCTTCTCCTGGCTCCTTTCCTCTCCTCGTCGCTCCTTCCCTCGCTATTGTTCGAGACCACGCAAAACCCCAAAAAGGCAAGAGCTCGACGACGTTCATCGAGACGAGCATACCGCACAATAGGAAGGCGCATCCCACCAGCCTGTTCACATTCGCCCATCACTGTTTTCCTTACTACCCGGGCACATTTTCTACACTACTTACCACTCTCTTCCTACTCTTTCACCCTCACTTTGATCGCACTCACCACAGTCGATCCTATTTGCTATTTTCTGCATTTTTCTGCATTTTCTGCCACTTTTCTGCCACCTTCTGCCACCTCGACGGCCTAGCTCTTAGCTCTTTCCAATTTGATCTGACACGGGTCGCACCTGCCTTGCCGAGCTCTTATGATACATAACATCATCTCGCCATTACCGTCACATCAACTTCCTTCCTTGATTGGCCTTTTCCTCCCCTCCCTCTCTTCTCCTCCTGCTTTCCCTTTCTACTTCTACTCTGCTTTTCCTATTTCCTCTTCTTCTGTTCCCCTCTTCCTCCTCTCTTCCTCTCTTCTGCAATGTTGTCTCACCATTATCAACAACAAACCTTACACTGCATCCAACCACCACTGCAATCGAGACACTTTCCCGCAATGCACCATCCATCGCCTCCAGAGCTGGCTGCAAGTCCGCTCTCGTCGATCTCGCCGTCCTCGTTGCCGGCCTCGTCGTCAATGACACCATCGGCCTCCTCTGCTTCCTCTGCTTCCTCTGCCTCATCGGCCTCCTCGGCAGCTGAGTCCGAACCGTCTGCCACTATGGCCGTGGACTTTCCAAAGTTTATGCACCTGCCGCCCGAGATCCGCACAATGATCTGGGAGTACGCCCTGCCGGACCGCCGCGTCTACGAAATCATGGACGTGCCCGGTGCCAAGCAGAAAATGACACCCGTCGAGGGCCTCATGTTTGCTAACATCCACAATGAGCCGCCGCCCGCCCTGGCCGCCGTCTGCATCGAGTCTCGCATCTTTGCCCTGAAGCACTACCAGCCGCTGCAGCTCGGCAACACGACAAAGTTTGTCGATCTCGCGCGCGATCTGCTGCTGCTTGAGCCCTACCTGCTGCTCAAGCGCCTGCACCGCACGCTCCAGTTCATGAGCCGCATCCCGCTCCTCCGCTCCCGCATGACCGGCCTAGCAATGGGCACGAGCTATGGCATCTACACGGGCATATGCCACCCCGTGCTGAATTGGAAGGCCAACAAGAGCAACATGGGCAAGCTAATGACAGGCCTAGCCAAGTTCCCCAAGCTCAAGACGCTGCTTTTCGTCGTGCACCAAGAGTTCCAGTTCGAGTTTGACCAGCGCACGCCGCCGCCCGCCAGCCTCCTCCCGACATCGGCTTCTACCCAGCTGCTAGCTGCCCAGGCACAGGGACTGACTGCACAACGTCGCCCGCCTACGCTGCCCATCCACATGCACCACTCTGAATGGCTGGAAGACATGAGTAGAATAAGCAACCGGCCTCCCGCGGCGGCATACACTCCGCCCGACACAAGCGCGAACTTCTATACGCCCCCGTCGCAGACTGCCACAGAGCCCCGCCCCCAGATCGTCCACCAGGCGTACCGCTTCAAGTTTGACGTGGAAGATAGCATCAACAACAAACCTCGGCGGCCGCAGCTCAACGACCTCTTGTTCTACCCGATTGAAGACGCTAAGGCCGCCGACGACCGGGAGGACTGGGAGGCGCTGCTGAACAACAGCAGCCCAATGTCGACGGCCAACCCCGGAGTCTTAGGCGGTAGAGACGACAGGGATTACATGGACGTCGAGGACACGGAAACCAGCGAGTGGAACGATCCGTGGCCAACCAATGATGACTGGCGCCGGTTCAGACGGCGGTTCCAGCGGGCTGTGGTGGCAACGCTGCAGTCGGGCCTCGTCCATGGCGGCGATGGCAAGAATGCCCTGTGCATTCATGACGAGGCGAGCGGCGCCATGTCTGGTGCAACTGGAGCCAGCGGCCTCTCTGCTAAGAACGGAGCTGCGGGTGCTGGTGGTAAGAAATACCAGCACTATCTCCAGCAGCAGCAAAAGCGCGAGGCCAGCGGCACGCCTGGCAGCGGCGGTTTCTACCCTGGCCATGGCGGCGTCAGTCTGCACAATACCCACCGCATGCATGCTAACAGCTACGGCGGCATCGACAAGTACGTCCCCCAACAGCGCAAGCGGTACTCGCTGAAGCAGAACATCCCCGCCATCAAGGGAGTCAGCCTTCTCTGGCGCTACACCCGGGGCCAGTAGCCGAGGAATTTCATAGGAGATACCAAGAGAAATCTGGAAAGAAAGAGAGGGCAAAAAAAACTCTCCGGAAAAAGGCTGGATCGAGAAAAAGTTTTGCTAAGAAGATTTATACCCACGTCATTTGCTTTTCTTTGGTTTTGGTTTTATTTGGCTTTTGTCTGAGGTTGGTTCTGGTTATTTGCCCTGAACCCCTTATTTTGCACATATTATTTGTTTTTTCTGTTTTTGTTCGAGGCCCCTTTACGTTATTACGAAGTCATGAAATACCATTACACGGTCTGCCCTTTGCTTTTTTATTCTTATTTTATTTTCTCATTTCCCGTTACTTGCTCTCGTCTCTTTTCAGTTTCTCTTCTATAATAGCCGTCTATATAGTCTACCATAGTATGGTGGCCCCGATCTGGTGGTATGATCATATATGTAGTACTTGTCTCTGCACTCTAAGAAACCTCAATTTAAAATCTATAAAACCAATAAAACTAAGCCCAGCCTTCTGGTGTACCGGGTTTTCGGTTTCTGGGTGGCTGAAGGCATGAAAGTAGAATTGCAAGCACTCTGGCAGCCGTAGAGTTTCATAGTATACCGGCTAATATCGTGATCTGCCACCTCTACACTCTGCCGGTTCTGGCCTTTTTGATTAATGCATAAGCGTACCAGCCACTTTAGATTTGTAGCCGGCTGCCGTCGTGATAGATAGAGTTCACCAGCCACGCAGTAGGAGCATAGCACCAGTGGAGATGCTGAGCCTGAATCAGACGACAATGGCGAGTGGCATGATGCGATGATATGGTAGAAAGCGCAATTTTTCTTGATGCAGAGTGAGGTTTCTGTAGACGGAGGACACACCATGGCCGAAATAGACATCCTTCGATAAATAGGATACGGGAGAATCCTCCCAGAGGTGGGAGGTGGCGTCTTCTGTGTTTGGCTTTGTGCAGAAAGTCGTGATCGCTGGTGGTCGGTACTTACACATACTGCACCTTCAATGCCGGAAGAAGCAGCCGTTTACCGATGCTCGCATGCTCGACACCAACTGCATTGCCCTCCTCGAGCTCAATAATGGCCGCATGGATGCGATGGAGAGACCCAAAAGGTTTCGATGACCGTCCTCTGGACGCGGCCCGTGGCCTGCTGCAGCGTGTGTAAAGTGATGCAACCCGCTCGCTTGATCTGTCGCAGCTCTCTGCCTTTCCATGATCCGCTGCCTTGTAAATATGTTGGAGCACCCCGGCGGTGGTGGCAAGAGACGATGAAAAGAGGTCAAAAGGAGACACGCAAAACCAAAGGTGCTCAGCCACACCCAAAGAAAGGGCAGCCTAGGCCAACCAGCCTTTGTCGCCATTAGCTGTTGCTGGCGGGCGGCCAAAGGCGGAGAGATATACCATGCTGGCTGGTGGTGGTGCTGGATCAGAACCGGCAAAGAAGTAAGCAGGGGGTTGCGCGGTGTCCTGGTGGTCGAGTCTGAAGATGGTAGCGAGGCCGAGTTTATATAGATTTGGAGAACTCATGACTTAATACTACGAGTATATACATGAGCACAAGTGATACTGGTGGTGACTAGTGGTGGCGGTGATGGTGATGCCGATTCTGGGTCGATTCACCCGGATATATCCAAAATAGGCAACCCCACAGCACTGTAAGTGACTGGTGGAGATTGTCACGCGTGAATACTGAATATTGCATCACTAGAGCGATTTAACCAATTAAACTTGCTTTTAATTCAATATAATCCATTAAATACAGGCCCCGCCAGGCTGTCGCCAACCCCACGGTGAGCGGCGAAGAAGCGTGAAATTGTGAACGCGTTAATGAGGTGAATGGCACGAGTATAGTGGCAGTCACTTGATTAGCTGTTTAGCTGGTTGCATCTCCAGTGAACTGTCTGGATTCTTTTCCCTCCAGTTGTTGTTTTCATGAGTGACTGTCTGTGACCATTCACCAGTTGGCCAGCACGGCTGTTCATCTTTTTACTAAGATACATCGTCTCAGTCATTATCTAGTGACTGTATTCAGTTACTCCACGAAGCATGAGTAGACCAGAAACGCCCACGACTGAAACATCGGTATGGCTGCCCAATGCTGCCCGAGTGTGAGGGGCAATGCGTGCTGGCATACCAAGTATGTATGTAGGAAATAAGGTAAAGGCATTAGCCAAAGCAAAGGGTAGGCCGGCGGCAGTGGAACTACAGAGCAGAGAGTGGGCTGTCAATGGAGCCCAAGATGCGTTGTCCTGTGGGCTTGCGTGCTACAGAAACTTACACACAGTAGCACCGTATATCGAATTAAACGAATTAATCAAATAGAAATCTAAAACAGCCGTCAATGCCCGAGATCGTCGGGGAAGGCGCGTGGATTCTCCAAGACACGGAAAGAGCCCTGTGACATGTTTAGGTTGTTGAGCGACTCTAGAGGAAAGGAAAGAGCAAAGAGCAAAGGAAGGTACGATGTAGCTGCTTTAATACGGAAAGAGCATGGCAGCAACGCAACGACGATAGACAACGACGGCAGGTGCGAGCGCGAACAGGAAAGAACAAAGGTTGCTCCTATTTTTGCTGCGTAGCTGCTGTCTGGTTGCGTCAGTCTCCCTCCTGATCCCTGTACAAAACAGCACTTTGCTCTACATACAGAATACCACGCGGCCACCACCCGGACTGCACCCCTCCCACCACCCTTTCCTTTCTCGTCGTGTAAATAACTCTTTCGGGACACCCACGCGCTTAAGATGCGATTTTGTCAGATTGCAAAGTGCAGCATTGCGCCTTCCCATCCGAGCTGTATCTCAGCAACAATATCTTTAAGTCCCCCTTCTTTCGGTATTACCTTCCTTCTTTCCTCGTCTTGCTCTCTGTTCTTGTTTACCGCCATCTGCCACCTCATCTCGCCCCTGTCCGAGCCCGGCCTGCTTGACTGACCTCGCGTGGCCTTTCCTCTACACCCCACTCGCCCGTTTCTGCACGGGACCCATCTTCCCTCTTCACCCCCTCTACCCCCCTTTCCCATCTATTCTTCTTTGCCCCCCCCCCCATACACGCACGCCGTCATTCGTTTGCCCTTTATCATTGCCTCTGAAATTGATATAATCTCTTTTTTAAGCGTAGATCGTTTCGTATATCTCCCTAATCTTCCTCAACACTTCTTTCTCTTTTTGATATAAAGATCCCTTTGTTTGCCGCCTCTCAGTTTCTTCTTCCTCTTGACTTTCTCTTCCTCTTCTTTTGATTATTCTTTTGTCTTCCTTTTCTTGTTCTCATCTTGACTTCTTTATTCATCTAATAACGTCTTTGTTGTTTCAACCCCAAAGCAGACCGAGGATACTCACAGCAGGCCTAAGAGCAGAGTCTGCCGTAAAGATAGCATAGCGAGAGAATATAAGCTTCCATTTTCCATATCATCGTCTCGTCCGCGTCCAACGTCCATCTGGTCACTCTTATCACTTTGATCACAGACATCCAGATACCCAGGTATCCAAATATCGACAGTGCTCCTTTCTCAGCCACTCACCTGCTGCCACCTGCTTCCACCTTTCTGGTACATCTGACAGCTGACGGGCCACTTGATTTTGTTGACATTATTCTAACCGGCTAGGTACCTCTCCGGCCAAGTCTCAGCTCTCAGCTCTCTACTCGCATCAAACACTATCCAAAATGATGGCGGTCCAGACGGCTACAACGACCATGCAGGTCCACGACGAGCTGGCGGCGCTGCTCGCACGCAACCTGACACTAGGATCGGTGCCCTACTCCATGCCCGTGGCAGAAGCACCGGTAGCACCGCCAGCACCCACACCCCCGACACAGGCAGAGCAGCCCAAGATTGTCTACTCCATTTCCCAGCACTACCACCACTCTGCGCACGCCATCAAGCCGGTAGCAGAGGTGCAGGCCCAGCCGGAGCCACAACAGTCTCAGCAGGCAACGGCCGAGCACATCTTGGCCCAGAACGGCATCGACGCAACAGCACTCACTGATGTCCAGCTAGCCCTGTTCAAGATGTCCGCTCCAGACCGCCGCGACTACCTGCTGCAGCTGTGGCGCATCTGTCCACCAACACCGCCGGCGGCTGCAGTCACAAGTGGCCCGTGGGATACCATTGATGTTGAGATGGACAGAGAAATTGCCTCGTCTGAATTGCGTGTGCAGCAAGCCCAGGCCCAGCAGGAGAAGGAGGCGGAAGAAAAAGTGGCAGCCGATCCTGCGCCCACTCAGTCATCAGACGGTCGCTGGCTGCAGTCCCAGACGCAGACCTACATGGAGCCGTACATGGCGTCGGGCTACGAGGAGCTGGCACGCCGCGAGTACATGGCCTCTGCCGCGCCGTCGGGCTACGGCAGCGAGGCCAGCATCCCGCGCAGCATCCCGGGTGTGCAGCTGCGGTACAGCAAGGCGACAGACCCGGTCTATAACAACACGCTATCTTCGTCTGGCCGGGCGTCGTGGCCACAGGCGCACCACACTGCGGCCGACATGGAGGACCAGTACGGTGCCCTCATGGCCATGCGGGACGGCTGCGACATGGAGATGTGAGTCTGCTTCGAGTATTGAGGCACTGACGTTCTGTTTACTTTTCTGCTTTTCAACATTGGTATAGTACGGCATGCTCTTTACATTGTATTAAACTGTATGTTTCTTTTGCTCGGCAACTATCATCACGGCACTTGCCACTCTTAATATATTCCATGATCCTACAACTTGACAATTCACAAAAGTAGTAATTCGAGTAAGTAATAATGTGCTATAAAATATAAACCGATGAAACAAAAACAACCAACTCCGTCTATTGCTTTTTGGGTTTGTGCTCGTCCTATGCACTGCACTCCTAAAGGACGTCTGGCAGGCAACACCCTGCTGTTGATCATTGTCTGATCTTTTGCCTCTCTTTGTGTTTTGGTCTACTGGCTTGCTGCAGAAACCGAGAAGTTGAGAGTTGTCTTTACTTGTTTTTACTTCTTCTTGCCCTTGCGCTTGTTGGCCTTGACCTTGTTGTGGCTGCTGCCCGTCGCCTGGGCCGCGCCCGACTTGTCCACAACCTCAAACTCGTCTTGCGAGTCGCTGCTGGGAGTGGCCTTGCCCGGCGACGAGTCCGACGAGTCGTCATCCTCGGCGGCACCCGAGACGTACTCGTCGGCATAATCGCCGTCGTCAGTCGCCGACTTCTTGCCCAAAACGCGGCCGACAGTCAGGCTGAACACCCAGGCAGGCAGGCGGTAGACGGCCGTGTCAAATACCGTTGGGCGCACAACCTCGTTGATGTCCAGCAGAAGCTCTTCCACCTTGCCCTCCGCGTCCATCTGCTCCAGGTAGACATCGCCCAGCGAGTCGACAACCAGCACCTTGCCATTCTCGGCCGTCACGCGTCTCTTGGCGCCCGTGGGACCAGCCGAGGCCTGGGGAGTGGGTGTAGCGGCACCGCTGTCGTTGTTGCTGGGAGTGCCGGTGGTCGCAGCGCCGCGGCGGCCACGGCGGGTGGGTACAGCACCGTCCTTGGCCTCGCGCTTGGCATCGCGCTCCTGCATGCGGCGCTGCTTGCGGTTCATAGCCTGCTGCTGCTGCTGCTGCTGGGCGTCGCCGGCTTCCTCTTCGGCTGGCGCAGCCGCGCCAGCAGTGGGGTCGGTGCCGATGGCGTTCAGGTCCATGCCGGCCAGCTGGTTGCCCCAGGCAGCCTGGCGCGCGTAGCGGATGTAGCGGTCGACAAACTCGCGCTGGCGCTTCCAGCTCATGTAGAGCGTCAGGTAGTGGATGGCGCCGCCGATGAAAACAAACAGGCCGAACATGACGGTGCCGAAGCCGGGGCGGTAGCGGTTGTAGTAGTACTCGGTGCCCTTCCACGTGGGGAAGCCGTTGGACAAGAAGTGGTCGTAGCGGTCGCGCTCGGGGCCGCGCAGGATGTTGGTGACAATGCCCAGGCGGGCCTGCATGTCGGAGGCGCGCTTGACGGCGGCGCGGACCTCGCCCGACGTGGGCTGCTTAGGCTTGGCGCCACCGGCACCGGCGGCCTTGACCTGCTTGCTGCGCTCGGCAGCCAGCTGCTGCTTGACCTTGTCCGGGTGGAGGGATCTCGTCTTCTTGCGGTAGGCCTTGTTGATCTCGTCGAGAGAGGCCGACGGCTTTACGCCGACAAAGTCGTAAAAGGTGACGTCGGCACCGAGGGCAGTCGCAAGCTCATCGCGAACACGGAAGATCTCGCGATCTGCAAGGTATTAGTATTTGTAACAGTGTTTGCATCTGCATCTGCATTTGCTTGCTCTCTCTCGAGCTGACGTTCAAGACACACCTTCTTTGGACCAAGCTGCAGCGAGAGGCGTCAGGACGGCCAAGAGGCCGATAATCGTAGTCCAGACCTTCATTGTGACTTCTGCATAGCCTGTTGGTAGAGGAGAGATGGACGATAAGAGAGGAGAAGAGAGCTTCGAGATGAGGAGAGGGCGTCGGATGCCCGAGATGAATGAGGAGGAAACAGTCGAGGAGAGAGGGAGAGTGAGTGGTGGTAGAGGACAAAGCAGCTTCAAAGACGGATAGGGAGTGAAGTGTATATACAGAATAGAATATAGACGAAGAGCTGGCCAGTGGATATGCCTGGATATACTTTGTATGGGGGTGTCGGTGCTGCTGGTTAAAAGGAGTCGTGTCCGAAACGCACTTTTCGTTTTTATTGAGCTTATTCGTTAGTGCTAAAAGTGCTGCCAGTGCTGTATTACAACGGTGCAGTAGCAATACGGAGTAGTGAATGGTTTAAGGTTGCGACGGTACCAAGGGGAAGGGCCAGACTGGGCCCCACTGCCAGGGGGTAGCTATCCTGGAGTCAATAGCGCCGTGGATTTACACGTGAGAGCTCACGTGCAACTTTACGGAGCCGACCCTGAATCCCCATAAATTCAAGAGTAGGAAATGCTTTCACATGTCGATTAACGGGATTAGGTAAGCCGACATGATCTGCGTGGCGTCGATATGTCGGAGCCGCCGTGCCCGGCCGGGCTAGGACGGTTCACCGTGTATTGTTTATCTCTTGTGATCTATTTTACCTACTGCTAGTACACCGTACATCCAGCCTTTTGCTGGCATCAGCCCCGCCAGATAGATAAAAGACAATGCCGGCTGCAGCGCATTCAATCTGTAGGTAAACATTTGCATATTCATGACACATTTCGAAGAGGATTAGTCTTTTCTTCTTGGTTTTAAGCCTGAGATAATCAAAGGCACTACCATTCCATATTCACTATGGGCCGCGAGCTTTGAAATGGCTGGCGCCTATTCGTGCTCATGAACGGCATTGACAGTGGGTGACGACGACAATAGGGAATGAATAAACAGTAAAACTTGGATTAAAATAAAATACAAAATTAAGGCTACGTGTCGTTCTTTCTGCTTTCTTCTTCACAAGTAGTCCTGTCCCAGATAGATGCCTCTGTCGCGCTCTAGTTTAGCGCACCTTCCCCTTTTTCCAGACCGGCCTCTACAAAGACTCTGTCCACTGCAAAGACGCATTTAGCCCTACAGTACATCACCACGGCCACATTCCTTGCCTTCCTGTTTTACTATCCTCAACTACACGAATTAAATGTTAATTAAATTTCTTGCCTTCTCCGACACGCGTTATTGGGACCCAGTTTTATTACGACTTGTGCTTGTCACTGCGGTACACCTTCCGGCTGCGACAGTACTTGTCTTATTTTAGCTTTATTGACGACAAACATTAGTGATGCGCCACTGGCACAGGAGTTGCCAAAGCCTTTGATCTATTCTTGCTCGCGTGTATTTCGTATCTTACATAGTAGAAGTGCAAGGCATCTTATTTTGCTGATTCTCTGTTGGCTGCCATCTAGAGAGGGTGTGCTGGTGTATGCATTCGGAAGGTGCCCAACTATGCCTCTGCCCAAGCATCGCTCCTTCTTCGGAAATCGTGCTGTCCCTCGCTCTTTCCTCGCGGGCTGCACAGAGTATGTAAGATACGATGTATCGCTCTTTCCTCGTAGTTAATACACTGTACTTTCGCTGCGCTGTATCGCTCTCCCAGCTATGTATGGCTGTAGCCTATCGATCGCCACGCACCACTCCTTAGCCCCTTTGTCCCCTGTGGATTCACGTCCCTGGCCGCCCCCTGGATTTCTTCATCTCCATTGCCCTGCCCTGCCCTCCTCGGTCGCTCTTGCCCTGGACAGCTCTTTCATTTTACTCGCGTCTTTTTTCCACCGCAATCACTCTACCATACTCTTTTTACTTCTCGTCCTTTCCTCACCCACCAGAACTCAGATCACAGATCATCACGGATCCTCATCCATCGACATCGCCTTTGTATTGACTATCGTGTCTTTTCTTCCTCTTCTTTCATCACCTCACTCTCCCTTGTACCCATCGCCAACCTCTTCCTACCTTAGCTTCGCTTCTGAAATTTCCTTTTTTCACTTTGCACGCCCACCACAACCTCCACTACAGCAACTCTGCCCAACCGCCTGCAGCTCGCCTCACAGCTCACAACTCACAGCTCACAGCTCCCCGTCAACCGTCAATTGTCCATCTACGATCCTCGGCTTCTTTGTCGCCTTGTTTTCGGCCCCCCATCCAACTATAACCATCCATTCGCACTACTACAAACGCACCTACAACCGCACCTACAACCACACACTTGCTTCAGTGCATCTGCATCGACACCGCTACTTCTCACAGGCTCCGAATAAAATCCCCCGTTCGTCCCCGCCTTACTTTCTGCCCTCTTCCGCCTTCTTCTCTCCTCTTCTTCTTTTCCTCTTTTCTTCTTTTCTCCTTCTTTTCTCCTCTCTTCAAGCCTTTCCCCCCCAAGGCCGCCAAAATGACCTCCCGCATCCAGATTCCGATCGAAATGATCACCTCGCGCTTCCAGCTCGGCGACCGCTTCAACAGCGTCCGGTCGACGTCGCTGGCCACGCGCTTCTCCAACCTGCGCCCCATCTCCGAGTTCTTTGACGTCAAGCGCCTCTCCAAGCCCCAGAACTTTGGCGAGATGCAGTCTCGTGTCAACTACAACCTCGGCCACTTCTCCAGCAACTATGCCGTCGTCTTTGTCATGCTCTGCATCTACACTCTCCTGACCAACTGGTGGCTTCTGTTCGATATCATCTTTGTCGCCTCCGGCATGTTCGTCATCGGCAAGCTGGACGGCCGCGACCTCGAGATCGGCACTTTCCGCGCCACTACCTCGCAGCTGTACACCGGTCTCTACGTCGTTGCCATTCCCGTCGGCCTTATCTCGTCTCCCTTTGCTACTATTGCCTGGCTCGTTGGTGCCAGCCTTGTCGTTATCATTGGCCATGCTTCGCTCATGGACAAGCCTATTGATGAGGCTTTTTCTGGGGAGGTGGTCTAGATGGTCGGCCACGTGCTCCCAAACACAGCCCCTCCTGGGGAAGATCATCAACAAGCGGCAATCAACGACGAGACGCCCGGTCGGGCAGAAACAGGGGGCAAGACCTTTGGGGTGGAAGTGGGGGGATGAGCGGCAGCGGCCGCGTCGAGGAACTGGACGGCAGTGTGAGCGGAAGCGGGAGTGGAGGCGATGCAGATTACCATCTCAGATACGGCTCATCTAGAGCGTCAGGCTGGGATCAGACGAGTGGAAGAGACAACGGGGCTGTGGCACTTCGGCCTCGCGGGGGATATATTCGTGGACCGACAGGCTATGATAAGGAAGACGACGATGACGACTCGGCATCAGAAGTGACATCCGACGACGACTCGGACGACGGACTCAGTGAGCCAGGCGAGGCTGAGCTGGCAGTGCTGGAATCGGCCATGGCACGCATAAGACGGGCCCAGGTCAAGCAAAAAGCACAGGTCAACCTCAGCAAAGCCGAGCTGGCCGCGCTGAGCCGACACAAAGAAAGACAACGACAGGCGCAGGAGCGCCTACTAAAAAGAAATCAACGACGGGACCGGGTAGCGGTTCCTATCGAGCACCTGGGAGCCATCTCACACGGCCTTGCGAAGCTGCCCACACCAGTGGCTTCCGGCGACGACAGCTCACCACAACGCATCCCGGGATCTTTCCACGACGATCACGGCTACTCACCGGGCGGCTACTACTCTCCGCCATCGGCTGCACCATCGCGAGCCCTGCCTTCCTCGAGCTCGCAGCCAGCACTCGGCCAGCAAGATCGATACCGTGATGATTCGCCCTTTACGTACTCGTACGTGCACGGCCAGCCGAATACCCGCCACGTCTCCGACTCGGCAACTGGGGCGCAGCAGGCCAACCCGTTCAAGTACATGACAGCCGACTCACGGCCCCCCCCGCCTCAATATGATTCCGGTGCTGCTGCACCTGCGGGCCGGCAAGGCACCGCAGCATACTCGCGCGGGTCCTCCTCAGCAGCCGTCCCTGCTGCAGCCAGGGGCCGCCGGTCAATACACACCGCCGAGACGAGCGAGGACGAGGAGAGCTCTAGCGAGGATGATGACGACGACGACGTCCAGGCACAGCGCCCACCGGTCCACAACACGCGGTCGCGGGCTAAGCAGCCAGCCGCGTCATCACACTCACGGAGACACAGCCGCGTTCCAGGTGCCGAGTCCGAGTCTGAGCCGCGCCCGGGATCCAAAGGGCAGCCAGACCGATCACAGTCGACCAAGACCAAGAAATCATCTCACAGCTCGTCGGCCACAACTGTGTCTACAAAACACAAGTCGTCAGCGGGTGGCAGTGGCAGCGGTGCCACCAACTCGCATTCTTCCAGTCGTCGGCGGAAAGGAAAATAGGTGCTAATCTGTAGCCGAGTCTATTCTCTTTCTGACAAGTCGTCATTCTTTTACTCTTTCTTATTTTTATTCTGTCGTCGGGTTTTCTTAGATATTCATGTTTAATTTCATTTCTCTTCTGGTTTTCCAATTCTCAATATCTCCGTTTGTTATTTCTTTTTTCCTTTTTCGCCTGTGCCTCTCTTCTCTTCAGATTTTCCTTGTGTCTTTCTTCTACTACAGGCCTTTGTGATTGGTCTGTCTCTCATCTCCTTAACTCGCTCCCTTTCATGTCTATTTCCTTGGTCTGTCACCTCTTTCTTCTTCTCTTTCCTTATCATCTCTTCTCTCATATCTACTCTTTCTCTACTACAATCCACGCCCAGAACTAGAATTGGAAATGGATCGGTTAGCGGGACTCAAAATGGCGGGGTGGGCGATGTGCCACAGGGTGGTACAACCAAGCAACAAGGGACGACGCTGCTCTACAATAAAAGCACAATTATGACACAAGCATATCAAATCTGTATGTATCAAACAGCAGTAAATCATTCTCGTAGTGGTGATATATAACGGAAACGACGCAATCTAACAAGCTGATCGCCATGTACCAAGAATATACACAAAATAGGCAGCAAATTGAGAAGAGATGCAGAAAAACATCGGGATGAAAAAGACATAAGAAAACATAAGATACCCAACACCCAAGTAAAAAAAACCCAAACAGCATGATATAAACAGATTAATCAAACCAACCAGACCCTACAAGCAAAGCAGCTACAAACAACAGCGCTTATGAAAACATTCTGCTGATGCCTGCAAGACTGCCGCCCCAGCCGCTGCCTGTATCGCTGCGGGTGTCGTAGTGTTGCCTGCTGTTGTTGCCGCCAAAGTAGTCGCGCTCCGTGCTTCGCCGCTCCCACTGCAGGTCGCCGCGCCGGCCGCGCTCCAGGCTGCTCGTCATGCCGCGCGCTGCCGCGCCACCGCCGCCTGCCACCGCCGCCATCCGCACGGCCTCGCCCACCAGGCCCACCGAGTCGCCGGACATGGCGCGTGCGCCCATGCCCATCATACGCTCCAGCGACTGCGGCAGACGCATGCCGAAGCGCGCCAGCAGCGCCGTCAGGGCACCGCCGGTGATCAGGGGCATAATGGCCAGCATAAAGACCTTGAATGGGTGCTTCTTGGCATAGTAGATGAGGTCGCGCAAGAGCCGCTTGAGCTTCTTGTAGGCGCGCTGCAGGAACGACGAGCGCGGCGAGCGGCGGTAGTATGACGAGGTGCCGCCCATGCCCGTGGCCTTGCCAAACGAGCTGAAGATGGAGCGCGAGCTGACATTGGGGAGGCTGAAGAAGCTGGCATTGGCGGATTTGCGGTACGACGACGAGTCGCGCTTTTTGCTGCTTTTGTGGTGGCTGTCTTCGAGGCCAAAGAAGCTACGGGCCGTAATGTTGGGGGGTGCGCGACTGCGACTGCGGCTGCGGCTGCGGCTCTTTCTGATTTCGAGGCCACGCAGACGAGGCTTTTCGTCGCGATCGCGGTGTTTGGAGGATGTGTGGTGGCGGGAGCTGCGGCGCGAGACGGTCGAGCCGCCTTCCATATCGAAGAAGCCCATCCTATTCTGAGGGGGAAACAAAGAGGCGAGGCTGTGACTTTCTTTGTTACTCTAAGAGAAGGCTGCTGTGGAATGCGGTGAGAGGTCAGGGTGGTCTGTGTCTGGCCGGTGGAATGAGGGCTGCCCGTCAATGGAGAAGATGGGGTCCGTCGACAATGCGCCTGGGACTGGAATGGATAATCGAGGTGAGCGGTGAACGTTAGCCAATATAAGACAATATTCGATATTCAGTAAGAAATAAGAAATAAGAGGAGGTTTGAGAAAGAGAAGAGAGGACGGAGAGAGATGGAGATGAACAGGAGGGACGAAACAAAAAAAAAAGAGGAAGGAGGACAGAAGGAAGCGACAGGGGGATAAAAGGGCATGGCGGGCAGACTCCATACTGTGACGTGATTGGCCGGCTGGGGGTGTTGAAGACAGAATAATGCGAATAATGGGGAGGGACCCTGGTGTCTACACCCAGCCCCTTCCTTTTTTGGTTGTATCAAGTTGACTGACCTTGCGTCTTGTCCTCGCACGCACCCGCACACCCGCACACCACACGCACCTTCCCGAACTGACCGCTTCTCTTTCCTCAGTTTAATCAGTTTTGACCAATTTTGACCAGTTTTGTCTGTAACATTGAAGAAGGAGCATACGACGCTCTTGCATATTTCTGCGTGTATTGCCTGGATTTGCCTCGTGCCAGTTCAGTCGTGCATGTACAAATCCCGTCGTGCCTTCCTATCTCGCTTCTTGCCGAGAGACAACAGTCGATTATGTAAGACATCTCCAGGTTTTGAACAGTCTTCTACTCCGTGAAACCTTTTGCTTATCTCGTGTTCAAGTACAAGGTGAAAGGTGAGCATCGCGATACGAAGATCTACAATGTATTCCAGATACATCTCTCCTACAGAGTACAAAATGGGAGGCTGGGAATCAAGGTCGAGACCGGCGGGCGGGGCCCCCTAGCTGTGCGGATGGACTCTGCTTATGCGGGCTAATGCCGTGCAAACCAAGAAATGGCCTGCATTTGCCTGCATTTAGAGGAAACACCAGAGACAATCAGAGACAATCAGGGCCCGTTTTCTCTGTTTGTGTCCCTTTTTCGCCTTATTTGTGTCTATTTTAGCGCATGTCGAGCCTTTCCCGCAGGGACGGTCCACAGTAGCTTACAGTGGCTGTTAGTGCTGTTAGTGCTGTTAGTGCTGCTAGTGGCTGTTGGTGGATACTTAGTCGGGACTAGTCCAGCGATGACGGGTCCCTGGGGGGAACGGTCCGTGTTGAGTAACGTCGGATTCAATGCACGTGACACGTCGTAAGGTGAGGTTGCAGACTGCAGACTGCAGACTGCAGACCGGACGCGCTCTGTCAAAGTCTTCACCTCGGGCACCAACAAGACAGTGTACTTGCATACTAATGCACTTGTCGAGTTGATGTGCTGCTGTGAGGGTGGATAACGGTCTAGATTGCTGTTTGGATGCACATCACTGCCTAATCCTCTGTAAGTATAAACATTGATGCATCAGATCATCTGCAAGACGACGACAGCAGAGGCAAATAAACAGCACACAAATAGACGGCAGGCAAATAGGCAGCAGACTGAAAAATCAAACCATATGCCCGTCTAGAACTTGGTGAAAGGTATCGAGGTTGCTCCTGCTGCCGCCGCCTTGGGCTCCAATATCCGTTAGCCCTTGCCCTGACGCACCATCGTAAATGGCAAATACCACGTCCTTCCACCAGTACCTGACCTCCTCGTCCCCGTCCACCGTCTGAGTCACCACCTTAAACTCGGGCTCCTGCAGAACCTCCAGCCAGCACCGGGCCACGTCTTCCGGTGGATTGCCAAACACGCCACAGCCCAGAGCGCCCAGGACCAGCTGGTCGTGTCCTCGGCTGGCAGCCGCGCGCAACGTCATGCGCATCTTGAGCTTGGTCTCGAAGCGGTCCGTCTCGTAGGCAAACACTGGCGGACTGTTGCTCGAGACTGATCTCAAGGGTGGGTGCCGCAAGGCTGCCACCGACACAGCACTGACAACCGGCAGGAGATGGGGCGCCACCGAAAATGTGAGCGTGTTGTGGCCCGACGTCCGGTCCGAGCGCACAACAAGCACGTATGGGCTATACAGGATATCCTCGCGGCCCAGAGGGTAAGTAGTCTCTTTCAAGCTGAGGAAGAGCGAGCTGCGGTAGCAAACGGCCTCTTCCTGGGCCAGCGCGCCATTCAGCCATCCGCCGCCGGGCCTCGCGTGGCTGGCAAAGTTGACTATCAGGGGCCGGGGCGTGCCTTGCAGCACAGCAGCCGGCCAGTGCAGCAGCTCTATAGCGGCATTGAGTGTGTCGCTGTTGATGACACGGATAGCTGTTGGCTGCGTATACCGTGGTCTCCTGCCAGGGCTAATCGCCGGCAGCGAGAACGGGTCGAGGACCACGACTTCTTGTGCCCGGGACTGCGTTCCCAGCTGGCCGAGGATCTGCGGTAGGATGCGCAGGCTTTCTTGGGCGTCTGCCTTGAGGGCGTCCCGCTGCCCTGGCGGGTAGGCAGCACGGGGCACCTCAATGCGGCTATGCCTTGCGTCCCTCTCCCTGCCTCTGTTTCTGTCTCCGCCTCTCTCCGAGATCCGGTCTCTATCGCGGCCTCCTCTATGCCTGTGGCCGCCTCGGTGTGTACCGTTACCGTTCTGCGAAGGGCGCTGTGCATCTTCGGACTGGTTGCGCGGCCGCGGTGATGAGCCTCTCTGGCGGCTATTCGATGTAAAGTAGGATGATATGCTGCCTCGCGATCCTCGCGAAGATGGGCCGCCTCCACGCCCAGCCCTCGGTCGTTCTCGGTCGCGCTCGTCCATAATAAGCATTTGTTATCAATTCGAATCTTACTGTATTGAAGCGGTATATTGTGAATGACTCTGACTATCCTGTTGGGACATTATAAACAACAGTCGTATGTCGTAGATTCCAGGCCGTGTGACACACAAGGTTGTCCGCCTAGGCCAGCTAAGACGTTTTGAGAGATGGTGCCATTAGCGCCTTTCCCCAGTGAGTAATAACACACAACCGAGACAGACTGCTCAAATTGTCACATAGCTAATCGCACTATCTTTTGAAATATATTTTGCAGAAGGATTTTTGAGATAGCTTTTATGGTAATTAATTCATATTGCATTTACATATCTACGCTATCATTCATATTCCATAAACTTTCCGTTAGTATGGCGCCCCTGCGTATCACCGGTGAATGGTTAGCCTCGACGAGACCGAGCGACTCATTCACCGGTCCTCGCTACCAACCAGTGCAAAGGTGTTATCTCTGTCGCGCCCTTGGCGACTATCTCTGTGCCGGCCCGAGAAGAAGAGTAGGCGTCATTATCGGCGTGGCAGATCTCGCCGTACCTATTATTTATATAGCAGATAGGCTTAAGGCCTGCAGCGATGTCGGTATTGCTGCTGCCGCCTTGGAGGAGTGGTGCACCCAGAGCCCGCACCATCCCAAAGGCATCCAGCGGAACCTCACAGCCCGGGCGGTGGTATCGGTGTAGCAGAAACAAGATAACAAGCATCAGAAAGTTCATGTACCCCATCGTTGCATATAGAACTTGTAGACGCTCTGGTACATCGCGTCGTCTGTGTCGCCGAGCGCTTCGTGAATCACAAAGGGCACGTCGGGCCTGTCCAGGACCTCTAGCAATATGCTACCATCGTAGGAATTTCCGAGCACATTTTATATGCCGCCCAACTTTGTCTACTGGTCTTTCCCGTCCATAGGCCAGCATACAATACATTACTTGCTTCCGATATCTCGGTCCACGCATTCGTGAGTTTAGGCTCTGTTACCACGATTCAAGCGTCACCACGCCGTCGGTGATTTTCATTGGGGTTTCAAACTTATTTACAATCAAAAGCAAACCCTGGAAGAAAAGGAAGTGTTTATGAAAGTTAAGTAATGTTCAAACAGCTTCTTCACTTCCGAACTAGATAATATAGTATCATGGGCTCGCGGACACGGTCACCAGGAACCTGCTAAGCGAGATATAACAAACCAGATCGTAACAGTATCTAGTCACAGAATAAATCACATACAGTTCTCCAACAGTAAGAATATACATATAACAGAGCAAGTGCATTCATCTCAAGCTCCAAGCAGATCTGCGATGCATGCAACCGGCAGGACTTGGTATGAAGCAGTCTAACTTAACCAGCCAATCATATAGCACTATTTGGTACCTTATAGCCAATCATGTGTCTATTAAGGCCCACTTTGATCAACCTCATGTTTCTCGACATCGTCTTCAACCAAGTCCATCAACTCAACGTCCGGGCTGGCCATACTTTTACGGGGGCTCATACTAAAATATTAGAATACTAAGATTACCGTCTTACAAATCGATCTTTGGATATCTCGGCTCCCGATGTGAATTCCCTGGTCAGCCTTGGCAGACTCGTCTGACCAGGCTATCCGGGCCGACCACCCGTGTGACTCGGCACATTATGTCCCGGCCCGGTCGATGCTGACTCGTTTTATGCATTGTACATTTGCTGTCTTACTGTGGAAAAAAAGCGCAGGCATGGAAGTGCAATACTGGGAAAGCTCAAAGCATCTACCGAAGTCATAGACAGGCTTTGCCTTTTCGCCTTCCAGCAGGATGACGGCAATTCCGTGTCGCGTGCAGCAGCGTGCAGTGGGTGCAGCAGCATGCAGCAAGCCCAAGCAGCGAGCCGTGGGTTTACAAGCAGTTGCACGGCTCGTGTTATAAGAATAAATAACCTAAAAGCAGTCACACGACTGTTGGGTCAGGTATCCGTCACGTCACTTTGCTTAGATATGACTACGGCCACGCAGACGGGCCAGCCTTGTTTGAGATAAACATCAACAGCGTCCTTGAAGACACCAATAAGACTGTCAAGACTTTTTATATGAACCCCCACTCTACTATAAGTTAATTTACTTTGGTGGATATTCTCCGGCTTATCCACAGTTTCGCACAAGCGGTCCGGGCCCCGGAACATCACCATAGATGCTACGTGGGATATCGATCATATTTGCAAGAACACGATGGGATGTAGAGTATAAAGGGTTTCTTACATATTTCCAACTCTGTCATAAACTCAATACCAAGTCTCCACGTGCCGTCTTGCATTATTATAGACGGTCCTCCCGTTTCTTGGTATCCTACCTTATAAGACGGCACGTTTCCTCTGTTGAACTCTGCGTTATTGCAACTCACCATAACGCTCACTGCAACCGACACTTTGATCATGACTGACCTCGACTCGCCGTCAGAGAGCTCGCTTCCCAGTACTACCCCGGACACGCAGATTTTGACTCCCAGCAGTCCGCTCACTTCCGACAGCATTGGCAGCACCGGCAGCACTAGCAGCACCGGCAGCAGAAAATTGCTCGATACGCCGCGCCAGGCAGCCAAGAAGAAGCTGGCAGCGCTGACACTAGAAGAAAAAGTATCTCTGCTCACGGCGGCCGACTTTTGGCGCACAAATGCAATCCCGGAAAAGGGCATCCCTGCAGCCAAGACGACAGACGGGCCCAATGGTGCTCGCGGCGGCATATTCGTAGGCGGCACCAAGGCTGCTCTGTTTCCTTGTGGCATATCGCTGGCAGCTACATGGAACCGGCATCTGCTGTATCAAGTTGGGCAGCACCTCGCCGTCGAAGCCAAGGCCCGATCAGCCGACATCCTTCTGGGCCCGACGGTGTGCATGCACCGGCATCCTCTGGGCGGCCGCAACTTTGAGTCCTTTTCCGAAGATCCGCTCCTTACAGGCAAGCTCGCGGCGCAGTATATACTGGGACTGCAGGATCACGGAATCGGCGCGGCCGTCAAGCACTTTGTGGGCAATGAGCAGGAGACAAACCGCAACGCGGTGGACTCGCGAATATCGGAACGGCCGCTGCGCGAGCTCTACCTCAGGCCATTTGAGATCGCCGTCCGTGAGAGCTCGCCGTGGGCCGTCATGTCGTCGTATAATCTTGTCAATGGCATCCACGCGGACATGAACAAGCATACGCTCCAGGACATTCTGCGCGGCGAGTGGGGATATGATGGGTAGGTTTTTTATTTTACTTCTAATAGGTTTTGATAAACTAACCTGTAGAACGGTTATTTCCGACTGGGACGGTATCAACTCTACCGTCGAAAGCATCCAAGCCGGCTGCGATATCGAGTTTCCCTACTCGACGAAATGGCGGTTCGAAAAGGCTGTCAAAGCAGTAGAAGACGGCACGCTGAGTATTGCAGATGTCGATCGGGCCGCCGGAAATGCTATTTTGCTGGCGACACGCGTCAAGGGCGACGACATGTCAGCCGAGCTGCCAGAGCGTGAGGACGACCGTCCAGAGACTCGCAACCTGATCCGCGAGGCCGGCGTGCAGGGCTTGACTCTGCTTAAGAACGAGGGCACAATACTGCCACTGGATGCACGGACGGCCAAGGTTGCCGTTATCGGGCCCAACGCCAACCGTTCCATTGCCGGCGGCGGCGGCAGTGCCAGCCTCAACCCATACTACACCACTCTTCCTATAGACAGCATTCGAAAAGCGGTGGTGGATGCCGGCGGACTGGAGAGCAACATCTCCTTTGCCGTCGGATGTCACATCAACAAGTGGCTGCCCGTGGCCTCGCCGTTGTGCACCACGACCGCCGCTAGAGAAACACAGGGCGTCACCATTGACTGGTTTGCTGGCGACCAATTTGGCAAGCTCGTCCTGACGCAGACGCGCACAAACACCGACCTGTTTCTGTGGGACTCGGCACCGCTTGCACAGGTCGGCCCGCAGTGGTCCGCCGTTGCAACAACCTACCTCACGCCCACATCCACGGGGAGACACACCATCAGCTTCATGAGCGTCGGGCCCGGTCGGCTGTTTGTCAACGGCACGCAGGTGCTCGACCTCTGGCACTGGACCGAAGAGGGCGAGGCCATGTTTGACGGGTCTGTCGACTACCTCGTCGATGTAGACATGCAGGCCGGCACGGCGGTGGAACTCAAAGTCGAAATGACCAACGAGCTGCGGCCGGCCAGCAAGCAGAAGCAGTTCAACACAACGCACCGGTACGGTGGGTGCCGCATCGGCTTCAAGGAGCAAGACCAGGTCGACTATCTCGAGCAGGCCGTGGCTACTGCTCGTGCGGCCGACGTTGCCATCGTGGTCGTCGGTGTTGATGCCGAGTGGGAGTCGGAAGGCTACGACCGGCAGACCATGGACCTGCCCCTCGACGGCAGCCAGGACCAGCTGATCGAAGCTGTGCTCGCGGCCAATCCCAACACGATCGTTGTCAACCAGTCGGGCTCGCCCGTCTCGATGCCGTGGGCCGACCGTGTGCCAGCCATCATCCAGGCCTGGTACCAAGGGCAAGAGGCCGGCAATGCGCTGGCCGACGTTCTCTTTGGGCGAGCAAATCCCTCCGGCAAGCTTCCAGTACGTCTGCTTTTTTTATTTTTCACTCGCTCTATTCTTTGACAAACACGGATCATACTAACAGACAGTGCACATTCCCACGCAGACTACGGGACACCCCGGCATACCATAACTGGCCCGGCGAGAATCTTGAGGTGGTCTACGGCGAGGGCCTCTTTGTCGGGTACCGCCACTACGAGCGAGCTTGCATTGCACCGCTCTTTGCCTTTGGCCATGGCCTGTCCTACACCACCTTTGAGTATGGCCGGCCATCGATCAGCAGCAAGGTGCTCGGCAGCACGCCCGGCGACCAGGTCATCATCACCCTCGCTATCAGCAATACCGGCAGTGTTGCCGGAGCAGAGACAGTCCAAGTCTATGTGCACGATCCAAAGTCGCGGCTGCCACGCCCGGAAAAGGAGCTGGCCGCGTTTGACAAGATCGTTCTCGATGACGGCGAGACGAAGCACATCCAGATCCCGCTGGACAAGCATGCTGTCGGGTACTTTGACACGGCCATCGGGCGGTGGGTTGCCGAGGAGGGCCGCTTCGACGTGCTGGTCGGGTCGTCGTCGGTCGACATCCGGCGGAGCATATCTTTCGAGGTCAAGGAGTCGTTCACATGGTTGTTCTGAGTGTAGATCCGTCTTGATGTTGTTTCTTAGATCCAAGGTTTTTTCTTTTGCGCATGATTTAATTTGAAGTCTTTTCTTGATATTTGTTTAACGGTCCCCTTGCCTTGTTGTGCGAATCGACTCTCAATTTGATACTTTCTTGTCCTTATTCTCGAAACGATCAATCAGATAATTGCCATGGCTAGCTGATGTTATCAAAGTACCAGATTTGGTTTATTTCCGTTACTTTCTTTCTTTCTTTCCTTCCTTTTCTTTCTTCTTCTCTTTTCTTTAAAATGGGTTAGTGCGACACCCTACTACGTAATATTGATAATAATGAAATCAAGAGAAAAAGAAAATACATAACAGCTCGGCATCGCACAGTCCAACGTAACAGATTTACATCAGCCTCGCCGTCGAAGTGATACAAGCTTAATTTCTATTTTAATTCTTATTTTAGTCATCTCCGCATCGCGTCGTGCCTGCCCCTTTCCCATATCTCAGAATGGCGCGCTAGTCTGCTTGATCCGGGGGAGGCATGTTGAGGGGATCGTCCGGCCGTAGGGGTAGCACACCAAGCCTAGCCAGGCCTTAGTTTGTAGTTGGAGGGCCTGTTCAGGGCTGGCCAGCCTAGTAAGTACAGTTACATTATGCTGCGCTGCGCTGATGCTGACCTACAACGGCCTAGAACAAGTCCGCCCGTCGCCCCTTCCCCTATTGGAATAAAGCTACGTCGCCAATCAAGCAGGAGCCAAGCCGAGCAAAATCCCACAGGGAAAGAGCAAGGGAACCACGTTCCTCCTCTTTTAGAACATAACCGACGCTTCCTCTCCTCATCGTCTCCTCCTCTCGCTCCTTTTAACTCAACGACGGCAACGGTAAAATAACGCCGACTACGACCACGACCTGCCACGGCCACATCCGATACTGCCGGAAGTAAAACAATAGCTACTGCGACCGACAGCTGGCTCACGGCTGAACGCAATAAACCCAAAAGAGCAACAAAGGAGCAGTACTAGGACAGGAATAGAGATCTAGAGCGACGACGGCGGCGACGACGACGGTGACGACGGCAAAGCCAACTGGACCTGAAGCTGCACAACTCGGACCGACAGTCGACTAGCCAGGCTCAATATCGACTGGTTTCGAATCTAGTCCTTACCCAAACCTCGAGGTCGCATCCTGCAGGTGATGGCTGCCGCCCAACATGGCGTCGCCTTATAACACCGGCTTCAGGCCATCCTCTTCTACCACTCCGTCCTCCTCCCACAATGCCGACGACTTTGGCTCCTTGCTCGTCAACGTGCTCCAGCTGCTGTGGCGCTACATCCTGCGTCGGACTCTCAGTGTAACAGCCAGCGTCGGCAGTGTCCTGCTGACGGGTACACGAGCAAGCACACTCTTGCGCGAAAGCCGGAAACGACGAGGCCGGCTACAACCAACGACAATTATGGTGGCCGAGACTCTGCTGCGCTTGGTGCGGCACAATCTCGCACCGCAGCGGGTATTTAGTGTGCCGCACTTTGTGGTGGCGTTCTGGGTGCTGGTGCTGCTCTGGGGCGAGCGGTGGAACTTTCACGCAAAGGTGTCACATTGCCACTGGGACCACTGGGAGAAATGGGTAAGCAAGAACAAGGAGATAATAATCAATGGAAGAGCAGAGGACTGACAGACAGCCCGCGGGTGCAACACCCCATCACCTCATCTTTGTGGCCGACCCCCAGATCATCGACGCCCACAGCTATCCCGGCCGCCCATGGCCCGTCAACGACCTTACCATTACCGTCACCGACAACTACATGCGCCGCTCATATCGCGAACTGCAGGAACAGCTGCACCCCGATACCGTCTTCTTCCTGGGCGATCTGTTTGACGGCGGCCGCGAGTGGAAGCCCGCGCACGGTGACTTCCAGGACCCCAGCTGGAGCAACCGGCCAGACCACGAAAAGTCATACGCCAAAACCTGGAAGAAGAAGTTTGGCGAGAACTACTGGCTCAAAGAGTACTCGAGATTTGGCGACATCTTCCTCGACCCGTGGAACATTGGCGGCACCGAGGCAGGCCCCGGGCAGCGCGGCCGGCGCGTGATCACCAGCTTACCAGGCAACCACGACCTGGGATTTGGCTCCGAGGTGCACCTCAATGTGCGCAACCGGTTTGAGAGCTACTTTGGCGAGGGCAACCGCGTCGACGTCATTGGCAACCACACGTTTGTGTCGGTTGATACCGTGTCTCTCAGTGCCGACACATCTGAACAGGCAAGACAGAGCGATGTCGAGGCCATCTACGCACCATCCCGCG
Organism: Ophiostoma australiae; assembly: GCA_022392945.1. Classification (NCBI taxonomy): domain Eukaryota; kingdom Fungi; phylum Ascomycota; class Sordariomycetes; order Ophiostomatales; family Ophiostomataceae; genus Ophiostoma; species Ophiostoma australiae. The sequence goes on from JAKRGJ010000012.1 coordinate 409,660, forward strand.
AGTTTCTGAGCCGCGTTGCGTGGAACAAGAAGAAGGCGATTGCTCGCGAGCTCCGGTTCCAGCGCGGTGCCAGCGAGGAGGTGTCCTTTGCCCATCGAGTGGAGGACCTCGAGACGGCGCAGTTTGATATGCCGGCCCTGCAAAAGGCTCTTGGAGGAGCCGGCAGCACGAGCCAGGGCGACCTGCCGACGATTCTCCTGACCCACGTTCCGCTGTACCGCCCTCCCGGTACGCCTTGCGGCCCCCAGCGCGAGCACTGGCCGCCCGCAAAGCCGGCTGCGGACACACCCGACACACCCGTATTTCCCGACCACCGCAATGCCATTTCCGTGTCACGCGGCTACCAATACCAGAACGTGCTTAGCGAGACGGACTCTGTGGACTTGATCAAGTCCATTGGCAACGTCGTGCACGCCTTTTCGGGCGACGACCACGACTACTGCGAGGTTGTGCACGATGCTGCACAAGACCACGTGCCAGAGATTACCGTCAAGGCTTTCAGCATGGCCATGGGCGTGCCGACGCCCGGATTTATGATGGTCAGTCTCTACAACCCCATCGACAGCACGGGCCACCCGCTGGCGTCGGCAGAATCCCCTACATCTGGACAGATTGCTCCTCCCGTCACTATGCAGACACACCTGTGCCTGCTACCCAACCAGCTCAGCACGTATGCGCGCTATTTCGGAATGATTGTGGTTTCGCTGGTACTGCTTGCCATTTACGCCGTTGTCAGCCAGATTCTCGGCCTGCCCGGGTTCTCATTTGACCCTCTTGCTGAAGAGCAAGAGGGCTTTTATAGCTACATGCAGTCGTCGGCCGTGCTGCCCATGTTCAACAAGGCCAAGGTCGAGGACGACGAGTACAGAGGCGGCAACAGCCGGAGCAAGAACAAGAACAAGCAAAATGCCGGAGGCCCTAATGGCGCACCCGGCTTTGGCAGTGCCGACGGCGTGCCGGCTACCTACTCCCGCGGACGCGGCTATTCCAATGGCTTCGGCCAGCAGCAGCAGCAGGAGGCGCAGCCCAATTATCATAACCAGAACCAGAAGAACCGCCGCAGCAAAGCGGCTGGCGGCAGCAGCGCCACAAATTCCTACAATGCGCGCGGCGGCCCCAAGATTCAGATTGCGCGCGACGAAGACGACTACTCTGACTCGGGTGGCTCGGGCTACGACGACGACCTGGCGGCCGACAACGACTACATGGTGGACGTCAACCTTGGCAGCTCGTCGCGCTGGCAGCCTGCGGGCCGCCGCGATGTACTGGGCCGCAGTCTTGCCATGTTGTCGAGCACGAAACGGTTTGTATGGGGCGTCTTGGGCCTGCGCGGCGGGTACGGCCGCAGACGGCGTGGCGGCCGCGGTGTTGTCAGCAGTCTGCTGGGTGTAGCTGCAGGCCTAGGCGATCTTGCACGGTCCACTGTGAGCGCGCTGAGCAGCGGCAACACGTACACGCCGCCGGCCTACTATCGGCGGCGCACTACGCGGTCGTCGCAGAACCAGGTGATGCTGCGTACGGCCGGGTGGGAGTTCTACGCCATGGTGTTCCGCGTTGCATGGATGGTTGTTGCATACTGGGGCTGGCTGAACCACAAGGGGTGATTTGCCCCGTGTATTTTTATCACCGATGTTTGGTTGTATATCATTTCATGTCATGTTTATTAAATTTTTCTAACTTTATTTGTGCATCATTGTCTTTCTTATTGTATAGGCCCTGCAGGCATTGCTTCTGTTTCCTGCGTATTCTAGATATGGCCAAGTCTTACGCTGAGATATGCTTCTGCCTCCTGCCTCCTACCTCGCCCAAGATCTGTTTATGTAATCTGCTTTGACGAGGCTGCGGTGTTATGTAAATGGCATGTTAGTGTGATCCTTCGGGGGTTGAAATTTTATTGATTGATTTTCTTGTACTTTGTCGCGATACATATGTCCAGTAATGGATAAAAGTCTTTTATTCACCCTGTAAAGTTGCTCATAGGCTGATGGCAATACTCGAGCAACCATCAGATAGTTGCATAGTAAACAGCGTTGGCACAGCCAAAAAACATACATATTCAAGGATGCACATACTGAAGGCACGTCCGATGTCGCCCCTTCCTTATTATGTAGCCACCTTATAAGACCCCTGCATCAATTATCCTGCTTGGCCTATTGTGACGTTCTGGCATGACTCGGCTGTGAGGCACCCGGATATCAGATCGGTCTATTTTAACTCACTTGGTACACCAATACAAACTGGTGTGATGTTGATGCTATCCCTGTTTGGCTGTTTCTTTACTCCTGCTCACAAGTACTGGAATTCCTATTCTTCTACTTTTCTCTGCGTCCATTGTCTTCCTTCCACCATCGCTTATATGCCCTTTCTGTATGCAGTTTGTTGGCAAGGCCTTGACAAAACCAATGCTACGAGAGAGATGCAACTGGAGCGTTTTCCCATGATCTTTCTGAGTGATACTGTCCTTTAATAAGACACTTAAAAGACATGATCATCATTTTAACGCCTCTTCCTTCCTGATTTGAACATTTTCAGCTGCCAATTTGCTAGCAGAGAAAACAAAAGCTTAGTCATTTAATCTCCTTAGGGGGCTCGACCCCACATAAATTCTCCGTAAAATGTCGACTGCTCATGCTCGCCCCCGTCGTTCCTTCCCATTCCATTCAGACCCCATTCAACAACTCTTATGGGTTTGTAGCGGGAAGAACAACGGCTTTTACAATACAGCTTGTTTATGTTTCGTTTATTAGTGCCTCTCTACTATTCGTATTTGCTAATAAGCAATATCAGAGTTTATTCCAGGCAGTTCCGCTGCTTTCTTTGTGCAGAGTTTTCGAAGGATTTCGGGCTCTAGACATCTTAAACCGAATTCCATTGTTGCCCTTGCTTCGTTGCTCCTTCCCTAACGGTCACGCACTACTATACATTCTCAGTAAACTTGCCTCCAGCTGGCATTCCCTAGGCAAATATAGTCACTGAAACGCCTCTTCAGTGGCCGTAGCGCCTCTATTCCACTAATTATGTATCTTAGCATGCAAGCACGGCTGGCGATCCCCCCTTCTGTACATCAATCAGTCTTAGTCTTTCCTCCTTGCGAGCTCCTCCCTGCCGTGCCTGCAGGGCATTTAAACCATTAAATATTTGATAATTTAGAAGGCCAGGCCAAAGAACCGCCGTGACCGGGTTTTGGCGCCGTTGGCGTGATTTGCCTCTTTTTAATTACCAGTGTCGCCGCTCGCTCTTTCCATTTTCCTTCTTTTTTTGCAGCTACCTTGACTGCACTTTGCTCACTCCAAGTCGTGTCAACTTGACCTTACCTTGACACTTCACCTACTCGAATCTCACGGCCTGCCTCGCGACACACGACAGCAGAAATCATATCCTGGTATTACAGCGCCCTGGTCCCACAGCGCCGAGTCCCTAACGTCATCCACTCACCCTACCGCGCAACTATCCGCTATTTTTATTTTTGTTATTTTACTTCATCTAGTCGACTGAGCATTTGTCTCTCCTTCTTGCTCTCACTCTCCCTTTACTCTCACACGACATCTCGACGACTCTCACCCCCATCTCGACATCGACATCGGCATTGACACCGGGCAGCGAGCCCTTTGAGCACACAAGCTCGACCTGACGACAACTGCGATTGCAACACAAAGACACGCTTCCCCCATCCCATCGTTTGATCGTACGACCGCCGCCATGAAGGGATGGTCCAAGACGACGCGCATCAGCGTCATGATGGCGCTGGACACCGTGTTTCTCGCCATTGAGCTTGGTGTCGGCTACTACGTGTCCAGTCTGGCCTTGATTGCCGACGCCTTCCACATGCTCAACGACATCATCTCTCTCGCAGTCGGTCTCTGGGCCGTCAACCTCGCCCGCCAAGAGTCCAACGACCGTTACTCCTATGGTGTATGTCTATCTACGAACGGCGGATGAATTGGATCAACATAACTGACAATACAGTGGCTTCGTGCCGAGATCCTCGGCGCTTTCTTCAACGCCACCTTCCTTATCGGCCTCTGCGTCACGATTGTCCTCGAGGCCATCCAGCGCTTCTTCGACCCCCCCGAGATCAGCAACCCCGAGATTGTCCTCATTGTCGGCTGCTTTGGCCTTGCCTCCAACATTCTCGGTTTCTGGGTTCTTGGTGGCCACGGTCACTCGCACGGCCCTGGCGATCTCGAGGGCGGCCATGACCACGACCACGACCACGATCACGAGCAGAACCACTCGCACGCACACGACCACGGCCATGGCGCGCACACACACGCCGACGGCACCACGCACGGCGACGACGCTGACAGCTGCCCTGATGAAGGCGAGGAGGCCAACGAGGAGGCCCGCGCTCTGCTGCGAGAGGCTGCGCGCAACCCTGCCTTCTCCAACCTCGGCGGCCACGGCCACGGCCACGGCCGCTCCGACAGCAGAAGCTCTGCCCGCTCCAGAGGCACTACCACGCGTGGCCGTGCCAACAGCAGCCGCCGCATCCCGACCACCATCAACGACATTAGCATCCACCCGGCCAGCTTCCGCAACGACATTCGCGAGATTATTGCCGCCAGCCAGTCGCGCAACACCGAGGAGGACGACGAGGACTCTGACGATGCCACTGTCGGTGACGCGTCTGCTGCTTTCGGTGGCGACTCGCAGGCCCCTGGTGCTACCGAGACAACTCCCCTGATTGGCGGCAGCAAGACGGCCGCCAAGTACACCCCGGACAACGACGGCCACGACCACAGCCACGACCACGGTGCCAGCCACAGCCACAATGAAAGCCACTCGCATGTCCACCACCACGGCGCGCGCGCCCGTCGCGACTCGCACGGAGGCCACCACCATAACGAGCCGCGCGAGGCTTCGGGCGGCCACGGCCACAGCCACGGCGACATGGGCATGAACGCCATGGTTCTGCACGTCATTGGTGACATGCTTGGCAACATCGGTGTCATTGTGACTGCTCTGATTATCTGGAAGACCAACTGGACATACCGCATGTACGCGGACCCGATTGTGTCGCTTTTTATTACGCTCATCATCCTCAAGACGGCCCTGCCCCTGACCAAGGCGACCTCCAAGATTCTGCTGCAGGCCACGCCCGACCACATTGACATCAACGACATTCGCGAAGACATTGAGGACCTCGACGGTGTGATGAGCTGCCACCACGTGCACGTCTGGCAGCTGTCGGACACGCAGATTGTGGCCTCGCTGCACATTGAGGTTGCCTTTCCCATTTCGGAGCACGGCGGCGAAAAGTACATGGCGCTGGCGAGACGTGTGCGCAAGTGTCTGCACGGCTTTGGCATCCACAGTGCCACGATCCAGCCCGAGTTCCGCATTGATGTCGGAGATGCCCACGGCCATGACCATGACCACGACCATGCTCACGACCACCTGTCCGGCCCCTCGACGGCGGCCGCAACTACGGCCTCGTCCTCGGCCGCCCTGGCCACGGCATCAACAGCCCAGTCGGGTGGTGTCGACATTAGTGCCGGCGGCCCCAGCTGTCTGCTGGACTGCGTCGACGACTGTGTCGGCAAGGGCTGCTGCTCAATCAACTCGCGCGCCGCCTCGCGCACCGGCTCGCCGCCCGGCAGCAGCGGCAACAGCGAGCACGGCGGCCACTCGCACGCCCACTAGGCTTGAGAGTCTGTTGATGTCGTTTGTCGTCAATGTTTGAACGAGGTGTATGAGTTTTGTCGTTTCCTTTTTTTTAATTCTTGTTTCTCCTTTTTGCTTATTACTTACCACGCTGGATACTCGGGCCATTCTCCCTTTTCTTATGTCATATCTATTCCTATCGCTATTCTCGGTTCTATATTTCTTTGCCGTCTATATTTCTATATTTACTGTGCCACCCACGAGGCAGAGCGTCCTCTTTTCCTTTTTCATTTCATTTTTCGTAGCATAATTCCATACATTAATTACTCTATACATATTCAGAAACCATGCTGCAGCCGCCTGCATACTCGACATTGCGACTGTTTATGTAAGCACTCGTATCTGGTATTTAGCACTGAACTTTCGGGCTGCTAGTGTACCGGTGTGGCCATCGACGATCGAGGGCCGTCTTTCTCCGGCCTCTACTGTCTGGTTGTCTGCTCGCCGTTCGTCTGTTCGTATGGTCAAGCTGCCCCACCACCCCTCGTTGAAGAAGCAGTTACTCAGTCGCTCCTTCCTTGTTGTAAACGGTAGATTAAGCCTTATAGTCAATATGAGGCAAGGATGAGGACGTCGTGAACATGTGCAGGGAAGGTGCCTCGATGTGGAAGTTGAACACACCTATTGAGGAAGGAACGAGGCAGACTGTTGAGGTCTATCACCCATTGTTGTGTAGCTTCTTTTGAGCCTCCTTTGGCAGTCTCCTCTTGAATATCTTCCTTAACATCCTCTTTGATACTGTGGTCTCAAAGTCTTGTGACAACCTCAATCTACTTGCTATCTGTTTATCGCGACAGCCGCAATCTCGGCGTATGAGCGCCAGACACGGCAAAAGAGACACTTCCAACAGCATATCCGTGTGCAGCTGCATCCAGCGGTCAGCATAATAATATCTTCTCTTCTACCCGCCCTCCTCCTCCTCTTTTCTTCCCTTCTTCTCTTCTCTCTGTTTTTTTTTTTCGTCGTTCTCACTTTGACCTCTCAATCGTCCTAAATATCTCCATCTTATCACGACTGCACCACTGCACGACTGAACCACTGCACCACTGCACCACTGCACCACTGCACCACTGCACCACTGCACCACTGCACCACTGCACCACTGCACGACTTTGTCCACTCCACTGCTGCTCCCCGCTATCTCAAGTCGCCACCGCACTGTCAAGCTCCTGCGACCGAGAATACGACCGCAGTTGCAGACTGAGAACGAGCTTGAGTCCGAGTTCCAGCCCAGTGCAGCGGGTTGCGGCGCTCTGCAGCATTGGTATGTAAATACTCTTCACTTGTACTCTAAATTCAGAATCCTATCGCTATCCTCCCTGTCTTGTCGATTGCATCGAACAGAGCACTCCCTGGCTTCGTCTGGGGCTCTGCCATTGTTGTCTGTTGATCTGTATCACGTATTCTGCTTACAGAGCAAAGCGATCCTCGCTAATGTCTCTAGACTAATCTCATTAGCATCGAGTACTTTTGGCTGGTCCTCTCTCAGTATCTTTGGACTGTTCAGCCCGCGGCCAGTCTCGGTCTAGCCCAGCACACCCAAGCACGAAATACACGCACGCAAGCTGCCATCTCTCACTCGTCTATCAGTCTACCCAGCTATCAGTCGTCTGGTCTAGTCCGTCATCCAGTCTCGGTCACATCCTTGCAGCTGTGTACTGCGCTTATGCTGCTTGCTTTCGTCACTCTGAGCTGCGGCTTTTAATGCAAACCGCCAATCACCTCTATCCCTTGGCGACGACACAATCATCATTTCAGTTTCTCTATCTCTTGTTCCTCTCTCTCTCTGTCTCTCTGCCTCTCTGTCTCTCTAGTCTGTCTTTCTGTCAATCTCCCTAGTCTTGGATATAACTAAGCAGCCGCTCGCCAATTTGCCCCTCATTCGCCCACATCAGACCGGTAGCAGCTCCAACACAGCTTCGGCTTCAAAGGATCTGGCAACCCCACACGTCTTTCCAATCACCTCACTCCTCACCAAGGGAATTCTGGACAAGAACCGTATGGTATTATCCCGTTATTCGCCTGGTGAACAGTCTACTAAGCTTGCCGTTCGAATCAAGTCTACTTTCTCCTCGCTCGCTTCTTTCACCTAATCCCCCCTCTCTTCAACTTCTTCGCTGCCACTTCGAATTCAGATCTCGAATTCTTCCATCAAGACTCCATCACCATCGATATCAAACGTCAAAGCTGACTCGCATTATTACTGCATAACTGTTGCTGCTACCGTCGAACAGGTTTATACACTTCTTTGTCCACCTCGGCCGCACCCAGCTTAGTTGGAAGCTCCAGTCAAAGTCTTCCAAGATACTTACACTTTCTACACTCTACTTTCCCCTCCCTCCCTTTGTGCTCCAGTAATACACAGCACTCGTCGATAATATCATCCGAAATAAAGCCTGCCCCCAGCTTGTCCCAGCTCCCAGCTCCCAGCTCCCAGCTACCAGCTTCACCATCCCAGCCTTCCCCCACCTTAGCAACAATCACATAATTTACATACATCAACTGGGAAAAAGTACAGGTATAGAGATACCAAAGCTCAAAGATCCCGGCGCATCCTTTTTTATTTTATTTTCGGCCCGTTATCGTCCCTCCTTTTATCAATTTCTACATTCTTAAAGCCAAATCTTCATTCAAGCCTTTGCCCTACTTCTACTCATCAAACTCTACTCTATACTGCCACTCGCCCCTATCGACAATCGCCAATCCGACTGCCCTGTGCTGTCGTATTTGCGCATACGCTCGCTGCACATCTTGCTGCTTTGATCTTGTACGTGGCTCCGCCCCCCAAAACAGAGACAAAGGGGGGGAAAGACAGTGAGACATTCTCGAGAAGAGGGGGCAATGGTTGATGCTTCAGAACAGCTTGCTTCCCACTCCGGCCCCCGAGTTCATGGCCACGCAATTAGACTAGCTCATTCATAGGGCGTTTGCTGACTTGCGACAGTTTGATTGCTAGCCCGGCCACCACATCCCTCAAGTCATTTTTCCTTCTCGTCGTCGTCTTCCTATCGTTTTCGACTTTCGAGGTCTCGACCTTCTTCTGCCTTTTCCCCATTCCTCAGCCAACAAACCTCGAATCCCAAATCTAACCCATCTTCTGCTAAACAGTATCACGGTATTTCGTGTTTGTTTCAGCAGCTCAGTCATACAATTGTCGCTTCGTCGCGATTTTTGTCCTATCCAGTCTTCCGTCCCAATTTGAGCAACTAAGCTCCTTACATCGACAGACGTCATTCTCTGCATTCTCTGTTACAGCCAACGCCCCCGTCCTCTCTTAAAAGACCTCTCCATCGTTCAGTACCTCCCTCAGCTCAAGCTTCCCAAAAAAAAGAGCTTGGCTAGCCTTTTCTCTAGGCCTAGCCATCCTCTCCGATCTTAATGCCGACTTTAGGTTTTCTCAAGAAGAAGCGTACAAGGGAGGCCAATCGAGACTCTACATCTAGCAGTCAGCCAACCAGCCCAGTCACTCCAACGGCCACCAAAACATTCGAGCAAGCTTTCCAAGACGCCAGCAAGCCCGCGGCTACAAAGACTCTGCCCGCCATGTCCCATCCTAGAGCCGACGCCCCCCAAACGGGCGGCGCCGCCTCATACCAGACCGCAACCGGCTCCGACGTCCCAGTCGCCAACTATGCTGCGAACCCGGCCGCCTCACAGGTCCCGCAGCACCAGCACCAACAACAGCAACAGCAACAGCAACAGCCATCCCAATTGGCGCATGTGTCTGCGCCGGTCTCGACGCCGTCACCTGGCACCACAGAGACACAGCACCTGCCGACTATCTCCAACCTGATGAACCCGGCCTCTACACAGTCTGGCGGCGGCGCTTACCAAGCAGCACCCGCCAACCCGCAGGTTCAGGCTCAGGCTCAGGCTCAGGCTCAGGCTCAGGCTCAGGCTCAAGCTCAAGCACAAGTCCAGCCTCAGACACATGCCCTGCCCAGCCTGCCGCAAGCACAGCAGCAGGTACCTCAACCACCACAGCAGCAAGCAGAAGTGTCGCAACCACACCCTGGCCACCAAGTGCGCCATGCCCCGACCCCAAGCACCGTGGATCATGCTAGAATCACAAAGGGCAAGTACTCTTTGGCCGATTTCAACATCCTGCGCACACTGGGCACCGGCAGCTTCGGCCGTGTGCACCTCGTCCAGTCCAGACACAACCAGAGATTTTACGCCGTCAAGGTCCTCAAGAAGGCTCAGGTCGTCAGAATGAAGCAGGTTGAGCACACAAACGACGAGAGAAAGATGCTTTCCGAGGTCAAGAACCCATTCCTCATCACACTCTGGGGTACTTTCCAGGATGCTAGAAACCTCTACATGGTCATGGACTTTGTTGAGGGTGGCGAGCTGTTCTCGCTACTCAGAAAGTCTGCCGTAAGTTGCACATCGTCTTTATTGGCCACAACTCGGCAACAATTGCTAATATGTCCTTAGCGTTTCCCAAACCCGGTTGCCAAATTCTACGCCGCCGAGGTAACACTGGCCCTCGAGTATCTGCACTCACGCAACATTATCTACCGTGACCTGAAGCCCGAGAACCTGCTGCTGGATCACCACGGCCACCTCAAGATTACCGATTTTGGCTTTGCCAAGCGCGTGCCCGATAAGACATGGACGCTCTGCGGCACTCCCGACTACCTTGCACCCGAAGTCGTCTCGAACAAGGGCTACAACAAGTCGGTTGATTGGTGGTCATTAGGCATTCTCATCTACGAGATGCTGTGTGGCTACACTCCGTTCTGGGACAGCGGCAGCCCTATGAAAATCTACGAAAACATTATTAAGGGCAAGGTCAAGTACCCGGCGTACATTAACGCCGATGCCCAAGACCTGCTCGAGCGCTTGATCACACCCGATCTGACAAAGCGGCTGGGTAACCTGTACGGAGGCCCCGAGGACGTCAAAAGACACGCTTGGTTTGCAGAGGTCACCTGGGATCGTCTTGCCCGCAAGGATATTGACGCCCCGTACACCCCGCCCGTCAAGGTCGGTGCAGGTGACGCAAGCCAATTTGACCGCTACCCTGAAGAGACTGAGCGTTATGGACAGCTCGGGAACGATGAGTATGTTTTTTTTCCTCACCCTTAATCTTGATATATATATATATATTCTGGCCACTAACAATACAGGTACGGTCACCTCTTTAATGACTTTTAGATACGGCATCGGTGTCGGCCATTAGCAGATTGTTGTGTGCATTTTCGATCAGTGGCATTAGGTAACATTATTTTGGAAACACTACGTTTGGTTTTCTGTGGTTTGTTTCTGGTCATTCGGCTCGCATTTGGTAAGATACATCTATCTTTTTGTGCTTTCTTGGATATTTACATCAGTTACTTTACTTTACGTTTTGTATGCTTTACGCTTCTTTTTCGTTGAGAGATACTCGACGACTATATATTGCATTGCCTTTAATTACTTCTGAATGTTTGATACTTTGAATATACTGCTCATATCATGGTTAATTTTGTCAATTTTGAGCAGGCCAGATGCACTCAGTTAATGCCTGAGGCACGCGATCAGCATATAATGCGCCGCATAACGCCTTGGCCGAGATGCATGTCAGAATGGCTACTCGAGGACTCTCGGATAGACTGGGCTGGACTGTTTAGATGTGTCTGCTGCCAAGGCCCGCCAAGACACAGATTTCAGAGCATAATACTCAGTATGTAACAGCAACAGGACTCCCCCATTGTTCAGGCAAACTGGCCATGTACTCCGATCCCGTTTATCGCACTTGCATCTAACCCCAGAGGCTTGTCCGGCAAGCCCAGGCGTCCAGTCAATGCCAGACGTAAAGATTGGAGAACGAGAGGTTCAAGAGAACGAACATAACAGATCTGCCCGGACATGGGATGCGCCTATCCTCGACCGCCTTACTCTCGAGTCGCCGCTAGAGACTAGGGAGAACCTTAATTGCATACCTTATTCAAGCCGCTTTGCGAACCGACCATTGCAACTCTCGATCGGCACTATCGAGAAATATCTCGTAACATCTCTCGTTGATACAAACCTACAGGATAGCCCCTTTGCTGCTACTCCCACCAAGCTGCAGATGGATCCGCTCGAAGCGACAGATACGCAAAACGATAACATTCATCCAGCCACTTTAATATCAATTTATTATACAACCACCAGACACCCCCGTCGTTCGCGGAGCCAGCCCCACATCCACCGAAACAAACCCTCTGCAATACAGCACAGCACGTTCCCTCACCAATCACACGAGGACAGTGAGATACGTTGAGGGAGCCAACACCCGGCAGAGACAAACAGAGAGAAGAAAGCTCAAGAAAGCTAGCAAGAAGGGAACTAAAAAAAAAAAACAAGAAGAAAGAAGAGAAGAAGGGATAGATCAACAGACAAACTTGCATGCATGGTGCAGCATGTCATGTGCCCCGCATCAATCAAATCGAGGCTTACCACTTACCGAGTGCGCAACCGTCGAGTGCGCAACCGTCCAGGCGTGTGGCGCAGAGAATCACCCAGTACTCAAAAAATGTACAAGGTACGAGTACGAAGTACGAATGCGCTGCAGCTGTGTCGTATTATCAGTCAATGCCGGACTGGGTCAGCATGTGCATAGTGTCTCCATCACAGTGGCTGCAGCCGATCCCACAGGGCTAATCAAGGAAAGGAAAGACGATAGATATGCGGGCTGCGGGCAACGGACAACAGACAGCAGACAGCGGACAAGAGTCTGAAGAAAGGCGACAGGGGTCTTGAAGGTGGAGGACGGAGCTTTGGCCAGCCCGGCCCAGCCAAAGTCGAGAGGTGCGTTGAGAGTCGAGAGTTGATTAATTCTCACGGCTGTTAATTCGCCTATTCTTTCAATCTCTGCCACCCGTTTTTGCTTTCTTGCTTCGTTGCTTGCTTATTGCTTGCTTCTTGTTGAACTGCGCGGATATCATTCATCTCATCCCATTCGTCTCTTATGTCCCTAGTTCTGCTGTGCTTCAACCTGTACACCCATCTTGATCATCTACTTCGTCTGAACTCAAGAACAGGCAACGAAGGCGGAAAAGCGCATAGCAGCGGAAGCGCAAAAGCGCATAACGACAAAAACGACGCCTTGCAAGCATCAGCAGCATCAGCAGCAAGGTCATGAGCAGGGACAGATAAAGGAGCAACTCCCAGCGTTTTCAATATTTTTTTCTTTCCGGCCTCCAGCCACGGCCGACATCACTATGGACGACTATTTTTTCGAGACGCATGTGCGCTCGTGCAAGGAGATCAAGGAAGAACACACGTACTCCTTGGAGATCTTCAACTACTCAGTCAGTCGACGAACATCTTGATACCAAGCCTCCACAAGGCGGCCTCGAACTAATGTGACTTTAGGATGGCCGCGCTCCAACGTTTTACAAGTCCGCTCTCCCCGAGAGCGAGTTCCAAAACTTTTTGAACCAAACAGGCGTCTTTGAGCCGCCAAAGCTGGAGCCCGGCGTCAAGATCCTCAGCGGTATGCGCCTTATGTAAGTGCTTCTCAGATATCTAAATCGAATTCGACATCACGACTAACAGGCAAGCCTGCAACTTAATGCCAAGCACCCCGATACATTTACGACGCAACATATCTCCTTCACACACCAAGACTACATTGAAATGGTCCGCAAACTCAAACTACCGTTCCGCGCCATTGAGGGCACCAGTGTTGTCGGGCCCTTCTTCTGGAGTGCCCTCGACCAAGACGACGCCAATCCGCACCTGCACATTGTCTTCCGCAAATCCGACGTGCTCAAGAAGGGCCTCACACGCGGCTGGGAGCTTATGCTGAGCCACAATTTTCGTACCGCCATTACCACAGGATACGCCAAGGGCACCGAGTCGAGCAAGCTGGATGTGATCATCGAGAACCACCTGCAGTCGTGCGCCGCAAATGCGGCACACCCACTCCTTCTGCCGGCTATTATCATCGGCCACGAGCTCGACAGCAACATGGACGACAAGCAGCGCAAGGCCCGGCACTGGCTGCGCCGACTCGAACATGCTATCACCGACCGCAAGGAGATTGACATCAACGAGCGCTACTCAGACTTTAGCCTGGACATGATGAACTACGATCTGGTGGAGTGCCACAGCCAGGTTCTATGGAAGCGGCCGCAGGCGTTTCTCGAAACGCTCGACGAGATTGACAAGGCCATGGAGCGGTTCCGCGAGACGCGCGAGCGCCTGCTGCGCGATGGCCAGTTGTTTGACCACCACTGCGAACCGGCCGTCGAAGTGGCCATTGACAAGATGCACCGCAGCATGACGAGCCGCTTCGACTTTCTGCGGCAGAAGCTCCGGGGCATCCGGCACTATGCGCACACAACCATCTCGCGCCTCGAGGTCCAGCGTGCGGCGCTCTACAACATTATCGCCCAGAAAGAATCCAAGCTCAACCTCGAAATTGCGCAGCACCAGCGGCTACTGGCACTCGCATCTAAGCGCGACAACCAGAGCATGAAGGCGCTGTCGATTGTCGGCGCCGTGTTCCTGCCGGCCACCTACCTTGCGTCGCTCTTCTCCATGACGTTCTTCAACTTCCAGCCGGGCGGCGGCAACAACAACAACAGTTCCAGTTCCGGCGACGACGATGGGTCCATGGTGGCCCCAACGCTCTGGATCTATTTTGCCATTACGATCCCGCTGACACTGGCGGTGCTGGGCGCACTGTTCTGGTGGGACTGGACGCGTGAGAAGAAGTTTGCCGCCGAAGAGAGCGAGATCTCGACGACGCTGCCAGACCTGGAAAAACGTGTTGAGACGTCCTTGCGCGAGAAACGCACAGGACTGGTAAGTATGGACACGAAGCGATGGGACTCTATCTAGTATGGAATCCCCCGACGACTTTTACGAATCGACGAAAGACTGATGAGTTGCATTTCTTCTTTTGCTCAAAAATGACGATCTATATACGAGTATTACGACTTCTTGTTTGCCTCCTTTATTTTGGTGGCTATTTCTGTTATATTTCTGATTCAGCACGCGTTTTTCTTGTTTCGTATTCTTGGAATCGGCTGGCAACCTTTTTTTTTTGTAGGCTGCTTGGCTGTTTTTTTTGGTTTCTTCATCCTAGATAGTATCCTAGGCAGATATTGTTCTCTATATCGGTTCTTTTTATATACATTTCAATTTTGTTATATCTTTCTTATTTGTTTGATTTTAAAGCAAATCAACATCTTTAATTTGCGTAAATCTTCTCCAGGGCAGCGACAATGGCATCGCCCATCTCGCTGGTGGTGGTGTTGCCGCCCAGGTCCTTGGTGCGGATGCCGCTGTCGAGGGCAGCCTTGACGGCAGCCTCGACGGCAACAGCGTCCTTGGGCAGCTGCAGGGAGTAGCGCAGCATCATGGCAATGGACAGAATGGTGCCGATGGGGTTGACAATGCCCTTGCCGGAAATGTCAGGGGCAGAGCCGTGGATGGGCTCGTAGATGCCGTTGCACTTGCCCTTGCCGTCGGGGATGCCACCCAGACTGGCGCTGGGCAGCAGGCCAATGCTGCCGGGGATGACCGAGGCCTCATCGCTGATAATGTCGCCAAACAGGTTGTTGGTGATAACAATGCCGTTCAGGGCGCGGGGGTTCTTGACCATGAGCATGGCAGCCGAGTCGATCAGGTGGTGGCCTAGCTTGATCTGGGGGAACTCCTTCTCAAAGACCTCGTTCACGACCTTGCGCCACAGGCGCGACGTGGCCAGAACGTTGGCCTTGTCCAGACTCCACACGGGCAGGGGGTTCTCGGGGTCGGCAGCCAGGGCCAGGAAACCACCGAGGCGGGCAATGCGCTCAATCTCGGGGCGGGAGTAGGGCTCGGTGTCGAGAGCCTTGCCATCGCCATTGTCCTCGATGCGGTCGCCAAAGTAGATACCGCCAGTCAGTTCACGGACGACGACGAAGTCGGTGCCGCGGCAGACATCGGCCTTGAGGGGCGAGTATTCGACCAGCTGCTCGGAGGCAAACGAGCAGGGGCGCAGGTTACCGAAAGTCTGGAGCTCCTTGCGGAGCTTGAGCAGGCCCTGCTCGGGGCGGACAGGGGCAGTAGGGCCCCACTCGGGACCGCCAATGGCACCGAGCAGAATGGCGTCGGCAGAGGCGGCGGCGGCGAGAGCCTCGTCGGTCAGGGCAGAGCCGGTAGCATCAATAGAAGCCTAGGTTGACGGTTAGAAAGAGGGAGCATGAGGTGGAATCAGAAGGAGACATACACCACCGAGCAGGTGCTCCTGCAGGTTGAACTTGGGCTTGGAAGGGCTCTTGGCCTCGATAGCTCTGAGGACCTGTATAAAGAGTTAAAAATTGTTGTTGCGTCGGGAGGGCTAGCCGTGCTGATACTGGACTGGTCCATCCTCCTGCTTTTCCCGCGATTCGAAGTGATCCGGCGCATCGCGTGTATCGCGGGTTTTAGTCGGAATAGCGGGAGGACGGATCAGACGCAGCTCCGATGTGGGAAATAGTTGTGGTATTCGGGAGTATTCACCTTGATGGCCTCGGCGACGACCTGTTGAGAGCGTGTTAGTCAATGATCTTGGGTTTTGGATGTTGGATGTTGGATGTTGGATGTCGAGCTCCTGTGATGCGGGGAGACACGGGTCGCGGTTGGGGCCGCAGTAAAGGACTTACCTCGGGACCGGAGTGGTCACCGGCGAAGACGACAATGTTGTTTGCTGCCATTTTGATGTGTGTATATGTGTGCTGATGGGGATAGTGATAGTGTGAGAGTAAGGAAAAGAAGAGAAAGAGTCCACGATATGAAAGTCAATCAAGATCCAGAATCAAGAACCGAGCAAGAAAGGAGCTAGGAGCAAAGCGAACAAGGCCGAAAATAGGAAGGTGCACCACAACCCCGAAAAAGGCACCAAATAAAAAAAATCGAAAAATCAAACATCGGAGGCTAACAACAGTAACAAACTGCTTCCAGTCTGCGCAAGCGCTTCATCCATAATAAGACAATACTATGGGAGAGCGACAAAAAACCGTAGCTTGCCCCCCGCAAAATGCATCAAAGAGTGCAAAAACCCCGCCCTGCCGAAGTCGGCGCCGTCCGCCTGCGACTTTACAGTATGGGTCCCATATGTTAATTGGCATGCTTTAATTGGACTAACTTGTTAATAACTGAAGGGGTATCCACGAGTTGAGAACCTATTACCAAGGTTGCGCCTTCCGTTTCTGTCGACAGTATATGTAGCAAACTACCATAAGTTGCAAACCCTGTACTTTCCTTTCTAGTATTGTCGCCCGGGCACACGCGGTTTCGGGAAGAGGCAAGAGCCGGCCGAGTACCTGCCACTGGCAACGACGTCAACATCATGATTATGTAAGATGTTGTGCACATTGCGATATTGTGAACTATGCCTCGATAGATTTTGTATGTTGCCACAAAAGCTATTCAATTCAGATCATTTTACAATAATACACTCGCGTGCTTTTACTGTCCTTCATAAGAAATAGCCGTGTCGAATTTTATCGTCTTTGTATTGTATGGCTTCATGTAATTTATATTAAGGCTCGAGAAGTCGGAAATAAAAGGTTCAGCTTCTCACTGCATGAGCGGGCATTTGTCGTTGTGATGAGCTCTGATAGCTCTGATAGCTCCTGCAGGACACGTACGCCAGCTCACCGGCACTTCGCGATAGATGCCGCAAAGGGACAAGTGCGCGTCTGTATGTCAGATCTCGTCAGAACAATCAAATTTAGGCGCGCGTATTGTTTGTTGCTGTGTTTTGTTTTCTACAAAACAAAATTGAAAAGGAAAATCGCGAGACAAAAAAACCACGAGACCACATGATAACACGGTAGAAACTGTTAAAAGTGAGACACCAACGACAAAACAAGATAAGAAAGAAGCTATTCCTGTCACGGGGACGAGAAACCAGACGACATGTCAATATTGACAGTCTCGCCAGTGTCAAAGTCGGATATGAGGGTGTCAACGAGAGACATGCATCGAGTCAAGCAAGCAGCGTTGGTCAGTGAATAGTC
Source organism: Ophiostoma australiae (assembly GCA_022392945.1). NCBI lineage: Eukaryota > Fungi > Ascomycota > Sordariomycetes > Ophiostomatales > Ophiostomataceae > Ophiostoma > Ophiostoma australiae. The sequence continues at coordinate 427,290 of JAKRGJ010000012.1, forward strand.
TCCATTTTGAACACTAAAAAGACAAACAGGAGCAGGTGACCCGGCATGAGTATGACGATAAAATCTGCTTCGTATTACAACCGGCTGTGTTAACAGTGCCGGGCAGTGTTAAATAGTCCAGCCTCTGCGTCTGAGACATGACACCCTCATATCCTCGCATTCTCGAATTAGTGCTAATACGAGCTGTGATACTTTGACAAACTGTGGCATTTCTTGAAAAAATGAGTGCATTCTGCGTCTATAATCATACATAGTACAGTGAATGTCAATGAAAAATCATACTATCGCCAGCAAAAAGGGGGTTTGAAGTATTGACTTTTTACTGAATAGATCTCGCTTGTATTTCATCATTAAATTGGCTATGAGTTTATCTCTCCCCAGCATCTCAACTCTAGGCAACCACACCATTAATACCGTATCCATGTCCTGCATGATGCACGTCGCTGTCCAATACATAGTTTTATGTTCTTAGTTGTACTTGGTCTTAGCTCTTAGCTGCATGTACATGGCATGCAAATCATACTCTAGGCTACCTTGTGTGGGCGCATCCTGTTGGTTTTGCTCATCTTGCTGAATCCTGCTGAATGTTGATCCTATTCTGGCCCCAACGCCCATTAAAGAGCCTCAGTCCTAAAACGAAGTCACATACAAGCTGAGAAAATTAATGTAATGGAAAATGCTTTTTGCTCTGCTAACTATGAGGCTATGTAATGCGAGTGAAGTAAATGAGAAAAGATATGAAATGTAAAGAAAAGATAAAACGAGAAATATTTGTTGACAGATAAAAACGTAATGTACAAGGGGAATAAGTAAAGTGAACAAAGGGGAAATATAAACAAGGCGAAAGAAAGGAAGACAACTCAGATCGCTAACACTATCCGCCATAGAAATAAAAAATAGTAAAGTAAAATAAAATAAAAGAAGAAAAAAGAAAAGAAAAAGTAAAAAGAAATTAGAAAGGCAAAGTCAACGTAAATCAAATAAACCGCTCATCGCGTGGCCAGACGTCAGTCCGGCGGCGGTGCGAGCCGCCAATGGTGTAAGACCGCGCTGGCATGCTGAACGGCGCCGGAGGTGGCTTCTGGTCGAACCGGTCGCGCAGCCGCGCCCGCTCAGCCTCGCTCTCATCGTCGCGAGGAGACCGGGGCGATCGGGGCGATCTGCTGGAAGACCGCGGCGATCTAGGCGCCCGCGGTGATGCCGGCGGAGAGTTGCCGTGAATGTTCAGACCCGACATGCCGCCAGCTAGGTCGCCCGCGTCGCCCAGGAACGAGCCGCGGCGGCCGATGTGGGAGGACGAGCCGATCGTGGCATTGGTCGTCGACCGCGCATCGTCGTTGAAGGTGGTGTCTCGGCGTCTCGACTGCGACCGCGACCGCTCGCGCGACGACGTGCCGGAAGTTGTGGTGTTCTTGAGGATCGACTTGACCTCGCCCTGCAGCTTGGCATGGGCATGGGCATTGGCGGGCGTGATGGTCTCGTCGCGGGACAGCTTGGGCCGACGGTCAATCTTCTCATTTTGGCGGCGGCGCTCGTCGTCCTGCCACCGCAGGTTCTTCTTGACGGCGGCGGCAGCAGCGGGTGATGTGCGGACCTCGGACGCAGCGGCAGAGGCAGACGTCGACGAGGGTGTGGGGGAAGTGATGGAAGAGCCGGCGGGTGACGCAGTAGTGTAGCCAGATGACTCGTAGGACGAGCCAAAGCCCGAGTCGAGGCCGGAACCGGTACGCGAGTGCGAGTAAATGTTGGTGTTGCCAAAGGTGGGCACCGATGACGGGGTAAACGTAGCCTGGTCGAGGTTGTTGCGGCGGCGGCGGCGGCGCTCATCACGCTCGGCAGCGTCTTCAGCAGAGGCATAGCCGATGGGCGAGCTATCCGCACGCGGGCGTCTCGACCCCGCTGCGGTTGGCGAGCGGTAGTGCGGTGTAAGAAAGTCGCGGGTGCCAGAGGTGGACAAGCTGTTGCGGCGACCGTTGGACGACGCGGGGATAGTAGTAGTAGACACGGGCGGCTCGCGCTCCGAAGTGCGGCGGCGCAGTGAAAAGGGACGCTCGGTACGAGTGGGCGAGCGGTGCTCGGTGCGGTACTCTGCGTAGCCAGTGCGGAAATCAGTTCTCAGATCACGAGCCTCGCGAGCCTCGCGGAAATCGCGAAAGTCGCGCGTGGGTGTGCGGCGACGAGGCGACGCCAAGGGCGCACTGGTGTGCTGGAAGATATCGACAGGCCGCGAGGTGGTGGTGCGCGAGATGGGGCTGGGGCCCAGAGGGTAGTGAGAAGAGCCCGGCGACGGACGAGGCGAGGTGCGAGGTGTGTGCATGACCTGGGGTGGCAGAGGCGCCATGGGCTCGACGATGATGGGACGGCGGCCACGTTCGGGCATGGGCTCTCTGTCGCCATAGGGCATGGTAGCCGAGCGGCGGATAGGAATAGGTTGAGACATTGTGTTTGTGTTTGTGTTTGTGTTCTTGTTGGCAGAAGAGGAAGAGGTTGAAGAAACTTTGTGGCCGTTGACGTAGACTTCAGATCTGCGGTGACGACGGCTGCGGTCGTTTGTGTTGTCAATGTAGGTGGCAGACGAGGCAGGAGAGACGGAGCGAGACGATGACGGAGACGAGGAGTCTTCCAGGCGGTCGTCACGAGCTTGAGTGAGTTTTGCCTGGCTGCGAGGACAGTCGTAAGAGCGGTCGTACTCGACGACGCAGGGATCGGGGCAGATGTATCCAGGGAAGCAAGAGCGAACGCGTTCAGAAATATCAGAGGTGCCGTCAGAGTATGTGTTGTGGAAGACAGTCTTCTTGCACATGTTAGAGTGTAATATGTGAAGAGAAGAAGAGGAGGAGAAGAGAGAATATAAGAAGAAGATGAAGGGAAGCCAGAAGAGTGGTTGAGGAGGAGACGGGGAGGGCCGAGTGTCTTATATAGGAATGTGAGGTGTAGACGGAGAGATGAGGGGTGTAGAATGTGGGAGTATATAAGAATATATGTAAGAATATAATAGAAGAAAGGTGTGGTATGCAGGTGTAAGTGGTTGTGTGAGTCGAGTGGGAGAGGGTGTTGAGGTGTGGTATGCGGGCAGGTATGTATATAAGTACAGTCAGTAGTAGGGCGATGTGGTAGGCTGCAAGTGGGGCCAAGTATAAGTCAGTGTGTGTGTGTTCTACTGTGTAATTAATTACTATGTAGAGAAGCAAGTCCTGGGTGTAAGTCCTGGGTGGAGTCTGGATGTCATGTATGTAGTCTTGGAAGAGGAAAGTGCAGATGGCGAGATGCAAATTAGGAAAGAGCAGGAGGGACAATAAATAAGAAAAAAGGCAGAATAACGGCTAAGGCCAGTAAACTGTTGAATGGGGAAAGCGCAGTGAGGAAAGAGCAAACTCTGATGGAATAGGAAATGAGGAAAGAGTGAGAAAGAAAATAAGGTTACGGAAAGTGGGTGTGTAAATAATGGACAGGGGACCAGGGTGGTAGGCGCAGGTGGGCTAGAGGAGGCAGCGAAAGGAGGGAGAGGAAGGAGCGACGCACACAGCCAGGAATAATCCGATTAAATATTTTTATAAAACAATTGAGTAAATGGTCCTGGCGCATTGAAGAAGAGATAAAAGACGTCGAATGAAAACCATATACAAGTAAAAAAGAAAGTAGAAGAAAAGTAAAAGAAAAAGAAAAAAAGAAAGAAAGAAAAGAACAAGGTCGCCGCGGCATGCAGTCCCTATTTTTTAGGGATAAAGTGGATGCAGCGACGGAAGGAATGTTGACGGGCGTGGCAGAGAAACAGAAAAGGGAGGGATTAGATGAGCTTGATGCTGTGTAATGTGATACTATCTACAGAGTGTCATGTAGGCGACGCCAGGCGATGTCATGGAGCATCGTGGTTGAAGACGTAGATGTTACTCGAAATATCACAGCTGTGACCCGGCAAGTGAGGCCGTGATGAAGCAGAAACGAAAGATCACATCACGGGAAAAAAACCGGAGTCGGAGCGTAAAGGCGACAGCGTAAAGGCGACAGGCTCAGAGTCGCACGAATCAAAGGACAGAAGAGACGGGTGTAAATATTCAGGGGGATTTGGACAAAATATGCAAAAATAAATGAATCGAAAAAACGAAGAAACGAAACATCAGTGGATGCCGCAGGCAGAAGTGGCCCCAGTGGACGGCCTCATGGGTCACAGGGCAGGCACGGCAGGACTAGAGCACGGAGTAGCCCATAGACTACGGAGTACTACGGTAGGCAGTAGCCAGTAACAGCGGAGAGCAAAGTAGCCAGTCCGGTAAGGGGACAGACAATAAGCGTGAGCAACAGGCAGGACAATTATTGTAGCAGCCGGAGTATCCAGGCTCTCGGTTGGGGAAACTCCTAGTTGACTATCGCAGGACGGTCCGGACTCCAGAAAATTATTTGTAGAATAAGTAAAGATAAAGATTGAGACAAAGTAGACCAACGATGCCATCATCTATTGAAAATGGCATAGCGCCATAAGAGGCTGTGGCAGGCTGTGGCTAAGCAGGAGCTGTTGCAGGGGTGTGCAATGTAAAGAGAGGCACTACGGGAAACTACGAAGGCTACCCAAGACTAGAGAGAGAGCATACTCCGTAGAGTGGGACGTCCGCAAAGGTGTGGGTAGCAAGAGGGCGGTCAATACTGGCTGGGTATATACAGCACTTGATATGCCTGAGCAGGAGGGGAGCACGGAAGATGCAGGAGACGGACGGCAGACACGACTGACGGCAGAGCAGGGGTCAACTGACTGTGAGATGTAGAATAAATCGAGAGTAGGGGAGAGGCTGTCTCGTATTAATCATCCAAGTACTTTAAAATAAAAGTGAGGTGAGAGCCTCGGAGGCAACCATAGGTGAGATGATAGGAGGCGTATTATGGGAGTAGGCTGGGGGAGGGAGGGGGAGGAGAGAGGAGGGAGAGAGGAGGGGGAAGATGTCCTGTTTTAGAGACCCAGGAGAGAGAAGGCTGTCGATGTGGCCTTGAATATGTCGAGAGAAATGCTAAATTACAGATGATCATGACTGAAACAGATGTGGCCGAGTCAGAAATAGACAAAAACTAATGTGAGGTGTAAGTGTCGCTTGGCATGGTGAGTAAAATACAGGAGTAGGATGACAGACGGCGGGACAAATAGACAACACAAGTCGTTTCCCGAGGACGGCGAGAAAGAAAACGATAGCGCAGTTCTGGACAGACAGCAGATCAGAAATTAAAAGACAGATCATAAGAATAAAAGGATACAAAGACACAAGGACAAAAAGGTAAAACCAAGGACTGGCTGGCTATGCGCGCAGTGGTCGCGGCCACAAGCGCGGACGTGTGAAGGATACGTAGAGAATAGTGAGTACGCGGAGCTGATGTTTGTACATGCATATGTAGCAGTACATACAATCTGCAGCCGAAAGAGTGAGATGTCAGGTAGACAAGAGTACACAGACAACGGGCAGCCGGCGGACAGACAGTCAGTTGGACATGCCAGCCGTTGACTCACGAGGCACCACTGCAGCAGGATGAGTCGACGGTTGAATAAAGTAAGTCAAAGTTTTAATAGCAAATAGCAAATAGCAAATCAGCTAGACAAGCAGATACACAGTCAACAGGCACGAGACACTCTGGTAACCCCGAGTAGCCGATCGCTTCTCTGCGAAAACTAACACCTGCCCTCGATTTTTGGTAGCGTCGCCTATTTCTCTTTGGTGTGTCTACTCCCGCCATATATGATTTGCCACCGGAGACGACGAAGTTGGCTCTACCCTCGAACCAGGCCAAGAAGGAGTCACCGAACAAGGCTCGAGGAGTAATACATGTAAATAGTCCGAAACAAAAGAATAAATCGTAAATAGCAAATTGTAAGTGGCTCAAGGTGACAACTAACTGGATGAACAAAAGACAAAGCGGCCACATACCCGGCCACCACTAGACTCGAGACAAATCTCCTGATGGGAAAAGATGCCAAGAGAAGCGCGTCTGGGTGTTCTGCTCATTCTATGTTGACTTCTTGATAATCAGATACTCTTCGAAATGCATCTGAGCATAGCCGACACATATCAATGCTTGCCATCTGCAATGCCCTGCAATATATGGAGAAGTGCAACGGCCATGCACAATCGTATCAGAGATAAACATCAAGATAGAGAGAGAGCAGAGTGACCCCTCAATTCCCCCTGCCCTCTTCTCCTCTCTTCTGCCGAAACCATCTACTCTGTACTTCTCCCCGTGGTCAATGCCGTGCCTGTCACAGGCACCTACCCATCAGGTGTCACACTGTCGCGAGGCTGCCTAGACTGCAGGGATGTTCAGTCAACAAAAGCAAAAGGGGCCGTATGTACTTTGTCCAGGGCAGAAAAGAGAACAAAAGAATAGAAGTCAGACTGTGTCTGGTGCTGTAATACTTCACCCCCCCTTGCACTTTTACAGGCAGCACGATTATCGGAGAGGCAGCCACTTACTGGCCAATGATAGTGTTTCCCTTATGACATATCGTCTTCATCCTTTGCAGATTTGCTGACCGACATGCAGGAGTGACTGGATGAAATTACTAGAATTTGGCGAGTCTAGAGTCTAGATCGAGATGTGGCTGCATAGCCGGTGATGCAGAGGGGACACCTTCCAAAAGATTGACAGAAAGTGTAATAAATTAAATGAATAAATAAATAAAACTAAGCAAATCAAAAGTCAATAAATCAGCCCACGATCAAACCGACATGACGACATCAAAACTCGTTGGCCTCAGCACGGAGCAGATCGGGGTGCACGAGGGTAATGGAAAGCGAGAGCAAAAGGGAAAGACTATGGTACATGGTATGTAGTATGTGGGACAAGGGACTTCAGCCCTGCGAGGCAGATTTGCCTTTTGGGTGTGACTGCGACGAGTCTCGGGAGAGGCTAGAGGTTACAGTAGGACTGCCTGTAGAACTTGCAGAGTACAAAGTACAAAGGTACAACACCGCATTACAAAGACCTCATTATTAAGCAGGACTTGAAGTAAAGAATACCCCAAAAAGGGAGGGAAATAAATAAAACAATCAACTCAGCCTCGACCTGTTGGCCTCGATGTCGACTAGTTAATTACTTGCAGGAGGCGCCTGCTGATACAGAATCGATGCAGAGGACGATGAGAGACAAAGACGCCATCAACCTGCCCATCAACCTACCTGTCAACCCAGTGTGGCTGTGGTGGTGCTTGGTGGTTTGGTGTTTTTAGTGTATGTTTATTTTTCCTTTTAATGCTATCCATGTTTTGTCCAATAGACTATATTCGCCAGGGTCGGAGACGGACTTTTACGGCGTTGCAGGAGCTGGCATGCTGGCATGCAGTAGGATCAGGCGGGTGAGAAAGTAGATTAGAGTGTGAGAAGCGGGTTTGTCGTTCTTGTTGTGCTCCGTAGTCTTGCTTGTGACAGTGGACATATGTAACAAAGTCCAGAATTAGCGGAATGGAAATACCAGAGGACAAAGAGAGAGACACGGGCACTACGGTCCGCCAAACGGCCCAAACCGTTCGTAGAGGGTTGAGTGTGGCGATTAACAGCGATTAACAGCATTGCCAAATTGGACGCCATACTGTTGTCTTTCGCTGTTTTCTACTTTCTGGTATCTATTATCGACCCTGATTCGTGTTCCATAGTCGGACGAGCCCATATCGCGGCCATTGACACCAAACTCGGCGGCAATCAAAATCACCATAACAGGCATCGACATCGACATCGACATTGTCGATTGGATAATAGAAAGCGGCCGCGGCCACTAAGCGCTGCAGTAGACATAAGCGTACAACTAAATACTGAATAAAGAGTAAATATAGAGTAGGTTGACAAACAAACATAAAATAAAATAAAAACTAAATCAACTGATATCACACTCCCAGACCTTGACCTTACTGAGCCGGCAGCTCTGTGCGCGGATAGGCCGACAGCTCCGCCGGCTGTGGTGAGCCATACACCTTGCCGTAGCCGCTGTGCCCTGCCGGTGACCCTTCAGTCGCGTGGCCGTTGCCCATGTGCATGTTCATGTTCATCGCCATGTTCTCGGGGAGCTGTCCGTTCTGGAAATCCTGCAGCATCTTGGTGCGCTTGCGGCGCTCCCACAGCGCCCACGACAGAGCGGCTGCTGCCATGGCGCCCAGGCTGACGCCCACGCCCGCGCCCACTGCCGTTGTTGTAGACGACTTTGACGAGCCGCTCGAATCGCCGGCCGATGCGTCTGCCGCCGACGAGCAGACGGCCGATGATGAAGACGAAGAAGTGGCCGCGTCCGTGGTATTGGTCGTGTTGGCCAGAATGGCTGCGCCGTACATGATTGTCGACGCGCCCAGCGTGAACGAGCTCGCATCGTTCTCGCACGCCAAATCGCCGGAGCTGTTTACTGTCACGACGCCGCAGCAGTACAGGTACAAGCCTGCCGTGTTCTTGGTGCCCAGCCAGCTGATGGGCCGGCCGCCGCCCGGGTTGTCGGACGAGCCTGAACAGCGCACGGGGCAGCCCGAGCCCCAGGAGCTGTCGGTGCAGCTGCCGCGCGATATGACATAGGGCTGCTGCTCGGCGGATAAGCAGTAGCCGGTGGACAAGCAGGCGTTCATGTCGTTGCAGCAATGCGAGGTGTCGGAGTCGGAGCAGGGCATATCCGAGGGCGAGACGGTGCCGTCGGGGAAGTAGCAGGTGCGGTCTGAGACGGCGGCGGCCGAGGCGACAAGGGCGGCCACAGCCAAGAGGTGTATCCGGGGCATTTTGTCGGTGGCGTATAAATGAATGTAGATTAAATGTGCACTTGTATGTTGGGGGCGGAATTGACGAAGAAATGGATACCACCGAGTCGAATCGAGCAGAAAGAGGATAAAGAATCGGAATAGAATACACGAGAGTGAAAGTAAAAGAGCAATCAGATGCAGTCAGAAAGACAGAAGCAAGAGGCGATACAGACGGAGGAAGATCAAGAGACAAAAGTCAAGACATAAGAAATAAGAATAAGCATTGGAAACAAGAAAGATCTCCGTTAAAAGGGGAACAGACCACAGGATAGCTGGACGATGGCATCGACCAGGGTAGGGCAGAAGGCAGAGGGTAGATGTCAGCATGTGTAGAATCTACAGTCCTGTCCATGCCTTGCCTGACTAGAAATACTACAGCGCTGGAGACTTGATACACTGCACACAATACCACAAACACCACAAATACCACAAATACCACAAATACTACTGATCAGATGGCGGAGCAAAGTCTGTGAGTGAGAAGGAGAAAACAGGTTGGATGCCGCAGTGATTGACGTGGAGATGTGGGCAGACAGGGTATGTGGTTGGCTCGTCGGGCTGCAGAGTGTACTGTATTACTCTGTACCATGTACGACTTCTGATACCCGAAATCACCGTTACTGAGTTCCGGATTCTTCATTTCCTCATGCTTTACTTTCTTACAGCTTTTAAACGCTGGCTAGTGGTCACTCCTCGTGCTTTGTGCTTTCTTAGTTCAATACGAATAGATACGGAGACTAGAAAGCTTCACGTGGTAAGGCGAAAGAAAGAGAGCGGTCTTGGCACGGCAGAAGACAGCCGTTTTATTCACAGAGTAAATAATCGAGGCTATGCCCTGGCTGTACTATGTAATTACTGTACTGCATTGCATTGTAGATCGTCGATGGAGGGCAAGATATCTACAGAGCATTACAGAGCAGAGGGTAGCAATGGTATTGCCTGCGAGTAAAACGACATGACAAGATGACGGAAGGAATGCCGCCGGCGACAAACAACAAGTCCGGCGTCTCAGTGCCCACTGTCCAGAGACCCCTGTCGTCACCCCATTTCTAATTTCTCACTTCCAATTTCTACTTCTCATTTCCAATACATAGTACTCAGCAAGTGATGCAGGGGTAGAGAGTAAGACGGAAGAATCCTTTCCACGCTGCTGCGATTCACTGTTACTACTGCATATGTGCTCGCCATTGCGCCATAATACGATTTCGGCTAAATGTGTGGCTGGTGCGCTGTGCCATGCTGGCATCATTGCAATTCGCATCGACGCTGTACTACGTAGACCTACCATTTATTGTCGTCGATAATATTTATAATTGGTTATCATCCTAATGCCAATCAATAGTCGCTGTGAATCGCATATCATAGGTTCGCTGTCTACAGTCTCGCCATTCATTGGTGTTTTGAAGGCTACCAGACAATGGCCAGTCTTGATCTTGGGGTACAGTCTGCATGTATAGTGTCAAATGCATTTGTCTCTGGATGCCTTTCAATAATATAAGTGTTTTTCAGAGTTGATTGCCATCGACTGAGTGAGTCGCAAGCCGGGTTTTCGCGGCTGCGTGGCCGGCAGCAGTCCAGCACAAGCATGGCCAGCGACGGAGCCGCCATCAGAAGGGACAGCAGCTGGCCTGAGCGCGGCCGGCATGGCAGAGCCGGCCCTGTCCGGCACCATACTCTGTACATGGTAGGTTACATCCGGAGATTGTTATCTTGCGAGTCTTGATCTGTAAACTGTAAAGAGGTCAGCCTTGCCATCGAATCCATGAGGCGCAATACCCGTTGGATGCAGATGGTGTGCACAGCCTCGAGCTGCCACATGCGAGGCTGCATCGGCGCTTAGGATGACTAGCATCGTAGACTAGCATCGACTCGAGACACAGCCACACACTGGTTTAGACTTTGATTGACTCTGATTGACTGATGGACTCGGATGGACTCTAGTGGTCTCGGATGACTATATTAGACGCCGTAGTGCGGTGCATTCTGATCCCGTCTGCGTGGCAACCAGTATCCGACTTGGCTTTCCATCTTCACAGTCCTATTGTCCCAGGATCAGATGCCATACGCTGCCGTCCATGTGCTTCTGTCAAGATGCCTACCAGGTCTCCTAATATACTGTCCTTTTTCGTGGTACGTTCTTCAAAGATTCAGCATCACAGAAGTATCCCCGTGTAAAGACATGGCTTATCAACTATGTTGCACATCGCATATTCAGAATTATGAAAATTTGTGCATGCATAACCTCGCGTAATACGGTGTAGCACGGTGCCGGCTGTCGCTATGGGTCTCGACGGAGTATCTACAAGACAGAGAATCCAGAGCAGATCACATGAGAAGATACTACTCCGTAATACTATGTATGATCGGAGATAGACCCATGATCGTCTTTCGTCTGCTTATCAGTGCTTCTCTTTCCTACTCCGTTCTGTCTCCTCTTCTTCCCGCCTCCTCTGCTGCTCCTCTTCTCCTTAACTCTGTACAATATTTCCACATTGCCCACAAACTGCCCACGCCTGCAGCACGCTCCACGTCTACGGAGCTGGTTACATACCTACCAACTGAGGGTGGATGGACTACCTGACCTGAGAGTGGGGACGTAAAAAGAACAGTATTTGAGCTCACCCGAGACTCAGATCGGCCTCTTTACCTCCTTATATAATAGTGTATATAGTATATAGATGTACGGGGTACAGCGAGGACGACGGTTTTTATCGTTGATTTTTTATTATTTAATATTTAATAAAAGTAATTATAAAATATTTTAGCGATATAAAAATACGGTAATAATAGTAATTATCTTTATTTTATTTTTAAAAAAAAAAACGTTAACGCGAAACAAATACACATAGTATTTAGCTACGCAGTACTGTCAAAACAAGGCCTATATGTACTTCAACTTGCTGCTTTTTCTCCAGTCTCAGGTGAACTTTAATGGGGGGGTTTTCGTACCTACTCTCAGGTCAGGTAGGCTGTCGACCCTCAATTGGTATGTAACCAGGTATCATCATACGGGCAGGAATATTACTCAATCCGGTTGGCACGTATTTCAAATGTACTCCATAATACACCGTACATACTATGTATCTTACGTACTATAATACGGACTATTATACACCGTACACGGTAGATTTAGCAAGTACCAAATAACCAGTACTTGGTGTTCGCAGGCGAGTCAGCACTCGCCATTACCTCTCCCTCACGGCGGGCATTTCCTTCTTGTTTCAACCAGTCTGCATGCAGTAGTTGCCGCGGAATGGTGCCGAGATCAATCGTACATGTCTACTATGTATCTTACGAGTAAGATTCGACAAGCGAGCAACTGTCAGCCTTGTAGACGTAAAACGTCTGCTCTTGGGAGTATTCTGTGAGTATTTCTCTTCTAGCAGTATTTTACCTGTATTCTGTACTGCTGAGGCGCTTGCATCAATTTAGCAATGTCTGGCGTTTGACAGAATCAATAGACCGGACGATTGTCGAATTGGGACATTGGCTGTTGGTTCCAACAAAGCAAAGGCCGCTCGTTTCTCTTTTCGTATGTACAGAGTGTTGGATTGTTTTCGTCTTCCTCTTCGCATTTCTTCTCGTCTCTTTCTCTCCTCCTCGTCGGCCCCTTTCTTTGCACCCTTATCCAGTAAAATTGGCGCAGATCGGTCGAGTAGGGAAATGAAATGCGCGGTAGGAAGCCACACAGTCGTATTGAGCCGTGCCTTGCTATGTATGTATGTTCATAGTATGCACGTATGTGCTCAGATTGTTGCTTGGCTTGGCTTTGCTTTTTCGGCGTCGGCCTATGTGTCTCCGTGTCGTTCATCGTGCTCTGAGGAGGAGCTGCAGAGAGGCTGAAGAGAAGCCACGAGAATACATCGTACTCTACATAGCACTGTCTCACAGTAAGACAGTGCCTTCCAAGGACGGAAGTCGTTCGTCGGCGACCCAGGCAGCTGGGCCACGATGCTTCATACCATAAACTAGGGAGACTAAGGGGGGCTTCTATGAATGGACGAGGAAGGCGTGGGCCACAATTCAAGTCAAAGTGCGACAGACAACAAAGAAACGGCAGGCGACTTTCAAACTCGCCGGCAATCACCGTATTAAGTATCATGCCGGCACATCATGTGCTACAAGGACAATGTGTTACTCTGTACGACGGCTACTTCGTACAGCCATGATGGGCGCTCATTTTCCTCTCTGTCGGGCAACACTCCGGGCTCCACGTGCAGCTCTTTTCCTTTTTCTTCCTTTTTCTTTTGGTTTTCCTGCTTTCTACCTGTTGACTTCTACATAGTATTACTGTCTACTTTTTGGTTTCAGTGATCGTCTCGGCCTTGACTGTCGGTGTCGAATCCCTGTCCTTACCAGACAGGCCCAGCCATCTCTGTTCCCCTTGTCTGCTGGTACGATGAATCCTACTGTGTACTTTCCACATCCAAGCGTTTTAATCTGCCAGTCGGCAGTCTAGCCTGCACCCTGGTCCTTTTTTGATAGTGATATTGATATTGATATTGATTCATTTATGCTGTCTCAGCGTGTGCGTCCGTGTTGTCAGTCGCCCTTTCCCGTCTTTGCTTCGCTCCTTCTTGGACATGTGACATATGTACATAGTATGACTGAGTGGCCCTCCGGTCCTTCCTCGTTCGTTTCGTTCGTTCCTTCCCTACAACTCTGCACATACATAGGAAGCCAACGGCGCCCTCTCCTGCTCGCCTCCCCTTTGCACCTGCCTACTTCTCTCATACATGCTGCAACTTCTACCAACACTTTGGCCCCCAACCCATCTTGCAGGATACATAGTCTGCTGCATCTCGTCACACTGCTAGCAGGTTTGATACGGCATCCGTCTGTCAGTATATCTGTGCTCTGGACTCTGTAACTTATATCAAATACTTCCCACACGCAGATCGGAACACCGCTTTTCATAGGTCAGGATCGGCCAGAGAGCATCACGCAAACAAGCGAAAATCAGCACGGATTCAACAGACTCGACCGGACTCAACGGACTCGGCAAATAGATAAAAGAGACAAAGTAGTCGGAAATTGCCAAAGATTGACAAGATAGACAGGCCGCTGGGACCTCGCAAAAGAAATATCGACAGGGAATTCCAAAATCAACAGGACCCGCGGCAAGTTGCTCGACACAGTAACAATCAGCACACAATAATAGCGACCTTTCCGTTTTGGGCGGTGTCCATCGTTGGTTGTCTCTGGCTTTCTCCTCTCTGCTGTGTCTCGGATCTCCTTCTTCTTTTCTTCTTTAGATCTTCTCTTCTTCTTTTTTTCTCTCTGGTTTTCTCTCGAGTAGAAATACTCTTGTTCCCCTGCTTCTCTTGCTCTGCATCTTGTCTTGTCTTTCCCGCCATCTTGCAACTGCTGCTCGCTTTTGCCCTTCGTGTCTCTTGTTGTTGTTTGTGTTCATCCTTGTCTGTTTGGTTTATCTCTTCTTCCACTTTGTTATTGTTTCATCTCACGACTTATTATCTGAATTACGACACTATCACGACTTACGACAACATCAACAACAACAGCAACAGCAACGCCAGCGTTAACATCAACAATATCAGCTGAATCAGACACAGAACCAGAAACAGACTCTACAACACAAGAGAAAAAAAGGATATACCCAACCAACAACCCAAATCTACACCATGACCGACTTTGATGTCGATGTGCTTATCGTTGGCGCGGGCCCGACTGGCCTTATGCTTGCCAACGAACTCACTGCTCTGGGCGTGTCTATACGCATTGTCGACAAAGCTTCTGTGCGCTCAGACAAGAGCCGTGCCGTTATTGTCCAGAGCCGGGCCATGGAGCTGCTCGACCGCCACGGCCTTGCTCAAGAACTTCTTCAGCGTGGTACTCTTGGCCGCGGAATTGATGTTCACGTCTACGGCAAGAAAGTTGCAGAAATGGACATCAAGGAGCGCGAGTTTGACGACTGTGCCTTCCCCGTCTCGCTACTAGTATCACAAGCCGTTACTGAAGATGTCTTGGAAAAGCACCTTTTGAAAACACTAGGCTCCAGCCACCCCGGTGTCGAGCGGCCCGTCAAGGTGGCCTCTGTCACAGAAGGTGAAGTCGGCGTCACAGTCGTCCTCGAGCACGGCTCCAGCGATGCCAGCAGCGCCGTCGGTAGCGACATCAGCAGAGCCGTCCCTAGTGAAGGCAGCTCCAGTGAAGATGTGCGCTCCGAAACTGTGCACTGCAAATACCTTGTTGGATGCGACGGCTCCCACAGTGCCGTGCGCCGCGCGGCAAACATTCCTTACGAGGGCGGCTCTTATCTGCAGTCGTTTATGCTGTGCGATACACGTGTCGAGAACTGGCCCGAGCGCCCCGAAGGCCGCACACAAATGTTCTGGGATAAAGGTTTCCTAACACTCTTGCCTTTCTCCGAAGACAAGGGCATCGTGCGTCTCATTGGGTGCAGGCCCGTGCCTATCACGCCGGCCGCCAAGGAGCGCGCACGCCTCCAGGTACCTACCATTGAGTCTTTTACCGAATACTTTGAAGAGACCACACACTTGTCCGGCCCTGACGGCCCGCGCCTCACAGACCCCGTATGGGTTACATCATTCCGCCTGCATCACCGATGCGCGACCTCCTATCAGTCGGGACGCATCCTGATCGCCGGCGACGCTGCCCACATTCACAGTCCAGCAGGCGGCCAGGGCATGAACGCCGGCCTTGGCGATGCCGCCAACCTCGGCTGGAAACTGGCAACGGCTGTGCGCACAGAGCCCGCACTGGCTGCAGTCGATGATGAGCAGGGCAGCAGTGTCAGCTCGAGCTCAAACGCCACGACTCTGACAGCATCGCCCATGTCTATTGAGCGCGCCGCAACCCTGCTTGCCTCGTACGACCTCGAGCGGCGCCCTGTTGGCGAGCGTCTGCTGCGCACAACCGACAAGCTGTTTACACTAGCAACAACTGCCAGCCCCTTTGTCGCGTGGTGCCGCAACATGATGATTCGCTTCGTCGCGCCCATAATTGTGCGCTTCAAGAGCCGACAGCAAAAGATTATTGGTGCCATGAGCCAGCTGCGGGTGCGCTACCGCAAAAGCCCAATGGTCGGCACAGCACCAGGGTGGGCGGGAACTCTGCGGGGCGGCGACCGTGCCCCTGACGGCAAGGTTCTGGCCTTGAATGGAAACCTAGACGAGCAGTGGTTGCTCAATAAGCTGTGGTCCGGTGAGGGCGAGTGCACAGGCCTCACATCGTACCATCTTCTCGTGTTTACCGGCCAGCAGTCGGTGAACCACGAGTCGTGGGACGATGTGCTGAGCGATATGCTGGACGCAGCCGAGACAGCAGCTGATATTGAAACGGGTCTCAACCAGACCCGCGCCCATATCATTGCCGGCACTATCGAGCAGGCCGTCTTGGTCACAAAGGCAGCACAGCAGTCGTCGACGGCTGTCATGATTGACAGCTGCCAGTACCTGCACGGACGGTACGGATTTGGCGATGAGCCAGGCTATGCCCTGGTGCGGCCAGACGGCCACATTGAGCACATTGGCCGGCTGCCGACTCTGGCTCAGCTGCCTGCATGGACGATGGACCGGAGTCGCGAGATTGTCGGCGTCGAGACAAAGAAGTGGTGGCAGTGGTATTAGGTGTTCTGGAGGAAAGGAGAGCTTTGTAATGAGGGATAGTACGAATCATGTCACGCAACTAGAATGTATAATGCTTGCTTTTTTTCTTGTTTATTTTAACTAATTTATTTTTGCCATGCAATTCACAGAATAATATTCAGACCAACGTGACAGCCAATAGTCTCTGGAAGTCGGATCTTTGAAAACGACGAGGCAGATTTGCGAAATACTCCGCTGGCACTGGAGGAAGAAGAAAAGCGTTCGCCTCGCCCTGGTATCCGTATTGAGTAACGGCTGTCTTACGCCCTGTTCTGTCAGTGTACGCCAAACAAAGACGCCGGGTCATGAGCCTTCAGCCGCAGCTTGGCGCTGTGAAGCTGTTTGATTTGAATGTCTGGCCCGGTCAAATTCCAAAGGGAAAGCCCACCTTATGGAAATGTGGGGACGCCGTGTAAGTCAGAGTCATGTCATGCAGAATATCACTTGTTTAGAGTTGGGTGATTGAGTTTATTGATTATCAAAAGGAGATGTACAGAAAAGAGACGAAAACAAAAATATGATAATAATAATAATAATAATAATAATAATAATATTAATAGTAATAATAAAGGAAATGTCTGTCTGACGTGGTTGTTTGGTGAACAGCTGGATCCTGTACTAGGTGTGCAGAATTGTGACTTGTGTCGCAGTCTTGCGGGTTGGTATCATTGTTTAGAAAGAGGAGGCGATGCAGATGTACATGCCAGAATGGCTAGTATATCATCTACTGGGGAGCCGCAGCCGCCGGGGCAGCCGGAGCAGCGCCCGGGTAGGTCATGCCGCCCTGCGACTGGTACTCCTGCTTCACGCCGCCCGCAGGCGCATCGCCCGCGTGCGCAATCACCTCCTTCTCCGACTGCACGAGCACGCACAGCCCGCAGCAGCACGACGCCGCGATGTCCACCAGGCAGTTGCCCTCCAGGCTGTACTTTTCCCGGATGTCGGCGCGCTGCATCGACATGGGGATCCAGTGCAGGCCGAAACAGGCCGAGCCGCACAGCAGCAGGCACGACGTGTTGATGGGCTCGTAGCCCTGCAGCGAGGGGTCCTTGCGCAGGCGGTGGTGCGTCTTGCCGAAAGTGACGCAGGGCAGGCAGTAGGTCATGAGGCACAGGTCGATGGGGTCGCAGCAGCCAAAGAAGGACGACAGCCAGGAGCCGCCAGACGACGTGTGGTTGACATGGTCGGCAGGGCGGGCGAGGACGCCGTTGAAGCGCTCCTTCCACTCGGCCACGTCCTTGTCGTTGACAGCCATTTTATGTAAGAGGTGGGTAGGAAGTGAAGATAGTAGAGAGTATAGTAGAAAGTAGAAAGTGAAAAAATACTAGATAGTAAAGAGTGGTATGGATGTGAGTGAGTGGCTGCTGGAGATAACGGAGAGCAAATTGACAAGAGGAGAGGGTGGCCTGGTATTTATGTCTCGCTGGCCTTGAGCATGAAGATATATCGAGTATTTGAAGTTAAAATAAAATAAAAATAAAACTAAATCAAACCAAAAAGAAAGACTGCCTGGTTGGCCAACGGCACACGAAAGCCACCGCATCATGGGTGTTGATAGTTTTCTCATTTTGCCCTTTTTGGATCTAGTCTTTCTGATCTACAGCATTATTGGCTTTAGAATGCCCAGGCCGCTGCTTTCTTTTCCCTCTTCTTCTTCTTCTTCTTATTAGTTCTCATTACCCAGTCAAAACTCTAAACCATGTGTTCTTCCCCAGCGCCTACTCAGTACAGCCAATAGAAAGACGACAACAAGCGAGATGGGATGGGGTTGTTGGCATGCCGGTTAGTTTAGTCCCCTTGTATTCCGTTGCTCAGTCTCTTTCTTTTCCGCTCATGAAATTTACTCCATGAAGAGGATAAATGCCGCCCTGTGACTCTGCCGGGTTGGGCTTCGATCACGAAATACTAAAGACGAACCTGAAAAATGAATAGTGGAAACTAAGAAACGGAAAGAAAAACGCCTTGGCCCAGGGCTGCTTCGACTCGTCCCTACTACTATGTATGTACTGAGTACTCCGTACGATCCGTCTGAGACTCTGGACCAGAAACTACCTCGGTCAGTGCTGCACATTGGAATCAGTATGTTTGACCTGTTAGATCCAACAGCTATGTATGTACCAAGGGAGAAGTTCTCGCTCCTTTGTCGACATCGATACGACGAGTACGGTAATCTGCACTGAGTGTTTCTAGTCGCGTTTTGTGCTTGTGCTTATGCCAATTCTCACGACCTCACAAAGAACCTTATCTTTTGATTCCCAGGTATGCAGTCACCACTCATATCCTTGAGCTTTCTTATTTCTTCGAATGGGTATGCAGGGCTGCTCGTGTTTTCTTATTAGTAGCATATTGGCATCTTACTAGCAGCAAGCCACATCCGTGTAATTTAGAAGGAAAAAACTAGCATATTAGTCTGCAGATAGGGGGGTGCAGAGTCAAAGGGCTGAGGCTGAGACTGCCAATTTAGAAAGGTAACCAAAGCGAAGTTGCTTTTTTTTTCTCTGTACATAGTAGTAGAGATGTAATTATTCTGATGTCCTTTGCGTTTGATTATCTGCCGTTTCCACGCGTTGTGGAGATGTCCATCGGAGAAGCGAGAATGGAGTCAAGGTTGAATCGCGTTCTGGTGTCAAGAGAAAAAGGTACTGGGAAATAAAAGACTGTCAGATGCTAGGATGTCTCAAAAAAAGACTTTGTCTCTACATAGTACATCGTTTCCGTTATAGGGCGCATACGGGAAATTGCAAGAGCCGCCAGAGAAGGCTGTGCCTCGAGATAGTCTGAGGGTATGAAGAAGTCAATAGAACAGCAAACTTGATTTAAAGAAGCTACGGGGTATTAATACAGTAAACAGCACAACTAGTACTATCTCCGGCCCCACTGGGCGTTTTCTTGCAGACACATGCCGTTGATGCTTCACACTGGTGGAGGAACCACCCTGTACTCTGTACTCTGTACTCTGTACTAATACGAACACTCCCCCTATTTAACCTGGCGGAACACTTCCGACTGTAGAGTCCCCTACCCATGATATTTCCGGCAAGGTGCTGACTTGTGAATCATACATGGTACATATCTCATCCGGGTCTTTAGTCCGACAAAGTCCAACGACAGGCGCGGCAGACACGCCAAGCAGCCTTGTCAGTCAGCTCGCATCTCGCGTTGACGTGTGACTGGTGCACTTACGATCATGCTGTCTTTGTTTTTTTTTACAGATTTCTTGGCTGGGCCTTTGACTTGTCTTATTCGACGAGTAGCCTTGCAGCACAAAATGGCGAGAGACATTATACAAGCATAACTAGTTGAACTGTTCACGTTGAAACGCATACCATGAACCGGCGTGGTGCGAGACACCTCTTGCGGAGATCGACTCTATATACGCCAACAGCTGCATCCTCTTTCACGTACGGCCATAGATATTGGAAAGCACGGGATCCCGTCCGCTCTCCCCTAGTTAAACCAATAATCGGCGGATTAGTAGTTGGGTCGGTGACGACCAGCGAATACCCTCTGCTGTACGTTTATTTTTTTGTCTCTTTGACGCAGTTTTTTATTTATTTAGCACAATAGGCCAGGCACCTTAATTTTGTTCACTGTTATCTTTTATTTGTAATATATTTTTGTGATGTGAGTTATAAGTTGTCACTTCTAAGAAAGTAACCCATATATCCATGCTTGTTCTATTGAAATATGAGATATGAACAGTATGACTAAAAGGAAGCAGATTTAAAAAATAAATTATAAATATAAATAAAGTCACCAAAGGCGTTTTACCTGGCTGCCTCAGTCAACGTATTGACTCTCGTTAGTACATAGTTATCAGTTAGTTGCGGCTTTGGCGCTAGAGTTGTCAACTCTTTGTTATGTCTAATTAACTAGTTGACAACTCGTTGACAACTCATGTCTACGCCGTCAAAGAAATGCGTATCAGATTGCATCTAGAATAAAACCTGCTCGATATATAAGACAAGTAATAGTGACTAAACACAAACGACCACATATTTCATTAGAGTTGTTCTCTCGAATTTATTTGCGATGTATTGCTTACAGCCAAAACTGTCAGCCGGATCACGTGCGAGGCTGGCACTCTAACGGCGGCCCGCTGTCGGGTCTTAGTCATCAGCGATAGTGCCCGTAGTTCAGGAACCAGGCGCCACCAAAACAAGCAAACTGGAGAACCAAAAGGGGGAGAAAAGGAGGGGCCATCCAACGGTGAAGGTCGCCAGAAGCTGCACATGAATTGGATTCACACGCAACGAATCAACCCATCCACCCAATCAAACAGGACAGACTGGACGGCCAAACGAAAGTAGCCTGCCCCAGACCCTCCTCCCTCTACTCCTCTCCCACCCTGCCACCGCCACTGCCACTGCCACCCTGCGCTTGACACTTGACACTAGACACTTGACACTTGACAGCCGGCTGCCGCTTGACGACACCGCTGCTTTGCGTCTCCGCGTCTGTGCCTGCATCTGCGTCTGTGTCTGTCTGCGTCATATGCCTTTTGCTTTTGTTGCACAACCACACACCACACCTGCACGCATACAGCCGCACTACCAACTGCCGGCGTTAATTTCGTCCATTGCGACCTCCATCTATTCGCAGATATCCTTGCCGACAGCCGCCCCTCCACGAGCCTTGCGACGACGCGACCTCTACCTCTACCTCTAGCTCTACGTTAAAGTTTGCGTCTACGTCTATCTCAATCCTGCCAATCCCACCAAAGCTCAAATAGAGCGCCACCGAATCGTCAACTGGGCCATCCACTCCTCTACGCCGAACTCAGGTGGGGGGCCGGAGACGAGGGAAAGCCAAGAAGAAAACACGCAAAAGCAAGCAATCGAAAAAACAAACGAATAAGCCACCAACACGGTGCACACCATCTCACAACCCATACCTACAAACAGACGGGCCCGGGGACCGGCACACTCCCCTGCCCAGCCATGGCCACATCCCTGACAGGCCGGCAGGCAGAAGAGCTGTACGTGGGACATCTGCGGTCTGCAGTCTGCACCGAGGAGACAATACTAACAGCTCAGGCACAAGTCGATTATTGCATATTTGGAGGCACATAAACTGCCCGACGCAGCAACAGCACTGCGGACAGAGGCACAGCTCGGCGAAGATGTGCTCGACGCGGCAACAACGAAAAAATACGAGACGCTGCTAGAGAAGAAATGGACGAGCGTGGTGCGGTTGCAAAAGAAGATTATGGACTTGGAGTCGCGCAACTCGGCGCTGCAGTCGGAGCTCGACTCGCTGACGCCGGACTCGCTGTCGAAACGCAACAAGGACCCGGCATCATGGTTGCCGAAAGCTCCGGCGCGGCACTCGCTCGAGTCGCACCGCGGTGCCATCAACTGCATTGCGTTCCACCCCGTTTTCTCGTCGGTCGCGACCGGCAGCGACGACTACACGATCAAGGTCTGGGACTGGGAGGTGGGCGAGCTCGAGCGTACAGTCAAGGCGCACACGCGCGCCGTGCTGGATGTCGACTTTGGCGGCCCGCGCGGCAACACGCTCATGGCGTCGTGCAGTTCTGATTTGACCATCAAGATCTGGGATCCGGTCAGCGACTACAAGAACATCCGCACGCTGGCGGGCCACGACCACAGCGTGAGCGCCGTGCGCTTTATCCCGTCCACGGGCAATCTGCTGGTCAGTGCGAGCCGCGACAGCACGCTTAAGATCTGGGACGTCAACACGGGCTTCTGCCTGCAGACGCTGCAGGGCCACACGGCGTGGGTACGCGACGTGAGCCCGACCTATGATGGCCGCTACCTGGTGTCGACAGGCGACGACATGACGGCGCGGCTGTGGGACATTTCGGCGGCGCGTGCCGAGATCAAGGCCACGATGATCGGCCACGAGCACTACAACGAGTGCTGCGCCATGGCACCGCCGGCGGCGTACCCGCACCTGGCGGCGATGGCAGGCCTGAAGCGGGCGCCGCCGGCGTCGAGCTCGGCCGAGTACATGGCGACGGGCTCGCGTGACAAGACGATCAAGCTGTGGGACGCGCGCGGCATGTGTGTGCGCACGCTGGTGGGCCACGACAACTGGATCCGGGCGGTGGTGTTCCACCCGGGCGGCAAATACCTGGTGTCTGTGTCGGACGACAAGACGCTGCGGTGCTGGGACCTGACGCAGGACGGCAAGTGTGTGCGCGTGCTGGCGGCGCACGAGCAGTTCATCTCGTGTCTCCGGTGGGCGCCGGGCATTCCCAAGGGGCCTCTGCTGGAGGAAAGCAACGGAAACAGCGATAGCAATGGCGCGCCGAGCACGCCCAACGGCAAGGCGTCGGCAGCGGGTGCTGGGTCGTCTGGATCGAGCCAGCCAGAGATGCAGATACGGTGCCTGATTGCGACGGGCAGCATAGACATGACGCTCAAGATCTTTGCCAACTAGCCTTCTGGGAGGTGTTCTATTTTTGTTTTGTTTCTTCTTAGTTGTTTATTTTCCCCCTTGTTTTATTCTTTTTTTAGTATTCGGTTTTTCTTCCATTTTTCCTCTCCAGTTACATTGTTCAGTCAGTGGTTACATCCCTGTCTCTTGTTTCTCTTGTTCCTCTTGTTCTCTTGTCCTCTTGTTTCTCTAGCTATCTCTTAAAATCCACGAGCAATGAAAATAGAATGACTAATATACATGAACCAAGCGAGGCGTAATTACTCTGTGCCGCAGTGCAGCCGTTGAGAATGAGAAATCAGGGTCCTGCGGCGTTGGCCGTTGGATGGAGACCCGTCAAAGAAGCTTATCCTTATTTTCTGGGTCTTTCTGTGTCTGTACGTATTTCTGTTTGGCGTTTCCGTATCGTTGCCTTTTTTATTTTACTATTGATTTTACTTTATTACCAAATGCTCTTCAAAGAGTGCTGTCGTGACTGCTGAATTGAGATGCACCGTGGTCTGTAGGTACACCATCGAAGACAGCATGCCACAAAGACGTATCGGGTAAGAGCCAAGAACGGTCCCTCTGTCAGTGCTTCGTACCTCCCACCGTTTCGACTGCCGGACTGCCACACAAACTTACTTGATGCGTATGTGGACAGAGCAGACAAGATGGCCGAAACACGGAAACACGGCATGAGTCGTGCCGACGCATCAGCCTTGGCGCTCAATTCGGATGTCTTGTGTCTTGTGCTCGTCCTCTTATTTGAATTATCTTCATACTTGTTGTTTCCCTTCTTTTGCCCGTTTACGCCTGTTGATCTCAAATACTGGTTACTTCCTTTTCAGCTCACCGTTTAATCCTCTCAAAACAGAAGTCACCAACAGCCTCAGTCTTGCGATTTAACACTCCAAACTCTCCCTGCGTCTATTGTCACAACTGAACTGTCCATGTTCCTTGCTTCTTCTTCTTCTTCTTCTTCTTTTTTCTTTTTCTATTCCCTCTTCTTCTCGTCTCCTCATCTCTTCTCCTTTCCTTGGACTGCCCCACCCGCTCTGATCCTCATCTCTGCACATCTCTACCTTGTTATCCGCTAAAAGTGATGACGACAACTTGTTTTAGAGTGCCAGCGGCAAACCCGTTGCAGTCTTCTCGTCGAAAGAATCGACCACGTTCTGGTGGTTTGCGTCTTGATGCTTCCGTGGTTGACTTGAATGGCTTGCTTCACTGCAGACATTTCGCTATTCATTGTGAATTGACAGACTGAGGGCGATGCGGCCCACCGTTTTGTGTTCCTTCCTGATTCGGATCGACAAAAAACGGAGAGCTCACCGTTTGCCATCTTCTTCATCATCTGCAATCCTAAACCATTTTCTCAAGCATAGTCTTCCCTCCACTCCAGCATCTATCTCCAACTATCAACTACAGCCCATGTGCCGTCGCGGCGTGTAAGTCGTATTCGTCTCCGGAGATAAAGTAAGCTTTGGCGGGTCGTTTTAGCAGACGTCTTCAAAGTAGCCGTCTTGAATAGCAGTATGTAGACTACTATGTACTTATTTTCCGTTAGATCGCATCTCCAGGCCAGCATAAGCATAAGCATAAGCATATGCTCGCAAGATCCATCTCGATCTCTTTTCCAACTCTACTCCATACTCTCTCCATGCACCTCCTATTGCTCCCCTCTTTTTCGGGCCCCCCAATCAAGGCCACCGTTTAGCGTCTGCGTACGACGTACTGTAATTACTACGAGCAGCAAGTACTTTAATGATATACAGAGGATATGCCGTATTGGAGGAAGAAGAGTAAAAATAGCCATTGAAGTGGTACAGATGCCTTGGTCGGACCTACCGTTTTGTTGATTGCTCCTGATAACCTACGCCGTATGTATCTGACTACTCTGTACTTGGTCTTTGCCTTTTGTCTCTTTCCCTTTGCTTTCTTGTCGAGTCGTGCCTTCTTGTGCTTCATCTTCTCTTGTGCACTCCATCCTCTTTAGATTAATCTTGGGTTCTTGGGCATTGGAAGACTAACCGGGTCGTTCTTTCCTTCTCATCTCCCCTTTCCCACCAACAGCCGCCTTCTCACTTTCAGCTCCTGCCAAGCCTCTGCCACAGGCCAAGAACCAACTTCTCGTTTCTGCGCCCCTTCTAGAGTACGCCTATTGTTCGAATCCAAGGAGACGTCACTTACTACTCTGTATTTATCGACCTTGCTTCTTGCTGCATCGTATAGCAGGCAACGCGACGACACTGCGCCTCAATACGTCTGTTTTTATCGTCTTTCCTGCTCGGTTTGGCTCTGGTCTTTTTGCAAATTGCTTTAGCGTGCGTTCAGTTTAGTAACGGCCTTTTACTTGCGACATCTTTATCTCGACATCTCGACATCTCGACATCTCCGTCTCATCTTGACACGATATTCACGACGACGACGACTACCTGCATCTACCTGCAACCTGCAGCCACATTACACTGCCTTACACTACGCGACAATAGCCACTCGGCCAACATCGTCATGTCGGCCGCCGTCGAGGCTCCGTCCAAATGGCGGAGTGAACACATCTGGAAGATGCCCGACGAGGTCGAGCCTGTAGTATGTCTCCTCCTCTTCTAGACACATCTATGCATCGCCACAGAGGCATCATACTAACGACTGCAGCTCATCGTCTCCATACTTCTGACTGCAATGTTTGTTACGCGGAGGAAAAACTACTCGATCCTCACCGGCCGCAAAACCGCCTCGGCCCGCTACTCCCGCATCCAGGACTCGTCGCCAATGGGCTCGCACGATGCCAGCGACTCGGACTCGGACGACGACTCCTCCTTTACCAGAAACAACGCCACTCTGGTGGTTGACGGCGCCAATGCCCAGAACAACTACCCTTCCAAGTACCGCCGCGTCTGTGGTCTCTGCACCGTGCGCACCCCCAACTCGTCGCGCTTCGCCAACCACTTTCACAGCCGCATCCTTGTCAAGTTCCCCTTCTTGATCGAGATGTTCTACTGGGCCATCAGCTTCTTCTTCTATCGTCTAACCGCCGTGCTTGCACAGGTGCACTATGGCGGCGCCAAGCTGTTGTGGGACGTCGGTCAGGGCCACGCCATCTCCATCCTCAACCTCGAGTCCGTTCTGTTTGGCACCAGCTCGATCGTCGGCAAGGAGTCGTCCATCGAGTACCGCGTGCAGAACTGGTTTCTGACGGGCGCCGATGGCGGCGACTCGCGTGGCATCTGGCTCACAATCCTCGACCGCGGCTACTCGCTGATCCATATCCCCGGCACGGTTGGCTTCATCGCCTTTTACTACTGGTACGCGCCGTCCTTCAACCGCTTCGCCACCGTGCGCCGCACCATAACGCTGCTTAACATGTGCGCGTTCTGCATCTTCCTGATGTATCCCACGATGCCGCCGCGCTTTTTGCCGGCCGAGTACGGCTTTGTCGACACGGTGAATGCCGAGGATGCGCAGAGCGTGTGGATGAGTGGCCAGTACGTCAACAAGCTGGCGGCCATGCCTAGCATGCACTTTGGCTACGCCTTTGCCATTGGCTGCGTCTTCGTCTTTGAGTCGGGCTTCATCCAGCAGTTCCTGAGCAAGGGCAAGATGGGTTTCCTATTTGACTGCGAGGATGAGGACGAGGAGCTTGACGAGCTCAGCAACAGCCAGAGCGGAGGCCGTCTGTCGCCGGCACCCACCGTAATGCCGCAAAAGTCGGCCCTGTCGCGCGGCCTCTTCTTGTTCTTCGGCATCCTCTACCCGTCGTGGATCCTGCTGACGATCGTGGCGACGGCCAACCACTACTTCCTGGATGCCTTTGTCGCCGCGCTGTGCGGCCTGGTGGCTTTCCTGGGCAACCGCGTGCTGCTCAACTTTTTCCCGCTCGAGGACTACCTGCTGTGGGTGCTGCGGCTCGAGAAGCCCCAGCCGACAACAGGCTGGCGCCGCCGCAAGGTCAAGAGTCGGGTATAGGACTAGCTGTCGCCGTGTGCCGTCATGTCTCTTCGATTGCGTATCTTGATCTTGATTTTATTTACTGTTTTTTCTTCATTTCTTGCATTCTAAATACCCGTCTTATAGATCTTGTTTGCATACCTTGTATTTAGAATGTATGAATGCATTATTGTAATATTTTCCTTCATCATGGCCTGCTTCTAGTGATACTTGCATCATCTGCATGTCATTCCTGGTTACTCCTGGCTAATTCGATAGTGCTGCAGGCCCTGTCTATCATCACGTGAGGATACGCACTATTTCCTAACCAACTGTGCGCCAGAGCTATCTGCGGCGCAATTAACAATAAGATTGCGACGCCTTGTCAATTGTCATTGCCTTTGTTGCATCATATTTCAGCCGTTGCATCAACTGCATCCATTCGCTTCACATTCTCGTCTTTATCGTCTTTATCGTCTTTTTTTTTTGTCTTTTTTTTTCTCTTTTTTTTCGTTTTTTTTTCGTCTTTATTCTTCGTCTTTATTCTCCACGATACACGTCCGAACCGCTGATATCTTCACTTACTGTGTCCACGACAAACCCGAAAACTACACAAATAGAAGAAAAAAATGTCCAACTTAAATATATCTGTCGACTCGGTCGCACCCGACGTCGACATGTCGGAAATGCAGGTGGAGGTCGAAGAGCCTGCCGAGCTCGCCGATGCCCAGGAAGATGCTGCGGCGCCAGTCGAAGCTGTGGAGGATGTAGAGGCTGAAGCCGAGGCAACAGAGGAGACGGCCGAGGCGACCGAAGAAGAGACACCCAAGCGGCCGACGTTTTCCAGCTACCTTGCAAGCCCGGTCGTGAAGCTGCTTGTGGGCGGTGGCGAGGCAGAGGAGTTCAAGGGGTCAATGGAGCTGACGGCACACAAGGCGTTGTTGGTGAAGAGTCCTTATTTTGAGAATGTGTTGAGCGAGCTGGGAGAAGTAAGTCACGGTGAGAAGCGAGTGAGCGAAGCGGGCGAGGATAAAAGAGAGCGACGCAGAAAGAGAGCGACGGAAGCGAGGCAGAAAGAGACTAACAAAGCAGGACCTCACAATATCTCTGCCCGACCAAAACCTCGACGCCGTCGGCTGCTTCCTGGAGTACTTGTATACGGGCGACTATTTCCCGCGCAAGCTGGCCGGCCACTCCCACACGCTGGAACAGGATCCGGCACTTCCAGCAGTCGATGATACGGGCGTGCAGCTGCTCAAGCACCCCGCGTGTACACGCTGGCCGACACGTTTGAGCTGACCGAGCTGCAGACGCTGGCGTCGTCCAAAATACACTGCGTGCAGAGCACGGCGCAGGGCGAGATTGCGTATGCGCGCTACGTGTACGCCAGCACGCGGCCCGGCGACACGGCGGTGCGGCACCCCGTGGCCAAGTTCTGGGCGATGCGCAGCCACACCCTGCGGTCCGAGGCCGAGAAGGAGTTCCAGTCGCTGTGTCTGCAGTTCCCGCAGTTTGCCTACGACGTGCTGACGCGCGTGCTGGACGAGAAGCTGAAGCGCGAGCGCGACGACAAGATGTACCCGGCGACGTCGCCCAGGCCGACGCAGTCGGGCAGCGGGCGCAAGCGGGCGCGGCAGAGCACCAGTGTGCAGTAGGGGCTCTGGCGGGGGACTGTACGATTTTCAAGCTCGATCATGCGTGGTTTTTCGTTTGCTGTGTAGGAGCATACTGCCGGATTATGATTGCATGTACAAAACAGAAGCGAACGCGAGCGTTGTATTATATGTCAAGATTTACTTTGCCGGCTGAGATGCGGCCACGTCTGCCTTGGGTACTTTCACCTCTGCTTCTGCCGCCTTGCCCTTCTCTTTTTTTTCTGCTTTTCCCTCTGCTTTTTCCTCTTCCTTTCCAGCCGTCAGTGTCTCTGCCGTCGCCTCCGCCTCTACCCCCGCCCAGGCGTCTCCCTTGAAGACCTCGCCTTCCAGCGGCTTCCGGCCCCAGACAATCTTCTGGTAGTAGTACACATGGTGCTTGAGCGAGTGCAGCTCTTTGCGCAGGTGGGCAATGTACACCTGCACCTGCTCGCGCGACCACTGCTGCACATTGGTAAAGAACAAGATGAAGCCCTCCACATCGATCTCGACCGCGTGCTGCGCATACAGGCCAATCTCCTTGAGCCGCGGATCCGCCGGCCACGGCCCGCTCGGCACCTTGACCAGCTTCTCCTGGATGTCCACATAGCCGGCGGCCGCCATGGCCTTGCGCTGCACGCCGTCGTCCACAACCGTAAACGACCGCCCGATGATCTTGCCGCCGTTGATGAACAGAGGGCCCCATTGCGCAATGGCCGAGTCGGCGGGCATGGTGTCGTCGTCCGAGTAGATATGGGGCGACCCTTCGTAGGACTCGAGGTAGCCGCCGGGCTTGGTGACGCGGAAGGCCTGGCGGAAGAACTCGTCCCAGTCGGCGACGGAGCCGGCGAGGTAGCGGATGTGGACAAAGTCGAAATCGCCGTCGAGAAACGTCCATTCGCGCGTGCAGTCCTCCATTTCACTGCCGGTCAGTACCCTGTATACTATAAAGGGCGTTTCTAGAGACACTATGGCAATCTTACAATCTGACGTTTGGCGGCACCCATGTCGGCTGGATGGGGGAGATGTCTGTGCCGACCACGGTGGCATCCGGGAAGCGGTCGGCAACGTCGCTGCAATCAGTATATTAGTATACATTCAGTATAATGATCTCGGTGGAGAAGGCTTACATTGCCCAGATGCCGGTGCCAGTGCCAATGTCGAGGACTCTCTGGTCTGTTAGTATTGTAGTATTTATAGTCCCGTGCGTATGCGAATGAATGCCCCTACCTTTGGACTCTCGACCGGTGCACAGTACAGCTTGCCGTCCAGGATCAGAGTGAACAGATGGTGTCTTTTTGTAAGTATCTCGTTTAATATGAATCAATAACAATAATAAAAAGAATGACCTACAGAATATCCAGCGACTCGCTGTGGCGCTCGTCGTTGGAGCCCCAGTACGAGGCATTGCCGATTTCGCTATGGTAGGTCCGGCCCTGGATGGTGCGGTACTTGAGGATGCTCGACGAGATCGAGGCCGTCGAGCTCAGCTTGTCCTCGCCGAGGGCCGAGTCGCTGTCGCCGTCGGTGTCGCCGTCGACATGCACCATGCCGAGCTGGGTCCAGTGCTCCGGAGGGAACAGCGGAGCCGGAGCAGCCGCCGGGGGCTCTGTCTCTGCAGAGGTCGCTGTGGCCATTGTGTGCAGTTGGTACGTAGATGTCTCGGGTCTATTGTCTATCGTTGTCGAGATGCCTCGAGTCCTTTACCGTGATCCGATGCTGTGCGACTGGACGGACAATGCTCAAAGAGGAAATGGTCCGGGCAAGAAGAGGAATAGGATTGATCCAAGTCTTCTTTCAAAAAGCAAAAAATGGTGAGATGCAAATAACCAGAAAAGGGTGTTGCCGGATCTGACAAAGAAGCCAACAGTATTTTGTTCGTGGATTCGGGGTGTGGTGTCTGTTGGAGCGGCGCTTCCAGATTAAATGTTTAGTATTTGATATTTAATATATCGGACTAGGAGCCAAAGACCAACAGACCGAAAGCAGAAGGGCAGACTGCTCGGCCGGTTACTCTTTTTGCCCGCATCCCTCCCCGGCTGGTTACAACTGCATGATATCTCTGCCTCTGTGCGTCTCTCTACGCTTTACTACTTCTATTTACTTGCATCGACCATCATATTTCGTTGTCTATGCAGACAAATAAACGACCGGCTGCGGGCCCGGATACCACGTACTATGTTACTATGTAGGCTCTGCCGCCGAGTAGACGAGGGGTTTGTTGCAGAAGGTGCAGGAGATGCAGATAATGGAGAAGATGCAGATAATGCAGAAAAATGTGCGATGAAGACGGCGTGCTGGCTTGATCTGTTGTTCTTCTCCGGCGAATACCACGCTGCGGACGCAAGAGACGAGAAGGGAAAGCGCGGACGCAGAGGATTGGTCCGAAGACAGGAGAAGAGAGGGTGTGATTGGCTGCAGCCACGTCCATCACAGCTCCCGCATGCATCCTGCGGTCTTTGCATCCTGTGCATCCTGTCATTCTCTGTGGTCGTTATCTATCCCTGGTTCTCTCTTGTTCTTCTCTCTGTTCTTCTTTGGTTGTTCTTCACGCATTCAGTTATACATGCTCGCCTGGCCTGAGGCACAACCCGACATCATAGGCTATACTCGGCAGCCACGATAGCCGGGCAGACATAGATGCGATCGTGAATATCTCTCGTATCTATTGATTGGAATCGCGCTACCAATGGCCATGGCAATTGCCAACCGTGCATCACTTCTGCTTCTTTCCGCCTGTCGCTTGAACTCAACCTGCTCTGTGCTTGCCGCCCAACGCTCAACGCTTGACGCTTGATGACGCTTGATGGCCTGGCGTCGCATCGGCTGCACGCCGACATGTCGATAACCTTGTCGATATGCAGACTGCTGCAGATGATATCTGTCATCAGGCGTTTTTCGGTCAGGACTCGAATGTCGCATGTTGATTGCCAACATGTCGGTTGAAATGCATACTTGTCCTTTTGAATCTGTTTTCTGTTTCCTATTTCCTGCTTTCTATTCCCTATATCCTGTTTCCTATTTCCTGACCTGGCTTTATTCAACTACATAGCGAAGAAAAGTCGGTCAATAAGTGCATCATTGCATGCCTGGGCGCCGCAAGTCTACCCGATGACGAGTGTTGCAGTGCGTGCAAAGCGATACACGATCTACAAGTATCAAAAGGACTGTCCTTGTGGTGGTCTGCTGAACGGTTTCTTGGTGGAAGCTGCAAACTTATACAGCTCGGTGCGTAGTCCATGCATCGCGAGATGCCAGGCGACCGCGGCATAGCTACAGGGCAGATGAGAGCTGAGCCAATGTAAAAATATTGCCGGTGCGGGCAGAAATAATATTAATAAGATGCATTCGAGCAAGCCGACAATCATATGAAGATACTCTGTTTGTACACAGACAGCGTCTCCCTTGAGTCTATAGATTATGTAATCGTTTGCATCTCGTGGGCGTCAAGCAAGGGATGTGTGCATGTTGGTCGTTGGCTGTGCTTGTGCGCAGGCAAGGGATGCTTTAGGCTTTTCTCTGTCAAGTGATTCGCGCGTTTGTCGTTGTCGGCGATGTTGGCTGTGTCTGATTTATTGTCTCTTCTATCCGAGATGTTTATCATTTTATATGTGTTGGTTCGGATGAGAGGATAACGAGGACAGTAATCAGCTGCTATGTAGACAGTGATAGCCTTGCGTGTTGGTGATTTACTTGTCAATAGCATTTGTTAATTTATTTCTTTGTTCATTCATTGATGTATTTTGCGTTGACCTGAAGTCTTTCATATTGTTTTCTTTCACTTTTATTATATAGTAAAAAATCACTTGTATATTTATATGATCCTTATTAGTGGATGATTTGAACGCTGTTGGTATAAAAATAACCATCAAAAAATAGTGAATTTATATTAAAAATAAATTATCGGTGCAAGCCTCCAGTAGCATAGGCCAGGCAAAGCACGTATCATTTACATGAGAATTAAACATCCAAAGAAAGGCCAAACAAAAGCGATGCAATAAAAGTCGAAAGCAAACACACGACGGAAACGCCAAAGCCATAGAGCATATGCCTTTCCAAACAGATATGCGCACCAATGCTTCGTCCTCGATATAACCCTGCCTCGCCGGACTATTTATTCCATGCGCCTCTTATGCTAGCCCGCCCACGCGAAACGTTGTATATAACCCGTCTTATCGTGCACAGTCTGGGTGCTGATACGACATGGCATCACTGATAGGAAGAAGCCTATTAGCACTCCATAGTTGGGACGAAATAATAAGATACGAACTATCAAGAAGGAGACTGCTAAAAACGACGACTCATACGTAAACATACGGAGTACAGAGATCTAAAACACGAGACGACCAGGCCAGGCCTTTCTGCTGCCCTGTTCGCCTGGTGGTAGCAGCGTCTATGCGTCAATCGTGGCGATAGTAAAGGGAATAATGGCAATAATAGCGGCAGTATTGGACTGTCTGCTTTACTATGTACTATACAATACTTTGTGTTTGCGTGTTGTCTATTTATTGACATCGCGACTCAAGGACTCGCCTGACTGACGACTGACGACCGACGACTGACGACCGACGACTGGCGATGACGAGCATCTTCACTATTGATGCCCATCCAAGCCTGTTCGCGTCTTGCACATTATTGTTTTGTCGTGTCTCATATCCCAGTCTGCCAGAGCCTTTTGCCAACTCGCATCCCCTATTCACGATTTACTCGCACCCCCCCTGGTCTTGACTTGGCCAGTTGCCTCCTCCTGTCTTCCCCTCACCTTCACCCTCACCCTCACCCTCACCCTCTGCCCGACTCCTGGACCTCCTGGACCACCAACGCTATTCCATACACGGCAATGATGTCTGGTTATTGATGATCACCCGCCAGGTTTATCGTATCGAGATATGAGAGATATCCAGATACATCCAACGAGACAGGAAGACGAGCCCCCAGAGCCACAGTCGGACACGCTCCGAGGTTTCCTTCTCCGCCATACGCTCATGTTTACTCTTTGCATTTGTGACGATATATTTGCATACACGCATATGCTGTCTCACCCACCGGTGTCGTTTATTACGGAGCAGCAGTCGGATCAATGGGGGCTGGAGACTATTTTATCGTATGCGAGATAGTGCCTTCTTATTACAGCCTATATCGTACACCGTACACCGTACAACAGTAGTATGCCCAGCCCACTCCGAAAGTAAACAAGAATAAGAAACCGCCCCGACAATGATCGTCAGGTACCAAACTCTAAACAGCAAATTTGATGCAGCCTTCAAGCTCACAATATTACTATGCGCTGTGCAGGTGCATCATTTCCTGCATCGTGCTATGGGGATATGGAGACGCATATGAAAATATCGATGGGGGTGATGCGCTGGCAACTCCATCTTCCCTTGCGTCGTCGTTGCCGCGCCTTCCATATGCATCGTGTATTAATAGCAATTGCGGCATATCGACAGGAACCATTGCCGCGCTTTCTCTAAATAGCACTTTAATATCTCTCGCGCAAGAGCCTTGTACTTGCCCGTTCCGGATATTCTTTTCCAAGTGCCAATAGAGTAAACACATTCGCACATTCACCCAGCGAGGCAGGGGCGATCCGACGGGTGCCGGCTCCTTTCGTTTCTTTTCGCTTCTGGCGTCACGTTCGCTCCGTGACTTCCTTTTGTAGATGCCGGGACACTTGTTCCTTCCAATATACTTTGTAGGTATCATACTGGCCACCGTTCTTTCTTATTGAGAACGGACGCGTCTTCACGTCCTGTGTATCGCCGCCTTCTACTCCAGCCATCCCGACATTTTGCCCATTTCCATCTTTTCGTATCCTCCTCCTACTCCTCCTTCAACCCCTTTCCCAGCCTCATGCCTATCGGCTCGCCAAGATCGGACCTCAAAGTCGATAGTCGCGTCGCCTGGGACTGGCAGCCATGGTTTATCCACCCCTCACCGCAGCTAGCCTGAGCCTCGGAGCAGCAAAGGCGAAAGCACGACGAAGAAGAACGACTGCCTCTTTACACAGAACATAATGTTCAGTGGTGAAAACGCATCTGAGACCGGAACTTTCCTGTTGTGCGATATGCCCAAGATGCATAATGCCTGTGTGGTGGCACGAGACAGCCTGCGTAACGGCATTCTCGACTGCCTTGCCTGATGGGACAGGGTCAAGGCCACGCATAACGGGGTACGACGGGGTCAAGACGACAAGTCGCGGTCGCACTCGCGACGTCGACGCGAGTGAAGATTTGCCCAACTCAGAAACTCAGACCCAGAGCTGCGCTGTAATACCATGTAAATACACAGTAATACAGAGCAGACAGAAGAGGAGAGACACTCAAGGAAAGGGTCTGCTCTGTACATACAGAGTGCTCCGCTAGTAGAGGAGCCTGGCCTTTGCATCCTCCATCTGGATTCTCCATCCATCTCCATCGTCATCCACCGAGTCGTTGAATCGCCCACATTCTTGAGCTACCTTGAAATACTTGCGAGATATTCCACTTGTCCACAAAGTGCAAGCTGCAAGCGCATTCAGGTCAAAGCCGCACCCCTGCTCAAGTGTCAAAGTGCTGAAAGAGAAAGACCGAAACGCATGAAAGAAAGTCGAGTAGAAAAACGAAGGACACGGCTTGAAAGACACGATAAAAATGACGAGACACAAAAAGACAAGAGACAAAAGACAAAAAAGCTGGGGCTGGAAAAGGGGGAAGACTACAGAACAAAGAAACTTGCACGACTTACACCTCTAGTCACAACTCACAACTCACGACGACGACGAAACAACGGCGAGCACGGCAGGCTTGAAACCGAACAAAAATAAACACCAGAGAAGAAGAAAAAAGAAACAGAACCCATCCGACACGGCGAGACTTCTTTCCTTCCCACGGCATAAACTTGATATCCCTGGGGGTTGAGTGTCTCGCTATTTCTACTATTTGCTATGCTTGCGATTTTTGCAGTTTCTTTTATGCCTTCAATGCCAATGGCTGGCTGTCGTCTCGATAGTCCCTACTCTGTGCATAGTCTCTCGACTCTGAGCGGTACGATGTACTACTATGTACATCTCTCCCTTGGGGTCTGAGAGACTTTGGCCTGACGATCAATCGCTGTCTCGGCGCATGCGTCATAGACAAACCAAGATGTGTTTGTGAGGGAAGAGGGAAGAGGAGAGGAGACGGCACCTCGATACCAAGAGCAAGGGAGTCTTGGAGTCTACATGGTACAGAGTGCTGCTGAGGTGCTCTTGTGATACCTGCTTGTTGCCTCTGGCTACCTCTCTGGTGAGAGTGCTTCCACCGGCCCGCAGCTTGTGAACCTGTTGACTTTTGGTAATATGGAGAGACATGTCTCGCCGTTGCACCTGGCGGTCTCACGGTTTCTGGTCGTGCTCCACTGTGAAGTGAACTATCAGAACGGAACCTTGTCTCTTGTCGGCCCAAAGTGTCTTGTGTGGAGCATGGGTATCGTCACGGGGAAGGCAAAACCGAAGGCAAAAACGGGAACAAGAAGAGGAAGAACAGAAAATAATAGAAACGAAAAGAGGGAAGAGAAAAGGAGTCCGTGTGTTGATAGACAAAGAATCCCAGAATCAAACGACGAGCCGGGCCAACATGCTAGCCTCGGACGATAGTCACCGCTTATCGTCTGCCTCGACACGACATCTCAGTTGTTGTCTCGTCCTGTCACTTTTATTTAATTATTTAATTGATATTTATTTTATATTTCGTCTCGCGTCGTTTTGAGCTATTCGCGTCTTTATGCGGCGAGTGCATGGATTACAGAAACACAGAAACACAGAGCACAGAGCACAGGATACAGAACACAGAACAGGGCACAGAAACATAGGACGACACAGGTACTTCTACTTGTACTTGCATGTACCCGCATTGTCAACACGGAGGATACGCACGACTAACGGTTGTTCTACGCGGAGCACGGCCGTCCTGACGTGACTGGTGGTGAACAGCTACAAACAACATTACTATGGGACTTGGACTCGCTGCGTGACTGAAGTCCGATGGCCCTCACACAGCCTAGTGCCAGGGGACTGCAGGCCACTTGCAGAGCGCTAGTCCCAGAGGGGGGCTAGACTGGCAGGCAGGCCAGGGGTAGAGAGGGCGTGGCGTTGCTCTGGCCTGTTTTAGCCACCTGTACCTTGCAGACTCCAGAAGGGCAAGGGCAAGCAAAAGCAAGGCGTGTTTCTTGAGGAAAAAGGGAAGCAGAAGCAGAAGCAGAAAAGCAGAAAAGCAGAAAAGCAGAAAAGCAGAAAAGCAGAAAAGCAGAAAAGCAGAAAAGCAGAAAAGCAGAAAAGCAGAAAAGCAGAAAAGCAGACAGAGTGGTGCAAAGCATAAGGGATTGATGGCCATTTGCGTTTTTGCAAATCGGTGGACTCTGCACGGCCGCTTCGGTGCTGGTGTGCCTGATGGCCACAAAGATTTTCAAAGATTTTCTGGATCTTTGGATCTCTGGATTTTCACGGAGGATGGACAAATGGCGAATGGCAAATGGGCAAAGTCCAAACCGGGGCAATCGAGCATCTACATAGTAGTACTACATACATAGTATCTATTCTGTGCAGAGTACTCTGTTGTACTGTGTAAGATACCATGTCTGCCAGTCCCAATACTTGATATATTATTGTGAGCATGACACGGCAAGTGTTGTTTCGCTGGGCAATGTTGCATAGGGACATGGAGTGCAAGGTGGTGATCTGCTTCCACTGGCCTGGCCGTGTACCTGGCCGTGTACCTTGCCGCACCATGTACAGCAGGCGGATGCATTGGTTGCAAAGTACAAAAAAGTCCCAAGGGGTGACAAATGGCCCATTAGCCAATATTTATGCTGGTCAATGCTTGCCCAAAGGCCAAAACCACAAAGAGTACTTTGCATTCCAAAGATGTTTCGTATTTTTAGCTCTTTTTTTCTCTCTCTTTTTCCTTCTCTATCTTCCCTTTCCTTCTTACGATTCTCTTTTTATTCTTTCCTTTCTCCTGCTGTCGGAGGCTGTAATACGCCGTAGTGTGCAGCATTGATCTTGCGGAGTTGGACGGCTATGTGGTGTGTCTTGGACCAATAGGCGGGAGGCAGAACCCCTGTTCAGCCTTTATGCCCCTTTTCTGCCTCTATAGTACCGTTCCTTCTGCGTTTTGTCTCTAGCCTTTTGTCTCTAGCCTTTTGCCGCTATTTAGTAGCCTGCGTTTTGTGAAAGCTGTTCAGAAACAGGCAATACTTGAAAGACGAGACAGCCATGTATATCGTACTTATCATGTCTCTTATTTTATTTTATTTTCATTTATTATTGTCTATTATATTATACATAGTATTCTTATCCCCCTCGCTGCCTCCAGCTACAGCCAAGCTATTTCAGAGATGGTGTGCTGCTGACCACACCAACAAAGGCGTCGCCAACCACAAGATAGAAACAACCCGGGCCAAGGTTGCATTGACGAAAAACAGCCCAAGAGAAGGAAGAGAAAAAGAAAAGGAAAAATTCACGCATCCTCACATAGACACTCTCATTGGTAGCCACTGATTCGTTGATATTGCAGAGAGGTGTGGCATGCCACGAGCAGCACTGTGCATGCTGCAGAAGACGAGACGAAACGAGGAGAAAAGGAGGAAGACGATGATTCAAGACAGGATAAAAGGCAAGACAGCATGGAATACAACAGACTACAGTACTACTGTACTACGAAAAGGCGGTCCAAAGCATGGAGGCACAAGTGTGAGGAGGTGGGGATAAAGTCTCGAAAATAGAAAAGCGATTAAAAAAAAAAAAAAAAAACTAGTCAGGAACAGTCCAACGACTAGTCAGGAACGGCCGACGCAGGTGTGGGCTATGTGCAACCAAGCCAAGGGAGCAGCCAGCGTCGGCGCCAGCGCCAGCGCACAAGGGCGGGCAGACGAACCAAAGCGCGTCGTCGTTAGTCCGTGGCTTCGTGGCAAAGTTTCTCTTTACTACTGTACTATAAGATAAGATACATGCATACTTCCTGCAAGTTCAGCGCAATTGCTATTACAGAGTATTTACAGACAGCGCCAGCGCCCGCTCTAAACTCTAGCGAGCCCCAACCGCGCAGCTTCAGTCTGTTTTAAGCAGGACTTAGGTAGGACGGTTTCAGGGGCAGCCGCTAGGGAAACGGCTAGCGGTTTGTCCCTTACCCGTTTTGGGGCTGGTGTCTTTTTTGGCAGTTGCTGCCACCGCACCTGCTCTGTAAAAAATCCTAAAAATACACAGCATTACTATGTATGTCGGATGGGGCGGTTAAGAGGTCTACTCTACTATGGAGGATATGTTGGCTGGCAGTGACTCGACTTGAGTATGTAAGATATGTACCTAAATATACGCAGACACGCTTACGGGGGCACTATGCAGTCGACTTGATGCAGTGATGCAGGATGCACTGCAGGATGATGCATTGGTCCTGCATTGCGCTGCACCAGCCAGGGGCGTCTCGCGGTTGCTAGGCTGAAAATTATACGATAAAGACGGCGAAGACGCGTCGTATGTAAATAATAATAATAATAACGTTGACGATGGTAGTGATATGCAGAGATACAGAAAGGTAGACAGGCACAGTGGGAGTGACTAACCATCAATCGTAGTACAGCACATATGTACGGAGTACATAGTACGGCAAGAGCAAGCGGCACTGCAAACTGCAATGAGTTGCAACCACCCAGTATTACATCTACACAGCACTCTGCACAGTTATGCACACACGATGCGTCAATATGGAGCGCAGAGTAATGCATAGTACATTGTGCACCTAATCGCAACTGCATATTCTGTACTTGTCGGCATATTTTGCGTCTTCACCGCTGCTTTTTATTCCATTTGAGACGGAGTATCTCTTGGCCAGGCCTCATGGTGACAATTCTGGACTGGACAACGGCCTCTTGCCGTAATGCAATAGCCCAGTCTCTCGTTCACGCTCAGAATAGGCGTGCCTGCTGTATCCGGCAACATCCACCCTTGCCCTCTCCAGCCAATCCGCGCCGCCGTTGGCTGCCACCCTTGTTCCAACCGCCCATGCTCGACTTGCATGTTGTCTCTGTTCGTACCAACTTGTTTACATACATTGTACTTGTACTCTGCACTATCAACTTTTCCATTGCCTTTTCTTCTTTGTCTGTTTCGCACTTACACCGTAGTGGTTTGCTGTCTCCTATTCCCCTGACTGTTAGGTCCTAGTTGTGCATAGTAGTCTACTATCTGGCCCACCCGTGGCTCCCTTTGCAACTTAGCAAGCATCCCATCGCACCTTCATCGTGAACACCGGTACTTGCCTTTTTCATCAAGTTTTCTCGTACCTGCTTCACGCACCTGCCTCGTACCTCCTCTTACCTGCCCGTACCTGAGCCGCCGACCCACTTTCTCCGTCTTTCCCTTTCCCTTTCCCTTCCCTTCCTTCCCCTTTTTCCTCTTCTCTTTCCTTTTTCCTGTTCACACCCCTCGACCAAGACCCAGTCCTGCACGCCCCCACCCCCCAAGATCCCATCCCTCTCTTCCCTCTTTCGTCCGTGGTCCATCGCTCTTGCCTTTTCGCCTTTTCGTCTGGTCTCTTTACCATGTACAGGTCCCGCTGTCTGTGGTCTGTGGGTGGTCTGGTCACGCTCGTGCAGTAGTGTAGTGGTACCTGCATGTCGTCTGTCGCCTGTCTACATAGTGATACTATGTACAGTACGTGCCGTAATATGGGAATAGTCTGTGGTTGCAGCCTGGTCTGCACTGGTCTGGCCTGCCCTCTCTCGCTCTCTCTTTCTCTCTCACAAACACTGGTGACCCTCTACCAACTGTCTCTCGTGCACCCAGCGTAATACTCCGTACTTGCCTGCTGTGTGCCTGTGCCCCCCGTCCCTTCCTTCCCTGCTGGCTGCTCCTTCCTCTTTTTTCCTCCTCCTTCCCTCCTCTTGCCTCCTCTTTCCCCCCTTCTCTCTTCCGCTCTTTTCCCTCCTTTCTTTTCTTCTTCTCTTTTCCTCTCCTCTTCTCCTCTTCCCTCCTCATCCATCGCGGTCGTCTCTTTCTCGACAAACTATCACCATCTTGTTGCGTCTTTCGTTTCTTGTTCTTTTCTATCCATTCATTTTGTTCTTTAACAACCACACTCTTTTTTTATTGATTTGCTTTCTTACCACAGTCATTCTCTTGAATCTCTTTGATCAAAGATCATCCCACTCTTTACCTCGTTCCTCTTCTTTCGATACTCTTCTTAACTCTTCTATTACTCTTTGCATATACTGCTCACTACGCCTGTACACTTCGGGCCCCCATTCCAATCTCAATTTCTCAATTTCCCAGTCTTCGGTTTCGAGATCCATTCCTTTTCCCGCAAACCGTTTACGATACATTCCTCAACTTTAGATCCAGTCTGCTCTGCTCTCTGCAACTGAACTGCCCATCGCGAGATATTCATCCATCTCAACATCATCCATATCCGATTCCACGCTGTGAGAACCAGGATCACGCTCATTAGCTTCCAATATCTGTCTCTCGACAACACGCTCCTTACTATTACGAACAAGACGACAAGTCAACAAGTCAACACCTCTCTTCTCGACCCAACTCCCTCCCTCTCTTCCGCTCTTCCGACAACTATCACGGCCGGACATCACCGTGATCCTCATCCACCCTACACCGCCTACACAACTTCAACTATCACCTGCACATCGCCTTCTCGAGACACTGGCAGTCTCCAGACCCAATGGCAACTGAAATCAAACTTGAAATGTCTTCTCATGCCGGCCCCGTCATGATGATGCCCATGGGCATGGGTCACGCAACCCCAATCCACCCGCCGCCTATTCCTATGGGCATGGGCATGTCTACTCCCACGCACCCTCCTTCCTCTTCGCCCTCGGCCTCCAACGGCCACTACTCCCAGTCCATGCACACCCCCCAGTCCGCCATGGGCAAGAGCTCACAAAGCCCCTCGCCGTCTGCCTCGACCTCCGGAACCAGCCTCAACGCTTCTGCATCAAAACGCCCTGCTCGCAAGAGCACCCTGACCCAGCAGCAAAAGAACCAGAAGCGGCAACGCGCCACCCAGGACCAGCTGACTACACTCGAGGTCGAATTCAACAAGAACCCTACGCCCAATGCTGAGACGCGTGTTATCATTGCCGACCAGATCAACATGACTGAGAGATCCGTCCAGATCTGGTTCCAGAACCGGTAAGCTCATTGTTATGATTTATGATTTGAAATTTTGTATGATAGTAAACAAGATTTGAAAAACTAACACGGAAAAGCCGTGCCAAGATCAAGCTCATGGCCAAGAAGAGCCTCGAGACCGGCGAGGACATTGATCTGATCCCCGAGTCGATGCGTGCCTACCTGGCCATGCAGGCTGCAGAGAGCGGCAAGGGCCTGGGCGGTTCGTTCTACGGCCGCAACGGCCTGATGGGCTACGGCAACAGCATGCTGCTCGGCGGCGACAACAGCCAGGGCAAGGTTCTGATTCACCATCTGACCTGCCGCTCGCTGACCATTGGCAAGTGGGTTCGTGTTGGCCAAAACACCATGGACCTGATCATCTTTTACTCTCCCCACAACGGCACCATGACCTACTACATCAACAACGAGAACGCCGGCTACAAGATTGAGTACCCCTTCTCGTACATCAAGCAGATCTACCTGGATCAGCCCGAGGATGATCCCAGCAAGGCCGGCTCTGGCGGTATCGTTATTGAGCTGAACCAGCCGCCCAACTTCATGATGGACTGCACGCCCAACGCCACCGGCTTCACCGTCTGCGGCGACTTCACCGAGAACCAGCAGGCCTCGCAGTGCCTCGTCCACCACCTTGGTGGCAACCCCAAGGTGCTGAGCGGCCAGCTTGCCAAGCTTATCTCGCTCGACACGTTCATGACGCGCCACAGCCCGCACAACCCGCACAATATGGCCGCCGCTGCTGCCGTTGCTGCTGCTTCTGCCACCAACGGCCCCATTGTACCGCTCGTCACTCCCCTCAACCTGGACCCTGGTGCACACAACCTGTCGGTGTCGGCACCGGTGTCGCCTACTGGCCGTCCGTCGTCGCAGCCCAACTTCTTGCAGCCGCACGTGGGCATGTTCCAGGAGTCGCAGTGGGGCATTGGCGGTATTCCTCAGGGTATGCGCAACGGTCCCGGCCACAAGCGGCAGCGCAGTCGCTCAGTGCCCATGGCGATTGATTTCTCGATGCTGCAGACACCGAT
This sequence comes from Ophiostoma australiae, assembly GCA_022392945.1. NCBI lineage: Eukaryota > Fungi > Ascomycota > Sordariomycetes > Ophiostomatales > Ophiostomataceae > Ophiostoma > Ophiostoma australiae. The sequence goes on from JAKRGJ010000012.1 coordinate 469,790, forward strand.
GCCGTCGTTCTACATCCAGCACCCTGGCGAGACACAGGCACAAGCACACAACCCCAACATCTACGCACCTGTGCCGCACAATCCCAACAGCCTGAACCCTGCCGGCCCCAACCTGCGTATTGACACACAGGCTGGCTTTGGCCTGGATATGCGCCAGTACCCAATGTCTGCGACGACTGCACCCTCGCCATCCGAGTACTCGAGCCCCAACTTTTTTGCATCTCAAGCCCCCGAGAACACAGCACTGCCAGCCTCGAGCTTCAACACACCGTACAGCACGACGACTTTCTTGTCGCCTATGATGAATGCCCAGCACATGGTGCCGCCGCAGTCGGTGTCGCCGCTGTCATTTTCCGGCCGCGCCGACCCGGCTATTGTTGACCAGTCCCCACCGATGACAATGATGGGCCGCAGCGCTTCTGCTGATATTTACCACCCGCTGAACCACGGCGGCAATCCCAACGACTCATCTGCGATTTCGGATGACGGTAACATGAACGACATGTACTCGAAGCACGCAATCAACCTGCCGATGCACCCGCACTCGCCGTCCGCATTCAACAGCGTGGATGGCCAGGCGGAGCTGGACATGAGCCAGCTTGTGCAGTTTGATGCTGTCGACCCTTCTAGTCTGTCACCCGAGAGCCTGCCGCCACACACCTCGGCGTAGGTTTGGGTGTTTAGATTGGTATCGTTGCGAGCTGCGTGTCTTTTGTGTTTCATTGTGTTTTGCTTTTCTTTTCGGTTCACGTTTATATACCCGCAGGTTGCGCCCTTCTCTTCTCTATTCACCATTCACCATCCATCCACCTTTCTCCTCTCTTTACTTACATTGTTTCTGCGTCCTTGGCGTTTGTCTTAATGGATCGAGTGTTGATGTGTTTTGCGGGTTGTATACTGCCAGGACGCCCTTCTCTTTGCCACCCTTTATCATTTCCTTGGAGTTTATTGCTTTTGCCTCTTGCCTTTTTGTCTTTCTGCATTCTTGCACATTTGCACATCTTTCAACATACACCTTTAATCAACCACATCTCTTTCGGACTGGTATTGTTTATCCAGCACCACACGAAAGAACCGCCACTCCTTAATCGTCTACTTCTTTTCCCTTTTACCGTTTGCCATCTGCGGAGGACAACGGTATCACCAAAAACCCTCTCCCACCTTTCCTTTGTGTCTGCCACGAATCTGCATGACGAAAACCAATATTACAAATTCGGGATCTCGATCATGCATGTCTGGCACAGCGATCGTATACAAGTTCAGCCCGTTGTTTAGTATTTTTTATATTTCTTTTGTCCTTTCTTGTTGTTTGATATCTTGCCATCTTTGTGTTTTGTCTTTTTATCTTTTGCTCAATATATCGGTTATCTGCACTTCTTGATTGTTAATTTCCAAGCTTCTGATTTCCTGCTCTCTCAGTTCTTCATGCGTCTGCTTTCGATAATCTTCCTGGCGAACCAAAAGCCCATCGTTGCGTTTCTAATTCTCGTCGGAGTCCTAATGTCTATCTATCTACACTCCTGAACAATATACGTCTTAATTCTCGATCTATCCACGCATGCATATAGAGTATGATGGCATTTGGCTGTAGCTGGTAGCTGTTAGGCCGTGCTTTTTAAGCGTCTACAGCCTCGTTCAGATTAAGGTATGTGTGCAAGGGTAAAACAAGGACCGCATTTCCGCTGTTTGAGATACTGTACATTCCGATGCCCTTCATTCCAGCACGTCAACGGCAAACTGTCAATGCTTGATGAGTGATATGAGTTGTGTTTGTGTGTGTTATGTATGAGTGATACGAATCATACGAATAATATACACAGTAAGATCATAAGCATGATAACGGAGGAACACGTTGTATTCCCAGATAGGCAGTTGGTCTTGCTCTGTCTCGCACTTTGGTGCAGGCTCGCACTCATGCACTTGGACTGATCTGCACTGCGAGACTACAGGGAATCTACTTTGGCCTCTGCTTTTTTCGCCACGCTTCCCCTTTTATGCCCGTGTCACCTTCGATATGGTTTCTATTTTTGTTCCCATTCAGTACTTTCTTATTTTGCTAGACTGTTTAGACTGGTTCGATCTTACTACTGCCAGACTTTGGGGAGCGTCTATTGGATGTCTGCCACACTTAGCCACGAAACGCGCGGTTTCTCACTACTGCCAGGTCTTTTGACTGACTATTACTGACTACTGCCATTGAATACTGGCCCTCCAGCTACCCCAAGTACTCCTTTTGCTTGCATGATACTTTAGACAAACGTCAACACACCACCGCACACAAGACTGTACTGTAGCAATGCAACCTCGGCCGGGATGGAGGACATGCGACGGATAAGAGATACTGCAATGACGTCGAGCTTGTATTACTCTGCAAGAAGCCAGGCCCTTGCCGGTCCGACTCTTGAATATCTCTCTATTCAACAAACTGTGCGACCTGCGCTACAGTGTTCTTAGAATCCGGTATCAGTCTTGTCGATTTTCATCAATGTAACCAGAGCCTACTATCATCGTACTCGTAGCGGCTGTGTCTTTGCTTCTAACAAGGCATAGAACACAACTAAAAACCAAGAAATAAAACAGTCGCACTACTACGCATGTATCTTGTGTGTGTGTACTCTGTGTTAATACTGAGTATACTAAGTTATTATCCTGTACTATGTAACTGTGTATGTACACTAGCGCAGTCAAATCCGCCCCGCTTTTACCGACATATGCCCACTGCGCTGTGGTGCACTTTACGGCGCATTACGCGTGCCGCGATACGAATCTCGTCTTGCCGCTGCTGGGTAAAATCCGACTCAATTTCGTCCTAATTGATGTTCACCGTAGTCTTTTAGGTTCAGGCGGGTGCCAAATGTACCATAATATTAATCATGACCTGTTGCCTTCAGTAGATGCATTGCTTTGAAGAGCGTCTTCGCGGAGGCAGCTGCACTCTGCTGACGCCTGCCCGTTTCGTCGTTCTCACCTAACCCAGTAGTCACCCCAGTATCAAGCCCGGCCCGCCGTCTCGACGTCGCATCTGCTGTCCTCTCTGATACTCTCTGCCCTCTACACTTACTGCAAGACGCACATGGCTACAGGCCCAAGTGGAAGAACCAAACTTTAATTTTATGCAAATCGGAATCACTCTGTATGTATCGCACCTGTGTCTGCAGAGTACCTCATCATCACAAGTCTGCCTGACTTGTGCTCGCACTTTGTTGCACCGTCTTATCTCATCAGCGATTGTTATGACTGTTGGGTTAGAAGTACAAGGCAGGCACCATTTGTTGTCTTTCCTTTTCTGTTTATTTTGCTCCCAACTGTACTTTTACTTTAGTGCTGCCTTGTATCTCTTTCCTAGTATTGCAGTGTAAGCTACCATTTGCACTTTCCGTACTTGTGTTCTTGGACGCGCCATATATGCATCGCTCCTGCCGTAGATGGAATCAAGCAAAAGTGCAACTGTCTTTATATTGGACATCTCGCGCACCGCATCGTGGCCTCCTTTTTCTTCCCTTTTCAACCTCGGTCTTTTGTCGTCATTGCCGTCATTGTCATCCTTTTGACGTCGCTTGTCACTGCTGTGTCTCTCGGCTCTTCAGCAGTCCGCCCTTGCATGCAATACGGGCATCCCACTTTACTTGTGCTTCCTTTTTCGGTCTCCGATTCAACGACTGAGTTCTGACATTCGTTTCGACTGTATTATCCCGACACTTTCGACCTCGGCCGCGTTTTGGCCACTGCGAACATTATTTGCTGTCCATGCCCGTGATCCGTCTTGTCGCCAAGCCTTGTTCGACTGCCAGACAGCTCGTGGCTCTAGCTTGTGTTGGTTGTGCTCGCCCGAGTTGGCTCACTCTTGCTCTTGGCTGGAGTATCTGGTCTTGGCCGATTGCAGCACAGCACACGATCCTCGTGTCTCTTGTATTTCCCTCAGTCTCTATCTTGATTGCTTTTTATTTTCCCCCTTCCGCTTTATCTTCTTATGCAGCCATCTCAGCCAGCTCAGGCTGAACAGAATCTCACTCTCGACTGCTCCATGTGACCAACGCCATCTTCAGCTGCCAGCCATCTTTCACTTCAGCACATCGAGTCTTTTGGCCTCAGTCTTCTGGCCTCAGTATTTCACGGCACATTCGACTCCGGCTCTAGCGTGGCCTACCTCTTTCACCTCCTTTTTCTACTTGTTTTCTGACTTATCCCCACTTGATTCGTCTCCTTTTGCCTTTACGCTTTATACGCCTCGACTTTACGCCTCTACCTCGAATACGCTTATGCATGTTTTTGCTGCACTGCCTTGCGGAGAATCTTCCACGACGGAGTTCAATACAATTCAAGACTAGAAGACGGCGAGGCCACTTCTCGTGTTCCATTCTAACCGTCTTCAGTTGGATCTAACCTGTTCCTTGTTGTCGTCTTCGTCTCAACGTTCTCTGCCGGTAGTACTCTTTTCTCTTTCTTTCTGTCTTCACTACCCATCCTATCTTCTCAGTCTGGCCTGTTTCTTCATCTTTTCTTTTTTCACTTCTTCAGTATATCTCTAATTGCATCATTCCTCCTCGCATTCTTCACTCTCCCAAGTCCCACGGATCTCCTACAAACCCCCATTCCCCTCCACCAAACGGGGCTCATTTTACCTTCTTACCTCTTTATCAATTGATCTCTATTTCCATTTCGATTTATTCTTCATTTCACCCGTCATATCCTTCACACTATCCTCCATACTATTTGTATTATTATTCTATTTCCACTTCTGTGTACTTCATCTTATTCTCACGTATTCGCTTCCCTCCAGCCTCTGACCCTGTCGCGGCCTGTGGTGCCAGCTCTACCAACAGCTGACTCGACCCATTTCATTGTTTCCCTGCCGTTTCGATTCTTCACACTCGTCGCGTGCTGCCTGATCTTTCTTTCGTCCTTATTGTTCTTTCGACGCCCTGGCGCACATCGGCTTTTAAAATCTCTTTCAACTTCAGTCGTTACTTTTGTTGGCTGTTCCTTAATCATCGCCACTCAGCAGCGAGTATACCTCTTGCTTTGCGCCTGCGTTCTCGCCTTTACCCGACCTCAATCCGACTTCAATCCTGACTCGACCCCAACTCGAACTTACTCTGACACACTGCCGATATCACCCAACCACCCCAGCTGCTGACCACAACATGGCGGGCCGTCGAAACGCCGACGATGGCTCCGACGTTCCGGATACCCGTCTCCGCTTCTCCCTCGACGCCCTCCGCGACTCAGTTACTCGCCGTCGCTCCGAAGACTGGCAACGTCCAATCCAGCCATTACAACCCCTGCAGAACCTGAGGCCTCTTCCTTCGCGACAATCTGCGTCGCCTTCTTCACCATCTTCGCCATCCACCGGCCGCTTTCCTCCCGTCTCTCACAGTGCCTCCCAAGGCGCGCAGACTTCATCCTCATTACGCGCCAACACAAATCTCTACACCATCCCATCCAACGTCGAAGGTCCCGGTGTACCACCGTCAACAACGGCAACAGAGCCTGTGTCTTCCGAACAAGGGACCAAGAGTAGTAAAGGTGACAAAGGTGGTGCCACTGTCACCGTCTCGTCCCCTGTCGACGAAGACGAAGACAATGAGTCTTCGTCCACCATCGTGTCGGGCCAGGCCCGGCGCCGCCCAAGACCAGAGGGCGCTGATGCCCATAACCTGCAGTCGCCTGCCAACCGCCTATCCCGCCGCAGCGGTGTCAGCTTTGCCGAGCCCCAGCGCACCTCCATAACGCGCTCGCGTCTTGGCCTTGTCGACAACGAGAGCTATGACGAACCCGTCAAGACCCCGGCCCTGGCCCAGTCTACAACTACCCGCGTCAGCGAAGCCAGCGACACTCTCGCCCATTACCGCGACTGGCTGTCGAGACAGCGCGAGCGCCAGCGCCGCTGGACGGTTGGGCCCTACCGCCAGTTCAAACACAAGTCCGCCGGCATGTACCGCAAGTATGTCCTCGAAGGTCTCTTGCGCCAAAGACCACTTCCGCCCAGCGCCGATGGCCGCCACATCCCTCTCGACCCAGGCCGTGTTCGCACCACACCCTTTACCGACGAGCGCTCCGGCAAAGCCTACATCTCCAACTTCATCCGCTCCAGCCGCTACACTGTCTGGGACTTCATCCCCAAGCAGCTCATCTTTCAGTTTATGAAGCTGGCCAACTTTTACTTTCTGATCATCAGTATCCTCCAGATGATTCCCGGTCTCAGCACGACTGGTACTTACACCACCATCATCCCCTTGCTCTTCTTCGTCGCCATCAGCATGGCCAAGGAGGGCTACGACGACTACCGCCGCTACCGCCTCGATCGCATCGAAAATCGCAGCAACGTGTCCGTCCTCGACCCGGGCCACACCGTCCAGGCCAAGGATCTACTGTCTGGTAACCTCGTCCAGCGCGTCAAGCAAAAGGCGCGCCCCAACAAATCGTCTGGCGCCGACGCTGATGCCGAACTGGCCCAAGGATCGGTAGCAGCTGTCCCCGTCGATGGTGAGGACGAAGAGACGGCTGCCCAGCGCATGCCCTGGGCCTCCGTCACGTGGCAAGATCTTCGTGTCGGTGATATTGTGCACCTGCGCCGCGACGATCCCGTCCCTGCTGATCTTATTGTGCTGCACGCATCCGGGCCCAACGGCATCGCTTACATTGAGACCATGGCCCTCGACGGTGAGACGAATCTCAAGACCAAGCAGGCCTGCAAGCTGCTGTCGGAGCACTGCGAGTCTCTAGCGGGCATGGCATCTTGCGGCGCCCAGATTGTGTCTGAAGACCCCAACTTGGATCTCTACAATTACGAGGGCCGCATCATTGTCGGCGATGAGACTATGCCGCTTACTCTCAACCAGGTCGTCTTCCGCGGCTCTATTGTGCGCAACACTGCCGAGATGATTGGCCTTGTTGTCAACTCAGGCGAGGAGTGCAAGATCCGCATGAACGCCCACCGCAACAAGCGCGCCAAGGCCCCTGCCATGCAGTCCAAGGTCAACAAGATTGTCATCTTCCTCGTTGTCTTTGTTGTCATGCTCTCTGTCGGCCTCTACATTGGCAACCGCATCTGGGAGCCGCGCCATGCCGACAAGGCCTGGTACCTCGACGATGTCAACCTGCCGGTCAGCCAAATCCTGTTTGCCTTTATCATCATGTTCAACACCCTCATCCCGCTGTCGCTCTACGTCAGTCTCGAAATCATCAAGCTGGGCCAGCTTTACCTGCTTGCCGACACCGAAATGTACGACCCAGACACCGACACGCCCATGGTCGCCAATACGACCACCATTCTCGAGAACTTGGGCCAGGTCAGCTACATCTTCTCCGACAAGACCGGCACCCTCACCGAGAACAAGATGCGCTTCCGCAAGCTCAGTGTCGCCGGCACTGCCTGGCTCCACGACATGGACATTGCGCGCGACGAGGACGAAAAGGCCCGCCGCCGCCGCCTTTTGCACCACAAGACCAAGAAGGGTAAGGGCAAGATGCAGCTCGCTCTTGGCCGCATCTCGCTCAGCGGTGCCGACAAGCGGCCTCGACAGTCTCAGTCTCAGCCCCAGCTACAGCTGCACCCATCCCCGTCCCCCTCCAACTCGCACTTGCCCGTGTCGCCAGTGTCGCCCTCATTCAATGACGTCGGAACCAACCCTCGCAATTCGACCGTCGGTGGCGACTTCGACCCTCCGCGCCCGTCTATGTCTACGTCGCACTGGCGCTCGACAGCGCGTCCGGCCCGCAGCCAGTCGGAGCTCAAGACAGAAGACCTTATCCAGTACATCCGCCACCGCCCGCACACCCCCTTTTCTCGCAAAGCTAGGCACTTTATCCTTTGTATTGCGCTGTGCCACACATGCCTGCCCGAAACGACCGAGAGCGGCGAGATCGAATTCCAGGCTGCTTCGCCCGATGAGCTTGCCCTTGTGCAGGCCGCTCGCGACCTGGGCTACCTTCTCATCGACCGCCCTTCCCAGTCGATCAAGCTTCAGTTCCACCAACTCGACGGAACGCCTGTGACCGAGACCTACGAGGTCCTGGACGTCATCGAGTTCAGCAGCAAGCGCAAGCGCATGTCGATTTTGATCAAGATGCCCGACGGCCGCATTTGCATGTTCTGCAAGGGTGCTGACAGTGTCATTCTGCCGCGCCTCAAGCTGAACCAGATGGCTCTGGCCAAGGCTTCGGCCGTCGAGCGCCGTGCCAGCAAGCGCAAGAGTATGGAGCAGGAGCGGGCCATGCTGCGCCGCAGTATGACAGCCAGCATTACCGGCGCCGCCGCCGGTGGTGTGTCTACCCCGCGCTCCAGCATGAACATTGTGCGCGCATCGACCAGCCAGTTCCGAGCTCTGCCGCGTATCAGCACCAGCAAGAAGTCGATTGACAATGCCGGAAGCTCGTCTGCTACAGCTGCAGGCTACCGCCGGTCTGGTGCATTCTCGGGCGATGTTGAAGGCTGGCTGAGACGGCGTGAACGCGAAGATCTGGAGATGGCAGAGGATTTACCTCGCCCGAGCAATGTCGGTAGCATGCATGCCATGCCCCGCCCGAGTAATGTCGGCAGCACGCACGCTGAGGCGGCTGCTGCTGCGGCAGCCGAGAGCCTGTACGACGACCCGTACAGCGGCATGGTGGACGAGACAATTGCCATGAACGAGGGTGCCGTCTTTGAGCGTTGTTTCCAGCACATTGACGATTTTGCCTCTGAGGGTCTGCGCACACTGCTTTATGCGTACCGCTATGTCGAAGACGAGGACTACCGCAAGTGGAAGGCCATCTACCGTGATGCTACGACGTCGCTGGTCAACCGCCAGGAGCGCATCGAGGCGGCTGCTGACCTGATTGAGCAAGGTTTCGACCTCGCTGGCGCGACTGCTATCGAGGACAAGCTGCAGCAGGGTGTGCCCGAGACTATCGACAAGATGCGCCGCGCCAACATGAAGATCTGGATGCTTACGGGCGACAAGCGCGAGACCGCTATCAACATTGCGCACGCTGCTCGTATCTGCAAGCCCTTTTCCGAGATCTATGTGCTCGATGTCCTGGTCGACGGCGATGGCCTGCAGGAGCGCATTGCGTCGACGCTTGTCGATGTCGGCCGTGGCATGATGCCGCACTCGGTCGTCGTCATTGACGGCCACACGCTGAGCGTTGTCGAATCGCAAGAGGACATGCGCATCCTGTTCTTCGACCTGGTGGCGCGCGTTGATTCCGTCATCTGCTGTCGTGCTTCGCCGTCGCAAAAGGCGACCCTCGTCAAGTGCATCCGTCAGCGCGTGCCGTCGTCCATGACCTTGGCCATTGGTGACGGCGCCAACGACATCGCTATGATCCAGGCGTCGCACGTGGGTATTGGAATCTCGGGCCGCGAGGGTCTGCAGGCGGCGCGCATCTCCGACTACTCGATTGCGCAGTTCCGCTTCCTGCAGCGCCTTCTGCTAGTGCACGGTCGGTGGAACTACGTGCGCACGGGCAAGTACATTCTAGGCACATTCTGGAAAGAGATAGTCTTCTACCTGGTGCAGGCGCTCTACCAGCAGTACACAGGATACACGGGCACATCGCTGTATGAGTCGACCAGCTTGACCGTGTTCAACACGCTATTTACGTCGCTGCCTGTTATCCTGCTCGGCATCTTCGAAAAGGATCTGCGCGCCGACACGCTGCTGGCGGTGCCTGAGCTGTACGCGTACGGGCAGCGCAACCTGGGCTTCTGTTTCCGCAAGTATCTGGGCTGGATGGTCATGGGCGTCATCGAGTCGATCCTCATCTTCTACATCATGTACGGCGCCTACAGCTCGGCCCTGTTCACGACGGACACGACGCTGTACGCGATGGGCAGTTTGGCCTTTAGTGTGTGCGTCATCTTTATCAATCTTAAGATGCTCGTGCTTGAGCTGCACAACCAGACGATCATCTCGGCTGTTGGTCTCATCATCTCGGTCGGCGGCTGGTTCCTGTGGTGTATTTTGCTGTCGGTCATCTTTGGCAAGACGGTCGGCCCTTACATTATCCGCAACACGTTCCTGCACAACTTTGGCCGCACGCTGACGTACTGGGCCACCATGCTCGTGGCGCTTATGGTCGTCGTTGTACTCGAGCTGATTGTTAATGGCGTGCGCCGCGCCTACTTTGCAAACGATCTTGACGTGATGCAGCAGATTGAGCACTACCGGGACGTGCGCGCAGTTATGCGCGAGCACGCCGCTGAAAATGGAGATGTCGGCGTGAACATGATGACGGCTGCCGGCGAGCTACCCCATGGTGAGCCGCGCTACAGCATGGCGGCGTCGAGCGTTGGTGTTCCGCGCAAGAGCGGTGCTAGCGGCCATTACGACGAGCGTCCCACGCCGACGCGCCGCCCGTCTGCCGGTCCCAGTATCAATGGCAACGGTATGCTGTCGCCCACGAGCATGACCATCAACGGCAGCCTTGCACCCTACTCGCCGTCCTCGCCGCGCGTCAGCTTCAGTGCCAATGCCAATGCAAACCACCGGTTCAACGAGTACGTGCCGCCGCCGTTCTCGCCGCCACCGGTTGAGCGCGAGAATCCCCTGGCGAGTGCGAGTGTGAGTGCCTGCACAACTCCCGTCAAGCAAAACAGCGCACTGGGCAACGAGGCGTTGACGCCGGTATCGTCGCCCGCCAGTACTCGCCGGCCCCAAATTCCTGCTCTCGACACGACATCGCGGCGCTGGATCGGCGACATGGCCAGCCCGTCGAACCCGTCCAAGACAGCCTTTACTGCTAGCCCAATCGAGATGCGTCTGCCCCAGCTCCCCGAAGGCAACAAGCCGGAGATTGAGGAGTAGACTCTCAGAAATTTCTATCGACTATTCATCGATAAACCTGTTTCTCCCTCACATTCCATCCTCTTCTCTTCTTCTTACACTCGTCCTTACTTTTTGTCTGTCTCTTCCGTCTCCCGAAAAAACACAGATACCCAATTGCTGCATGTTTTGCATCTGAATTACTTTTTTTCTCACCAGTTCCTCTTTATATACCTACACTCCCTCTCTCTATATGTTGTATCTTGATCTTTGTCTTATTTCCTTGTCATCTCACCGTACATATACATGCATACCGTCAAAAGGTGTCTGAGAACATACAAGGCGTTGCTATCTTCGTCTAGTTACTTTTTTCAGCTCCAAGTTAGAGCCTACAAAATTTTGTAAAATCCAATTATATCAATTCAAATTTTAAATAACTATTTCGTGTAAGTCTCTTGACTACAATGTAAATGGTAGCACGCTCAAAACAGGTGGCATTCAATTCTGCGGTTTTCTGCGCTCGGACTGGAAATGGATCTGTTGTCACGTTGGCCGCTGCACCTTTTCTTTCTTCACCCTTGTTTCTCTGCTCTTTCCTACCGTCACATTCACCGGATCCAGGGTGTTCCGGTTGCGGGAAGGAGCCACCCAGCAAGCTATCAGATCGGCTGGACGAGAACATCAACATATTCAAGCTCCTTCTTCGTTGTCTTTTTTTTTATTAATGTAAAAATAATAGCTTAATCATCAATCACCAGCAAAATGACCAACATAGCGACCACTAAAACACACACCGGCGTCAGACTAGACACTCCCGTCATACTTCGGCAACGGCTCATGCCGCCAGCTGACACTGAAAAGGATAACCGGGACGACGACGCTGCTCAGCAGCAGCTAGTTTTAGAGAATCGGCAGTTCGCCAAGCATCGACGGCTTCTTCTGTGGAGTGAACTGGGTGAGTTTAGGGCAAAGATCCTGCAAGAATATCCAGTCATGCTAACAGACTAGCGCCATGGCGACAGTATGTTTGAATCCATTGCTTCTTAAAAGCCCAATACTAACCCACAAGGCACGGCAGCGACAGCATCCTCACCGGATACAGACAAGAGACGCCCTCTGTCACGGCCTGCTTCAAGAGCTGGTTCCATCTTCACAACGAGACCGGTATGTCTTGACAGAGGAAGTAACAACGAGCACTTGCTGACGGACAGTAAACATTATTTCGCACGCCATAGGGACCATCCTCTTTGCCGGCCTCGTCGTCACCCTCTGGGCAGGCTCATGGCCGTGGCAGCTTTCTCTTGGCCGCAACGGAGACAGCCCGAACAGTTTGAATAGCACAGGCGACCTCGTGGCCGGCACGACATACCTCGTCGGCGTCACCGTCTGTTTCGCCCTGTCCGCCACCTACCACACCCTTCTCTGCCATAGCCAGGAATGTGCCGCGCGTGGCATGGACTTTGACATTGCCGGCGTGCTGCTCCTCATGGCCGGTGCCACGACGCCGCTCATCCACTTTGGCCTTGCCTGTGCACACAGGGACACCCTTGTGCGCGCGGCCTTTCACTTCCTGACAGCCATCCTCGGCGCCCTTTGCGTCGTGTCGTCGACGTCGGTCTGGATCCCCTACTTTGCCGGCCCGGCGCATGGCCGCCGCCGCGTGCTGCTGTTTTGCGGCTTCGCGGCCGTGTCGTTTGCCGGACCGATGCTGTGGATGGCGCTTGTCACTGGCGATCCCGACTGGATGCGTCGCATCAACTTGTGGCCAGGCGTCTTGGGCACGCTGGGGTTCAACACGCTGGGCGCTGTTGCCTACCTGCTCCGCTTCCCAGAGCGCTTTTGGCCGCGCCGGTTCGACCTTGTCGGGTCCAGCCACCAGATAATGCACACGGCCGTGCTTGCGGCGGCCATCTCATTGTCCATTGGCGTCGACCACTCCCTCTCCTTCCGGCGTGGAGAGGGTGCCGTCTGCCGTGTATAGTCTGCCGTCCGGTTTACCATTACAACATCATATTAGAAAAACACACCTGATAGAGAAGACGATAGAATATAATCTATTGATTTAAAATACAAAAAAACGCTCCGATCATTTCTTTAATTTGGACCGCGTTTTGCTGCTTCTAGCGGCGATATAAAGCGACGTTTCGCTGTGGCAACATACAAGACATGGGATTCGGTCTCGCACTACATGGAGCCGCCGAGATCTTGGTTCTCAACACGTAGAGCCCGCAGCTGGCGCTCAAATGTCCTGTTGACCCACTCCCAGTACTGCGTCCACACTGGGTGCGCACTGCTGCTGACATCGCTGCCGGCACCGCCATTGCTTCCACGGCCGCCTGCCGACGATGACGACAGCGCAGACGTTGACGTCACAGTGCCATCGTTCAGGGCGCTGCGCAGCCGGTCACCCAGGAGTAGCGTGGTGCGCAGTACGCTCTTATTGGCGTCCTCTTGCTTCTCGAGCTCCTGCTTGACGGCGTTCTCCTTGAGCTTGTTGGATAGGGTCGCACGGTACTTGACGGCAATGTCATCGAGACGCGCAGTCGTCTCCTCGGGCGACAGATACGCCAGACGGCTGACCATGAGGTTGCATATCGCACGAACATCGTGGTCATCGCCCAGACCGTCAATGATGCGTCCGTACAACGAAATAATGTCGAGGCGCGAGTAGGCCGTGTCCATCAGCGCGTACAGGCACTCGTAGGCACCCTTGCGCACCTCGAGACCGTCGTCCACCAGGTGCTTGAAGGGACCCATCATAACCTCGCGCACAAGCTCGCGGCGCGGCTGAGTCGCGCCGTAGATGTACGGTGCCAGCTGGTTGATGTTGGCGTGGATAAGCTCGGGCTTGTTGTTCGCCGCAGAGATAATAACTGTCATGGCGAGACGGCGGATCTCCAGATCGCTGTCCACCAGACCCTTGCAGATCATCGAAATAACGTGCTCGCGCAGCACCGCATCAAACTCCTCGCCCGTATCCGGCAGAGCATAGCGCATCGCTTGCACCGAAATGGCACGCAGCGTCGCGTCCGTGTTCTCCAGCAGGCCCTCCAACTTGGGGATGTACAACTTGGGCGACGTGATGGCTAGACGGCCAATGCACTCTGCACACACAGCCTTGCTGTTATCACTGGGAGCGGCCAGGAGTAGCTTGTCCCAAATCTCAGACATGTACGCGCTGATGTCGACGTGGTCAATCGCCACTTGCTGCAGCACCTCCTTGACCGACTGCAGGAGAAGGTACTGCCACTTGTTGCCCGGAGTAAGCCCCTTTAGGATCACCGGCAGGTAAACGTCCACGTTGCCAGCACCCGCGCGGCCGAGCGCCACGGATGCCGAGCCAGAAACCTTGTCGTACTCGCTGCTGAACTGGTCGATGAACATCATAGGCTCGATCGGCGATGCTGTACCCAGGCGCAGGCCGGCCTCACCGAGGACAGACAGCGCAAGACTAACGCGCACAGGGTCCTTCTTGGACGTGTGGATCTCGTTGGCGAAGCTGTCAATGGTGACACCCGCGGAGCTGCCGCTGGCCACAAGCAGATTGCCTACCACCTTGCCCACCACCGCCGGGTCTCCGACAACGCCGACGTTCTTGAGCAGGCCCTGCATGAGGGGCTGGCCGTAGCCCTTTTGTCCAATGACGGTCACCAGCTGTAGAAGTGGCTCCATAACCGTCCCCGCCACACTGGTGTGCAAAAGAGAGCAGATGGACGCAATCAGATCCTGCGACGCAACAAGCTCGGGCTGTGCTTGGGCGAGCACCTTGAGGATCCGCAAAGCCGACGTCAACAGGCGCTGGTCGTTTCTCATGATCACAGGGTGCAGAGACGATACAAGCATGCCGATCGTGGCGCTGTCGAGCTCGCCCTGTGCGGCGGGGCTCTGCACAATATGGCGCAGAGCGTTGATGCTAGAGCTGCGGAGCGTGTTGTTGGCCTTGCCCAGCTGTGCCGCGAGATGTGTTGCCACGTGGCGCACCCACTTTCCGTCGAACGGAACGCTGGCCGTCGAAGAGGCCGCAATGACGTCAATGGCCCGTACAGCGGACAACCGCGACGTCTCGTTGCCCAGCAGACCCAGAAGAGATTCGAGTGCTGCGCTGCGCTTCTCCAAGGGCAGCAGTTCGGCGCCCTCTGTACCCGTGCGCGACAGCAGTGTGCCCAGTGCCTGGACGGCCTTTTGGCGCACCTCGGTGTCAATGTTTGTGCCGGTGGCACGGTCGATGATAACATTGTAGAGTCTCTGGATATCGGCCTTGAACTTGGCTGCGGACAGCGACCGCGGCGGTGTGATTGACTTGACGACCTCCTCGCTCGTTGACACGGCCTCGCTGGAAAGCTTATAGAATCGGTCAGACACAACACCCAGTACGGAATCGATAATGCGAGCGAGGTATGGCTGCAGAGCCTGTGAAGTGTGTGTGTTGGTGATGTGGCCCACCAGGCGCAGGCCAGCAATGCGAAGAGTCGTGGGTGTGGCAGAAGCATTACCGCCGCCAGAAGAGAGCGACGATGCCGCACCCGAGGCCGTCTTGATAGTATCCAGCACAGGCTCGATGAGTTCAGCAAAGTAGTCAGACAAACCACCGCTCTGCACACCAACAATATCGTTCAGCAGATTCAAAACGGCCTGCTTGGATGGAATCTGCTTGCCCTTGAGCTGCTTGATCGAAGCAGCCACAATCGCAGCAGTGTGCTCGGCCAGGTCGGCCCGCGGTCCCTTGGCAGGGATCAGATTCTTGCGCTCAGCAGCCGGTGACAGCGGGATGGGGTTTGCAGCTCCCGAAACGCTGCTCTGACGGCGTCTCTTACGACTTGGGGGGGAAACCAGACCAGACTCGTCGTCGGCAAGAGAACTGGATGCCAGGTACTCCGGAACTGCTCCGTCGCCCGTCTTACGTACTAGCTGAGACAGTGCGGAAATAACTTCTAGGCGGACAGCCTCTTCGCGCTCGTCGAAGCGCTTGATCAGAGGCGGTGCGACGTCGGCGTATAGAATGCCGTTTTCGAGAAGATCGCCGCCGTTCCGTGTGTTGATGAGGGCATGCAGCACCTTGGCGGCACAGCGGCGCACCTTCCAGCTCGGGTCATCGTCGTCGTCCAAGCCGGCGTCAATATCAAAGTCGTCATCGTCATCGCCGCCAAAGTCGTCATCATCGTCATCAACGTCGTCCATGTCGTCGTCGTCATCGACGTAGTTGGGGTCGTACTTGATATACCGCAAGCATGCTTGGATGGTCTCTTTTGTGTGGCTGCGCATCTTGAGGGGACAAGATGACTGGAAAGACTCAAGGGCCACAAGAGCGGCCTCGCGCACGTCGTTGAACTCGCCTTGGTCGTCCCCCTCGCTGATAGCCTCCAGCTGCGTCTCCAGCTTCTCCTGGCTCAGCTCGTCCACAATGGGCTGGTAGACTGTATCGATGTGGTCGCTAAACTTTTGTGGGATGGATCTGGCCATGGAGCTCATGATCGAAATATAGAGCCGCTTGGTCTCGGCTTGGGACTGGGTGAGGGTCTGCGCTGAGCGTTCGATAAAGACGGACAAAAGGCTTGGTGGCAGGTAGACGGCAAGGATAGACACGGCCACGACGGCGCGTTTCTTTGTTGCTGAGTTGGCTTTGGAGTTGTGCAGCACGGCCACGACAGAGGAGAACAAGGCCTCGACTTCGTACGGTTGGAGGGCTGAGCCGAAGCAGCGCACGACCTCGATAAGGACGTCTAGAGTCTCAACGACGGGCTCGTTCTTGATGTCGAGGATGCTGTCGCTGCCGCCGGCCGAGGCGGACGCAGAGGCAGAGGTGGCTCGAGAAGATTGAGCGCGGTGGGAGGTGATAAAGCGAGGAATGACGGTACGGCTGATGATAGCATAGGCCTCAGCGATGTCCTTGCTGAGCGGCTCGCCGGGCACAGGGGCCGGCAGAGCCGAGACGACGCTCTTAAGGGCCATGGCCGGGACAGTGTGGTCAACCGAGTTCTTGAGGCGCAGGGTGGTGAGCTTCTCCATGAGAGTCGAGACGGAGACGTTACCTCCGGACAGGCGACGCGCGAGGGGACCAAGACTGTTTGTTAGTTAAGAGGGCACACAGACGGACGACAAAGACAAACGAGACGAGCATGAGCAAGAGAAAAATCCCACCATTTAATAGCCAGGTTTTGGACCTCGCCGTTGATATCGTCCAGGGCCCGGACGAGGCCATCGACCGTCTTGGAAGCCGTGTTGAAGTCCGTAGCCAAAATCTCAGGCCGGCCATTCACAAGCACGTTGAGCAGGTCGTTGAGCGACATGAAGCGAAAATCGGGGTCGGAGTCGTTGAGCTTCTGCAGCAGTGCGTTAATGGTGGCCGGCGAGGCCATGGCTGGGTTGATTGTGGCCATGGTGATGCGAGGCCCGAAGGCGAGTAGAGTGGGTGGTAAATAAGAGATAAGTGTCGAAGAGAACGGAAGAGATGTAAGTAGTGTTAACGGAGGTAAAATGTTGAAGATCTCGAGTGAGGCTCAAACAGACGCCGGGTTGGGTGGAAGTAGCGCTGAGTACGTGACGTATTGCTGCGCCGATGGAATTAGGCAGGAGCACAAACAGATAGTAAAGAGCAGTACTGGACAGGAAAGAGCGATCCAGCGACAGGACTGAGGCTGGCGGAGGGAAGGAGCGGAGAAGGTTACGTGATGCTGGCCCGGCGTGCCTTGTATTGTACGTAGCAGCACAGTGTTTACTTTGGCAAGACAGCTAGCTCTGGCGGGGTCGTCGGCCTGTTTGCTCAGTGCTACAGCGTGCAGGCGTGCATTGCTATGGCGGCGATTGCCCGGCGGGGTTAGCTCAACGTCCAGGCTTAATTCCTGAGTGGAGCTCAATTGGATTGCTTATATAATCACGACAGCTCATGTTGACGACGATCTAGATGGATGGAATAATGATCATTGTTGAATGCTGGATAAATGCCGACTCTGGTATATACACGACTATGTCTCAATGCGCCTTCTCTTCTCGCCATGGCGGTCTCTGCTCCGATCTCTCTCCCGATCTCTGCCTCGGTGTCTCTCCCGATCCCGGTCCCGGCCGTCTCGTGATGGCGGCGACCGTTTCCTCCGCTCGTCCTTGTAGTCGTCACGACGATCACTGCCACGGTTTTTATGCGAGTCTCTGTGCGAGTCTCTTTCCCGCTCACGGCGTGGCGATCTCGACCGCCGCCGGTCTCTGTCACGATGGTCTCTCTCCTTGGGCTCTCTGTCCCGGTCGCCACCCCGGACCTTGTCGCTTTTGTCTTGGTCCTTCTCGCGGTCTTCAGTCCGTGGGCGCTCTTCTCTCTTGCGAGGACCCAATGGGATAGCATTGGCGCCGTTGACTTCGGCCTCGTCGCGTCTAAATGCTCCAAAGCCTCCGCCTCCGCCTCCGCCGCCGCCGCCGCCACCGTCACCTCCAGAGTATCCCGGCCGCTCGCGTCCCCACGAGTCGTAGCGGTTGTTGTTGTGGTTGCGGTCGTTGTCGATCAGGCCGCTGCCCCAGCGACCTGTATCCTCCGACTTGAGATCTCGGTACTTGCTGGCGCCCTTCTTGCCGAGCCGCGCAGCATCACGGATCTGCAGGGCTTTGGGCAGCAGGTCGCGGTTCTGGATCTCGTCGACGTATCGCGCGCCCATGAGATCGCGCTTGTCCAGGCCCTCGGCGGCCATGGTGTCCTGGAAGAAGGCGCCCTTGTGGTGGTACTTTTGCATGTAGGCCATCTTGCCGCGCGCCTCTTTCTCTTCGCGCTGGGCGGCCAGCTTGACCTCGTCTTCGGCCTGGCGCTCTTCCTCGGTGAGGTTGCGGCGCCGTTCGAGCTCTTCCAGCTCGCGCTCCTTCTCTTCGATGCGCTCGCGCTGGCGCTTGATGCGCTTGAGCTCGCGCAGTTTCCAGGCGGCATGCTCGGCCTCGGGGTCGACGTCGTCTTCGGTGTCGACATCCGCGTTGAAGTCGACAATGGGCGCGATACCCTCCTCTGCGTCGCCGGCATTGAGCATGGCGACGGCCGCAGCAGCATGGCTCTCGTTGGAGTCTTCCCACTGCTTCTTCTTGGTGACGCGGGCGGTGGCCTGTTTCTGCAGCTGCTCGATCACCATGTCGTCCAGCTCTTTCTGCCGCGCCGCCTCCTCGTCGAGTTCCTCAGCGGGCCCCTCCTCCTCTTTCTTTTGTTCTTTCTCATCCCCCTCCTCCGACGGCTTCCTCCGTTGTGGACCGACAACCCGCTTCGCCTTCTCTGCTGCTTTGGCGGCTTCGGCTTCTCGTTGTGCTTTTGTCATGAATTTTGGTAGTGTAAACTTGCGCGGCTGGAGGTCGTCATCAGATGAGCTGTCGCTGTCTTCGTCGTCGTCGTCGTCTTCGCTATCGTCTTCGCTTTCTTCTTCTGACTCGGTGTAAAATCCTTCCTGGGCCGCCTTTGTTTCGAGTGCGACGCGTGCTTTGCGCTTTGCTTCCGCATCATCGCCGTCGTCGTCGTCGTTGTTGTCGCGCTGCTGGCTGATGGCCTTGGCGAGAGACGCGTGTGTCACAACGCGCCCTGGCCCCGAAGGCTTTGGTGGCACTTCCGGCGCTGTAGCTGCTGCTGTTGGCTTGCGCTTTATCTGTGCTACGCTCTCCTCGTTGCCACTGTTGTTGTCCTCTTCATCCGACGACGTGTCCGAGTCAACGCCTGTCGCTTTGCCGGCCCGGTACCGTGATGGCCGGGCCGGATTAGCCGTCATTTTTGGCGGCATTATGTTTTGCAGTATATGTGTTGATGCGTTGGTCGATGGATTAGGGGATGCGTTGCAGGATCAACGGTCGTCGGCGTGTGTCGGCATGCTCAAGCTCAACACGACATTCAGATTTACACCCGCAATCCGATAATCCTCACTAATCGTGCGCCAGCAGATGGAGCTTTCCTTATCGCGTGACTTTGGTCTTATCGATAAGACGATAAGGGACGTCGGACCGCCCGCCTGTGGTGCGCTAACAACAAGCCGTTTGAACTTCAACACTCACATGCAAGATTCAAGCTGCACATCACCGATGAGTATTTATGTGAAAATAGCCGTGCTTATAATGCTGCATAAATCAAAGCCAACTATCTATGTTTTAAAAAGAAAAAAATGCAAATACACTGGTTAAACCTCTGTAGTCGCTATCCCGGTGTCGGCGAAACGACGGCATTGACTCGAGCGCGACCCTCTCCCGCTGCACCTTAAGTGCTAAAGCACGCTACTGCCCCGCCAAAAAATTGGACTTATCAGCATTAATAAAGGGAAAGAGTAACCAGCACTGGTGGTGGAATGAGGAAAGAGGCAAGTTTTACGCTTGAGCCTGGATCTCTTATAGTAGCTGAATCTCACGCATCTCACTCCGACTCTTGCTGATTTTCCCTCACACACTTTGCTCAAATACATCTACACCCCTCGCATCGCACACTCCCACACAATGGCTACTACTATCCAGGTTGGCACCCGCAGCTCCAAACTGGCCATGGTGCAGGCCTATGCCGTCGTTGCCGCCCTCGAGGAGGCCAACCCCGGCGTCCACTTTGTCATTGATGCGCGCGAGACTGCCGGCGACCGCGACAAGGTCACTCCACTGCCCGCTCTTGGCAAGGGCCTGTGGACGTCAGAGTTTGAGGCCCGTCTCGTGTCGGGCGGTCTGGACATTGTTGTGCACAGCGCCAAGGACATGCCCACGAACTTGCCTGCAGGCTGCATCCTGGGCGCCACCATGGAGCGCGAGGACGCCCGCGACGCCATCATCTTTGCGCCCGGCGCCCCCTACAAATCCCTCAACGACCTGGCTCCCGGCAGCGTTGTCGGCACCAGCAGTGTGCGCCGGTCGGCCCAGCTGAAGCGGCGGTACGCCAACCTCGTGTTCAAGGACCTGCGCGGCAACATCGACACGCGCCTGCGCAAGCTGGATGCTCCCGAAGAGGGCGCGACCAAGTACGAGTGCATTATCCTGGCGGCGGCGGGCCTCAAGCGCATGAACTTTGACAACCGCATCTCACAGCTGCTGGACTTCGAGTCGTCAGGCACGCTGCACGCCGTCGGCCAGGGTGCTCTGGGAATTGAGATCCGCGAGGGCGATGAAAAGGTGCTGGGCATGCTCAAGAAGATCACACACGAGCCGACCATGCTGGCATGTCTGGCCGAGCGCGCAGTGATGCGGGCGCTGGAGGGCGGCTGCAGCGTGCCGATTGGTGTTGAGTCGCGCTTTGGCGGTGCTGACGGCAACGAGCTGCATCTGCGGGCAACAGTGGTGAGCCTGGACGGGCAGACGGCAGTGGACGCAGACGAGACACGGACGATTAAGACAGCGGCCGAGGCCGAGGCGCTGGGCCTGAATGTGGCACAGACAATGATCGGCCAGGGTGCGCAGGAGATCCTGGACGAGATCAACAAAAACCGGGTGACGCCGCCAGCAATTGTTGCGTAGGCGTGCGCAGACATAGAGTGTATATACTTAAACATATAATCATAAAATATATATATATCAAGAATGCATCAATGATTATCACATCATGTATTCACATTATCCACTAGAAGATGGAAAGGTTATCATTGTTATCATGTCTACCGTTGCCCGTCCGTGCTATCCAGCCACGATTGTTGAATATCAGCTGCCAACGCCGTAAATTGCAAAGTTTTTTCTGTTGAGAATAGAGATTTGGGAGAGACTCTAGTTTAGTGCTCCTCGGAGGCGGTAAACTCCTTGTACTCCTCAGCACCCATCAGAGCCTCAAAGTCCTTGACGCCCTGCTCGTCCAGAACGACCTTGGCAATCCAGCCGCCGCCGGCCGAGTCGTCCTCGGGCACCTGGTTGATGGTGCCGGGCTTCTCCTCCAGGCTGTGGTTGACGTGGGTGATCTTGCAGGCAATGGGGGCGTTGATGTCGGCAGCCGACTTGACGGACTCGACGGCGCCAATGGCATCGCCAGCGCCGACCTCCTTGCCCTCCTCGGGCAGCTCGACGTAGACGACATCGCCCAGGGCCTCGGCGGCGTACTCGGAGATGCCAATGACGCCCGAGGTCTGGTCAGCGTTGAGGTCGACCCATTCGTGGTCCTTGGTGTACTTTCTTATCGCAACTGTAGGAGGTAGTTAGTATTGACATTGTCGACGATTGACGTCGTGATTGTGGAATACACACCCTGGGATGTGACGGAAAAGGCGCGGATGGGAGCGCGGAACTGGACGGGACGGGCAGCACGAGCAAAGCTGGGGACCGAGGTCCGGGCAGCGACCCGAACGCAGCGAGCAAACGAGGCCATTGTGAGGTAGCGGTGCGTTGAGGTGTGAAAGAGAGTAACGTGGTGGCGAGGTAGACTTCAAGGAGATGGAGGGGGCCGAGGTCGAGGAGGTTGTTGGCGACGTAGTGGAGGCGACGCAGGGCGACAAGAGACACGATATCGACGAGACGGCAGAATTGAGATCACTGACCAAGAGGGGCACAGCAGGCAGAGTGCAGAAAAGCCGACACTATGGTATGATACGTCGTACTGTAGTAACAGCAAACTGGAGCAGACTGGAGACATAGAGCGAGGAAAAGAGTCGAGGCTCCATAAAAAAGACGCTACTGCTTGGCCCCAAAGGTTAAACAGCCATTATATGCCCGGATTATGTAAGAATTCAAGCTGCCACTATTTCCTATCTTAGCAGTCTTTCTTGCCTGGGTTAGCTTCGGAGATGCCTTCCTTAAGGTATCATTTTGGCAGTAATCTACTCCATACTGTTCGTGCCTTCCTGTTTGAATCGTGCATGCGTGCTCTCCACGAGCAAAGACAATTGAAATGGGGAGATGGAGAGAAGGAGGGCGAAAAAGGAAGGAGCGTTGTTGTCTGTGATTGGCTGCTCTCACCTCACTGCGATACGGACAATTCCGGCTTTTGAGGCGGTCTGGGGAATCAAATTGAACTGTATTTCAGTGGTAAAATCCACGCTGATTAGTCATTTTGAGTTTCATTATGACGATATGATTGCGCGGCGCAGCTTGAAATTTGTAGATTGGGATTTGCAGTATTATTCGACTTTGCATCATTACCTGGTATTTTCACGATTATGAAACCTGATGCCCATGAAACTGCTTCCACAAGGCCCATAGCCAAGATTCTGGCGACATGCTGGCGGGCCAACAGGCCATATATCAAGGCCACTGCAACAACACAAGAATCAGATGAGGCAGATATACGAGAAGGGGATTGCCAAAATAGAATGGAAGGTACGATACATGTGGTGAGGATGAACAGCTGCAGCCGGTGAGAGAATTGTGTAGATGGGGGATTAAAGGGATGAGATAAAAAGAGAAAAAATAGAATAAAAAATAGAATAATAAGTAACAAATTCAGACAGCAATGAAATCCCAAGAGCACAACGAAAACAACAAGTAGTACAGAGCAACACTACTGGGCATACGCGTGAGCACCCAGGCACATTCGATGACTTGGTTGTCACTCGATGCAGCACACCGGGCGGAAAGAACATCCGCGGCGGCCGTGATTTGCTTTGATTATCGTGATAATTCGTGTGGGATCACAAGGTGAGCAGAGAGTTAGCTAGAAGACGAGGGTAATTGGCTTCGAGATAGAGAAACGAAAATGCATGCAATCGAAACGAAAGAAAATAAGAAAAGAAAAGAAAAAAGACAAGGTCAAATCATTGTCAACTCAACAGCACCAATAAAACCCAGTAAAGACACAAGATATCTAGCAATGATAATTCTAGAACGAGATCACCATCTAAACGATATTAGATAATCGATATATTCCAGATCAATATTTAAGGATCATCACAGACGGGGGTGAATCGACCTCGTGGCTGGCCCCACTTGCCTTGTAATGTGCCAACTCAGCTCAGCTCAGCTTCCACCAGCTGCCAGGTATTGCCTCTTTGCACCATCTCACCTCTTCTTTGCCTTACCTTGCTTTTCGTTCCTGAGCTCTTGACTCTTGCTTCTGCAAACACAGAACAATTCATCCCATTCAACAAACACCTGTGCTGGCAATGTCTCAGCCGCCTGCCCCAACCCCAGTGCTGGCTGCACCGATTGCGGCTACTACTAACCCCGACCCCACGTCATCAGCAGTCGAGACATCGCCAGCAGCAGCAGCAGTGGCTGCGACAGTTGCGCCTCCAGCAGCACCCTCGACTGAGACAGCAGCATCTGCAGCAGCCCCCGTGGTAGCAGCAGCCCCGGCCGAACCACCAAAGACAACAGCAGTATCACCACCTGCCGCGCCCCCAACAGCGGCAGCTCCTTCAACCCCAGCAGCAGCAGCAGCAGCAGCAGCATCTACACCATCTACGCCTGCACCGTCCACACAAGACACACCAGAGATCGTCCTCGACGCTGCGCTCATCTCCCACCTTAAACGCATCTTCGACAGCCATGCCGACAAGACAGACAACTCGTGGCATGCCAGCCAGGTCGCCACCTTCTTCTCCCACGTCCAGGGCGGCGACACCTACGGACCGCATCCTCCTGCTATAGCGTCCCTAGACTTTGCCGGCTTCCTCAAGTATATTACCTCTCCCGCCGCCGACATCACAGCCCCCGCACCGCCCCAGGACCTCTTAAGCTACCCGCTGTCGAGCTACTTTATCAACTCCAGCCACAACACGTACCTCACCGGCAACCAGCTCTACAGCGATGCCAGCACGGATGCCTACCGTGCCGTCCTTGAGATGGGCTGCCGGTGCATCGAGATTGATGTTTGGGATGGCGAAGACGACGACACGTCAGACGAAGGTGGCAGCGGCGCGAGCGATACCAGTTTCAGCAGCAGCGACGAGGATGCAGTGGCGCGCGAGAAGAAGTTCAAGGAGCGCAAGGAGATGATCCGCAAGGCCAAGGTGGCGGCCAAGAAGAAACTGCCTGCCTCACTCACGTCGCGCTTTGCAAAGTCATCTCTCGGCAAGCGTTTTGAGCACTTTGTCGAGAAGAAGATTCAAGGCAAGCCGGCTCCGGCTCCGGCTCCTGCTTCGGCTGCGACTACAGCCCCGGTAGTAGGAACAGCTACAACCGCCAGACCACCCTCGGCTGGGTCCATCGAGCCGCGTGTTCTCCATGGCTACACCCTCACCAAGGAGGTGCCCTTCCGTGATGTATGTGCTACCATCCGTGAGTACGGCTTCAAGACTACCGACATGCCCCTTATTGTCAGTCTCGAAGTACACTGCAAGGCCCAGCAGCAGGATGTCATGGTGCAGATCATGGAGCAGGAGTGGAAGGGCCACCTGCTGCCGCGGCACGGCGCCGCCATCCACAGCGCATCGGACACGGCTACAGCAACCGAAACAACCACCATGACAATGACAACAGTACTCGGAGCACTACCGTCTCCCGGCAGTCTGCGTAACAAGATCCTCATCAAGGTCAAGTATGTGCCTGCCAAAGGCACCGATAAGGACGGCGCAGACGCTGCCGAAGCCGAGGGGGTCTCATCGAAGCTAGCAGGCGTCGCTTCAGAGACGACTGTCGAGCCCGCAGCTGCCTCTACCGGAACCACCACTACTCCCACAACAACTACAGCCGCAAAGCCGGCCAAGCCGGCCAAAATCACACAGGCCCTGAGCCAACTCGGCATCTACACCCAGGGTGTCTCCTTTAAGAGCCTGTCTCAGCCAGAGGCTAAAATGCCCACCCACGTCTTCTCGCTGTCTGAGAAGAGCCTCATGGAGATCCATGCCAAACACGGCCCTGCCCTCTTCTCCCACAATCGCAGCTTCTTGATGCGTGCCTACCCGTCGGGCTTCCGCATCGGCTCATCCAATCTTGAGCCAGCCCGGTTTTGGCGCAAGGGTGTCCAGATTGTCGCTCTCAACTGGCAGAAGGTGGACGAGGGCATGATGCTGAACCATGGTAAGTTGTAGATGTCTAACTTGGTTTTGATTGTATTGTACCCTTACTAACAAAACAGCAATGTTCCAAGGAACCGGCGGCTACGTGCTCAAGCCCGAAGGTAAGTCTCTCTCTATCTTATCTAAAAATATTTGAATCTCAACAATGCTGACAACCTAGGATACCGCGCTGATAAGCTGGGGACGGGAAACAAGCCCGTCGAGTCATCTATTCCGGCCGCTGTCACTACCTCGTTTGCTCCTCCACCAACGGTGCCCAACCCAACGGCCGGTGCTCCTTCGCTTTTTGCCTTTAAACTGTTGAACTTTTCCGTTGTAGTCTTTGCTGCCCAGGGACTCACCCTGCCCCAGAAACACAATGACGATAGCGACAGCTCAGACGACGAAAAGAGCAAGGACAAGGACAAGGACAAGGACACGGACAACAACGACGACCCCAAGAAGCCTGTGCGGAGGACAACATCCAGCCTGGCTTCGACTCTGGCCCGCGTCACTACCTCCAAGTCAATCGTCAGCGATTCTACAAGCAGTGGAAACTCGCGCACTCTGCGTCCTTTTGTCAAGATCGAGCTCCACGTCGACGACCACCCCGAGAAGCACGAGTCTGAATCGGAGGCGGCTGCCGCAACAGCAAATACCACTGCCGAAAAGGAGGGCGAGTACAAGTCCAAGACGCACGTCGTCAAGGGCACTGCTGCCAACGATGGCGGCCGCAACCCCGACTTTGCCAAGCAGGTCGTGTCGTTTGCCAACGTGCCCATGGCCGCGCTGCTGCCACCGCCGATAACCGAGCACGGTGCTGCCGCCGTGGCCGCACAAGTCAATTCGTCAGCCGTTGCTGCGGCCACTGCAGCATCGCTGTCGTTTGTGCGCTTCCTCGTCAAAGACACGGGTGGTGCCATGCACCGAGATTCGCTCCTGGGATGGGCGGCCGTGCGCCTCGATCGGCTGCGGCCCGGATACCGTCTCATTCACTTGCGGGATCCTGTAACGGGACACCACAGCGGTGCCGTCTTGCTGGTCAAGATTGCTAAAGAGATTGTCTGATTTAATATGAAGCGTCCTTTGATACGATTTAGTTTGACACGATATGATTTCTGATTTGACTGAAGATTGAATTTGAAGATTGAATTTGAAGATTGAATTTTGAAGACTGAACTGAAAACAATTGGTCATCCTATACCATAAGAACGCGTGACTGAAGAACGATAATAATAAAGAAACAAGGACAAACACCCGTCATAACCTAAAACACCGAAATAAATATAGCACCACGTTGATCCAAGTAACAACTGCCTACCACTGCCAGAGGACCTTGTGGTGCAGAATGCGCGGGCCCAGGTATGCATACTCGTACGGCGTGATCCAGCTGTCGTTGGCCGTCAGCTTGGCAAACACGCTCGCGCCCTTCCAGACGACAACCTGCTCGTCCATGTCGCGCGCACTGCGCGACACCAGAATCCGGTCCACCAGGTCCGGCCGCCGCGCCTTGAGCCGCTCCTCCAGGTACGTCGTAAAGTGCGGCGTCTTGGCACCGCCACCCACCGCCATCACCGAGCCGAGGAAGTCCTTGAGCTTGCGCTCGTCGCCCTTGGCTGCGTTCTGGATCGACGTCATAATGGCAATGTCCAGCGGCGCCAGCGGCAGCACCGAGTCGCGCTCAATCGCAATGTCCTTGGCCGACCGGTGGAACAGCGGGTCCAGCTGCAGCAGGCCAGAGCCTGCGTTGGCCGCGTTGGCCGGCTGCTGCGACGACGGGCCGGTGGGCACGGGCGTGCCGCCATTCCGGCCGCTCGGAGCTGGGCTGGCTGCACCGCCGCCGGCACCAAAGACAAACGGCGGGGGCACGGGAGTGCTGGCACCGGCCGCCTCGGGCGCGGGCGATGGCGCCTTTGACGTCGACGGAGTGGCTGCCAGATCGCCGCCGAGACCACCGCGAGCCAAAAAGTTGAACGGCTGTGCCTTTTCCTTACTAGGTGTAGACACGGCTTCTGTCGACGCGAACCCGGCGGGCGTGACTGAGGGCAGCACAGACGGCCGGTCCAGCGCGAGAATGGCTACCTGGGCGGCCGACACCGGGTCGTCGGGGATGTCGACGTCGTAGGCATTGTATGTGCGCTCAATCAGCTTGCGGCGGCCGCGCAGCTTGGCCGAGTTGTCAAAGATGGTGGGCTCGTAGAAGCCCATGGGCGCTAGCAGCACCTCGTCGTATGTCTTGAACTGGTACTTGTGCGTCGGTTGGTTGGGCACGCGCAGATGGAACTGGTACAGCTGCACAGAGATGTCGGCCTGGTTCATGGTGCAGTGCTTCTGCTTGAGCTCCTCGGCCAGTAGGAAATCGTAGCGCCGCTGCAGGTTGATCTCCTGGTAGGGGAAGTGGTCATAGAGCAGCATCTTGACAAACGTCTCCGTGACATCGAAGCCGCCAAACTTGAGGTTGATGCGCGAGTCCTCGACGACCAGTCCGTCCTCGACACACGCAATCGACGTCTTTTGCGCGCCAACGTCCACGACACAGCCCTGGCTGTAGCCGGCACCACAGGTCGCGGCATAGCTCTCCTGGATAAAGCACACCTGGTTGAACTCGTACCAGTTCATGCACAGCCGCAGGATCGTCTCGACATAGGCCTTGTCGTAGAGATCGGGGATCACAAACACACAGCTGTACTGGCGGCACATGGACACGCGCTTGAGGCCCAGCTCGTGCTTGATGGCGTGCGTCAGCGTTGCTTCAAAGTCGCTGTACAGGCTGCTGACGCTCGAGTAGTCGTCCTCGTTGAGCCAGCCGTGCTGCATGGGCCAGCGCAGCCGGAACTTGGGGTTGGAGTCGTCGGGCACACGCTGGGCCGCGCCGCCATAGACAACGGTGGGCGGTGCCGGTTTCGCCTTGGTCTGTGGCACAATGTTGAGCTTCTCGGGCTTTGCGCTGGCGCCGTTTGTCGCTGCGCCGTTGGCGATGCCGTTCTTCTCCTTTGCTGAGTCATCGTCGTCGTCGTCTTCGCTGTCGTCGTCATCCTCGCCGTTCTTCTTTTCGGCCTCGGGCTCTTTGAACACGGGCTCCTCCACTGGCGTGTTCACATCGGTCCACTCCACCTGCAGCGGGTCGTTGTGTGTCGGGATGACCTCGGGGTCGGTTCGCCGGTTGTAGTTGACCACCAGCTCCTTGGAGTTGGGCAGCACCTTGCGCTTGTTGACGCGCATATCCTGCTTCAAGTCTTCGCTCATCTTCTTGTACTTCTTGGACCACTCTTCGCCGTACTGCTGGTCCACCTTTTGGGCCTCAAACTCTCGCCGCGGCAGAGCCTCGTACTCTTCGGACTCGGTGCGGTGGTATTTGTTGGCGAGACACATGGGCACTGTCTTGGGCAGCACGTCTGTCGAAAAGCCGATGCGCAAGAACTGGCTGCCGGGGTGAATGACAACCACCTTGGAGATGTCGAAGCCATCGGTGGGGAGGTTGAGTGGGATGTCGCCTTGGGTCTGGTCGGCGTCGACTTCGCCGCGGCCCTTGGACGACTGGGCCTGTCGGTCACGGTTGAACTCGTTCTGAACGCGCAGCGCAAGCACCTGATCGTCGCGTTTCATATATTCCCTGGACTGTCAGTACGTGTGCCGGGCCTGTTGTACCCAATGCCCTCGATGTCGATGACGTACGTGTAGTAGTTCTTCTGGTTTATCGGGGTGGCCTCGGGCCAGCTTGTCTGCTTCAGGCCATTGTCGGTCCGCTCAAGGCCTGAAATTATTCCCACAGTTAGCTATCGCTCTAGAGGCTCTACGCCCTCATCTCTGCCACCTATCCATGCCGCCCTCGTCGTCGTCGCCCTGCCCGCCATCTTTGACACTTACCTTCCCGAAGGAGGACGCGCTCGCTGACTTTGCCAACCATTGCGCTGCTATATGCTCGGTTCTGATGTGAGTTGGCGATGCAGCTGATGTGATGCAGTGCGTGTTTCGTCTGCGTTGGCGTAAGCTCCGGGTGGTCGCGACGAGAGATCACCTGCGGCGTCGAAAGCTCTGTCAAAAGCTCATCCCCAGTTGCTAGTTGCCCTTATTACGGGGACTCGCGATCTTGATACTTACGCTGATAAGTGGAGACGCCAATTCGGGCTAGTCACTTAGAATGACCCACATATCGCCATGTCAGAGAGGCTGGCACTTAATGGCGGAATATGATTGGTCAGTAGAACGGCAAATAGCAGAGAGCTCCCCTGAAGTGATGATAACCTCACTGTATCTTGATCTTGAAGGGTTGCCATGGTTCGATAAAAGATAACGTTTTTCCCCTTGGCTAGATTAAGGGCATCTAAAGTGTATAGTTATGAAAGTGAAAGGGTATCAATGGCGAAAATGAGGGGCTTGCAATGCCTGTCCAAAAGCTGCGTAAGCATTGAGAGCACCGAAAAAAAGAGAGAAACTAAACAAAAAGAGAAAGAGAAAAGTGAGAGAAACAGAGCAACAGAATCCCGAAAAAAGCCATGAAAACACAAATTGAAATAAAACGCATCGAGGCATAAAAAAATTGTCTCGCAAGGCACACCCACCCTAGACTAGACTACGAACAGAGCCTGGCTATCCTCGTTTCTTGGACTTGGTCTTTTGCGCCTTTGAGATTGCCTGTCTCCGCGAAGACCTAGTTGGCTTCTCTTCCGGCTCAGACTTGGCCTTAGTGCGCGCCTTGAGACCTCTATTCCCACGCGGTATCGTCTTAGCCTTTATCCGTGCGGGAGGTTGGGCTGCCGTAACTATAGTCTCTGCTATTTCCTGTGTGGATTCTGCTGCCAGTCGTGCACTTCGTCGAGGTGCAGCTTGCTGAGGAGCCGAAGCTCTTCTTGCAGGAGGCGGTAAAGATACTGCGGGCGTCGAGATTGCAGAGGCTGTAGAGGCCTTTGCTTTCCGCGATCTCTTGGGCGTTGGCTCGCGAGCCTCACTGTTCTGTTGAATAGGAGCGGTGTCGTCATCATCTTCGCGTTGCCGCTTTCTAGAAGCGAACGCAGACAACGAGGGCCGGACAGGCTGCGACAACTCTTGGTCGGCCCTTCCAGGAAATGCGTTGCTGCCCTCCTCCTCCAGCATGTCCTTTTCAATGACAGGAAACTGCTCAATAATCCAATTCACTTCCCCAAGCTTAGGTAGGTGTCGGTCTCTCGCGTAGTTCCGCAATCGACCACGTTGCCGTTCGTAGAGTTCGCACTCATAGTGCAGGTACTCGGCCCAGGTTGCCAGCCCGTCTTGCTTGTCCATGTCCATAACAAAGGTGAACGACTTTTATACTCCAACCATCGCTCGTGCCTTTGCCGCCTTTTTGTTGCATACAGCCAGGTTGGCTTCTGATGATCTGACTCGGCGCTGGTTCCCACGGAATCCCGCCCATGACCTCTCCTGCGAGTCAAACACACACCACCAGCCATCGTATGAGTTCCCATGCACACCCATAAAAGGCCGCAAAAGATCGGTGTAGTTGTCGGGCTCTTCGGCGACGTCCCGAAGCTGTTTGATGGGGTACAGTGGGCGGCCACCTCTTGCGACGAGTCTTGCACGTGCCCTTTCCTCCTGACGATTTGATTCTTCCAGCAGATCTTCGATGCTCGGGCTAGGGACGCGTGGACGACGAGTTTCTGATTCCGATAGTGGTAGTCCAGACGTTTGGCCGTCTGCCTTGCCGTCTGCAGCACCCGGAGACTTTTCCTCAGTGGCCATCTCATCCCTGATGAGAGAAATCTGGCTTATTATCCATTATATGACAAATGTTTCTGCTCTCTTGTCTTCAATAAATTCCTCCATGTTGTTGCCGTGTTTGACGTAGACCGAGCATTCGTACTCGAGATACTCCATCCATGTGGTGAGCCTATCTTGTTTCTCGGTATCCATGATGAATACAAACGGGTCAACAATCTCTAGTAGTACGCGATTTTTAACTGCGTGCCTGTTGTGGGCGTCAAGTTTCGCTTCCGTTCTTCTTTTCACATTTTGTGTCCACCGAAAGCGTTTCCAGCTTTGCCACTGGATAGCCGCTGCGCGCCACCAGCCAGGATCCTTGTTTGGTGTCTGACCTGTAAAGGGCAACAAGGTATGCGCGTAATCGCTTGGATTTTGGGCAACAGTCGGGAGCATGCTGATGTCGTAGAGGGGACGGCCGCCGGCTTCTAAAAGCTTATCAAACGAGTCCTCCTCTTTTTGGATCGACCACTGAAGCCAGGACGGCAGCGTCTCGAGAGCTTTCAGGGCTTGGACTGGGTGTAAAGCCAGGCTGAGCATCGTCCTCTGCCCCAGCGTCGCCATTTGTTTGCATCAGTTTCGCGTTGACCAGATCCATGTCTACCGGTTGCGATGCGGCTGCGCCTGGCTGTTTCTCTGGATCACACCAGTCTCTGCAGGTCAACAGTTAGAAAATTTGTATAAATATGCTTCGAATGAAATCTTATGAATCGAATAAAGTTTCAAGCATTAAGCGTCATGATGCGCTTACCGGAGCCTTTGAATAAACGTCTGGGTCAGGTTCTCGGGGTCTGCAACCCTGACAATCCGCCCATTGTCCTCAAGGTATCTGCCGAGCTTTTCGTCACCATAATCGCAGAGCGCTTGGGTAGTGAGCTTGGCTGCCATTGCGCCGATGTAGATTTTGTGTTTGTTTAGGTAGGATTGAGATCTGATGAGATTCTATGCGAGGGTGAGAGCGCGTCGTCGTCGTTGGCAGACATGAGGCTACAAACGCGACGGTCGGAAGGAAGACATGAAGTATAGCATGGAGGATAATATGAAGTAAAATCAGAGATATAGGGTTTGATCAAGTTGCTGAATAGTGAAATCTCAAAGTCGCGCGACAAACTGTCTTGAATTGACGGGAATGTAAACGCGCTGTATTGCTGTTGCAACGGCTAGACACTGGCAACATGTTGTGATTACATAATCCACGTGACGTGTAAATTGACGCCCGTTCACATTGGCTCACGCTTTCACGCTGTCATCACTCAGATATCATATTAATTTACCGCTGTGTTACCTAAGGCACAAGTTGGCCAGTGAATTACTGCTATTGAGTCGCTGCGATGTACCATCTCTTTAAATAGACGTCTAAGCGCCCAACCACCGCGGCAAGGCCTGACACAAACAGAATAGCTCCTTGCTCAGGATGTGCATATATATACCAGCTGTTTCCTGTCTTGCACAAGCTGCTGTGTGATGCTGTTTGATTATCGCAACATCACAACTACACAATTCTATGATCTCGGCGTTGGAACCAAAATGGCTTACAACACCATCGTCACGCTATACCCTTGTCATGGAACGCCCGAAGGTGACAAGTCGGGACCCGAAAAAGTTGTTCACTTAAGAAGAACGCATATTTCGCACATGGGATTGGCGAGACATCAGGCGATCCTGCTGTATCTCCCTATGACCATGACCTAAGGCCTGGTGAAACTCCGAGCCCATGCTCGCCGCCTCATGGTAGAGGCCAGAAAAATGAGCCACGGCTTGAGCTTCGTTGGGATGCAGAACGCTAAAGTCGTCTAGGATTTCTCATTGGTGCTTCGACAGAGCTGTGTGACATTATCATACCAGAGCACCATGCCACGTTCATCGGCGTGAGTGCAGTCCAGGGGCTCTTCTCCTTTGACAGCCAAAACCGCCTCACGTACCGCGATGTGAGAAGCCCTGACCGCATTGGCGATGGCAGCTCTGTCTCATACGACGGGCAAGGCCAGAGCGAGATTCGCCGAGGCTTTACTTGGATTCTCAGTGGCACCGACTATCTTGACAGCGAAAGACCCGAAATCATCCTCCGGCTTCACAAGCGGCTTCACTTCCGCATCGTTGTGACTGAGTTTGTTTGGAGTGACAACGAGTATATCAGAGCAGTGGATGACTTCAAACAACAGACTGGCTCTGCAGATGAGAGCTCATCGCTACCACTGAACTACCTCTTTTTGAAGGATAAGGAAATCACCGCACTTGCAAGTGGCGCACAGACATACGGTCGTGGCGCGGTGCTCGTCGAGAATGGTGTCCTCGGCAGCAGCTCATTCGGCACTGTGACCCGTCTGTACGATGTCACAAAAGGAGGCTACATTGCACGCAAGCAGCCGAAAAGAGGGGCCGGTGCGCTCACGACCCGTGTCAAGCTAGAATGGGAGAACGAAATCAGGCTTCTGAAGCGAGTCGATGAGGCAGCGACAGAGACACCAGAGGCACGCATCTTCAGTCAACACGTTGTGCGAATTCTCGACGGAGCAGTCGACCCTGTTACACCTTCGGCATGGACCCATAAACAGCAGTCCGGAAGCACAGTACCTTCCCGTCGCCCAGACACCGCCACGAGCCCAGTTGTCGACTTCAAAAAGTAACAGGGCTAGCAGCGGCAGCAGTGACCAGGGCCAGAGAGACAGCAGCATTCCGGAACACAGGAGAGCTGGTAATGGCCTATTACCCCAGCTGAGGCCCGCGGGCCGGGCACCAGTCCCGGCCAAAAGTTCATCTGAAACTAGCAGAAACGGCGACAATACTCGGAGTGCGGCCGGCAATGCTGATAGAACAGCCCGGCCTCACCAGTCTCGTCAACCTCTCCAGTCTCACCAGGGTCTGCATGTCACACAGCATGCATACAACACAAGATCGAGATCCTCACTAGCTTCTTCGGTCCCAATTTCGTTGCAGCAACCAAGCAGAGACACCCGAGATGACATATCCTGGGAATCAACAGCCCGCTGTGTTCCCCCGCCGGCAAGCAACACGAAATCAGCCCGGACCCGACAGGCAGCACAGCCAAACTTGGGGCTCCTTGTCCGCGCAGGGTCCGGCTCCAACTTGGAGATCGGTATCGGGTTAGACGACTCGCGGTCCCAATTCAGTGATTCCACCGATAGCAGAGGAAGCAATCTGCGACAGCAACAGCAAGGACGGCAGGCCCCACAGCCGGCTCTCACGCACGCCGAAGCCCAAGCACTGCAGAACCAGACCCCACGGAGCTTTTCTCGGCTAAGCGGCAGAAGTCCAGACCAGCAGCAAGGCGGCAACCGGCAGCCGACCGGGAATACCAGACGGGCACCACCTCACAGCGACAGCAGTTTTGTCATCGAGGATATGTTCCGCAACTAGTATACTGTGCAGGTGAAGTGCGTGCACTTTTTTGATGAGCCGCTATGATTTTATTTTTGAAGAATAATGACGAATTTCGATGTACTTCAAAAATTATGCAAGTTTTAGGGGTTTTGCGAAATAACATTTGATATCACTTTGTTGATTACTTTCGCAACACTTTCCGTCCAAAAACACGATTTATTCAATCACTTCATTCGAGATTGCTTTTGGTAGTTTAACTTCATTTCAGTATTGATGAGTCGACGATCTTGACAATATTAAGGCAATGCTGTCGTGCGAGGGTGGCCTTGGTTACTGCCTGTGATGATCTGACTAAGACAATGACGTCGCCACCTAGTTCGGCAATAAGCCCGTTCTTACCACGTCTCGATCGAACCTTCTATTAGAGGACAACGCAGACAAAGAAACGTACTGAAAGGACAAGGCAGCATCCGTGAATCACAGTCACCTGACATTATTGCACGTAACGTCCCCTCACCAATTGCTTTATTATTCGATCGCCCATCATCCTCTACTCTTTCTAAACAGCTCTTTACAAACACCCAGCTCAAAATATTGACCATCAAACAAAATGCCTCCCATTCCAATTTACTCGGGAAGTCCTATCAATGGAGAGACAGCCGATGGCGTCACGCCCAGCACGGCAGCCGGCCAGCCTCCCAAGAATCACAATGTGCCAGCACCGGCGCCAGCTACATCAACCGCATCTGCTCGATACGCACCTCCTCCGCCACAGCCTGGAGCAGCGCCCAGCTTACCTGAGCCCACTGGCATCTCGTATGCGCCGACGGCAACAACCAAGGCGACCCAGTATAGTCCCCCGCCGCAGCCGCAGCCGGGTGCAGTGCCGGTTCCTACGCGGACAAGCAGCAATGCCCCTCTAAAGCACCAGAGCCCACCACAGCCCCAGCAGACAGCGCCGCCCACGCTCCCTCCACCACCAAAGGCAGGCGAGACTATGGCAGCAGCAACTACGACTACAGCTACAGCTATAGCCCCAGCTATAACAGCGATGCCGCCACAGATGGCTATGCCTCCACTGACATCGGCACCCTACCCTGGAGCGTCGCGGGGTACAGCGATGGCAGCCCCGACAGCACCCACAGCGCCGGCGCCCACCCACACATTCGCAGCTATCCCGCAGCCGACAGGAGCACTGATGTCGCAGGAGATGGCTGCACACGACCGTGTTTTGGAACACCCGCCAGGCTACGTGCAGAATGTCTACGCGACAGAGATGAACAGCTCGCAGCGCGAGGCGGCACTGGCAGCTAACAGAGTTGAGTCGAACATCAACAATACGCTGGGTCTTGGCGGCAGTGGCAGCATCGCGGCACAGCGCAGAACCAGCAGCAGCATCGGTGAAGAAAGCGAGAGTGTGTGGGACGCTGCCAAGAAGCTGGCCGCCAGCGTAGGGGAGGGATTAAAGGCGGGTGAGTCCGAAGTGTGGCGGCGCATCAACAAGGAATAAATGGTAGTAGACTGGAAGCGGACAAGAAGTGGACCAGGAGTGAAGTGATTTGCGATGGAGACTGTGAGGCTCAATACGAGCCGTTGGGAGTTTGGTTCTCGTCTTTCATCGTCGTCTTTACGTTTGTGGCTGTGCATCGTCACCGATGGACCGGATTGTGATGTGCTAGATGGACTGATGGACGGTGGACCAGATGAGGCAGATCTTGGCCTGCTGATCCCTCTCGGCCACTTTCAAATACAGAATAGCAGTAATACAACGACAGATATCGCGAACAAGTGGTGCTAATGCTACTGAATATTGATATTTTTTCCAAGACGTCAAAGCTGTCAAAGCTGCCAAAGCTGTCTTGAGTCAACATGGAACACCTTGCCTCTGCGCGGCATTGACTCTGCGCGGCTTTATCTTGCATCTTTTTGTATTCCTCGTAGATGCAACGCCAATTCAACCGACTATGATATGTGCTTTGTTATCAAGGGAAATGGTGGGTGTGTACGATGAACTGCTGTTCATTTACGTGCTTCCATCGTGTGATGAGTTTTAGTGTTATTCTAGTCCGAAGAAAGGATCCCGTTTCCCCAAGTGTCGTAACTTAACATGCTACAGCGGACACGGAATCGGGAATCACCTGGCACAGCCGCTACACCTACACCATATAGGCACAACATATTCAATAAAACACTAGCCACTAGGACGTCGATAACTCGGCATATTAGCTGAATGTTCTGGTTTACTTCATAGCTGAGACCTTGGATGAGGGAGGTGCTGGTAAAGTGATGGAGGGACAAGAGACTCGAGTTGCGGCTGTGCGGATAAATGCACGAAACCATCACAGTGTAATCTTAATATTTCCTAATCGGGAAGAGGTTGTCATGCACTACATCTCATCTCTCGCCGAAGTCTTGTCGTTTTTAGTCAAGCTTTTGCGGGCTAGTTAAGTTGCCAACAAGAAAGAGAAAGGACTAATATACAAGAAAGAGACAGGAAAAGCAAAAGAAGATGAGAACATCAAACTTGGCAGACTTCGCCTTCCGGATGTCGTAGATCTCGTGTTTGCTTATTTCGTCTCTGGCTCGGTCTCTTGGCCAGGGAGATAATCAATGCTTGCCGGTGAGCTGATTTTCTTGTTGCTAGTCTAGCTGCTCGGAGTGCCATTCTCTGTTCCAACGAATACTCTGTACAAAGAAAGTGAAAAAAGTAAAAGAGTGCATTGCCGAACAGACCAGTCTGGGGTCGATGCTGACGATATCCATCGACCTGCCTCGACTCCCCCGATGGCAATAGAAAGAAAGAGGAAAAGAAGTGGAAAAGAACGAATCTCAAACACACTATTGACGACGAATGAGGCAAAGAACAGGGTGAAGGAGAGGAAGAAGAGGAAGAAGTAAAAGATTCAATAAGGCCAGCACGGCCACTGTCAAGTGAGCCGGCTCTCGAAAGAGTATGTTTTACAGAGTATCACAGCGCAGTTATTACAGTATTTTGACACAATACGAAACTGGCCTGTGATCAGTTGAGAGAGAAAGCTATATCATGAAGTATATGACTGCAGAAGAACGCCTTGGGGGTCTGTCGGTGAAAATATTTTAAAATTTCATGTTTTGGTTTTACTTTTCAAGTGTTTAGTTTCCTTAACTCGTTGATTTTTTATCATGCTTAGACGTTCCATAAAAATAAAAAATACTCCGGCATCTGATTTCTCTAGCCATCTAGTTTATGTCTTGTACCAGGGACCTTGCGGCTAGAAAGAAACGCCCATGAGTATTGTCCGCACAAAAAGAAGATGACGACTACATTTGTCGACTGTTTCTAAAAAGATAGGACTGCAACGCTGTTAATCCCGAGACGCGACGTCCAGTGCAGAATCGATAGAGATACTAAATAGGTAGTCTTAAAAATAAACATTCTAGAATAGACTCAAGCTGAACATAGGGCATGAATGAGTGAAGCAAATCATGGGGCTCAACTGGAGAAACGAGCTAGCCTTGAGGAACTGAAGAAGACTGAAGATATGACAGTAGATATACCGAAGATGAAGCGGCAGAGGCTGTGGGCATACGCAAACTCACAACGTGATCCTGGTTTGACATGTTTATGCATCGCCAGTTGAGCCTCGCATGTGTCCTCTTCTAAGCTGAGGGCCACAAGTTTGAGCTGGATGGGCATGCCGACGATCCTATCGATGTTTTGATTCCTATCTATTTTTACCTTTTTACCTTATATCTCCTCAGTTTTGAGGTTATTAATCCCCGTTTGTTTCCCCTTTAGCTTATCCTCGGGTATTACTATTTTTACCTACTTTGGCCGTTTTCACTGTCGTTCCCGTGATGCTTGTCATAATGCCAGCTATTCATGTCACGGCAGACTGGGATGCCCTTTGAAAAACAGAAAAGGTGCAAGGGAAAAGGAAAAGCAACTAAAAAATCAGCATAGCCTTGAAAAGAAATGCCGATTCTTGGCTTTGGGAGATCACACGGAAAATATGGTCATGGACAGTTGACAGTCGGACATATCTTGCTCTGTAGTCTCTGTCTCTTGCCATCACTCTATTTCTGTCCCGCGAATAGATGGACCCCACAGCCACCCTACACTCCGGATATTAAAAGTTTATGCATGCACCTAGCGTGGAATCCAGCAGTCGGGTCGACCTGTAGAAGAAACAATAAGTTAGAAAAAAAAAACTAAAAGAGAAAAGAAGGAAAGAAAAAAAAAATACGTCCGTAACAATAGATTGCTATGGCACAGAAAAAAGGAAGAGTAGGAAAAGAAAGGGCATAGAATATGCACGGCCTGCCGTCTATTGCCGTATTAAAATTTATTTAGATTGCCAGCAGTGCAGTTTAATTTATCCAGACATTTCTTAGTCTTATCTTGTAGAGATTATTTGTGGTTTTTTCTTTCTTAAAAGGATACAAATAACAAGAAGAAATTAATAACTTCCAACAACATGCTATACTTTTATGATAAAGGATAAAACATGACGAGAGCGAAAACAACAATTTACAAACTTGGCCTAAATAAAAGAACAACTAAGCAGTCATTCAATACCACCCAAATCAGGATCCGCCTACTAGACACGATCTTGAACACCTTGCCATCGAACGGGATTGACGCGTTACTATCGTAAGTATATAGTAGGCCTAAGGATGCCATGGTGCAGCTCTCCTCTGTTCTCGGTCCTCTACAATCACAGTCTACAGCTTAGCACATCAAGTAGCGGCTCACAACGCATTGATAACCTACGCGAATGCAACACACTGCTGCACTGAGAGAGTTATCTACTTTGTACTCTTGTTTTATCCTACCAACTGCCAGTCTCTCTGGTATCTACCATAATCGACTGCATCCTACGTTCATGATGATCACCTGATGCAACACCGTGGCCGAACAGGCGACGAAGTCGCGCGCGTCAATCCTGAGCAAGCATGACCCTGACTACTGATCGTTATTGCTGCAGTGATTTTCGACATCGGCCTTGTCGACCTGTTCCTGAGCAATGCTCATCTGTTATTTAAACCCGAGTTTTAAGGGTTTTGTTTTTAACGAATACACTTGTCGCTCTCGGCAGTCTCTGCCCTGTCTTCGATGACATATTTCGCGAGTCTATTTTGGACGTACCTGGCAGCATGAATCTGCTCCTTGTCCTTGCAGCATCAAGTGTAGAAAAGGTACAACTTGTAAAGTTAAGAATCTACCGCCAGACTGCATACGCATCTATAATACAGCAAATATGCGAGTTGAAACAACGCGATGACGATGTATTTACAGCTATGAGTGGCTGGGCTGCCTCTGGACCAAACTCCATCCTTTGGCATAGCTCTAAATCAGCGCACCCATCCGTGGCTGTGCTCAGGGGTAGGTAGAGGTAGGTAGAGTCCAAGAGAGAGAAGTACAGAGATGAGTGAAGAAACGGCGACAGAGTCTTGGACAAATGACAATTCGGACGGGACAAAACTCGTCAGACGAGGGGCACAGAGAGGGGAAGTACTTTACTCTACTATGTACAAATACTCTGTCTACAATGTGGACGCGTCTTACTGGCTTCAAGCATAATCCCTCCCTATAGCCATGCAACTAAGTGCCACACCTACAGAGCTAAATGGCAAGCAGCCAACTACATTGTAGCCTACTATAGTATGCAATAGACGGTAAAGAGAAAGCGAGCTTTCAGAATACCCTACAATCCAATAACCCAAAAACTGTCGCTCGGTTCCGTTATTCACTCTGTCAGCCCGAGGTAAGATACATGGTATATGGCTACTCTGCAGGCATCCAGCCAATGACTGCTGCAGACGTTCTGCTGATTACTCTGTACCACGGTTTCCGACGGTGAAATAGTGTCTTCTATTGTAGAGCACATCTGCAGATAAGTCTACAACGAGTCTCCGTGCCCAACGGGCTGGATCCTATTCCGAGATGCAAAACGTGCCAAGGAATAGAAAACAGTCGAGATGTGTTAAGAATGTCAACAGCAAGCTGACGTAGAGCTTCGTAAACAGCAAGGATATCGGTGCGATCTGGTAGAATACAAAGTAAATAGACGACAAGGCAATAGGTGGTAGAAGACGAGAAGAAAACGACGAGAAGACAACAGCAAGAGACGATATCGACAGGAGAAGGGGTGTTTGACAAGTGTTTTCTGGGCCATAAATCTATTGTATCACCCGTCCGCAACTGCTCCAGTTGTTTGATTTTTGTTTAGGAGAACACACAGACGAGTGCCGTTGCCTTGCGAGATGTTTTCTTCCTGTCAAGTTTATATATCTTTCTTTTCTGTTGTAATACCGCTACTCGAATACCATGGATTTTCACGATTTCTGTTAGATATATCTTTGAATATCAGCTATTTTACAGAGTATTGAATATAGAACTGAATCATTACGGTGCCGAACCCTTACTGGCAACACCCCATTATAAATACATTGTACAAATATCCATGGTAATACGGTATTCTTTTCAGTCGTGCTTGTTGGCCAATCAGACAAGTCAGCAGCTACGGAAAGAGACAGAGGCACCACTAACAAAAAGAGCGGGGCGAGTGGAGGAATAGCTGCGACAGATCTGAGACGGCTAGCACCCCGCGCCCCACTTTGAAAGTGTACCGGTACTGCCTTCCTCAAGAAAACCTCACGCAAATCTGCTACAAAACCGCCGTCTTCTCCTTCCCAATCAGGTACCACTACAACCAAATAAAGTTATCATCAGTGTCGCACCTGCCACGGACGATGCCCTCGTCGTGTGCCGGTGGAGCGCGTCCTCTGGAACCCCTGCATATTGAATTATTGACCAATCAGAGAAGAGCATCTCCGGACCTCATTCGGACCTCAAACGTCGCTCTCTCAGCGAGTCCCTTGCACTTCTCTGGTTTGTTGATATTCTCTCGCCATTCGGCCTGTATTATTTTGTTCAGTTACATCCTGCTGTTGCCGCCGCTTCAGTTCAACGGCAACCTTCTCTCGCTTCACGATGGATGCAGCCCTACGTCTTGTTGCGTCCCATCTCTAAAAAACCACCTCTTACATCTTCTCCTCATGTCTCCTCTTGGCCTCCTCTTTACTACTTCACCCCGTCTCATACATCTTCCACTTGTTTGTACTCTGTGCTCTTGTTCGGCTCCCCATCTCGCGATACACAAATCTTGACGCAAACCAATCGCCCGGCATTTTGGACTTCCGCATCTCCGTTATTGCCACTGTCGTGCTGACCGCCCCCGTTCTCCATTGCGTGGCTGTAGAATGTCTGTTGGTAGATAGTGTTGATAATTTGAAATGTAATGAGGTTTGTGTTGTCATTCAGCAGCTGTAAATTCTTCTGTGAGTCTATCATTGATCAGCTACTTAACTAAGGCCTAGATCATAGATGACATGCGATGTAGAGAGATTCAAGTATCAATGCAAGCCAATAAGAAATACAGAAAGCAACAGGCGTACAACTTTGCAAAACAAAGTACACTGCGTATAACTTGATCTCGAAAACAAAGCAGCTTTTGCGCTGACACAAAACCGGCCTTTCCGGTAAAAGGCCGTGCGAGTAATTCACTCGATCTCTTGGGACGTTGAGGCCTGTTGCGAAACCCGGCCCTCTCTCTCTTTCGCGAAATACAAATAAATTTTCTATTTTGCCCTCATCTCAATCACTCCCGTCATCCCTTGCTTCATATCTATGGATCGTCTTCGTCCGGGGCATCTTCTTCCCCAGGGCTTCTGAATGCGACAGTATCATCAGCTAGAGTCGGTAGAGAAAGACAGCAGGAATGGCAAATTGACAATGAAGATCAAAGT
The DNA here is from genome assembly GCA_022392945.1 of Ophiostoma australiae. NCBI lineage: Eukaryota > Fungi > Ascomycota > Sordariomycetes > Ophiostomatales > Ophiostomataceae > Ophiostoma > Ophiostoma australiae. The sequence continues at coordinate 512,238 of JAKRGJ010000012.1, forward strand.
TGTCTGTTGACTAGCCAAGGTTAACTGTTGTTGCCTGCTCACAAGGTCTGCTCTTCTGTCAGACTTCAGTCACAGTTGCAGTCTAATACGGTCAAAGCACAAAAAAGAGCTCATCGTCTGTCTTCGGCCAAGAACACACAGACACTCCTCCCGCCTTGGGTTGTCTGTCATCACCGGCCGCCTCTTGCATCCAATCTGTGATCCATTGCCATCATCATCGCGTTGACTGACCTTATTTTCATGCTCTATATTTTGTTATGCTTTAGGATAACTTTACAGACGAAATTCTAGCCCTACAGATCATCTTTGAACGCATAATGTTTGCTGTTCTGTTTTTGTTTCTGTTTTCTGATTTTCTGCCCTTGTTTATGTTACCAGATCTTAGGAGAATTTATTTCGATGTTCTTCATAGTTTACTTTATGCCTTGTATTTTATTCGCCTTCAGTAGTCTAGTCGGCTTCTGCTCTTACTCTACTTTCTACTCCGTACTGTTCTATTGTTCATTCTGGACTTGAGACGCCGCATCCCAAACAGCCCCCCTCCCTCAACCCCCTCCACCACATCCACCACATCCACCCTCTACACCGTCTCTACCCTTCATACGGCGTGACCCTCTTTTCTGCTCTTCTCAAACTATCCCCTTCACAGTCAAACTAACACGACCGTTTTGACTTACACCGTTTGTATATACCCTACTCAATGAGTTCTTAACGTCTTCTCTCCGTACCTCTTGCACAATACTTCCGTCTCATTCACATACCTTCTTTCCTTCTCTGCAACATACATAGTAGTACTCTCCTCAATAGCCCTACACTGACATACGTGGACTCTGTGACGGGTTTTTCTATCTGTACTCTGTGAGCACTTTCGCTTTATTGTAATATTGTCTCTCGCGCTCTACATAGTACTCACTTCATACTCCGTCCACCTCGCTGCCCCTGAGCCCACTCTTGTATTCCAAAGAAGGATTCCCACCATCTTACACACACTTACGCCCCTCGCTCTCGACCTCACGCCATACAAGCTCTTTGACGATCTCGCTGTATCTCTCTCTCTAGCCTCCCTATTTGTTGCCTTGCTTAGTACTCTCGCTATATTTCTACCTTGTACTCTGTAATCACTCGCTCTGCGATGTACCCAATGTGACCCTTCTCTGCTACTTCTCTGTCTCTGTCTCAGGCACTCCGGCTTGGCCCCTACCGGTGATCCGCGTCTGACCGTTATTGTACGTTACTGTATTATCTCTTCTCTTCTCGTCTTCTCGTCCATACTCTCTCCCTCGCCCCAGTCTGCCTTTCCCGCCACGCATTCACCGCGGCTTAAGCATTGCACACTATACTGATGACGTTCTTCTGTCGCACTCTGCCACTCTGCCACTCTGCCAACGCCAACGTAACTATCTTTACCTTTTACCTTTCGTTTGACAACTTGCAACTTTACATCCGTTAAGCTTCCTTGATCACACATCTCCTATGTTCCATCTTCATTATCAACTTCATACTCCATACCGCTTGCACCGCCTCATTTCTGAACTCTCTCCGTCTTGCCTGGCTCGATCTTGGACTCTATCTTTACACGCTGGTCGACATACCCTTCGTTACTTTGTCTTTTTCCTCTTCGCCGGCCCTGTATCGTTGTACCCCCCCCCCCCCCCTCTGTGCCACAGAATACCCCTGACCTTTTCTCTCGGTCTTGTCAGATACTTGTATTGCTGTATATGTTTATTTATCTATTATATTTTTCTTTTTATCTATTATCTCTCTGTACTTCCTATTTTCCGTGTACCTGCCTCACCTGCCTTGCTCTTCTCTTTTTTTATCCCTGATATAGCCCCCTCTAGTCTATAACATACCAAGGGCTGGCTCTTTTATTTTCCTTTTCCCTTTTCTTTTTTGGTTCCTCTTTCTCTCTTAGTCGTGTTCTTTTTCTTTCCTACTCTTTGCTTCTTCGGTCTTTATTTCATATAATTCATATTATCGTATTATCATTTACATTCTATTCCATTCTTTCATTCTCTTATTACCTTCATTATTTCTCTTCTGGTTATCTTCCTTTCTTTCTCTTTTCTCCATTATTCCTTACATTATTTTCACTTATAACATATCGATCGCGTCTTCCATTCTCTTCTCATCTTACTGGTCTTTTCTGATCTCGTTCGATCTGTCTATTGATACAAAAACTCACATTCCTTTTGGTCTCTTAACTTCGACTCAAAACAACTGCCATCGGTCACTCTACTCGCTCTTCCGCTCCTTATATTTGCTGGTCCTATATCTTTGATACTTACTCTCGGAACGACTAGATCAACCGACTCGACTGACACGCCCCTCCTCTCGTCGAGAACACTATCCTTCAACGAATCTGCGCATTTCTTTCTTCTTTCCTTCTTCTTATTACTTGGCTTTTATCATTCACTTTTACACTCACCATTATTTGGATTCTTTCCTGAGTACTTTCTTTGATCGCACATTATACCCGTCTTCTGAACACCTCACTTCTTTCTCTCGACAAACAAGTCAACGACAACCAACTCCTCGCCCGCTTCGCTGATATTGGACATTGCTTCTCGACACCCGATATTACGCTTCCAGTCTCTTTGTTTTCACCTCGGCTACAGCCATATCACCATGGACTCGAGGCAGTCTCAAATGTAAGCTTACGCGTGACCTTTTGTTTTGATAGTTTCTTGTGGTATTATGACAACGGGCTGTATACTTATATAACAAAACTACACAGACAATCGTCGTTTGTTTTCTCCGACGACAAGGACACAAACAACAATAGACAAGCCTCTACACCAGAAGCCTCTTCAACAGCCATCAGAATGACTGCCGTCACACCACCAACGCCTATGCTCGCCATGAACGGAAATGAGATAACCGCCAACGACATGAGCAACAACACAAAGTCAGATTCCGATGCCGGCATCACCACACCGCAGAGCAACAACCTGTGGTCGACTCCTGCTACAACACAATCGCAACAGTCACAGAACATGCGGCGCCATCCGGCCACGATCCACGAGGGCTTTTCATACTGCATGAGCGAGGCCAGCGAGGCTCTTAATTCATGGGACTCTTCAGCCCTCTCTGTCCAGCAGACGCCCAGCGATACCATGTCCAGACCCATCTCTATGCATCAGGAGTACTACCCTCTGACGACCATGGACACCAGCATGGGCAACTCGTGGCAGCAGCAGAAGCCCTGCGGCGATGAAAGTATCGACCTGCAGCTGGACAGCGACATGGGCATCGGCCAAGCCTACACCACTGATGAAGCCATTCCCATTCTCAACCTGCGCTACAACAGTGGCGCACCCATGGATGGCGAGCCTCTGCACTACGAGGGCAGCGGCATGAACCCGCGCCGCCTGTCTGGATCGTCCTTCACCATGTCCACCTCTGGCGGGCTTTCGGATATGCCGTCTTACGAGGACTTCTCGGCCGACCTGTCTGACGCACCCTCGCTGTCCGACTACCCGCCACCGTCCAACCGCAACTCCCTCATGTCGTCGACGCAGCTGTCTCCTGTGGCCTCACCTCGCATGACACCGCAGAGCCGCTCCGAGCTAGTGCGCACACAGAGCCGCGGCCGCGGCGCCTCGCCCTCCCCTCGCCCCGGTCTACGTGCTGCACCCTACAGTATGGACGGCCCCCGGAACAAGCGCTGGTCCACCGGCTCATACGGCACTATGCCCAGACGCTCGACACCCTACGGCTACAACAGCACATCAGGCGTGGGTGGTACAAGTATGCCCATGAACACAAGCGGTGCCCTGGAACCTTTTGGTCCTCGCCTCGCTGCCGCGACATCACACCACTCGTCGCCCACAGTCGAAAACGGCCATCTGCCTCTCAACATGGGCAACCTTCAGCAGGCCACCATGGCTGCTGCGGCCGTCACCCTGCCGTCGCAAAACCCGTACTTTTTGTCGGCAACCAACCCCCAGGCGGCCGCGTCTGCCGCAATTGCCGCTGCTTCGAGCTACAACCCCAACCGCCACAGCATGCTTTTGCCCACTCAGCTGCCATCGCATGCCGGTTCGATGGGCTACCAGCACCCTCATATGGACCCCAGCTTTGGTGTGCACAGCCATAGCCACAACCACAACCAGAACCACATGATCGGCCAGCCCATGCACCCGCAGCATACGGTGCCGAGCCACATCCCGCTCAGCCAATTCAATGTCGGCCATGCCCATCTGCACCACCACCACCATGGCGGACCGTTTGATCCGACATCACAGCAGCAGCTCATGTCCCACAGCATCTTCCGCATGCTCCAGAGCAATGGCGACCCGCACTCGCTTCACGGACACTACGCTGACCTGTCGGACCCGCCAGACCTGTACGCATCTCTCAACGAAGAACAGCTGGCACCGCCGCCTGAGGACATGAACCCGGCCGACCCGGACATGGTGCCCCATGAGCAAGAGCTGCGGTTCAGCGGTGATCTATACACTCCCCGCTGGGTGCGTGGACACGGCAACAAGCGCGAGGGGTGGTGTGGTATCTGCAAGCCGGGCCGCTGGCTGGTGCTCAAGAACTCGGCCTTCTGGTACGACAAGAGCTTCACGCACGGCATCAGCGCAGCCACCGGCAACCCGTTCCAGGAACCGCTGGAGACACGCCGCATGGACGGCAATCCCGACGTCTGGGAAGGTCTGTGCAGCAGCTGCAATGAGTGGGTAGCGCTGGTAAGCAGCAAGAAAAAGGGCACAACGTGGTTCCGACACGCATACAAGTGCCACACGCACCCTAAAATCAAGGATGCACCCAAGCGGCGCCGCGAGAGCAGCCACAATCGTCTGTCTGGTGGTGCACTTGGCGGAGGCAGTGGTGGTGCCATGGCTAGTGTTGTCAAGAGCCGGCCTAACAGTCAGAGCAGCCAGACTGGCTTGAGTGCGGGAGGCCTCGGACAGATGCCTTTGCATAGTGCTGGCCTTACAAGCGCGGCGACAACCCCGATGCCGCATACCCCGATGCCTCACACGCCTATGCCACACACCCCCATGACGCCGCAGTTCACATCGACTGCTGCTTCTGCATCCCTGGCTCCCGCCGTACACACACCCGTAACGTCTATGCCCTCCAGCACCACCACACCGACACGGCATATCCCCGCCCCTATCCAGATCCCTCTGCCCGTGTCTTTGGGCATGACTGTCGTTGCTGGATCGCCGCTACCACCGATGCCGTCTGTGACATCAATGCCGTCCATGGAGCAGCAGCAACATCAGGCCTCGATGTACGCCCCGCTAGGCAATTCGCCTGCGCAAGCACCGCCTCCAATCCCGCCGCGCTCGCAGCTTCGCATGTCACGGCAAGGTGCCCAATTTGATTCCATGGTCCAGCAGCAGCAGCAGCAGCCGTCGAGAACCTTTCAACATGTCCGGCCACCTCCGCCGCCGCCAAACCGGCACATGATGGCTCCGATCATGGCACCACTAACCCCAGCCGAGGGTCTCGGCAATGTGATCTGATTTCTATCGCTCCTATCTTCTCTTCTTCTTCACACTCTTTTACTTCTTTTCACTTCATGTCTTTCTTGCTTTTCATTTTCTTTTCACTTTCGGTCAGTCTTTACTATAGAGGTTTGGTTTTGGGTGCTCTCGACAAAGTTGTTCAAAACAATACCCTTCTTTTAGCGTTGCTTTTGTGTTTGATTTCCACTTCGTCTTCTTGTTCTGTTTTCTTTTCACTCTGCTTTCTGTGTGCTTTTTTTATCTCTTCTTTAAAAATCACAAAAAAAGTCATGTTGGGCATGACCAAGACGAACAACTGATGGAAACCCTGGTGGTATGCACCCAATGAGAAGGAAACAATAACGACACTTTATGGTTCTTTTTCTTGTTTGATTTTTGTTCTTGTTTTGTTCTTTCTTTGCAATAGCCTGTTAGTCTTGCAATATTTTGATTTTTGTTCACTGTTATATCAGCTTCGATGCGCATTCGCTCGTAGACTCTTGGGTGACATAAGCTGACACAGCCTTCATATTTGTACGCATAAAAACATAAGACCACGATAAGCATAAGTATACGCAGACAAGCTTAAAGAAGCATAAAAGAATAAAAGAAGGATATAAAAGATCGGCAGGCATGTGCATGTCCCCAGAAAGACGGCCCATACTTTGTAGCAGCAGGATCGACTACAGGCTGCATTCCGTGATGGCCGCCTATACACCTGCACCGAGATCAGCCTGATCATGAAGTTGAGCTCTTCAGTCTGTACAATTATATAAATAATCACACAGTTACTCTCCTTCCTATGTCGTCGTGCTCTTCCTTTTTTTCAACATGTTCTCGGTCATTTCGATGCTCATGCTATGTCGTTGACAAAATGGAGCGGATCGACCACCTGCCGAATCTAATGCAGTGAAACTGATTGTGGAATATAAATATTAGTACGTACATACGTATCATCGCTTTTCCATACGGCAGATAGCGAGAGACCAACACATTTGCATGATACCATAGACGGCCAACTGGTGTCTCACTCGCCCTCTGGTTCATCAGATTTAGATGTAAGATCGACAAGACACAAGACAGCCGAAGGAAGAGACAGAGGCAGCATAAGAACTACCCAAGGCTACGAGCCCCGCAAGCTTGACGATCGGAAGCAAGGAGAGGGAGGCAGCACTCGAAAAGGCGAAGAACGAGAGAGCTAAGAAAAATACCAACCAAAGTAGACAGTCATCTGCTAACAAACCCTTAGTGCACATCACTTCTTCTCCTGGACCCTTAAGTATGTACTCCATCTGTCTCGGCTGCAAGCTATTACACCGTACCACCGTATTACATTCTCCCTTGTTCCATTCCAAGTATCTTAGAATTCAAACTGGAGAGAGAGCAGGAGAGAGTAAACGAGAGCGGAGAGCTTATGTGACAAAGCATAGTAGCATGCATCAATGATTCGACAAAACTACTGTCTAGTGTGTAAAAAGCGATGTTGCTGTAGAGTAGCCCGCTTGGGAACTTGAATAATGGTCTGAGAGGTTGTCTAAGTTGGAAGAGCTTGTATTCTTGATTATCATGCATATCCAGTTCTCCAGAGCCGGCTTGCCCGAGACGGAGTCTGACCGAGTTCCCTGGCCGAGTCGGACCGGGGCCGGTATGCGAAGAGTTCTAGATTCCCAAGTTGGATCTGAAGTCATAATACTGCATCACTAGAATGATCAGACGAACCAGAGACCGGTTCGCCCAACACTGTGTGCTTTCTGATTTCTGCCCATCTTCATCCCATTAGTCTAATAATTTCCGATGCCCGTTCTGTCCCAGCTGCGGAGGTTGTCTCTGCGTGTCTTCAAGGTGCCTCGACTTCGGAGCTATTTGGTCTGAGGCGGTGTCTTGGATCAGCCGTCTTTATTCAGAGGAGGATGTAATGTCTGCTTTGTAGTTGTTGGAAGTACGCCGCAACAAGGGATAGATATCGGAACATGTTAAATGAGATGCCTCATCCTTCCAAATCTATGTACATACGTCATGCTTTTTGTTTGCTCGTTCTCTTTTTCGGTCTCCTGCCGACCGTGTTCTGGGTTGTATGTGATACGGACACCGGTGCGTAAGGAGTGAACTCTTCTGGGCCAGAGAATATCGGTACAGCAATTATCTAGATGGCCCGTTTCAGCCTTTAAAGCTTAAAGCTGTGGATAGTAAAGGGGAAGTGTGAGATATAGTCGAAAGCTAGAAAATGCTTTGATCGGTGAGCCAAGAGCCCAGCACGAACAAAAGAAAGCAAACTCAAATAAACAACAACTCAAACCTGCATTTCCTATCTGCATCTCATGCATTAGCTCGCGATAGCCGGTACTTTTGAATAATCTCTCCTCATCCATGTCTCGCGTATGGATGGATGGATGGCGAGACACTCAATTCAAAATGGTATTGGGGACAAGACAGAAAACAGACCAAGATGGTATGAGGCGTTGAGTAGATGTTTGTAGTTTCTTCCTCATATGCGGTGGGACATTCTATTTTGATACGATCCCTGGAATTGGTCCCTGCTAAATTTCTATGATAGTTGATAAGGCGAATACGCAGTCTAGGCGTGCTTGAACCTCTTTTTAAGCGTGGGCATGTGAAGGAGCTTAATTGCCGGAGAAGATGCAATTTGCAGGGAAAATCTGCCATCCCTTGCATCGCCTGACGGGGCAACAAAACCAATGCGTATTTGGGTATTTATTGAAAGTAATATTGGGAATCTGATTATTAGATTCCAAGTGGAAGCACAAGTATTAAAGATAAAACTTATAAAGACTGACAAAATTACGATAAATCAAAGCAGAACGAAGATATTAACTTAAAAAATCGAGAAATATTTCGGGACAAGGAAGAAGCCGGCCCGGCACCGGAAATATGCACGGCTCAAGCCCGATGACAGCCAGAGGTCATTAACTTTAGCCATCACAAAATCAATCATAAGCAAAGGTAAGGAGAAGACTACTGTGCAACTGCCAGGTTTGGTACAATGACACGACACCGACGGGCAATATCAAAGCTGCAGGCTCTCCGTATCAAACAACGGCACAACTAGCCTGCGATTGGCTGTTACGCTCCTAGAGCTGTCTTTTGCTATTAAATTCCACAGAGTAGCCGTCTGAGCGTAAGCGTGAACATCTACACAAGATGAGTTGTGCCTCATTCACATGCATGCCCCAGGAGAGCAGCCACAATAATATGCAGGGCCGTCCATCCTTTTGTGGGCTGTCTCTTGGGCAAACCGGTATTGGCGGTACTTTGGATCACTTGTAGAATAGCTTGTAAAGAATCTCGCGACTATTTTCCGATGCAGACTGTGCCTGATAGCTGTGCGTGGATCATGTGATGCGTTGAGTCGAGAAGGATTAACGCTGTAATACTAACTCGATGTTCAAGCTCATTGATTATCATTGCTCTGTACTGTGCATGTACGGAGTAGAAAAAAATGAGAGTTTGCCCAATTTCATACCCTCTCAATACCGAGAAGCGTAATGAGATCGTCACCTCTAAATATCTCCAAGTATGGAAGAAGCTCCGACACCCTGGCTCAGCTGAGCATTTCTACACAACTGTAAATTGTATTGACTAGACTGCGGAGTAGCGAAATACATACAGTACGTATATACATGGCAGTACGGAGTGAATTAGCTGACTGTCTGATCATTTCTACTGTACTATGTAGCTTGACCTGTTGGGCGCCAACTAGCAGCTACTCGTGTCTGTTGGTGGCAGCGATTCAGCGACGCAGCTCCACCAGCTGCAAGGAACGAGCAATATTACCATATGGAGAAACAGAAACCTGATAATACCTCATCCCAGCAGTTGGCTGAATACGATGGTGAAGGGCGGGAGTCAGCAACGGAACTTGTGCATTTCAAGAGGAGGACTGCAAATGCGAATGCGAATGCAGATGAGAATGCATAGGCACCTGCATGTCTCGTCCAGACGTCTCGTCTCACCAAGCTGTGACCTGCTATTCTCATCTCATTACGTGTGTTGGTGTTCACTTTTCCACACCGTAGTTCAGAGTGCCTTTTCCGTAATTTCAGATAAAAAATACATACTACGGTACATAAATAGTACATACATATGCTCACGCAGAAACCGGGGATACCCTTGGCTAGGCTCTTGGGGCCGAGCTATATACGGAGCGCCCGGTGAAGCTACATATTGCGGTTTATCCATTTCTCCAGTGTTTTAGGGATACTGTGTGCTCTGTATTACGGAGTAGATGCAGGCAGGCTAGGCTGGCCCGGGTCGTCGTATTATTACAGAGCATGGGTTGACCACCACAAACCCGACAAAATTACGCCGACGGATTGCCATTACGGAGTACATTCTCATTCTTCGGTACATGTTGTCTACATACAGTATGTAGTAATACTTTGTGATATGTTTTGGTATGATTACTCTGTATTACTCTGTAGAAAGAGCTCTGTACAGAGTAGATATTCGACAATCTGCCTCAAACTTTCTTTTGTCACCCAGCACTGGCTGATATGAAGATAAATACTGTAGAGATGAGTGAAACATTGATCTAGATCCTACAGAATGCCGCTGTCACCAAGTATCTCACGTCGTGTATGATACGGCTACCATGTATGCCACTAGATGCAGGTACAATTGCAATCTGCAGTCTCAATATCAATCCCATCTCAGTCCCGTCACGATCTTGTATATTGTACAATCTACCTGCATGCTTGACACACCTCCAATCGCATCCGCCAGCACAGCATGCTACAAGTACACCTCGCTCGAGCCCCGATAACTATGCTTGTTCCTGCATATGTGAGATACTCCGCATCCATTGTTGTTGTAGGGCTGGTCGTGCTCCTGTGGTGCATCTCATCATTTCTAGTTTCTACAATACAGTGCATCTTGACCGCCCAGATTGATAACGGGCCAGACCTCGGGATAGTGGACTAAGAACTTCTATGGCCCCCAACAACAGTTGGAGCCATTATAATCAAGTATTATTACTCAGTATTACGCAAGATAGATACGAAACAAGACGTAGAATGAGATGCACAGTGCTCTATACCGGGTGTTGTATCCCGCTCGCGTCTCTTTGCTTGTTCGGCTGTAAATTGATATATTATGGCGGAAGCCAACGGACAATCGGAGAATGCAACCACATCATATTTGTCTTTTATGATACCGAGTTTTATTTCTGCCCCCTTCGGTCTCGATACTAGATAGAGGCAGCCTAAATCCTTGCTGACGGAATCTTCTTTGTGAGCAAGCGAGGGAGCGTGAGCGCGTGGGTTTTGATGTGACATCGGCGGGCGTGAGGTGCAGGGAATAGAACGAACAGGGCAGGGCAGGGCAACAAGCATGGACAAGGACAAAGAGTGAGATGTCGGCTCATGGTCTTGATCTCATCCATCCGAACACGGGTGGCTAAAGCGCATCAAACTCTGCACTCACGATACCACTCGAGTCGCTGTATCCTGCATCCCTGCTACGACGTCGTTGGGCTTTTCTTCCATGTTTCTCTTCTTTGTCTGATGACGTTTATGAATGGGACACAGCAAGCTGAACTTTAATGAGTCAATGCGTTCGCTCTACATAGTATGCACTGTTTGCGAAGAGCGTGAGCGGTTGCCCTATGGGTATTAATATCTCACGGGGCATGGCACTACGATGAAGGACTCCGGGCCTAGCCACCTAGGGCTAGCCACATATCGGCGTCGCAGTGCTAACTGCGCCGTGATGAAGAGGTCAGGACTTGTTCTCAGCGACCTATATCTCAGCTCTTATTGCCATTTGCCCTGCTGTTCGCATAATGCACTAAACGAGACTTTAAGAGCTTGCAGCATTAGTGTCGTCCCGAGAGATTAACCGATTCGATGTTCTGTGCTAATACTATGTATATTCTCTGCTCGACAGTCGTCTGCCATCTGCGAATCATTCTCACAAACGATCATCTTCCAAGTCTGTCTATCAACGTTTGCCACCCGTTGGCGCCAGGAACAGGCACATCTTTCATTTTCTACTGGCGGCCGTTGAGCCGTTACGTCTTTGATTCGGCTCTGTCATTTATTACACTGTATCTCACCCACATTGCATGACAATACTATCACTTTGCAATGTGTCATTCGCAACAGGGCGCGCACAACAAAGACCGATCGCTGCCCTCTTGTTTCTTTTGCTGCCTCGTTCTTTATATTCAGAGACATTGCCGGCCTGAGCTTGGCTTGCTTCCCCGGATCGCGGACGGGCCCCGTCTATCCTATGGATCATCTGCAGTGTTTGATAGTCGGTGTGCAGTGTGTAATCATCTCAAGTGTGGTGCCGCTTCCGTACAAGTACATAGTAGGTTTGAACCGTTGCAATCATGTGAAAGAAAAGCCGGACTCGACTGTTTGAGTCGATTCGTGAAATTGACGTCTTTATTACCTTATTTGACAGTAGTGGATATAGTGTAATCGCCACGCCAAATGCTATTCGAACTATATAAAACCACGCTAACATCCCTTGACCTACAAGTATGTACCTGAAAGTCCAAGGCCCGTTCCTCCATAGTTCTTCGGCCTTTTCTTTGAGTCTTTGGGTTTGCAATATTCTAGTACTTGTGCGATAGCTCAGGGGCAGTTTATTAAGGTATTATTTACTCTATTTTAGCAATATAAAATGGCAACTAGAATGCAAAATATAAATATAAACTCAAGACGAACAAAGGATGCAAATCAACTGCCCCTGACGGCTCCCCGGTGTATTTTATACGAAAGCTTGGGGCATCGTATATGCAGGATATGTCATCCGATATCATGTGTTTTCTGTTTTGGGCAGTGCTTTGCCTATTTGTGCGTTATCAAAAAAATTGTGTGCGTTTTTCAGTAATTTGGACTTGCGGCTTCCGGTATGTCGCTCCTTCCCGTATTGCGTGTAGTCTGTAATACAAGTGCTCTACCGTCTGATCATCTGCGCTGCTCCTTCCTCTTCCTATTGTTCCTGTAAAAATGCTCGTCTGCCGCGTTTGTGACTTTCCTGACACTGGCAATTTGACAAGATAATGGTGGCCGTCACAGTACCGAAGCACCCTGGACCTATTATGTTGCCTTGGTATAATGCATGGGCTCATCATTTAAGTTTCTTCTTGATTTCTGTTTTTTTCTTTTTTCTTCTTGAATTTCATTCTTCTTCGTCTTTCTATCTCTGAGCTCTGCTGATACATGCGCCATGTCGCCGTTTTGACCTCTTGCCCATTTATCATTGCGTGCAGAGTTCCAGTCGTGCTTTCCCTCTTGTTCCTGCTTTGCCGGTTGCTCCTTCCTCATAGACGACAGCCCCTGGACCCCCCCCTCCCCGCAATTGCCTACTCCGTGTCAATTACTGTGTGAATTCAACTTGTCATTCGCCGTTGCTTCTTCTTGGATAATTCTATATATTCACGTACCACTGCATGTACTCTACCTCTCTTCGAAATCATTGGCTCATTGGCTAGGCTATGCTTTGAGGTCTCCTGCGCCGTCCTGCCTAATGATGTACTGTCCTGCATCTGCCCCTGCGTTCAGCTGGCCCAACGTCATATGTTTGCTGGTTGCTCTTCCCTCTTTCAGTTGCTGCTCCTCTTTCGTGCTTTTTGTGCCTCAATAGTTGTGCTCTACCCCGTCGCTCCTTCCCCGTCTTCCTTTTCGTTACCTCATTTGTCCGCCTCTTGCCGTCTCCTTCCTTTCCAGTCCGCAACATCTCACGGTATCTCACGGTATGCCTGCCAGTGCTAGTACACTACATGCATGGTACGATACCTTTCTGGCCATCTTCTTATTTCCTCTTTTCCTGCACATCTTTTCTTCTTTGGCCCCCTAGGCTCTTAATTTTCGCACCTCGACTGTCTTACTCTGTATACATGTATTTTGTCCTCAACCCTCCCTAAGGTAATACTTACTGACAGAGGGCATTCCCAGGCAGAGTATTTCGGCAGGCTTTTGCAGTCGACTGAAGAGTTGCTCTGCCCTGCCTCCTTGCTTCCGACTTTCTTCTAGCTAGCAATAGTAGCCGGTCGTAGCTTCCCACTTTTCGACCTTTTCGACCTTTTCGACCTTTTCGGCCTCGTAGCTTCTGCATTCGATGCCCCTCTTGCCTTTTCAATACGTGCTGCGTATTTCCTATTCCTTCCCAATTTTGTCTTTCGTTTCTTGTTCTTTCCTACTCTGTAATAATTGTCTAGCTCTTTCCTATTCCATCCCCGTATCCTGTTATCATGAACAACACCCCGCGGAGTACACAGTCCGTAGTGCCCACTTCGCTGTAAACCCAAGTATCTTAATGTATCTTGCCTGTCAGTTCTGTCTTCCGCCAGGGGCTGCAGTGCTCCTTCTCAACTTGGCCTCTTCTTTCCATTCTTTCTACCATGTACTTCTCATCATCACCAATGCCGACCTCCCACTCTCACCTCGGGTCTAGCTTGTTTTGACTTTGTCAACCTCACTTTTCTATATCTATAGCCTCTTTGGGTTTGCCCCCTCCCCTTCTCTGCTGCCACTCTCTTTCTCCCTTTCTTCGGCCTCGCTCGCCGCTCTCGACCGTCTCTCCGGTGTCGACTGGCAATCTTATCGCATTGCACTGGCCTTTTTCGATTTCCATTGAATATCACCCACGGGCATCCCCTCGAACGAGCCCCAGCATGCCTCCCGGAGAGCAATAGCCTCTGTTTCTGTTCCTTTCCAACATCGCACTCGCTCTGACTACTGTACCTCTGCTGCCATTGCATATACCCTATGCAATCACTCTCCAAGCCTGGATCGCATGTATACGACGTGCAGCCCCGTTCTCCATTTCCATAGTTCCAGCCCACCTCGCCAACCCTGCCACTCCCTGTCCCTCGCCCTCGTCTGAGCCTCTCACTCTCCCGCTCTGCCTGTGCTCTTGTACTCCGTACACTGTGCTCCGTACACTGCACTACAGTGCATGCATACATGCACGCACATGCACCAATGCACCACATGCACGCACATTTCCTGCTACACACCCACCTTCACCGAATTCAGCGAAACTCGTTATATCCCACAGTCCCTTTTCCCCCAACGACCACTCGCCCGCTACCAAGACCGAGCTGTATGTAGGAACCAGCACCAGCAACAGCAACCACTCGACTCGGTGGCTCTGACTGCTCGCCGTCTCATGCGACATACTTGACGTCCTGTCTCCTCTCTCTCGGCGCCTGCCTCCCACTCCGACTCTAGACAATTTGACTCCAGACACTGTCTCTTGTCTTTCGTCTTTGTCTTTCGTCTTTCGTCTCGTCTACTTATTTACTTATTCTCCTCGTCCTTGTGCTTGAATAAGTCCATTCCGCCGCTCTCTGTTCCAGTCACTTTGCTTTCTTTTTCACTCGTCTTTATTCTCCATCTCTTCCTCTGTACCTCCTTGTCTCTCCTTGTCTCGATCTCATGTTTTTTTTTTTTTTTTTTGGTAAGCCAACTCAAGACATTATCCCCTTCCTCTGAGCCTTTCTCCTTTTCCTCCTCCCTTTTCTCATACCATTGATATTTCATATATCAATTTGGCCGCTTATCCCTCTGGTCACTCTCTATCTTCCTTTCCTTTTCATTCTCTCTTGCTTCCTTCACTCTACATATTCTTGCCACTCTTTTATTGAATTTGCCTTCACGTTTCCTCCCTGCCTTCCGTTCCCATGCCAGCCAACAAGACCCTGATTGTCCACTTTGCATATCTGACGTGCTAATATCTCTTGTGCCTCTCTGGTCTAGAAGCTCATGACCTGTGCCTCTTTTTGATATAACGACATTGCAACCTGCACATTACACAAGCCAGCCACCTTGTCTTCTGCCCTCTTTGACTTTCCCATACCACCACCTTCTTGACGTCTTTTAACCCCCGCGACCATTTCTTCTGTCTCCGTCTTTCGTCGCTTGTCTTCCATTCACGACCATCATCAAGACTTTTATTACGCTTAATTACGAACTATTCCCGGCTTTCGCCTGCACTTTGTTCTGTCGCATCTGTCGCATCAGCAAATATCGTACCGTCTATCATCGGCACATCAGCATTCGGCACAGCGTGTTTCAACATTCACAGCATTAGACAACCGACCACCTCCGGTTCACACCGACTCAACACCCCTTGTTTTACGCTTTTTGTTCCCCCACGGAGCGCTGTGTTTGACTTTGTTTGGCAACTACTTGGAAACTTCGAGTCACATCTTAATTCTTCCGTTTCTCGATTCTCGATTTTCGATTCTCGGGTCTCGACGCTCGATCTCGACCTTTCGAATCCCGATTTTTCGATCCCGGGACTCAACCTTGAAACGACACCGCCCAACGTTCAACCACGCACCGCCAGAGCAGTCGACCGCTTACTCGAACTGCTCAAGCCATTGTGTTATGCTCACAGCCCCGAACTGCATTCAATAACGTCAACATTTGATTTCTGCTATGAGCGGTAATCGGCAAGTAACCAGGTACGTCTGTCTGTTGCTTCAACAGCTGCCTTTGCTATTTTGTTGCCAATTAACTTCACCTCCCATTGCTGTTGCACACACATATTCTCACCTTCTTTTGCCGTTCCCGTTCCTGTTGCCGCTCCCATGTTTGCCGTGCATTCACTCTGCTGCCGTGCAGCTGCTGGCAGTACCTGGGTGATCTTCCTTGTTTCGTTTCCATTGTTTTCAACCGTATGCCATACTGCTCACTTCACATTTCTTCTGTGCAACTCGAGCTACCCGCCTCTTTCATTTCATCTCCTCCCATTTGTATTTTGACAAATTCACAATTTATTTTGTGATATTGTTTTTATCATCATAGAAATATCTTTCCTTCTCCGTTGCTTGGTCCCACATCGTTTGCCTAACATCGTTTTTTTCCTTCGTGTCCACAGTTTTGGCGATTCCACCGCTCAACCGCCCACGCCTAAACAGACTCCTACATCATCGACCTCGTTCTTTCCTAGCCCTGTCTTTGAGACCCCCAAAATCGGAATTTCAAACGCCTCCAACACTACTTCGACCACTCCTGGTCCCGACTGGACACCTCGCTTTGCCGAAGACTTCTCCGTCTTCAACAACACCCCCGGTAACTTCAGGGGCTCACATGGTCCTTTCGGCGACTTTGTGGCCCCCTTTACCTCTCCTTCGATCCCAGACACTGCACAGCTAGGATTCTCACCTCCATCGAATAATCATAAACGTCTACTTTTTGTTGGCAGTATTGCAACAGAAATCGCCTCTTATCCGAACCAACCGCCGACGTCCACCTCTAGCTTGCCTGTGCCACCTGTCGAGCCATCACGGAGACTATCGAGCTCGCCTGGCTCGCTAGTAGCTGCTGCATTCGGCTCCACATCCATCCAAGACAGCGATACCACCACCATCCGGGAGCAGAGTCCAGATTACTACGGCTCCGTACCGAGCACCGGCAGCCCCCGGGCCACCAAAGCCTCCAAAAAGGCACGTGGTGATATTGCGGCCATTTTGAGCAAGGATCTCGAGAAATCGGCGTCCGCCTCCCAGATTCAAACCGCTACTCCGCCGCCGTCCGCAAGAAAGGCCGCCCGCAAACTAGCTCCCAAGCTCAAGACATCATCCACTACACCAACCATGCAAAGCGAGAAGGGCTTTGACCCTCAGCACCAGCAACATCCCGATTTTCTCAACACCCCGCAGCAGCAACAAATGGCGACTTTTGCAGCCAGTCCCGCCGATTTGTTTGGCAATTATCCGATGTCAGCACCGGCAACAGCAACTGCGTTTTCAGATGCCAGGGAGTTCTGGGGCAATGCCGACCCCAACATGATGTCTATGGATGTTGACTATGGCGCAAATATGTTTGCTACCCCGAACACAGTGCAGCGGCAGCTGGAGGCTATTGACTGGACCCAAGCTAGCCAGGCCACGCAGTCATACATGCTCGGCAGTGCAGGTGACATGTCACAAGATGCCCACCACCTCCAACACATGTCAATGACCGAAGGCGACCCAAAGCAAATGATCCCGACATCACTAGACACGGCATCTGCGAGTCACCTTGTCTTATACCCCGGTGCCTATCCAACGCCTGTTGATGATCCTTTTGGAATGGTTAACCCGAACGGCGGGGTGAATCCTGGCCTTCTGTTCAGCCGGCCGCCTTCTTCGAGTGCGGATATGATGGCTTCTGCTCCTCCTGGTTCTGCTTCTTCAATGTCTCTAGCAGAGCCTGCCATGTTTGACCGCCAGCCCCATCTACCTACAACCACTGCCCCAGGTGCTCTACAAATGACACAGAGCAGCCCGCCTCAACACATGCTTGCACTAGCATCGGATAACGGGCGTGGTGAATTACGCCGTAGTAACAGTGTTAGAGATTTGTCATCGCGACGAAAGGCCGGTGACCGTTCCTCAGCAAGCTCACCAGTCAAGACCACCGCTCGGCCAGGCCTATCAAGGAGCCAAAGTGAGAGCCGTGGTCCCCGCCTTCGCGGCCGGGCTTCTCTGCCCACGCTGGCTCCGGCTGTCAAGGCCCCAACTCTGACAACATCACAAACTGTTTCATCTCTTGCTACTACAAACAACGGTCCAGGAATCACTCGCTCTGCATCGTTTGGTGGTAGCAGACCCACGGGCCGTAATTCGCCTATTCGGATGCAGCACCACCAGCGCCAACAGCAACTTCAGCAGCAGCAGCAACTGCTCCAGCAGCAGATGGACCAGCACTCGCGCTTATCTGGCCTGTCATCGATTCCCGAAGTCAACACCCCACAGGCTAAGGCGGTCAAGTTTATGATTGATGCCAGCGGCCGTGCCCGGGTGGAGGCTGACGATGACGAACTAGTATCACAGTCAACTATCAGACGGAACCAGAGTGCGCACAATTTGCACATCAAGTCTAAATGGGATTCATCGACAGATGACGACTCCTCTTCGAGCGATGACGAGCCAATCATCATTCCTAGCCGCACCACCTCCTTCGCCTTGCCCGATCCTGTGAAGCCCACAATCGGCCGTGGCCCTTTGCACTCATCGCAGCGGAGCGTCAGCGACCGCAGCACAACCAGCGCAACGACTTCACTCCCCGGTGACACTCTGTTCAACGATCCTGAGAGTGAAACTGAGACGGTGAACAATGACTTCTCTGATGGTGCTGGCGATGCAGCCAGTGAGCTGAAGAAGCTGCGCCAGATGCGCCAGAAGCGGGCGAGCCTGCCTGCAGGTGTAAACAACCTGTCGAATGGTGGCAATCTCTTTGGTAATGTCCAGCGTGGCCTGCCATTTGGTGCACCTTTAGGCGGAAACCTGGGCGGAAACCTGACGAGATCGCAAAGCATGCAAGCAGTCTCACCAACGACACTCACTGAGGCCAGCCTTCCTACTCCTTCGACTGGCTCTCGCAGTCATGGTATTCGCTGTATTTGCGGTCGCCCTGATGCACCCCCCGCCAGTGACGGGTTCATTGTTCAGTGGTAAGTTTTAATTGCTATCCTTGCTAATGTGTTCTGCGATTCAAAATATACTAACTGTAATTTTAGCGAATCGTGCGATATGTGGCTACACGGTCGCTGTATCAACATCACGAAGCGGACTCTGCCTCAGGTTTACATCTGTGCATTCTGTGCGCAGACGCCGACTATCCGCAATGTACGGATGCCAGCATCAGGAGCTGCAGCTTCGTCGCCCCTGGCTCATAAGTCGTTCAAGACATTTCGTTAACCAGCCAAGTGGCTGCAGCTAACTTCTTGACTTATTATTGTCTTATTCATGACTATTTTGAAGGCAACCTTGTTACTTGTGCTAAGCGCCTAGGTTGAGCCTATACGTGCTACCTCGCTTGTTGCAAGCGTAACAGAATCTTGTTGTGTAATATAAGAGGCAGCACTTTTGTCTCTGTGCATCATTTAACGAAACGACGAAAAGCGATGAGAAGGAATTACTATTTATTGTGCATTTTCCAGCATTTTCCGAGCATTTTGATAGCGAGCTTTTGCGTCGTATTCTTTATACAAACATACGAGTATAATTTTACAGTTTTTAACCACGTTGAATTGGTTTCACTCATGCTTGAGCGCGGCAGCAATTGGAGGCACTTCATACTGGCTTCATATTATTGAGCAGGTAGTTGACACCGGCAAACGCTTCTTCACAGCTAGGTTCGATCTGTGCCGGCGGCAACACAAACCCTGTCTGGCCCATGTCGCGCAGCTCTGACGTGAATGCATATGCAGCACCCAAGGTATCATGCACATAGTCGACGCTGTTCCCAGTCGAACGGTAAAGCATCGAACAGATACCACCAGACTGGTAGTAAACGCCGTGTACGCCATATATGGCTTCTGCGGCACCCTCAGCGAGCCGCTGCAGCTCAGCATTGTTGCTCGGCAGAACCTCGCACGTGTACCCATACGGCGTCATAAACAGCTGCCCATATGAGTGGTAGTCAATGTACAGCTGTATCTTTTGGTTCTCTTGAACCTGGTGAAGCCACGTCGTTAGTGCAGCTGTCTCTGGTGCGTCAGCCTGGGCACCGCCGCGGTAATCTTGTGCGCAAGGGTCGGACGACGCGCCGCCCTCCATCGACCAGGCGATGGGCCAGTTGCGATTGATATCGCGGCCCACACAAGTACTGTTGCTCGTGTCTTGCCGGTTCTTGCGCCACAGCCGGTCAGTCGTCTGTGTGTAGACAAAGCCATCTGGGTTGACGACCGGAAAGGCATAAATGTCGTACTTGTCGATGAAGGGCGAGATACTTGCATTCATCAACAATTGGTACGCAAGATACTCAACGACCATAGTGGCGATCCATTTACGGGCGTGCACAGTGCCGTGAAAAACAACAGCTGGTCGCTTTTGCGTAATCTTGCCGCCAAAGATGCGTATGCCGGTGATGTTGCGGCCATGTAGGGAGACGCCCGAAGACACAATCTCGGAACTAGCTGGGAAGAGATCGTGCAGGTCATGCAGAAAACGGACATGGTCAGCATAGGGGTGGAACGATCGAAACCATGATCCACTAACCGTGCCCGGCTCGTACATGTCGTACTCGGCTTCGGCGTCGATAGCTTCCTGCAAATCACCGTGCATAACATCCCAGGCCGACTCGATCCTGTCAAGAGTCCCAGTTACAGCTTCGTAGTGCTCGGAAGGCACGACAATGTCTGCGAACCGGCCAACTGCGCGGGCATCTTGCCATGTATCAAACCCAAAGTCGCCAATAAGGCGGTTGATTGTATCAACATTGTCTTTATGAACAGCCACACGAAGAACTCTAGTGCCTCTGTATGCCACTTTTTGTAGGACTGCCTCCACGGCAAGCACGTTCGTAGCCAGGGCGCATAGATATATAAATATCAGCATCGTTGACATACACTAGCATAAGATGGCAAGGATGTAAAATCACTGTCTCTTCCCTGATAAACATCATTTCTAGATGATATCGCAAAGGCATTCCCAGGTCATATATCTCCACTGCGTTCGATATACCCGGCTTGCTGTGCGTCCCGCTTTCTAATCTACCGCCAATATACACCGACACATTATCCGCAACATATTACATTACATCCTCTATCTCACGGCAAATAAATCCCACATCTTTCCGCTGCATGAAAACCTAGCAGTGCTCGACCCAGGTACTCGTTGGCTTTGTATGACTGTGTACGCAAATTGCCCGTAAATAGTTCGTGTCGGTGCCTCCTGTGCACACCCTCTAGTGGCTAGAAAAAGGTGTAGCAATGATGTCGAGGATCTCATATTTTAAGTATATTGATCACACGTAGAGCATTACTCATCGCACACCAGTCTTTGCATACTGTTTCTTATTCTCCCAGGTCATGGCTCGATCTCTCCTGGAAGTTAGATACTTGTGCCCGGCATCGCTTCCTGACCATCTCATCCAAGCGAGTATAAGTCAGCACCAGAATGATGACGTTACTTCTCGCTCGAGTGACTTTCGTACATGAACTTTGCAAAATGGCCTGGCTGGCAAATATGTTATAAATAAACATCTGTTATGATCCTGCTGTATTTCTTGGTTTTATTTATATTCTCTTTGCGCGCTCGAATTTATACGCCTGAATAGAAAATTGTTTTGGGATCAATCAACAAGAATTATGATTAATTTGAAATTTGATGATATTAGTGAAAAAAAACTTACAATAAAAGACACAATGACTTGAAATGTCAATTCACTCTAAAAATTATACCAATATACTTTAACAAGTTTTTTATACTACAAGTGATTACTATTTACACTGTGCAATTGCTGAGTTTTGACTACTAGTTAAGTAGTGGATATAGTCAGCTGTGCTGTCGCTGCACGCGCCGATTACCTAATGTTTACATGTGGCGCGAGCTTCACTAGCCACAATGTCAACGTCACTTGGTGTACCCCTAGCATCGGTGACAACAAACATCGATGACAACCTGTACCGCAGAGTGCGCCGGTCTAAAATGTCTCGTATAGAGCTTTCTAGTGTGCTGCGAGCGCATTCAATCGCGGTCAACGATGCGCATGTTGACGCGGCGCTGCAAGATCCTGAAATTGGGCCTGAACTGGCGGAATGGGTGCAAACACATCTGACGACAGACACGCTCTTGACATTGGATGAGCTAGACTTGTGAGTATCACTCCTTGCTCTTCGAAAAGACCAGACTGCTGAAGAAAAAGGTATGATGCCTTGAGAAGAAGCGGCAGAGACGAGGAGCTCGCTGCGGCTGTTGCCCCTGAAGGCGGCAGCAAGGGTGGCCTCCCTCTCACAGATGCCGAGCTACGAGCAGCTACGGCGGCGCTTGAAACTTCTACCGCATCGATAAAGAAACAGACTGATGTCTTGCGACAGCAGCAGGAGGCTGTCGCACGTCTTTTCAGCACAACAAGCCAAAATAACCGCGACTCGCGTGCGGCTTTCGAAGCGCGTCACCGCAAGCAGTGGGACAGCAACCGCGCTGATTTGGCCATGACCGTCGAGAGTCTTGCGCGGAATCTGGACCTACGCGTCGACGAACTCTCTCAGCAGAACAAAGAGCTTGCTCAGCGCGTCCAGCAGACGGTGGAGGGCTTGTGCCGGTCCGACGGCAAATTGCTTGCCAGCCTGCAAAAGCTCGGATGGGCGCTTCCCGTCACGGTATCGACAACGACCGACGCAAAACAACAAGACGAAGACGAGCAGAGACAGCAGAGGGCCATCAGTCGGCTACGCGATATCTGCCTGCACCTCATCAAGTTCACCGTCGAGACCATCCGCACTAAACTAGACCGGCTGTACATCGAGGCGCTGGAGGCAGCCCAGGCCGAGCAGACGCGAATTCACAGGAGCGATGACACAGACGACGATGATGTTTCCGCCCTGCAAGAAGAGCTCGAGTCTCTCTACTCGGAGATCCTACCGGTTGCACAAATGTCCGTTGAGCAGCAGTACCTTGAGCCTGCCCTCAAATCCCTCTCTGGCAAAAATGGCAGGAACCTGACGCGGTCCTTACTTGCTTTGGATTATGTAAGTTGCACTGCTCTTCTTTTACTATATTTGAATGAGGAAATGCTGATAATTCAGATCGACGAGTGCCTTGAATTTCTCGTTGAGCACATCGAACTGCTCACAATACGCATCGAGACAGCTGCCGCACATCACGCAACTGCAGAAACTTTCATCGCGACAGCACGGAATGAGCTCGCAGTTCCAGTCCCAGCAGCAACGCCCTCGTCAGCTGCACAGCGCCACCAAAAGAGACTCAGCAACTACGGATCGCCTGCACGTCGCCGGATGTCGTCTTCAGTCGGAGGCAGCCACATGCGAACAATGTCTGGGGGCGGTGCACTCGGCGCTGGTGCTGGTGCCGGTGCCGGCGCCAGCTCTGGTGGCGGTGGTTCAAAAGGTCTTCGGCGTCGCTCATCTGGATTTGGGAGCGGCTTGGCCAATGTGCCACCTATTGATCAGCTCCTCGAAAGCTTGTCGATTTTGCTGCCGGAAGACAGTTCTGCACCGACAGAGGGCATTGACACCACAGCTGTTAATGCAAAGTTCTTGCATGCAACCCTTGCTGAGAGACAGGCAAAAGCTGACGGAGTGGCAGCCAATGCCCAAGAATCCTTTGAGGCAACAAGTGCCAGCCATATGGCAGATGCCCGCCGTGCTGTATGGATGGCCCGTGAGTCAGTTCTCGGCGAGAGCCCATACGGGCAAGTCCAGCTGATTGACCCGGAAATTGATGGCTCTATTGTTGTTATGACACAGGAGGTGGAGAGACTGCGGGCACACTTGCAGCACATCGACAAAGATGTTGACGAGGCGCGCCGCGTGCGCAGTGCGAAGCGAGAACAGATAATCTCGCGGTGGGGTGGGTAGACCGCGACTATTGATCACAGATTGAGAAACGGCCCGGAGAGGACTTTCAATAGTAAAATCAGGCTTTTATGTGGTGGATTCTACAACGACTGGCCTTTCTGGGCATCTTTATAACACTGTCCAGTTCACGAAGAGCAACACGATCGACGTATCTGACACACCCGTATTTGAATGTCAGTATTTGTTCCCTCTTACTTTATTTATCTCACGGAGGCTATTTGGCTATGGTACGTGACACTGAACACATTGTAGCCGACCGGAGTCGACGTAAACGCAAGAGCACCAGTTGCGTCAATATTGAGATACTTGCCATTCTCTTTCATGAGTGCGTACTTGCTGCCGCCCATGTAGGTGATATTGTATGTTTCGGCGCCGCTCTCCAGCGTCGACAGGCTGCTGTGCTGCGAGATATAGTAGCCGTTAGTGGCGCTGGTGATGTAAAAGGAGTTGCCCTCGGGCTCCAGGGCGTGCAGAACCCAGCGCTGGCGAATGTCGCTGTGGTCGGCAGTGGCCTTGGTGGCAGCAAACTGCTTTGATGTGCCGTCGGTCGACAGAGCGTAGCCATTGGCCTCAAATGTGAGATAGCGGCCCTCGGTGAGGTAGCCACGGACACCCTTGAACCCGTCTTCGAAGAATAGCGCATCCTCCTCAGTCTGGCTACCATATGGGTAGGGCAGGTAGAACTCGTTGCTGGAGCAGCTGGTGCCGTACTCCTTGGTGCAGAAACCGGCGTACATGCCAATCATGTTGCCGGAGCTGTCCTGGATAGGAGTCTGCGGGATCGGGAGATCGGGGATGCTAAAGTCCGGCTAATTCGTTAGATAATTTGCTAAGGTTGCAAAAGTACATTTTATTTATAAAGTAAAGACTTGCATTTTCAAAGTCAAAGGCAGCAACAAGGTTAGACTCGTGCTCGCGACGCCAGTCCGACATGGTATCCTCAACGGTGAGGTTCTGGTAGCCACGAGCTTCCAGCCATTGCTCTGTCTGAGTTAGTATGCTGATACTTTTCCAAATGACTAAAAGTAACTCACCAAGGAAGAGTAGAATGGAAGAGTGGTCACCGCGCTCGGTAAAAACGTGACCGCCGCGGGTGTAGGGTGACATCATAATAAGGGGAATACGAACACCCGGGCCAGACCAGGTGTAACCCAGCTCGTTGTAGGGGTCTTGGAACCATTCACCGGCAGTTCCGTTGGGAGAGATAATGGGCATCACAGCATCGCCCCAGCCACCAGCCTCGTCCCAATTAAGCAATATGACAGTTTCATTGTAGTTGGGGCCGTGAACAGTGGCGTTGATAATCTCATTGAGCCACCATGCACCATCCTGGGGAGTGTAGGGGGGGTGCTCCTGGAGGTTCTGGGGAGGGAATGCCCAGCTCACCTCGGGCAGAGTGCCGTTAGCGGCAGCCGCCTTAAACGAAGCCAGACTGTTGTCCCCGTCAAAGGCCAGGCCGCGCTTGTAGAGACTAGAATCCTGTGCGGCATCCTGGAATGCTTTGAAGTAGAAGAGGCCATTGTTTGTGGCCCAGTTGTACGACTGCTGGTATGAGCGCCAGTCAACACCGGCTTCATCGAGCTTCTGGGCAAATGCAGGCCACTGCAGGGGCAGGCAGTCAAGGTTTGTGGCCACACATCCGTTGCTCTGGTTGTCGTCAAGAATCACACCGCCGGAGCCAAGTGGAGTCTTGCCACCGGGCACGTTGATAGTGCCCGACTGCCAGTACCAACGGTTGGGGTCTGTGTTGGACATGATAGCAGCGTGGTACATGTCGGCAACAGTCCAAGACTCGGCTAGGGCAAAGTGGTAAGCGATATCCTGACGCTTGAAGTAGCCCCAAGACTGCGGGTCATCAATGACCGCCCACTGATCGTTGGCGCCACCGTTCATGGCCTGGTGCGTAGGGATCCAGTTGTTGGCACCAGCACAGAGGCACTGGCTCTTATTGTAGCCCTCCTCCGTGTTCTCATAGTTGAGCCAGTACGGCAGCAGATACTCGGCCTTGTCGGTCAGAGAGCTGACGGGTCTGCGGGCATTAACAGTCTGCTGCTATATTACAATTGATAAATCAGAAACCTACTGGTACCAGACGGAGAGGTTGTTGCTGGGGTTAATCTGGACATTGGGGTCGGCAAAGCCACGAACACCAGCCATAGTGCCAAAGTACTTTGTGGTCAGCACTGTGAAAGTTGGAGCTTGACAGCTAGATTTACTCACATGCTGGAATGATCGATTCTCCATCATGATCATGATGACATGCTTGATGTCTGCCAACGACTTGGCAGCCGCATTGGCCTTGCCGGCCACAAGGGCGAGCAGGGCAATGGTTGAAACCTTGGTCATATTGTCTAGAGGCTGTGAAGTATTGAAAAAGAGAATAAAAACCCAATCTAAACTATCCAGTGACGTGAAGTCTGGAGATCGACAGGAACTTGGGCTGAACAGATGGGACAAGACGAAAAACAACGAAGTGCTCCTCGTATATATATTTATATCGTTCTTACTCGAGTGCGTGCCGATCTTCAGAGTACCAACGGAACAAGTTTGGAGGTGGTACGGAAGTACGCTCGAGACGGAGTTGCGGTAACTCTCCACCTCGTCTAAATATATAAAACCCATTATTGGCATAAAGCTCAAGGCTGATGCGGTCTACCTTTATCCCGGTTATCAACATCGACAAGCGAAATTTGATGTAGTCAAGGGATATACGTTCCAAGGTGAGTACTATCTCATCACAAAGACTACGCACGTGTTGCATCTAAAGTACAGCCTGCTTTCCGGGTGCTCTGAAGATGGCGCCAACATAGAGCTCGGTGGAGATATTCGGCTATAAACTTTCTAGCCCAGCATATATGTTGCAGGAAGTTAGGAACGAAGGATTTAGTTTGCCTTTGTATCCGTCACAATGATGGAATTGCAGTAGCCCCCATTGGTTGACATCCCTTTTTAAAATTAAATATGAAAATGAAGATCAGGCATGCCGAGCAGGACACGGAATGATCATCGGATGTCTGGCAAAGGAGTTGTCAATGCCGAAAACGGTGTGAAAATAGGGCGGGAGACAGGACGGGAATAAACGATAGTTTCTGATGAGTATGACGGGTTTGTGAGTGGTGAAGATGCCGGGGCACAAATGGGGAGAACAGAGCACGGGGCATCTCGAAGGGCGAGCTGATCTCAAAGCAACCCCAGCATGAGGGGGCATGTACACCTACCATAATGGTTGTTTGTGACTTTAAAATGCTACGGTATTAGACGGTCACCAGGGATGCCTCTCGCGCTGATGCGTCCTATCTTCCCCAAACGGAGAGATCGAAGAAGAAGTTAAACTAGCTTCAGAGACGCATAGATATTGGATAATTGTATCTGGGCAGTGGCTTGACTTGTGAAAGTGAGAGTATACGTTGTGTGGAATAATGCCAACCTGTATACTGTTGACTCCGTACAGATCCAATACCCCATAGCCAAGAATGCACTGCCGATGGGGCGTTTATGGCCGTGGGTTGTGTGTATAGAACTCACCAAGTAAGCATACATGTCGATGGAGATACATACATACTGTAGTAATAAGAAAAAGAGAGATAATGAGAAAAAAGCAACGACCAAGTTGGGGGAGGGGCTGGGGTATCGAACTTGGAGGCGGCAGTTTTGTTCCGGGACGACAAAATAACGAGGAGACAAGCAGGATAAACTATAAGACGAAGGATGGCTGGAGTCTGGTAGTCGAGGTGTGAACAAGAAGAAAATAAAAAGGCTCGACAAGTCTCGACGAAGCGAGGGTACACGTGGTGAGGATGACGGCTTACAACAGGGGTAGTAGCCAATCAGCTGTCACGCTTCAAGGTGATCCGATCCTCAAAAGCTTAAAAGTACTGTACATACAGTAGCTTCTTTAACAACTTTAACGTGGTTTAGAGTACAGTAGCTCGGAAAGCCAAGTGCTGTGTAGGTATGATCGCAAGGTTACGACGGTGCTTTGCCCAGTGGGGTGACATTTAGTCGCTATTGATCTACGACGTCTGCATACAACGTATATTTGTAAGGTTGCAGCATGCATAGTACTTTGGAAGCTGCCCGGCCCTGAGGGTATGAAAACGGCAGGTAGTCTGTGATGGGGTTCTGTGTGCGGTGTTGGGTATGTGTGCCATCTGGGTATAGTACTTTGTAGTCGATACGATCGGCCCATGCAAATTTGAGTCTTTTACTCTTGACCTTGACCAAGCAGGCTGAAGTGGGCTGACTGCGACGGAATACGCTGTGCTGTACTAGGATTTACACGACAGCCCTCTTCTTCTTGTCCAAGCCTTCTCGATATTAGCCAGCTATTCAAATTGGTTCTGCCTCTGCTTTAGCATGCCGTGTCTTCCTTCACAGAGATGCCCGAACCAGTCATAGGCCAGTCCGAGCGGCTTCTTCACATTCCGAGCCAAAATAATGGAATACCACGATCGCCAGTGTCGGATGATCAGGAGCAAGGCCGACCGCTATGGCCAGCACCAGAGAAGCGATACCGCTGTGGCCGGTCGTCAAGCGCGGGCCGACTATGGAAGTCATGGCAGCCGATGACTCCCTATGTGGCGACCATATTGACGGCAATAATCGTTGTTGCGACTCTTTTTCAGCTCATAGACACACCTGCACTGGACACGGTCGAGGATACAACGCCGGAATCATTACACTACCAAGTCGACCACGGAGAGTCGCACGATCGGGATCCGATTATCTTCCTGCACCCAGAAAACCATATCCATCGCAATGACAGGACGATCAACCTATCATGGAATATCACAAAGGCTCGCACCGATCCCGACGGTGTTTACCGCGACGTCGTTCATATCAATGGTTAGTTTTGATTGTGACGTCTACTCAAACTGAAGCTAACTATCAGGCCAATTTCCGGGACCGACAGTAGAGGCCCGTACTGGGGACATTCTCGTCATCAAGGTGTTTAACTTCATCGACGAAAATATATCGCTTCACTGGCATGGCCTTCACATGCGTGGCTCCAACGACATGGATGGCCCGGTCGGGGTGAATCAATGTGCTATTCCACCCGGCGGATCGTTCATCTACACCGTGCCCACTGGTGACCAGGCTGGCACGTTTTGGTACCACGCACACTCGGAACTTCAACGCGCCGACGGCATGTACGGCGGTCTGGTCATCCACGCACCTGAGGAGCTGCGACCCGACCGTCAGATCGATAGTATGGTCCACGCCTATGACGAGGAAATTCTTCTCCTTATCGGTGACTGGTACCATTCTTCGGGAAAGCACATGTACGACATTTTTCAGGACCCGACAAGCAATGGCAACGAGCCCGTGCCCGACTCGGTTCTGATCAATGGTATGGGTGCATATCAGTGTGGTCTTGCCGTGAAGTCTGCGCCGGTGGACTGCCATGACGTGGCGATGCCGTTGTTTGTCCTAGACAAGACACAGCGGTATCGAGTCCGCATCGTTAACGTCGGGTGAGTTGGCTCCGAATTTACTAGATTATTTCGGGCTTTATCTGACTCTTAAGTTCTCTCACCGGTATATCGACTACAATATCCGACTCTACAATGAAAACGATCCAGATCGATGGCGGGCTGCCAATTATTGCAACCGAAGCCAACGCCGTAGGCGTTGTCTACCCGGCACAGAGGGTTGACTATATATTATCTTGGCCAGAAGATGCCACAGGGGAAGACACCGAGCTTGTCATCAACGTCGATGGAGAGTAGGTACAGCATATTTCCATGTCTAAGCAATCATTTCTAACAGGCAGATACTACATCGGCAACTGGCAAGATCCGCCACACCGAACATTTCGAATTGAGGCTCAGCCATCCGATAAAATGATAGTCGGTCGCGTGACTAGGAAGGGAATACCTACCACACGCCAGCCCAGAGATATCGTTCCATTCGATCTACGGGAAGCCCGTGGTCCGCGCCTTGATTCGGAGCTGCCCACTCCAGACAAACTGTATATGATCTTTGCGGTCGTCGAGATTCTGTCACACAACCACTTCATCCCGAAAGGCTACATGAACCACACAATGTGGATTCCTCAGAAGACACCACTTCTAGCACTTGATCGTACCGAGTGGGACAGTCACCAGCTCGTTCCATGGACAGGTAGCGAGCCTGTTTGGGTCGAACTCACAATCAATAATATCGACACACAGGGACACCCCTTCCATCTGCACGGCTTCGACTTTTATGTCATCGCATCGTATGAGGGACTCGGCGGTTGGGACTATTATAATCCCTTTGCTGTCCCGTGGAAGCCGCCACGGGGTGGTGATGTAAATGTCGTCGACCCGCTGAAACGCGATACCGTTTACGTTCCGCCGTACGGGTATGTCATTCTCCGGTTCCGTGCCGACAATGAAGGAATATGGGTGCTGCATTGCCACATTCTATGGCACCAGGCCAGCGGAATGAACATGGCGTTTCAGGTCATGGGAAATGACAATGGTCTGGCTGGGACAGCAGCCGGGCGCAGTGCTACAAACTATTGTAAAGCGAGAGGCAGCGGTTTATAGATGGCTCATTCGTATTGCTAAATATTAAACAGTTTTAATTGATTAATTTTCTGTCAGGCTGCCTCTACCAGAGGACAAAGACATACGAATCAACGTGTGTGTATCGGATGGTTCGGATGATCCCACCAGCGCTAACACCCGTTGCGGCCGCCCGGGAAGCACTGCAGGACAAAGAGCTACAGCGCTGTACCAAACGCGAATCATATTGTTGGCTTTGTCTCACGCCTCTGACTGGTTGCCACTGCTAGACTGATTCGGATGCCAGGACAATACTAATACGTACCCGCATGCCGCAGTGCCGTGAACCTTGTGCGTCATCACTCGCATTCGATATCTTCTCGCTTTCGTTCTTTTACTTCGCTTCTACTTCACTTCCATTCAAGGCATCCAGATTACCATCAAATCGGCAAAGCCAGCAGATGGAAAAGGTGACGTCTAAACTGCCGTCGTGGCAGACTACCAAGACACAAAGCAAGAAGGGCTTCGACAAGGTCTGGGGATGGGCGGACAAGCTCGGCGCACCTGTCAATCGGCTGTCCAACAAAATCGGCAGCGAGGCCTTTTGGCCAACAACCCTCGACAAGGAGAGCGACAAAGCAGCGCGCATTCTCCGGTCCTTTTGCAGTACGGCCAACGCCCGGGTGTTCAGTGATAACTATTATCAAGCAGTTTCAAAAGCAGCACTAACAAATCAGAGGATGGTTTCTATACAGAAGTCGAGACAGCTACACCTGCTGGGCCGAAGCAGAAACAGCGCGTCATCAAAAAGATCCCACAAAAGGTCATTCAGAATGCAGTCGGACTCGCCATCTTCACGACAATGCGGACAGGCCTCTGGGTCTCCGGCGCCGGTGGATCGGGCATCTTGGTAGCGCGCAATGAAGAAGACGGGTCCTGGTCGCCGCCGTCGGGCATTTTGCTCCACACGGCCGGCCTCGGCTTTCTTGTCGGTGTCGACATTTACGACTGCGTTTTGGTGATCAATAATCGAAAAGCACTTAAAGCTTTCACAAAGATCCGCGCGACGCTTGGTGGTGAAATCAGTGCTGTCGCAGGACCGGTCGGTGCCGGTGGTGTGCTCGAAAACGACGGCAAGTGGAAAGAAGCAAATCGACCCGTGTTCACGTATCTGAAGTCGCGCGGCTTCTATGCAGGTGTTCAGGTCGACGGCACAATTATCATCGAGCGGACCGACGAGAACAAGCGGTTCTACGGTGAAGAAATAGGTGTCGAGGATATCCTTGCCGGAAAGGTTCGCCATCGGCCACCCGAGCTCAGAATGCTCATGGAGACCCTCAAGGCAGCCGAAGGACGCAGTGATGTCGACTTTGAGCTGATGGAAGAGCTGGAAGGGCAGCCCGCGCCAGGTGATGTCGACATTGAAGAGCCGGGCGCCGTGTTTGGTGTGCCAGATCCCGAAGATCCCGACCCATACGGCGTCCTTGCACTGGAAAAGCAGGGTCTCGAGATCCGCGATGCTGCGACAAGGTCAAGGCCGCCGAGTCAGCAGTTTTCTTTCAACCCGAGTCCGTCTAGCCCAGTCTACAACACCTTCCACTTTCCCCATCGACGAAGCACAAGTCTCAGCAACGGCAACAACAGATTCAGTATAGATAGACGGCCGTACACGACGTCAGATGTATCAACACAGACCGATGCCGTACTCATTCTGCCCGTTCCAGAATCATGGAAGCTGGTCGATACTAGCGGTGGAGAAGAACAACTCATCAAATCTTCTTCTGCCTCTGCTTCCTCGTCGTCAACCTCTCGTGAGGTTGCACTTGAACCACCAAACGAAGCAGACGAGGCAAGGAGTGTCTATGAAGACGTCTCTGATGTTCCAGCGAGTGAGAAACTATCAAACCCATGGAGCACAAGCATTGGCCCCTATGACGACAAGGCCGAACACGATGGGATTGAGACGACGACAGACACACCAGCCAAGCCGGCGACGGACGCGAAAAGCACACCTCCAGCTCTACCGCCAAGAGCCAACACCGCAAATTTCGAGGAAGTCAGTCTGGCCGAAAAAGAGAAGGACACATGATGACAGAAATATCATTCTCCGATAAATACATTATTTATGCCCATGAATTTCCGCGTAGTGTTAATAAAACTTCAAGTTAGCCCTTTGAATATACAATGCCAGTCTTTGCGTATGCAGTTGGTGAAATGCGGTGCATTTAGGCGTCACGTGACATTGATACTAAAACTTCGACGTAGCTTGAGGCACATCTACAACGTCTCGTGACAAATCCGAGCGATTGTGAGATTATAAATACCGTCTTAACTCACAAAAATCAGATATTGTCTTTGGAACAATCACCACATTTACAAATATGCCATCAAATCCAGCGCAAAGTACACCATCACCGGCGCAGGTAGTCGCCGACGCCATCGGTGATGGAAAGACTCATCTTCTTCTCGCATCGAGTGGTAGGTGGCGATATTGTATCTCATGCCCGGTTACAAGACTAACAGCTCAGGATCTGTTGCAAGCATCAAACTGCCATTGATTGCGCAGGCGTTTGCGCACGTACCAAACTTGTCCATTCGCATCCTGCTGACCCCGAATGCGGCACGCTTCTTAGCCGGCCAGTCGGCTGAGCAGCCACCCGTAGAGTCGCTACTGCAAATACCAAATGTTGATGCCGTCTACCAAAATGATGACGATGACGAGTGGAATCCGTCATGGACACGGGGCGCGCCGATTCTACACATTGAACTGCGGCGATGGGCAGACCTCTTGGTGGTGGCCCCGATGTCGGCAAACCTGCTAGCCAAGATTGCCAACGGCCTGTGCGACTCACTGTTGACGTGTGTGATCCGGGCATGGGATACGGCCGAAGATAAAAAGAAGATTTTGGTGGCACCGAGCATGAACACGGCGATGTGGAACCACCCATTGACGGCCCGGCAGCTGGCGACACTGCGTGACGGGTGGGACGTTCCGACACCGAGCAACGGGGTAGCAGGGCAAAGCGCCGAGAAGACAGTACGGTGGTATGAGATCTTGCTTCCCATGAGGTATGTCAGTATCATTGGTAGTGCGAGCTATTCGTCGAGTTGTGCTAACAAAAAAGCAAAAGTTTGGCCTGTGGCGATGTCGGTCTCGGGGCTATGATGGACTGGCGGGATATCGTGGACAACACGCGAGAATACCTGGGACTTTCCCCGGAGTATTTTGAGCCGAGATAGGTGTGCTTAAGGCTCTCCTGAGTCTATAGGCCATAGCAAGCCGCAAGCCACAAAGCCACCGCTACCTGTTGACAGCATTCTTCTCCCAAAAAAAGCAGCATTATCGTCTTATTGCTGGCAAACTTTGGTGCACTTCCTCTGTCACCTGTATTGCCTCATATTAGAGCCTCCTCGTCGATGGACCCGACTATGTATCATTACACGTTTTGTGTCGTCGGCTGTATATACCCTTCTCACATGCACCTTGAGAACTGTACATTGGTCCTGCCACCACCAGTGTTTTTTTATAGTCAGCCGCATATGTGTGGAATACCCAAAGTCAGACACACCCAGCCATTAGATTCTGGTACATCTATTTTTGCATGTATTTTCCCAGCCTATCATATCTTCTTCTATTCATTATTTACCGAAATAATTACATTCTTCCACAAGTGCCTAGCCCTCTTGAACCATCTTGTCCACCTGTCGCTAGTCAAATTTTGGAGCTTCAGTGTGATCTCTGTGATGTTAGTGTCTCTTCTCATAAACAGCAAAATAGAGTTTTCTGTTCGTGAAATCCCTTAACTCATCACGAATAGCCACACATCAGGGCAGTATCAACCTCTGCACAGATCTCTCACATAATGACTAAGAGGTATGTATAATCCTCCATCAAATAAGCTAGTCTCTTGTAGTATAGTGGTCAGTATACGGGCTTGTCACGCCCGGGACCCGGGTTCAATTCCCGGCGAGAGAGCTCACTTTTTTGCTCTTTGTCTTTCAAGCTGGCCACCAAGTGCGACTCAGCTTTGAGGTCGATTTCTCTGCTACTTTATTGATCGGTAGTATATTTTTTTTTTCATTTTTTTTTCATTTTTTTTTTTTTTCATTTTTTTTTCATTTTTTTTTTTTTCATTTTTTTTTTCATTTTTTTTTTCATTTTTTTTCATAAAATATTCTAGCTGTTTTTGTTGGACTCGGGAATAAATATAACAAAGGCATAAAAACGGTTCCCAAATGAGACATCGCCAATCTACGCGTTCCTATCTCTCGCAATCTTCCTATCTCAAGGGTTGTCCTAGTTGTGCGACATGGAGACAGGTAACGTTTGATAGAATCATGGCGGCGTCACATTTACTAGGTAATATGTCTGCATTCCGTGCTCCGTGCTACTACAAAGTACATACAGGGAAGTACGGTCTAGATCGTCATTATTGCCATTTAGGGCAGTATCCGGGGTGATCCCGTGCCGCTCCTTCCTCATACAACCAGACAGCGCGCATGTCTGTAGATTAATATTGTACGGAGTAGTATGCAAGATGCTGTGATATGGGGAAAGCTTCGCGGTCGCTCTTTCCCTGTACGCGTTAATGCAATGCAACCTATATGGGATACAAAAGAGGCAAGAGAGACCTCTCCCATCCGTTCCTGAAATCTGACGTACCAACACGTCTACAAACGCCTCCAGGCATTCACCGTGACACGCGCAGCCATGCCGACCACACTGCTTCTTTCCTCCCTGTTCTTAGCCGCACACAGTGTGCTAGGGCAGCAGACGGGGAACAATCCCGACTGGCCCCGGTGGTGCGGCAAAGTCTACGAGTCTGGGTATCCAAGCTTCAACCCGGGCGGCCAGGCAATCGAGCCGGCGCATGACCCCAGCGGACCGCTGCTTTATGTACAGGTAGCACCACGATACAACCTGTATCTTGACAGCGAAAGTGACGGCGAGTTTGTGGTGCGGACAACTCTGTCGCCGTACTTTGGTAGTGCACTCCCAGTCAACAACAACGCGACGGGCAAGACGCTATACAGTAATGTCACTCACCGGGATCTTCACTTCTCCATTTTCCTCGACTCGGACAAGACGGTTCTCGCCCACGGTCAAGCATCATTCAAATTTTCCAACAATGTGGCAACACAAGATACGCTTGTTCCGTTCAGTCTTAAGGGCCTCACGACGAGCACGGCTATTCAAAACGTGACACTGACTGGTTGGGTCACGAGCCCTGATGGTACATCGAACGTGTCATACTCGGCGTCAAGCAGCGGTCTGGTCTATCTTCCGGTGCCGTCAGCCGGCGGCAGTGTGACTCGCCTAGACAATGCGTATGGTGGCTTCTGGCATCTCAAGGGAGGCAGTGACACCAAAAGCAACGCATTCGAGCCTTTCTTCCCCTACGGCTTCTTCTCGTCATACGACGGCTTCCTAGCAAATGCATCGGACAGTACCACTGCTGCTAGTGTCATTGGAAAGTACGCCGACTTTGGTCTGAATGCTATGACACCTCTCTCGCAGTACCCAACATCGGCGGCTGCATTCCAGTACATGGCCGACACCGACCTACGCTTCCAGTTTGACCTGCGCGAGCAGTATACCAACCTTACCTGGGTCGCTGAACAGGTGACTGCCGCCAAGGATAATACCGCACTTTTTTCATACTGGAGCGTAGACGAGCCTGACGGCAACCAATATCCCTTCTCGGCATCCAAGAACTGTCGTGACACTATCCGCGGCGTCGACCCTTACCACCCAGTAGCGCTCGTGCTCAACTGCCAGAACTACTACTTTGCCGAGTATACAGAAGGAACCGCCGATGTCATCATGGAGGACGCCTACCCTATTGGCATCAACACATCATGGTCTAAATGGGGCACCACGTGCAACACGACACTCGGCGACTGTGGCTGTGATAATTGTGAGGGCGGTGTTCATGCCGTGCGCGATGTTGCCGACCGTCTTGACGACTTGTCGAAATACGAGTCGTATATTAAAGGCCGGTGGCCGGCGACAAAGATTCACAATCCACAGAGCTTCAATGGTGAGGGCTATTGGGCACGCGACCCGACACCAGACGAGGAGTGGGCAATGGTTCTGGTTGCCGTGAACCACGGCGCCAAGGGTATCATTTCATGGGTATACCCCGTAGCCTCGGGTGATGGGCTTCCGGCAGCACACGGCAAGCTGGCCAAGGTGGTGACGGCCTCCCCGGTTCTTGACTTCATTGTAGGTAATGCGGTACCCGTTGTTCTCAAAATCGAATCGGCACCAGAGGTCGATGTTGCCTGCTGGAAGCGCGGCAGAGAGCTGCTGGTGTCAATTGTGAACAGTGGCTACAATAACTACACGGCTGGCGGGCCATTTGAAGTTACACTGCCGGCATCATACTGTGCAATTAAGTCAACTTCATGGGGAGAGCTAGAGTGGTCTCTAGTAGGAGGCAAGCTATCAACTCAAAGTATACCTGCTTTGTCCACCAGTCTCTTGATTCTGACTTTATGAGAGTGCTCTACTGGGCACGGCAATAAAAAGATAGATATATCACAGTTTAAATCAAAACATCATCTATAAAGCACGAACCATCAAAGATAAACACCAATGAATCAAACTCCTAAGGGGTGCAAAACTTGGATGAATTTATGATAAAAAACAATGTACGTCAAGAAGATGACTGAAATCGCAAGACACGCAGAAAATCCAAGGCTTCCAAACGGCTTCCGCGCCGGACATCAACTTGTCACATATGTTTATGCACATCTGATCAGTCAGTCATTCACATTCCATAATTTACATGCAATGGCATTACCACCATCGTACGACTGCTACGGGCCCAGCTGAATGGGACGAGGGAAAGCGGAAATACCACTTACACTTCCATGTACGGTTATGATTGAAAATAGACGCAAGGGTAGGCCCGAGTCGTATGCCGGCCTACCCGGGCTGCACGGTCACACTGTCGTGTCTGCCGTGTCTGTTGCTATTACGACTGCAGCTACTGTGGTGCAGCAGCAGTTTTTCACAGTTTCATAGCTCTCTAGGTTTCTGTACGAGATATGGCCTTCTTTTACATCTTGCGTGCTGTAACGTGACAGGTGTAGTGATACAATAGCCAAGCCATGGCGGGTATCGTCTGGATGGCTCGTACTGATAATAGGCTTGGGAGACCCGATAAACGGCGACGGCAACGGCGAGATGCAGCAATGCGAATCAGCGTGCATGCAGAATGCAGAATGCAGAGTGCAGAGTGCAGAGTGCAGAGTGGAGAGTGCAGAAATAAGCATGCACGACTTGCAGCCTCAGCACTGACAAAAAATAGCCTGACCGCTTCTCTCTGATACCATGCACATCATACTGAGAAATACGGCGACGAAGTTGCTAGCCTTTCTCACATAATAAATGGTAAAGCCGTGCCTCGTCCGTTTGCAAGTATGCAAGCGAGACAGTGGCTTACACGATGTATCTAACAGTGTACTAATAAATATCTAAGATACGCTAGCATTATGGGATTAAACACGATTAATGCTCACCAATATGGTACTGTACCTCCAGCAGTTGCATGTCCATCCACGTCGGCTGGCGATGGTTCTCATCCGGTGTAGGATAAAGAGACGTTGGATGTCGAAGCGAGCAGCGAATATGTCACCAACGAGCGAGGGCAGGATTATGACGTCTTTGTTTAATGCACTACGACTCTGCGGAGGATGAGTGTTGGCTGCTGTGTGATTATTGGCAGTTTGGCAGGCTGGCAAATTTTGCAGTAATGCTGTGGTATTGCTACTACTGTTCCAAGTTGACGGTCTTAGTAGCTGCACTATTACATGGCCTGGCCGCGTGGTGTATGACGGTACGCCTCACTCTTTGTTTGAAGACTGTCGCAAATAGATGCTGAAGCCAAGGACTGGTAATAAGCCGGGTCCTTGAAATAAGTAAAGGCATCACGAGGGTACAGTAGTGAATCTAGCAAGCTTGACGGGACAAAACACGGAAGAGTAAAAAAGAGAAATATAATATGAAAAGTAAGAAGGCCTCCAAAATAAATGGAGAATAGTAAAAAAATATACGGGTAGTTGTATGTAGAAATATATCAAGTAAGAACAGAACTAGAAAAATGCAAGAAGAAAATACTAGGAAAATACCGAGACGTCTGCAAAAACTACGTCAGTTCTCGTATGAAATAAGGTTATTTATGGCCCTTGTGGGGCGAAGAGAGAGCGAGAATAAAGAAGGAGAGGAGAGCAGAAAAGTAAGGGTCGAAAGCTGGATGAGAATGGGGAATAAAGAAGACAAGTCAAAGCCAATACGAGAGCCGCATAACAGGATCGAGAGTGGCATACGGCCAAGGAAGAGGCAACGAAAGAAACAGAATTGACATGGCAAGGAAATAATGAATAAACACAGCTTCAAGAGTGGCAAAGGCAAAGACAAAAGACGAACGTGGACAGTCTGCCTCGAGAAGCGCCGAAACTCGACCGGAATTTGCGTATCTGAGACTTTGCCAGACGGACAGCCTGATCTCTGGAAGTCAGATACGGTGCATGTGGTCAGATGAGATGCATACGAGGGAGTGCTTGTGGACTGTACATAGTAGACTTGAAGACAAAAGGACAGAAGCGTTGATAGCTGCCGGCAGTCACTAGCAAGTAGAATATCTCGTCATCTGGAATCATCTGGGCAGCAGAGTCTATGTCTGGCCTTTTGTCCCTCTCTCTCCTCTCCCCTCTGCTCCTGACGCTTTGGTGTCTCTATCTATTGACTGTCAACTGCTCATCTGTACTCTGTGGAAAGTGTCTACTCCATCGGCCTTGCTTCACTCGCCAGCCATAGAGTTTCTCTATTCCTCTGCATGGCCCCTCCTTCACTCCCATTCGCCGGATTGCCTCATTGCATGCCACGTTTCGGCCTGGCCTATCGTCAAGTGCGCCGTAGTGCTGACGCCCCTCCACTCACTGACCGCTTCCTATTTCGCTAGGAGTTATCTTCCTCTTTCCTCTCCTTCCTCTACGATCGGCATGAATTATCCCATGCCCATGCAGCCTTCAGCTCTTAAAGCATGGCAGCCCAGCCTAATCGAGCAGTCTGTTGAGAGATGCAGAAAGAAAGCTAAGTGGAAATAAAGGAAATAAAAGACATATTAGTACTTTTCCGCCTTGTCTCACACACCATCATGCTTCTTATCTTTTGGCGTTCTCACCTCTACGCATTTGAGCCAGATTTGAGCGTACTCTGTGATACTGGGATACCCCGTCGCCTCACCAAGGCTCCCCATTCTCGGAGGAGGGGAGAAGGATGAAGTGTGGAAGTGTGTGTGATTGTGCATGAGCGTTGCTAGCGAATAGCCATAAAAAGTCAAAAAGGCCAAGAATGGCAAGAAGGGGAAGGCGCCGAAACGGGAAAGCGAAGCGCTGGGCGGGGAAAGAGCAGAGTAAGAGACAAAACAAAAGGAACACGAGACAGAAAACAGAAAACAGAAAACAGAAAGAGCGACCGATCAGTCTGACGTATTTACCAAATCAAGAGGAAATAATAAGAGCTCTGCTATTGCCTCCTTCTTCCTAGTGTGGGGAGGCTTAAGTCAATTGCTTCTTTTCGCTTCGTTCTTTCCCAACGTGGCAGCTCTGCCGGTGCCTTTTCCCCTTCTTATTTTCCCGCTGCTCGCCCGTCATATTTCCCTGTTATCAGCGCGCAATTGGCATCCTCTTGCATGCGAATCTCGATGGCAGCTTCATTAGATGTTTTGAAATGCATCCTGGATCAATTGTGATGCTGTCCAACATCTAATGATTAGTACTAAATTACCGCCATGCATTGCTGTCAGTGGCGGGTGTTGATCACGCTGAGGGGACAAAGAACGGCTTCCCCTCTATTCCAACCGGCACTAAAAACCCGGCCTCTCTTTCCCAGAACTCGAGTCGGAGTACCAAATAATCCCCAGAGATTTTGCAAAGTAGCAATATGGCTGATCTTCTCGGGTCTTGGTTGAAACAAGGCACAAATACGAGGATACAAGTACTTGTAGATTGAGTGTGAAGTGTTGAGTAATACCTCGTGAGGGAGGCGCTACTTACTATGTAGTGAGAAGAAACGGTGCGATTAGCGGAAGGCAGGTCATCCAACGAAAGGAGCGATGGTCAGCATCTCCTCTTTCCTCCTGTACTCCCTGCTATCTGCCACC
Organism: Ophiostoma australiae; assembly: GCA_022392945.1. Lineage (NCBI taxonomy): Eukaryota > Fungi > Ascomycota > Sordariomycetes > Ophiostomatales > Ophiostomataceae > Ophiostoma > Ophiostoma australiae. The sequence continues at coordinate 552,651 of JAKRGJ010000012.1, forward strand.
CGAAATCATCGTCAGTCCGATACCAAGACAATATTAGCAGCCTCGTCTTAGATGTCCGAAGCGTCATGCAAGACAAAATAGAAGAAGAACAAGAACAGCTGCAAGTCTGAAAAACAAAACTCCGTACTGTGTAGATGGGGTGATGGATAAAGAGAGTCGGCCCAATCGCCGTGCTCCACATTCGCACGCCAACACAGCCTCTTTCCCTTTTCTATCGCATTATTATCGTTCGTTCCTTCTGTTTTGGTATTTTCTATTTTCTATTGGGCTTGTGTATCCTGCTTTTGCTGCTTTTTCCTTTTGCTCTTTCCCTTTCCAGCTTGCTTCACACAAGTGCGGCTTACTTCATCACACCGACGGCGCTACGGGAGCATGCAACGTTAATAACGACACGCAACGTCGATCACTAGCCAGTAAACGAAGTGTGTTGTGCTGTGTTTGGTTTGCTCTTCTGTATTCTTGTACGATGTGTGTGTATGGTTTGTTGTCTCTCTCTCTTGGTTGGTCGACAGCCGGATACGGCACAGCCGCCACGCCCAACACCCAAATAAACACACATTTATTTCTTCATTGCCATCGCGTTTAGTTTAAACATAAACTATACCATGTAGTATGCAGAAGATCACACAAGATTGTATTGAAATGAACAAATAAGAGAAAGTCTGAGAGGGCTAAAGCCAGAGGCGAGAAAGATTGTTTTTTTTTCTTCAATGAAAAATAAAATAAAATAAAATCGTAAATAAATAACTCTCTCAAGGAAGGAGCCGCCTTGACACCGAACCGACCACTAAGAACACTCGAATCCCCTCTTAGCTTGCCCGCCAACCTTTTTTCTGGGCCATGTCTGTCCAAGCCTTCCGTACCTGCCCTGTCCTACAGAGTAATACTCAGTCGTGCCTGCCCTGTCTCGTCGCTTGTTTCCATTGTGCTCATGTCGCTTACCTTTATCTCGCACTATCTCGTAATACCCATACACACACGCTATTACCGTCCACTCTAGCTTGTCTGTCCCAACTACTGCCACTGCTAATGCCACTACTGCCGCTACTGCTCACAGGCTGCTCCAGCTATCCTCCGGTCCTCTCCATCTGGGCCATTCCTTTTAAACCCCATCCCCCTCGTTCCTCGCTCGTTCTATGCAATATTCATGAGTCTTGGGTCTTTGTTGTGTGTCTCTCATCTTGACTCTCAACCTCTCGAATATCAACTCTCTTCCCTATTCTCGCTACCTTCTTGTCATTCCACTCTGTGACGACATGGCCTGCTAGCGGCATTTCTTTACTCTTTCCCTTTTTAACCGCCGTCCTCTCCACCTCTCTCATCTTCTTGCTCGTCTCCCCATCCCCTCTCGTACTTGCTGCTCGCTCATCGGATCACGACTCAGTATCGACATTCCATACTCTCGTTCTTACGTCTGCCCGTTTCTTCGAATGTCGATGTAGTCGGCTCTGTCGGGCGACCTTTGCCTAGACCTCATCCTCTCCTACTCGACAATCCCGACGATCCGTCCAAGACCCGAAACAACAGGGTCATCTGAATACGAACCCCTTCATCTTCTTTTCTTGCCTTTTCTCTTCCTCTCTCCCAACGCTTCTATCTCCTTTACCAACTATACACCATGTTCGAATCTCAAATGTCAGCGCGGCAGCGTCCCGCCGACCCATCACAAATGTACAACCACTCGCGAACACGCACAACCTCCTCCAATGTCTTTCCCACCCAGCAATCGCAACAAGGGTCCCTACAGATGCAAATGCACGGCCAGTACCAGCAACAACAACCACACATGACACACGCACAGCGCTCTTCCTCTGTCAACACATTTAGCACCGTCTCCAGCGGCGGCATGGTTCCGCCTGCTGCATACCGCACAAGCCCGACTACAAACCACACCGACGACGCCGTCAGAAGATCTACCTCGTCGCGCTCCGGCGCCTCAACTAGCCAGGCGTCGTATGTTGCACTCCTGCGCCGCCAAAAGGGCACCGTCTGGAGCGAGCGCGCCCAGTTTGAAGATCCTCGCATCACCGCCCAGCAGCGTGCCGCCCGTATACGTGCGAACCGCGAAATCCTGGGCAGCAGCGGTGGCGGCTCAGGTGCATACCTCGGCGGCTACCCTGGCGGGCCCGGCGGTGGACGTACCAGCACTGGTCTCAGCTCAGCCGGCGGCAAGGTTGCCGCCAAGATCCGCCACCACGGCAAATCCAGCACGCTGGGAATAGGCGGCTATGGTGCCGACAGCAACTACGTCGGCATTGGTGGTGTCCCGCTTCGGCTTAGTGCCACCGAAGTCGAACCCGAAGATAGCGAGGACGAGGACACGGGTTTCATGGGAGGCCGCGCGCCCAACCACCGTCGCACCGGCAGCAGTGGCCGCAGTAGTACTGCAAGTGGCCGTCGTGGACCGCCCTACCGCACCTCCACTGGCGCCCTCAACTCGGCGTCGGGCACAAACTCACTACAAACCAAAACTCCCGAGCGGTCGGGCAGTTTCGTGGACGACGCTGCTCTGTCGCGCGACGATGCCGCAAGCGGCAAGGCACGCAGCACTGCCAGCGGCAGTTCGGCCGAGCGCGCAGACGCCGTGCCCGACCTATCGGCTGCAGGTGCAGGGCGTGTGCCGTCTGCTGCAGCTGCCAACAGCACAGCACATTCTGCCCTCACACGCGAGCGCAGCACACGCAACCCTGAAGATCTGCGCCGGCGCGGCAGTGTCGATGAGCGCACAATGACTCTTTCCACTGGCCGTCTATTTATCGCCAACCCCGATTAAACCGTTTTGATTGGTCTCTGCTTTCTTTTATGCGCTCTTTTCTTTCTTCTTATACCACACTCGCTTTACACTCGCTACAAGCCATCATCTAATATGTCTGCGTTAATTTCATTTGGTTGTCCTTATCGGTAGTTCTTCCGTTTTTTTTTACGTTACCTATTTCTATGTTATCATGTTCACGTTACGTTGTACGTCTACGTCCACGCTTCACTCGCTACTGTTCATCTCCCGAGGGAAAGGGGAGTCAGCCTGTTTTGTATATCTTTTTGCATTATTTTTGGATACTTTTATATTGGCTACTCATCTGGGCACTATATTTTGCCTCTTAAGCTCAACATTTTTGTATATGTATATTCTGTTGATGCACTACGTCTTTACAACTACGTCGCGATACCATCTAATACCATCAGCATGCTCTGGATGCACTTGTGGACTCACTGCTACTCCTGGACACTCTGGACACGCGCACTTTGGATCTCAACCTGGACTTCTGCCTAGACTCGGGTACAAAACGTCATGGCCTAAAGGCGAAACATACCATGACGACGAGTGGGCCACGGCCCATGATGTACATCGATGGCTCAAAGTTTTTCTTCTGCAAAACACACTGGAGATGCACTTCTAGAACGATGCTATCAAGGAGTCGTCCCCATAAATGCAGTCTGTTTCAAGTGTGCCAGGCTTCAGTACCGGTATTTTCAAAGACTTCATCTCATAAACATCGCATTAGAATATTGGACGAGGAGAAAAAGTACTCACTTGTAGGGTAATGCCGAGATGACTGATTATGTCATGCATGCAAGTGGGTAGGTCTTCCAAGCCACACTTTATGTACATCGTACCAGCTGTGCCACACTTTATATCAATTGAATATGGGGCTGATAAACGCGTTTTAATGGCAACAGGCCGTTCCGCGACGCCAACTGGACGCGTTTTCCCTGTCCCTCCAGGCACGGGTACGGGTCCACCCATTTACTGTTGGTAAAGTGGTAAGAAGAGCACTTACCACAACGCATTCACGCGTCTCGATCTCCATACACGTTTCTCATTCTTTACCTCACTTTGGCGAGACTATATCGACTTGACGACTCAACTTTAACGACTTTGCTTTCACTCATTCGGCTTCGCCTTTCCAATCACATCTTCAATTTGTAAACTCGACTGGCTCGACTGACTGACTGGATCGACTCGCCGACCTCGACTTGACCCTTGTTCTATCATCTACGCCCCCCCCCATGCCTCTACTCGCCATGTCGGCGAACATCCAGGACGGCGGCGGTGCAGAGACCCCGTCCCGGAAACGCACTCTTCAGGACTTTTTGTCTGCCAGCAAGCAGGCAAATGTGCCCAACAAGCCTGCCACGCCCAGCAAGCTGCGGCTTGTCACCGACGCCGACGATATGGTGATCGATACAAAGGAGAACAACGCAGTCCACACGACCGATTCACACCCAGACTCACCGCCTGACTCTCCCCTCTCCGACATCTCAGATATGTCAGATGGCCCTCTGTCTCTCATGACTGATGCCGGCAGTAGCAACAACAACAGCAGCAGTATGCCTGGGACACCCGGCAAGTCTGCATCAAACGCCGGCTCGCCCCAGCTTGTCATCACCATCGATAGTACACCGCCCCCTGACGCCAAGCTTTCGTCCAGCACAAGCGGCCAGCCGCCGACAAAGCGGAAGAAGTTGACATCGGCCGAGCGCGAAGAAAAGGCCAAGGCAGATCTGGCGCGGAAACAGGAAAAGGAAAGGGCCGAGGCAGCCAAGAAGCTCGAGAAGGAAAAGGCCGAAGCCGCACGCAAGGCTGAAAAGGAAAAGGCAGAGGCGGCCAAGAAGCAGGAGCGCGACGAGCAAAAGGCGCTGGCTGAGACCAAGAAGAAAGCCCTGGCCGAGGAGAAGGAGAAGAAGCGCAAGCAAAAGGAGGAGGAAGACCAGCGGAAATCCGAAGAAAAGGAGAAGAAGCGCAAGGAAAAAGAAGACGAAGAGCGCAAGATCCAAGAGGCCAAGGACAAGAAAGAGCGCAGTCAGCTGCGGCTAAACTCCTTTTTCACAAAGGGCAACGCATCTTCCGCTTCGCCGTCAGCGTCGAGCACATCCGCCACACCATCTACATCCATCTCGGCAGCAACAAGCACATCTGCCTCTGGGCTGCTCCTGACATCACCACACAAGAATGCTTCGGCGTCGCCATCCAAGGCGTCGACAGCTTCACCACAGAAGGGTTCCTCTGCCGCTGCCCAGGATACCGACAGCAGCGCGGCACCAGCGCCGGCATCACCACAAGCGGCTGAAATTTCCGAGTATGACCGTGTCTTCAAGCCATTCTTTATCAAGGAGAATGTCATCATGGCTACTCACCTTTACGGCATGGACGAAGAGACCAAAGCGTCCAAGTCCCGCATCCTAGACGAGCACCTGTCGGGTGCCCGCGGCGACTTTGCACCCCGCAACCCGTTTTCGTCCGCATCCGCCGTCGACTATTTCCACCTGCCCTGCGACAAGCAACAGCGCCCGCTACCGCGCGGGAAGAAGATTGCTACACGGCCATCAGTACGCAAGATTATGAACGCCATGCACGACTCTGGCTACGGTGCCGGCGGCGGCAATGCCCAGACGAAGATGGCGCTCGAACTGCTGAAGAAGGTGCCCATGAAGTTTTTGTTTTTCCGCGAAGATGTACGTCCGGCCTACTTTGGTACCGTCACCAGCCAGCCACCCCAGGCACGCCTGTCCAGACTCGCACGCAACCCCTTACTCAAGACTGTGCTTCCGCTCAACTACGACTATGATTCTGAAGCCGAGTGGGTCGATGATGGAGATGGCGAAGATGTTGATGACCTCGATGAAGACGAAGAAGATCTGGCCGACGACGACGGTGAAATGTCGGATTTTCTTGACGATTCGGAAGAGGGCGGCATGCCGCTTCGGCCAGCCTTCTCGGGCGGCATGGAGCCAGACAGCACGGGCGTCTGCTGGGAGAATCTGGACAGCAGCAGCAGCCGGCCCGAAACTCTACCACGGCCGGAGCTAGACCAATACCGCATGGAGTTTATAATTGACCATGCCGGTCCAATCGACCCGTTCTCAACAAAGTACTGGGCGGCGCCAGAGCCTGTCGAGCCCGTCGAGGTCAAGGCCAAGCCAGCAAAACTTACAAAGGCAGCCAAGGCCAAGGCAGCATCGGCGGCAGCGGCAGCAGCAGCAGCAGCTTCATGTACTTCCCAAGCAGAAACAACTCCATCAGACGCATTCGCTGCCCTTAACGGGTCCACTACTGCTACAACAACCTCGACGCCGTCGACAGTAGTTGCGGCTGCCTCTAGCACACCGGCGGATCCTAAAAAGGCCGGCGTCGCTGCCGAGTTTGTGCCAGACCTGAAAAAGGGCATCCTGCAGTATGCCAAGATGACCAAGGTGGGCATCGTGGAGATCCTGTCTGTTGAGTTTGTCGGCAAGTGCACCAAGGCCCAGATCAAGAACTCGATTGATGCACTGGCGGAGCGGACGGGCACTGGCATGAACAAGACATGGAAGCTCAAGGCATGAGCTGTTGTTAATGAGTCTGTTTTGTTTGGGTTGATTTCAGTCGGATTCCCGCGGATCCCCGAGAGGGATATCACGGTCTTATGTTGCACATAGCACGGTGTTGTTCTGGCGTTCTAATTCTCCTTTATTCTATGTTTCTCTGCTTCTGTACACTTCTTGTTTTTTTTAGTTCTTTCTGCCTTTTTCTTCTTTTCTGCTACTCATGACAACAGCTAAAAGCTTGTATTATTTACTACTTTCCAATTTCACATCCTACGGGGTACTTTCATGTCAAACAAACGAGGTCTGCTCTTCTGCGCTTCTGCTCTTCTCACTTCCCTTGTGCCCTTATGTTTCTGCTGTTTATTGATGATGCTTCAATTTGCTTCTCGTTCGTTGTGGCCTTTCCACTGCACTCTCACGGTGTCATCTAGGTCTAGGTCTTATGTGTTCTGTATTTTATTTATTTATTCCGGGCGCAGGACTCTAGCTACCTCTCCAATACAGATCATAAAATTGATTACTACAAGTGTCTGTATGGGCGAGACTACAAGTAGAAAGAGACTGCTGCTTTCTACATGTTAACGATGCTATACTTTCTTGGTCAAATGGTCAATTTACTGCGCCGGTGTTCGAGGCGGATACGCGCGCGAGTGTACGCCGTCGAGTTTGTACACACGCTAGTAATTTGTATCGAAAGATACTTTGTCGCAGCGAGCAATAAGCGGACATGTACTGTTTTGCAGCAGTCTCATACAAAAGATACAAGTGAGCTCGAACGCACCCGACTCGGGAGCGAAAAAAGAGCGAGCTCGCCCAAAAGGACAGCTTCATCGTGAATTTTTGCAGGCAACTCTTTTAAAACGGGCTTTTCGTAGGGTATACCCCAGGCATCCAAGATATATATAATAGACAACATTCCAACTTCTTGTGACGGTAGTTTTGTATGCTGTCAGCTCATCTTTTTCACTTGCATCGCACTCAATATACATACCAATCTCCTTCCCGAATCATCTAATTAATACCCCTGCCACTTCCACTTACACGCAATATTACATAATCACGACCGTATATGCCCATCACCACAACCATGTCCATTCAGTTCATTGAAAACGACGGCGGCAAGCTGGCCGTTGAGGTCCGCGGCACTGGATCTTCCGCACCTCTGATTGTCTGCTCGCCGGGCCTCGGCGATACCCGCGACGCCTACTACCCCGTCGCTGACCAGCTCGTGGCCGCCGGCTACCGCGTGGCTCTCATCGACCTGCGCGGCCTCGGCGATTCGTCCACCACGTTCAAGACGTACGGTGACCTGGCCACTGCTTCAGATTTTATCAAGGTAGCCGAGGCGCTGCGGTCGTCTGCTACCGAAAAGGTCGTCTTTGCAGGCGCCTCGCTGTCTGGCGGTGCTGCTACGATTGCGGCCGGCCAGCGCCCTGATCTCGTTGCCGGTCTTGTTCTGCTGGGCCCCTTTCTACGCAACGGCAGTGTCGGTGCCATTTTCCGGGTCATCATGACCATTATGCTCTGGCAGCCTTGGGGCCCTTGGATCTGGAAGACGTATGCGGCATCCATGTGGCCCGGACTGGGCCCGGATAACGCCAAGGCTCGTGCACAATCGACAACGGCTTTGCTAACGCGGACCGAGGGCAAGCGGTGGGCCGCATTCCAAGCTCTTTCTGGATCGATTAACCACGATGATGTCACGCCGTTCCTACCCAAGGTCAAGAGCCAGCCCGCGCTGGTGGTGATGGGCGACAAGGACCCGGACTGGAGTGACCCTATGGCCGAGGCCATTTGGGTGGCCAGCAACTTTGAGGCGGCCACATCACTGACAGTCCCAGGCGCAGGTCATGCACCCATGTACGAGAACCCCAGCCTTGTTGGACCCCAATTTGTGCAGTTTGTGAATGGTCTGCGGGGTGGGAGTACTTTCAAGTAGTTAAGGTTTCTTTTTGGGTGGGTTTTTTTTTTGGTTCTTTGTAAATTTTGCTTTTACTTTTGCTGTTTACTCTGCTTTATATATATCACTTAGTTTTCTATTCAGTTACTAGTATTATTAATGTGTCAAGCTGGTGTTTACAATTAAGCTCCATTCGATTAATCATTCTGAAGTATTATTTATATTACTCGTTTAGAGTTGTTGATATCATAAGTGGCTAACGAAAAGCAAATTTTATCTTTCTTCCAAGCAAACAAATGTGTTGTACAATTGTTTACCAGCGGCCGCCACCCTGCTGGCCACCGGGGCCACCGAAGCCGCCGGGGCCGCCGGGACCGCCAGGACCGCCGTGACCACCAGGGCCGCCAAAGCCACCGCCGGGGCCATCACGACCGCCAGGACCGCCAAAGCCGCCAGGACCATCACGGCCACCGGGACCGCCGGGGCCACCGAAACCGCCGGGGCCGTCACGGCCGCCGTCGCGGTCACCGTGGCCGCCACCGTGGCCACCAAAGAAGCCGCCGCCACCGTGGTGGCCACCCTGAGGACCGCCGTTACCACCCTGGGGGCCGTTGTTGTAGCCGCCCTGGTTGCCACCGTTGTTGCCGCCCTGGTTGCCACCGTTGTTGTAGCCACCCTGGTTGTACTGCTGCTGCTGCTGCTGCTGCTGCTGCTTGTTGTAGTCGTGCTCGTCCTTCTTCTTCTCGACAAAGTGCTCGATGACGTTGGCACCAAGAGCGCCGGCCAGGGCACCACCGATGGTGCCGAGCTTGCCGCCACCGGCAGAGTGGGCAGCGTAACCGGCAGCACCGCCGCCGATCAGGGTGGCGCCGATACCGCGCTCACCATCCTGGCCCTGCTGCTGCTGGCTAGAGGACTGCTGGTTGCTGTAGCCCTGCTGGGAGTTGTTGTTCTGTGTTGTTAGTACCTGTACGGCATCTAAATACAAATGTGGCAAGGCGACATACGTAGTTGTTGGAGGAGCCCTGCTGGCTGCTGCCAGAGCTGTAGTAATCGTTGGCCGACATTGTGATATTTGTGGAGTGTGGGGATGAAAGTGTGGGAAGGATGATTGGATGAGATAATAAAAGAAGAGAATAGACAGGAGAGAGAAACGGTATCTTAGGAGGGGGAAGAAGCGAGAATATATACACTGGGGGAAGAGAGCAAGACAGAAGCCAAGCAAAGCAGCACTGGAAGGGAAGCAAGTAGACAAGTATATTTGTCAATGGACAGGTGGAGAACCCGCACTATGTGACTGGACCTGACAGACTGGAGCGAGATGAGATGTGGAAGAGTGGAAGAGGGGTCACACTAGAGAAGGTGTTCTTCTTTTCTTTTCTTCTTCTTTCTTTTTCTGTACATACAGAGCATTGTTCTCTGTCTATCACGCATTATTACTAGCTGCATTTGTTCTGCTGGAATGTATGGGAAACACTAAGCTCTTGGGTAAGTGATCCAGGTGATACATTAGGCAGCGTGGTCTCAGTCAGCCGGTAGGTTTCAGTATCAACATGAGTCTCAGTACCAATGCATCCAAGATGTCAGTTGGTTCAAGCCATATCATACCGGCCTCAGCTGCGCGTCCACCTAATCATGGCTCCGTTCCATACGATATTCTGTCAGATCCCCTACCTAATGCATCATGGCTATAGGCAAGCGGCGACGCCGGGAAACCGAATGTCGCCATACAGGTGTAGAATTGGAGCCACCTGGTTGTCATAAAAGATACAAAGGTACATATGTGCAGTCTATCCATACAAAGAAGTAGGACGCGGAATACATCGCCACTAGGCATATTTGCCCAGGTATCTTTTTGACAATTTCTACAATTTACTTTTGGTCTCTGTCTAGTAAAGCTTACTTTGCACCGCAGTTCAATTTGTCTGCAAGTACTCTGGTACTACTAGTATTATCCATATTTAGTTTCAGCACTTGGGATGGTGCTACGTAATTGACCCCCCCCTAGCTACGTTTCCGAGCAGCAAGCTGAAGAGGAATGGGGTGATGGGGTATTATGCTCGCACGCTCGGAATGATAGCAGTTGCCCGAACGCGGGCAGCGTGTGAGACAGAATTGACGGACATGGATTGTCGTGGATTGAGAGACTGGGAGACTAAGAAGAGACTGAGAGACTGAGAAACGTCTTACAGAATATTTCACTGATCCGCAAGCTTGTCGTAAGCCTCTTCTCTATTCGGTCGTCTTCATTGGAGGTTGCCCCTCTATCAGTCTTGTTGAAGTGGAACTTTGGCCTGGTTGATCGGTCTGGTTGATACTTGCTACTCAGTAATAATACACACGCTGGTCACATTCGAATGTGTGCTTGCTCAGTAGGGATGGGTGCGATAAAGAGGGCGACTGGGGCAGAGAGAGCAAAGAGGATAGGGCTGCAGTTTGCCACGGCCAAGTACGGGCGCATCCTAAACCCGAAGAGACAACCTTGCAAGGCGAACTCGGTTTGATGACGCATACTCGACATGTCAACTAGGATGGTTCAGGAACTCGGGGACTAGGTAGAGGAACAAATTGTCAGGGTCTCGCGTTCACGGCGGGAGAGTGACGAAGTCGAGTGGCGGATGGCAGCAAGTAGCTCCGCAACTGGGCTATGTACATACGCATATGAAATGTAGCCGCAGTTGTAGTGGGTTAATAATATTACGAATGGGAATATGAATAGCAAAATAGCAAAATGGAAGCAGTAGACAAATGCTTAGACAAAGACAGAGGGAGCCGAGCCGCAGTGGCCAGTATTCGCGGCAGGCCTCCATAATAATGAAGCCAAAGTGAATACGTCAAATTCCAAAATAGGAGCTAATGCATGCTACTTCGTCATAGCCGACTTCATGAGGCGTACTGCATCTCGTAGGGCTCGGTGATAATAGAGTATTTTATAGTCCACCAGGGATGGGGCCGGCGCAGACGACACGAAAACGAGGAAGCAATAGGGCAGCGAGGCAAGGAATCGGAAATGCGGCCACCATTGCATATCGCCAAGCAGCCACGCGATGCACTGCAACGCAACAGTCACAGGTCTTCCCAGACAAAAGTATCATGAATGTTTTGTATAGAATAGCCATCAATGCTATGGGCTATGGCGGCACGGAGTGGATGTCGTCGTTCAGCTGAGCAGGCTCATAGGGCTTCTCCGGAAAGCCATAGCGCGGCGCCAGATGCACCTTATTACATCCGATTTGGTAAGAAGGACCCACGTGGATATGGGGCGCCAAGACACTCCGCGTAAGCTCGGTTTGTATGATATTCGGTTTCTGTGTAGAAGGATATGATATTACACAGTAGTATGGTCAGTATGTCAATTTAGGAGTGCTCGAGGGCTGCGGAAGCATCAAGCAATTACATCAGGCTTCATCTGATACAAGTCAGGCCTGGACGTTTGTTGTTGGACATAACCAGTCAACAAATCGGCAGCCGGAAAACAGGAGAAAACGTTATGCATATGGCGAGAGTATTCACAAGTAAATGTGTTTCTTTAAAATAAATCTTATCTCTTACTCTAGAAAACAGAGCATGAAAGACAACATTGATAGATTCAATGGACGGATGAGGACAGAAGCTCCATGGGCTGGCAGAGACTGACGTTAAAAAGGGCGACAAAGAGAGAGACGAAAGGAGAGCACTCGAGGCATCAAACGACTGGTGATGGCCTAGATGCCCTAATGCGTGTCTCATGCATGTCTCGATCTCTAACTCTTCTTTTTCTATCCTATTTCGTTCAACTGGTTATCTTGTCCTCATTGTTTTGGAAGTTTCTTCTTAGAGGAGTAGTGTAATTTATTCCTTGAGATATAATTTGTTTTAACAAGTGAGCCATATTTTATTTCCTTACCATCTCAGTAAAAGGAGAAAAAATAAAAAGTATATTACTTTTGATATTGCCTTACGAAAGACTCTTGCATGTGCGCAACCTAGCGTCGATATCGAGTATCAAATAGACAAACGGTCCCTCTGTATGCGGCCCAACGTCGAGTGTATGCAGATGTCTGTCATTGGATGAAAAATACCGTCCCAACGTCATGGCAGCACAGCCTTGCCTATCAGAGAAGCTGCACTTTGCTACTTTGCAAATAATTAGCCAGCCCACGCTACGATTCCCAGATTCTCACGGGCATGATTTACAAGAAATTAATAATGCTATGAGCCAACCGTCCATGTCGTGAAGCATCTTGCGGCAGTTTATAGCGAATGTTAAACAGGACGTGCACTGTATAAGAGCTGTCTTTTCACGAGGTCAAAAAATTAAAATAAAATAAAAAAGATATATCTATACAGACAACGTGCTCACAACTGCATTCTCGATAACATAGCAGAAAGAAAACGACAAAAAAAGTGCGTCGGCCGGGAATCGAACCCGGGGCCTGTCGATGGCAACGACAGATTTTACCACTAAACCACCGACGCTTGTTGAGAACCTCTTTTGACGGTGCTATGAAGACGAGCCCCGTTTGTTGTCAATATATTTGGGACTATTCTTTCAGACTCGATCAGCATCAATAATGCCACCCAGCCCGACTTACACCAGACTCGTCTTTTCCAGGCAGTAAACTTGTGCCTTTATATTGGCAACGACTACTATGTGAATTGTAGACAGACAAACTATCTGTCAATAAGCGGACATCTGACAGGAATCGTGGCGGCCAGATCCTTGGCTTGTTAGGATATGGCTAGCACCTAACCTTAAGCTGCCTTAACTTCTCGGGTTTATTGATTTTGGAATATTGAAGTCGTTTTGGGATACGGATATTTGAAATGTAATCCATTCGGGACGCGGAGAAGCATTGGTTTCTCAGGCCAACCCCTTTTCCCTGCTGTTCACAAGGCGTTATGCTTATTTGATTGTTTCCTTGTCGTTTGTTGTTGTATATTTTCCTTCCAGTTCTCTTGATCTGTTCTCTATTTGTTGGTTTTAACTAGAACCTCGCCGTCATTCACTTCTTGTCGCTCGTTTTTGATTGTTGTCTTTACATCTGATACTTCGATCTTGCATGTTCGAATCAATCTCGACGCCACAAAAGCCACCAAGCCACCAGCCTCATAATTGGTCACCACAACATCACGGCCTTTACAGTCACCATGCGCGCCACTTCCATCTTGTCTGTGAGCAGCCTGCTGTGTGCAGGTGCGATTGCAAACCCGTGCAAGCCTGCCCCTCCCTCGGTTGCCTCGACCTCCTCTGCGGCTTCTGTTTCTTCGGCTGCCTCTTCAGCTGTTCCCCCGGCCGTCTCATCCGCCTCCGTCACTTCGTCTGTTGCGCCCGCAGGCCCTTCGACAGTTTGCACCAAGGCCGGTGTCATCAACCCCGACTTCAGCGATAATCTCAGCAGCTGGGATACCGATGCCTGGTCGTCCAGCGCAAGCACCCACAGCGTCACGGCCGCCACCGACTGTGGCCCTGACGCAAACGGCGTGACCTACGACACATGCGCCGCTCTCTACGCTGCTTCTTTTCAGGGCTCCCCTGGCCAAGCGGCCGTGTCCCAAAGTGGCATCTCCATTGTGGATGGTGCATCCTATGTCCTGACCTTTGAGTACCGCATCACACAGGCCGGCAGCGGTATTCTTGGCTGCGTCGTTAACAGCCTAACCTCGGCAGGCGGCATCTCAACCGTGGCCAACACGTGGATCACGTACTCTTTGCCGATCGTCGCTTCTGGTGAGGTTATTCAAATTGCACCCTTTCAACGCTCGTACGGAGCCTCCATGGCGGTGCAGTTTGCCAATATCAAGCTCGAGTCGTGCATCACTACTGGTGGCACCACGACGTCGTTGGCTGCTCCTACCATCACCATCTTTTAGGGTGTCTATGTCTGGGGGATGAAAGACTCTTTTTATTGTAATTATACTCGAAATTGAATCATTATAATTACACACATTACCACATGGCTTTTGTGGACAACTTGACAACTAGAAAATGACATCATTTCCGGACCAGACGATATCCTGCCAGGCATCCGTCATCGTATCAAGACTAGTCGTACCGTGGTCCGAATCCGACATGGGCGTTGCAAATGTAATATCCAAGAAGCTCATGTCGTTGCCAATAAACTGGCCCAGGCCGTCTAGGTCGCGCCATGAAAAGTTCTTTAGGGGATCCAGCTCGTTGGTCGGGGGCCGGCCGTGCACACCCATACCGCCCATGCCCATGCCGACTCCCATGGAGGCTGATGCCGATCCTGGGTGGCTTGCATTGAATACCCCACCGGGCATCGTCGATGGAGTGCCCGGCTGGCCACGCATTGGAGTAGCTCCTGAATGCATATGCTGCGATATCGACGATATATCGGCTGCTGCCGTGGATGTAGATGATGCCGGGTGTCCAGAAGCAGCAGAGGCCATTGTATCGCCTGCCATGTTGGCACTACCACTTCCGTTTCCGTTGCTGTGGTCATTTCCAGCCATGCTCGCGTCACCTTGATCTGCGTTGGATGGCGCCATGTGCTGGTTGTTGTTACCGTTGTGATTGCTGCTGTTGCTGGCGCCGTTGTTGTTTGTATTTCCGCCAGTGCGGGAGTGGCTGCTCTTGGACTGTCCTGCCGCTGTCGATTTACGCCACAGCAGGTACAGGGACCGCGCATACCGCTGCCCGAGACTGTGTGGGTTCACGGACGACTTTTGCAGCCGCTCAATGGTGACATTGATGGTGCGGCGCGCACTACTACTCGAGTCTCCGGCCAGGGCACCAGCAACACGGGCCTTGAACAAGAAGACGGCAGCGTAGATGACGTACAAAAAGTACTTTAGCGGCATATAGCGCAGCGCTGAGGCCGGGTCGATAAAGTCGTTGAGCGTGCTTAGGAGCGTGTTGGCAGCGTCAATCGACTCGTAGATGAACCGAGCGTCGGGTGTGCCGGCGAGGTCAGCAAACAGCGGGCGTACGGCAGACCGTGACTGCGGTGGTGACTGACGGGCACGGGAGATGGCACGACTGATGGTGGCCTGGAAGGCAAATGCATTGATGTATAGGCGAAGAAACTCGTACGAGAGTATCAGGGCAGCCTTGACAGATGGCGTCACTGTGTGTGTTATGTTAGCTGCATACTAAACAGCGAGTATTAAAAGGGGGAAACTTACGGCTTAGGCCACCCCAGACAAGCTTCCACTTGCGAAGAACAGCAGAAAAATCGTCCTGTTTTTGTTAGTATACATCAAGTAGTATGATATAGTAATAGGTCGACTCACAATGTACCGCACGTATTCACCGCCGACAAAGAGCTGCTCGCGGTGTGTCGTCGACGAGTACAAGATGTCGTGGGCATTGCTAAAAAGCTGTGTCATCTCGAGACGGGCCTGGAAAAGCTGTGCCAGGTCGCCCGAGCCGGCTTGTTGTGTGCGCAGCGTGGGGAAGTCGCCGGCATTGAGCACCGTCGACGGGCCCGGACCACGCGACCAGAATCCCTTGCCCAGGCGGATCGACACCTCGCGGTCACTCATGTAGCAGGCAGCCCATGCGATCCGCTTGCGCTCAAAGTCCAGCGACCGTTCTTTGCCCTTGTCCTTCTCCTGCAGCATGAGGCCGGTCTGCTCGAGGCCCTGCAAATATGCGAGACGGATGGCAACACCAATTTGCATCCATGCGCCCTGATCTTCTTCACCGCGGCCGATAATATTGGCACCTTTTTTGGAGATTGCAGAGGCGGGACCTACGCCGGCGGTGCCAGGGCTTGGCTCAGTATCCTTGCGCTGTGGTACCCACTCGGCAAGAATGAGCAGTGCCTCAACGGCGCCGACACATGACGAGCCCCGGCTGATGAGATGCGATACAAGTGTGTCCATATGGTTGGCACATGCTTCGTGTACGCGGTGCCATGCTGGGTCGTCTTTGGATGCGACAGTGAAAATACTCGTCAGGAGGTGAGGCTCAGCCTGGGCGAGGCTGGGAATATCGCGGCCGTCAAATATGCGCTTGTCGGCCACGGGAAAGAAGGGGTGGTAGTGTTCGTGGTAACTGCAAGTTAGCTTTGGTCTAATATCAGAAGAGAGGGTATTAAAAAAAGAAACATACTGGGAGAGGAGGTACGATGCGTCGGGGATACTTAGATGGCCGTCGGTGATGGGCGGGTAGATAAAGGGAGCCTGTGCAGTGCTGTTGTGCCTCGCCTGGCCACCGGCACCCCGATCCATACTCATTCTACCGTCCATAGCAACACCGTCCATCCGGTCAGCCTGTTGACCAGACATGTGTGCGTCGGCGCCAGCCCGAATGTCGCCACCACCGCTTGCCAGATTGGAATGATTGTTGTTCTCGCCGTCGAGGTCGGCCACTTGAGCGAGCAGATTCAGCGCGTCCGACGGGTTTAGCAGGTCACGCGAGGCAAAGTCGCCGTCAATATCAGCAGCGTTAACACCTATACGCACCGACGGCCGGCGTGATCCGTTTCTACTGTTAGTTGCTGTGGTGGATCCGGTGCCGGTGCCACCGGGACTATGCGGTGGTTCTTCGCTGTTGTTGTTGGCGGTGGTGTTGGCGTTGGCGTTGGTACCAGTAGGTGTAATATTGTTTTTTGCATGCGTAGGATGTGTTGGCAGTGACTGTCGTTGAGCATGTTGTGAAGCCGGCTCGGACGGTTCTTGAATGCTGCCGATGGACTGCCGTGGGAGACTGCCTTCTACGCCGGCATCAAGCAGCCGCTTCCTCGGACGCCGGCCGCCGCGCCTAGATGTGGCAAGGGTACACTCGAGACGTTCCTGGAGGCATCGGGTGCAGGGAGGCTCGCCGGGGGTACCATGTGAGTAGCTGTTGGTCAGCTGTGCGCCGCTTCATGGCATACCATTGTATTTCATTGCACTGCTGCATTACTACAATACTACAATACGTACAGGTCGCACCGGGTCTTCCGTTGCCGGCAGGAGATGCAAGCCCGTGACACGCGCTTCTCCTTTTCCTTTTCTTTGGTCGCCGAGGGTGGCGGAGACCGATTGGCTGTGTTCATGACGGCGGTTATGGAAGAACTGGCAGGGAAGAAAAACAAAAAAGACGGCAGATAACCAAATAAATCAGAAATTACAATAAGAAAGCGAGCAGCCGCCAGACGGCAATGGAGATCGGTGATTTGTGAGAATCGAAGCGTGACTGCAGCAGAGTCGTATATTGTTCGGCAGTGTCCGTGTTGTGTTGAGTGTTGTTGTGTCGGCTATTCCACACGAAGATCGCGAGACGTCGGCGCTAGGGGCGGAAAGGGTAGAGAAAGTAGAAAGCATTTACGGGGAAAGGGAGCTCACGCGCCGTAAAAGGGGTCTTTCCATACTGGCAGTTAGTATAATTGT
This sequence comes from Ophiostoma australiae, assembly GCA_022392945.1. Taxonomy (NCBI): domain Eukaryota; kingdom Fungi; phylum Ascomycota; class Sordariomycetes; order Ophiostomatales; family Ophiostomataceae; genus Ophiostoma; species Ophiostoma australiae. The sequence continues at coordinate 570,178 of JAKRGJ010000012.1, forward strand.
GGGTCAAACATCAAGACAGTCCAGTGACACGTGAGCTCGGGGATTGAAGTCCGGTAAGGGCCAACTAGTGAACTGAATACCCCGCTTGTCGGCAATTCAAAATGCACCAATGCCGCCAGCGACGGGATTGACGACAATTAGGATGACATAAGCAAGGAGAGCCACATCGGCGGGGACAGCACGAGCTCGGAGACGACATCGGCCCGGTTTGCGCGTTCGTGCAGACCTAGCCCGAGGTAGCGGGGGAGACTGTGCAAGGCCATTGAGCGCAAACACTCCACCATTGGCGTCAATCCGGCATCACGAGAATATCACGAGAACCTCGAAAGCGGCCCTGACTCACGCGATCCCAAGAACAGCGCGACGACCACCGTTACGATGGCAAAGCCAGGGGTTTTAATGCTGGGTGTCATTGCTCACTCCCACACAGAGTTTGCCGCCCTCTCGGAGCTGGCCGACTTGGTGACGGTGACAGCAGGCTCGCGCGAGCAGTTTATCAAGGACCTCGACTCTGGCGTCTACAGCAACATTGTGGCCATCTCGCGCACATACCAGTCGGCCAAGTTCACCGGCCTCTTTGACGCCGAGCTTGTGGGTCATTTGCCGCCGTCGGTCAAGTTCATCTCGCACAACGGCGCCGGCTACGACCAGGTTGATGTCGCTGCATGCACAGTCAAGGACATTGCCGTGTCCAACACACCTAGTGCCGTCGACGACTCGACGGCCAACACGGCCATGTTCTTAATTCTAGGCGCACTCCGCAGTATCTGGGCACCACAGACATCTCTACGCAAGGGTGAATGGATCGGTGCCAACTTCCCGCTGGGACGCGACCCTAACGGACTGAAGCTGGGCATCTTAGGCATGGGCGGCATCGGCATAGCCACAGCACGGCGTGCAATTCCCTTTGGTTTCAAGATTCAGTACCACAACCGCCACCCAGCGCAGGGACTCGAGCCAGAGCTGGACAACTACGTCTCATTTGAAGAGCTGATCAAGACCAGCGACGTCATCTCGGTGCATGTGCCTCTATCGGCGGCGACGACGCATCTGCTGGGTGAGCCCGAGTTTGCGCAGATGAAGGACGGCGTGATCATTGTGAACACAGCACGCGGGCCGGTGCTTGACGAGGAGGCCTTGGTGCGCAACCTTGAGTCGGGCAAGGTATGGAGTGTCGGCCTCGACGTGTTTGAGCGCGAGCCTATTGTGCACGAAGGCCTGCTCAAAAGCCCGCGGGCCGTGCTGACGCCACACATTGGCACGGCGACGATCGACACGCGCAAGCGGATGGAGGTGCTGGTGATTGACAATGTCAAGAGTGCGCTGACGACGGGAAAGTTGCTGACCCAGGTTCCGGAGCAAACCAAGTAACTGTAAAATAATAAGACGTGTTTTAGCTTAAATTAATTTAGATTTGCTTTGGTCATCATATTCTATAAACGCTTTTTTTACTTTAGAGATAACATGACAATTAGATTACCGGCCCATCCAACCTCCGTCGACAGTCAGAATCTCGCCGCTGACATACGAACTGGCAGCACTGGCAAGGTAGATAACAGCACCCTTGAAATCGTCGGGCAGGCCCCAGCGACCGGCCGGGATGCGCGACAGAATGCTGGCAGCGCGGTCCTTGTCCTCGATAAGCGCCTCGTTCATGTCTGTAGCAATGTAGCCCGGCGCAATAGCGTTGACATTGACACCCTTGGCCGCCCACTCGTTGCTCAGCGCCTTGGTCAGCTGGGCCACACCGCCCTTGCTGGCAGCATATGCTGGCACTGTGATTCCACCCTGGAAGCTGAGCAGACTGGCCACGTTGATAATGGCTCCGCGGCGGCTCGAGGTGGCCGAGTAGGGCTGCTGCTCGAGCATGTGTGCGCCGACGTCGCGGCATAGGGCAAAGACGGCACTCAGATTGACCTGCAGCACATCGTCCCAGTCGTTGTCGGGGAACTGGTGGGCGGGGTGGCGGCGCTGGATGCCGGCGCAGTTGATGAGGATGTCGATACGCTTGACGCCGCTGGAGAGAATGGAGGGCACGAGCTTGGAAACGGACTCGCGCGAGGCAATGTCGACGTCAAACAGTGTGCACTGGCGGCCCAGAGCCTCAACCTTGGCCTTGGTTGACACATCGGCACCGGCACGGACGGCGAGGAGGATGTCGGCGCCGGCCTCGGCGAGGGCGACAGCCATGGCCTGGCCGATGCCTCTGGTGCCGCCGGTGACGAGGGCAGTCTTGCCGGAAAGAGAGAACAGATCCATTATGTAATGATGGTGTGGATGCGGAATCAGTAGTGTAGAGTGATGCAGAGCTGGTCAGAGAAGAAGAGAAGAGAGAGCAAGAGCAAAAGCTGGACTCGGAGCTGGCTTGAAGCTGCAGAGTGACGGAATAAATGGCAATTCACTCAATCGTAAACAGCCGGCAGGTGCACCTGGTCATACCTTCCGACAGCTCTCTGGTGACGGCGTTATGTGTCTGGCGGGGCACCCCCGAAGCTCAAGACCCACCGGCTGTGTAAGTCTCCACTCTGTACTGTCGGACGGCTATCCAAGAACAAGCACCAAACAGGCGAAAATTTGCGGCTCAGGTGACTGACTACTGGTAAATGGCTCCAGATGAGACCGCTAATGACGCCAAACACATACTTAGTACAGCAGTCGACTGTCCCCCCACAAAAGCCGAGCTCCGCAGACCGGCCCATCTTTTTACCACGAACCACGATGCTCGCTTTGTTTTGGCCTGAGCTCGGCTTTGGGCATAGCCTGTATTGTATCTTGTATCATACTCTGTACACGACAGGGCTCTTGCAAGGTTGTGCATATTTCATCACATTTTAATCTCTCGTTATTTTCAAATATTATATTGCCGGCCTTTTGTCCTCCGTTGCCCATCTTCATCTTCCTCCGCGTCTTCTCTCTCCCCTACATCCTCCTCCAATACCCGACACCAGTTTCCATCACTCCATCTCTACATTCTCGCCAACCTCCAATATACTCGCTATCCTCTGTCTATCCTCTTTACACACAACATTACACACAATGTGTCAGACACACTCACAAACTATCCAGGCGTCCGTCTTGCACGGCGTCAAGGACCTCCGTCTGGTAAGTCTCGGCAACTCTCCCCGCCGCCGCCGCGCTTCCACCCCTTCTCCCTCTCTAGACACCCATACTGACAACGCCAGGAGTCCCGCGCTCTTGAGGCTCCCGCATCCGGCGAGGTGCAGGTTGCCGTCCGCGCCACCGGCCTTTGCGGCTCCGACCTCCACTACTATGGCCACTACCGCAACGGCGACATCATTGTCAAGGAGCCCCTGTCGCTCGGTCACGAGTCGTCCGGCGAGGTTGTTGCCGTCGCCAGTGACGTTTCCGGCCTAGAGGTCGGCGACCGTGTTGCGCTCGAAGTCGGTCAGCCCTGCGGCAAGTGTGCACGCTGTGAGGAGGGCCGCTACAATATCTGCCCCGAGATGCGCTTCCGCAGCTCCGCCAAGTCGTTTCCCCACGCCCAGGGCACGCTCCAGGACCGCATTAACCACCCGGCCGCATGGTGCCACAAGCTGCCCGCCGATATGCCGCTACCTCTATCGGCCCTGCTTGAGCCTCTCAGTGTTGCCATCCAGGCAGCACGGCGAGCCGGTTTCTCGTCGTCGGCCGCTCCTAGCAAGGTACTTGTGCTGGGCGCCGGTGCTGTCGGTCTGCTGGTGGCCGGTATGTGCAAGGTCTCGGGCGTCAAGAACGTCGTGATTGCCGATGTCGATGCCAACCGTGTTAACTTTGCCACATCCAAAAAGTTTGCCGATCTTTCCTACGTTGTTCCCATGGGCCCGCGCCCAACGTCGACCGAGGAGGCTCTCGAGTCGGCCAAGGCCACGGCCAAGGCAGTCGGCGCCCTCACATTTGCCGACGGCTCAGCTGTGGGCGAGGTGGACATTGTCTTTGAGTGCACGGGTGTGCCCTCGTGTGTGCAGGCGGCCATCTACGCAACACGGGCGGGCGGCAAGGTGATGCTAATCGGCATGGGCACTCCTGTGCAGACTCTTCCGCTGTCGGCAGCTGCCCTGCGCGAGGTCGATATTTGCGGTGTGTTCCGGTACGCCAACACCTATGCCGAGGGTATCAAGATCCTGAGCGAGACGAAGCCGGAGACCGGCCCCGACTTTGCCAGCCTGGTGACGCACGAGTTCAAGGGCCTGGCTGCTGTCGATGACGCATTTGCCATGGCCAGCCGGAAAGAAGACGATGAGGGCAAGCTGGTGATCAAGGTGCTTGTTACCAACTAGAGCATATAGAAGATAAAGAAAAGGGGGTTATTTAGACATAGGCGGCGTTAATGATGATGTGTTTTTTTATTCTTGATTTGATCTCAATTTGATTTTATTTTGAATTGATTTAATTTTAGTTGCGTGGCTATTTTATGACTTGTGTTTTATCACTTACCACTAATTGATAACAATATTGTACTGTTTACTGGTGATCAAAACACATGTGGTAATGTCTATAGAACGCCGCAGGCTATATTTGGTCATTATGTACACAACTTCAAGCCTCATAAGCCTACTTGAGGCCACCGGCCATCAGAACCTCCTGTCCGGTAATGAATCCCGACTTGACAAACATCAGCAGCACGTTGGCCACCTCCTGCGGCGAGCCTAGCCGGCACACAGGCAGAGATGCAGCAATAGCCAGGCCCGGGTCTGTTGTCTTGAGGGCGTCGAGGTCGTCGGTCTTCTTCCACGTCGTTCCCTGTGGTGTCGGGATCATGCCCGTCTCGCCAATCATAGCCGGCGCCACAATGTTGACAGTGACACCCTCCGGTGCCAGCAGGCCAGCCAGGTTTTGGCCCATGGAGCTCAGCGCGCCCTTGGATGCGGCATAGTGGCAGCCGTTGAGGCCACTGCCACGGCTAGCAATGCTGCCGACCATGACAACGCGGCCCCATTGCTGCACCCGCATGCCCTTGAGAGCGGCCTGCGTCACGACAAATTGACTGCGCGAATTGACTTCCATCATCTCGTCCCAGTCGTCCTCGCCAATCTCGGCGACATCGCGGATGCGGCGGCCAAGACCGGCATTGGCGACTAGGATGGAGATCGCCTTGTGCTTCTTGACGATCTCAGCGTCGGCAAGAATGGCCGGCACCAGTCCGCGTGTTGCTTCGCGCGAGGACAGGTCAGCCGAGAAGATGCGGAACAGCTGCTGCGGGTACTTGGCCGAAAGGTCGGCGGCGATGGCCTCTGCCTTGATCTTGTTGGCGCCGTAGTGGATGGCCATATCACAGCCCTCGGCAGCCAGTGCTTGTGTGCACACCAGACCGATACCGCCGCTGTTTGTCAGTCCCGTCTCTTGTCTCGTATCTCGTATCTATTTCGCCGTTGTCGTCGCCGCCGCCGTCGCCGTCGTCACTCACCTTGCGCCGGTGATAAGCGCGAGCCGGCCGGACACGTTGTTGTCCTTTTGTTGGAGGTAGCACGTCGCCATTGTGTTGATTTGAATGTGATGTGTGTATCGTAAACCACCAAACCCGTCAAAAATATGTTCAGTGTATTTCGTCGTCTTGCAAGTTGTGTCAGTAACGGCCGTCTGTCCGTCTATCTACCCCTCATAGCCGAGTTGGAGTCGGGGGAAGCTTAGTCCAACCTTCCCGATTGAGTAGCCATGGGACTAATGAATTGGGTGGGTCAATGGAATCACCCGTCTTGTGAGTGGGTCTTCGGCTACTTTGATAGCCGGTGGTGGTGGTCAAACGCCGGGCATTTACACGCTTAACATTCCCGATTGCCGATAATCGCCAATAAACACCAGCCACCAGTTGCCATACAGCCTACTCAGATCTGCCACCCGCACGCGATGTAACTCTACACTGATCATGTGCCTTTACAAGACGACATCGAAAAACAACACGTAGTGAGGATATTGATGATTGATAAACATCCGATTTTGCTTCCCCTTGATTATATAGTTGTTATATAGAGGCAGTGGCGATGATAAAATCTCGCACATCTCAGATCACCATGCGGAGTCATATATACTGCGAGTCGCATATGCCCCGATAGTCTCAGGAGCTGACAATCAGCTTTCGGCAGTCTATCACAGCGAGCTCCAAGTGTTACCAACAGCCTGGTTGTTGGAGTATGTGCAGGTACAAAAACCCAACGTAGTCGGGGCCGGCTGCCAAGATAGTTTACATCGTACAGTATCGCCTTGGCCGCATGCTCATTTCAGGTGAGCATCATAGGGCGTCGCATGGCGCAGGGTCCAGCTTCGTGTTGGCTACTGCATGACCAAGCCGAACCGTGCTCACCGTCGGCATCTCAAGCATATGCGGCCTATTCGATAGCCCAACACCGGGTGCCGAAAGCTGGAGAATAGAGGCTGAGTGGGACAAGTTTCACGGGAAATGAAGGTCCAGACTATTGATCAATATAGACAGACATGCGATGGTCTCATGACAGGATGTTGAAGCTATAATTTGATTTCTTAAGCGATGTTTCTTTGTTGACGCGTCTTTTTGTGTCTCCATCAAGGCGATATTATTCTTACCTGGCCACTTATTGTTGCTGTTCGGAAAGGAATCACATTCTACAGTATAGTCTACAGCATATAGTCCATAGTCAAGACGCAAGAAAGGCATTCCCAGGATAGAAATGAGGGACGAGCAATACAACATCCCCGTATCAAATCTGCAAAGCTCGCTTCCAGCATCTGCCACCTCGGATAATAGGCCACGATGTCTTTACAAGTTTCCTCTCGAGTGGTCTGCTGAGGTCCCAATTCAGCTCGCACTGCTATAATAACGTCTCATCGAGGAGAGGTAATGTGGCCGGTAGTGGCACCTGAGTTCGTCAAAGGATCAGGTTGTCCAAGCGACTACTCCATACTTAAGGCGGCAATAGCGACGGCAAGTTATACTAGTGCCGGGGACTGCCATTCTTCGCTTCTCAACGCATCCGCAATTTTTACCCCCTTCACTGCCTATGACTGCTCATCCATCTTCGTATCTTCTCTGCCCTTTGTTCTCGTGTGAGATTCAGTCTACTCATAGTGCATATGGGTTTTGGATTTCGTGTCACTCAACATCACATAATCTCGATGCCATACTCTAAGTAAAGTATCTATAGAGAGTACATAGTATGATTATCTTTGACAGACTTTGATCGACTCTTCTACGTCTACTTCTTCTCCTTCTTCGCCTTCTCCTTCTCTTTCTCCCCTTTCCTACCCCGGACAGAAAAGCTGGGGCAGTTGCCGAGGTTTGATACACCCCTAAATTAATTACAAAAATACCAAATTCAGCTACTTTAAAAGACAATAATGAAAACTTCCCCAGCTTCGGCAACCAAAACTACGTTGAATGTTGGAGAAGAAATCAAAACAGCTAGTCCGTTTGGGACAAAGTCGGTGTGCTTTTGCGTACACTAGCCCAATACAGTCTCTCCATCCTCACTCCATCCGTCGTACACATCTTTATTTGCTCTTTTTCCACTTGCCTACTCCAACTCTTGGTCGAGTATCCATACCACATGCTACGAGTCATCCTCTCAAAGCTACTATGTATTGTCTCGTTACTATGTACTTGTCATTTTTCACGCGCTTCTCCACAGGCTTCAACCTCTTCATGGCGGCCTCGTCCCCCCTCTCTCTCAGTCTCCCCGTCTCAGTCTCCGTCCCCCTCTCTCCACACCAATAACTCTACTTCTTCACCATTCCGCTATGGGAAAAGAGGCAACGAATACCACAAGAGCACGGGCAGACAAGGGACAACACTTCGAAGACAACTCTGTACAGCCAACGGCATAGTCTAGAAACTCTGGGGTACAAGGTCGCCTCCGCGCTCCCCAGCTCTCGTCTTCATCTCCCCCAGCTTGCTGTGTCTTTGCCGCGATTACCCCGGCCGTTGAGACTTAAGAAGCGCCGCTCCCTCTCACCTCGCACCTCGATCATCTATCATCTTTAATCTCCTTCATCTCTGATCATCTCTTATCGTCTCCGTCTCACTCTCAGCTCTAACACGCTGTCCCTTCAATCGTATATTACCTCATACTTTCATCTTTCGTCCCTCATTTCTCGCCCCTCATCCTTCATCCTTCATCCTTCATCATCACATCTACACATCTACACATCTGCACACAATGTACGAACCCAAGGGGCGGGCGCTGATGCTCAGCGTCAGCTTGCTGACCTCGCTGGGCTTCATGTTGATTGGTTTCGACAACGGTCTCATGGGCGGCCTGATTGATACACCTGCTTTTAAGGAAACTTTCAACAGCCCCAACTCAACCATGACCGGTCTCATTGTTGCCATCTACGAGAGTATGCCTTGTCTTTTCCATTCTTTGTCTTCTTCCATCTCGTATCGAGTATCAGATAACTAACAAAATAGTTGGCTGCTTTCTGGGCTCTCTGGCTACTGCTGTTGTCGGTGAGCGTCTTGGTCGTCGCAAGACGGTCGCCGTCGGCTGTGTCATTATGGTCGTTGGCGCGGTGCTGCAGGCGTCTGCCTTCTCTCGCGCACAGATGATTGTCGGTCGTATCGTGTCCGGTGTCGGCATGGGCTTCATCAACTCGACCGTGCCCGTAATCCAGGCCGAGTTCAGCCCCAAAGCCAGCCGCGGTATCTACGTCTGCGCTCAGCTGTCTACCCTCAACTTTGGTATTTTCCTCGTCTACTGGATCGACTACGCATTCAGCAGCCACACCGGCAGCTACGCGTGGCGCGTGCCTGTTATCCTGCAGTGCTTCTGCATCCTGCCAATGTTCTTCCTCCTGGCCATTATCCCTGAGACGCCGCGCTGGCTGGCCGCCCACGACCGGCCCGATGATTGTCTGGATGTGCTGCGCCGCATCAACCATGGCAAGAGCGACATGGACGAGACAGAGATCCAGCGCCTGCACGGCTTCATCCTGCAGACTGTGGCATACGAAGCATCCATTGGCGCCGGCTCGTGGCGCGATCTGCTCAAGGAGGACCACATCAAGAGCCGCAAGCGTCTTCTCATTGCCTGTGGTATCCAAAGCATGCAGCAGCTCGGTGGTATCAATGCAATCATTTACTACAGCAGCACCCTGTTCTCGAGCAGTATCGGCTTTGACAGCCACATGTCGGCGCTCATGTCGGGCTTCCTGCAGACCTGGTTCTTTGTCGCATCCTTCATTCCGTGGTTCCTGATCGACCGCATCGGTCGCCGCCCTCTGCTTCTGAGCATGATCAGCTTGATGGCTGCTGTCATGATTGTTCAGACAGGCCTCATCTACCAGGTCGAGAACAGCACCGCCATTGCCCACGCTGCCGGTATCGGCGCCGCTGCCATGCTGTTTGTGTTCCAGGGCGCCTTCACTGTTGGTTTCCAGGCCACTGTATGGGTGTACCCGTCAGAGATTCTGCCCCTGCGTCTGCGCCAGCGCGGCTCGTCCATCTCAACCGCATCCAACTGGATCTTCAACTACATGATTGTCCAGATCACACCGATTGCGCTGACCAACATTGGCTGGCGCACATACATTATCTTTGCCGTGCTCAACTCGTCGTTTGTGCCCATCATCTACCTCTTCTTCCCCGAGACCAAGGGGCTGGAGCTGGAGGATATGGATCGTCTGTTCTCGGGCGATAACTCGCTGGCCATGCACAACGACAAGGCCGATGTGGCCAACATTGAGAACGTCAAGGAGGCCGTCTAGTCTGTTCAAAAACCTCATCTGTTTTCACTTTTTTGCTTGTAATCATATATTTATAAAAGTATTCCACTAAATATGATCTTTCTACTCTACTTGTCTTACTAGGCGCATGTGCTGATCACTCCAAAATGCATACAAATAAAACGAGCGAGAGCTTAACTAGTGCTTTTTGTAACAATATCATCTTATTTATCCAATAGATCCTAAATGTCTCCCCGATTTTGACCCCAGACTTTTGTAAATACTCAATTATTACCTTCGGCCTTTGCAGCCATGCTTGACAGCTCAAATCTCGGTCGCGGCGCGAAACGGCTGTTGATGTCGGCATACACGGTTGCGTTCAAAGCCGTTCAAACGCCGTTGGTGTATTTTCCACCTTTTTTCTTCCAAAAGGCACCCTCTTTTAGTCATAGAATGCAGTAGTAGGGTGCACTATGCCTGCAGCCCCATCCCGCTTTGAGATATTAAGGAATTGAGAAATGACCGCGTCTCAAGCCATTGGATCAATAGCGTGGCCTGATGTCGGCTACTGTATCAAATGCCGCCGTGGTGGTGTGTTAATGCCGGGCCCCCTCTTTCTCCTCACCCCATAATCTCGACCAGACTATCCCCCATTGTCCCCATCCTCACTTGTTATCAAGTTTCCCCAGGCTTTCCCCACGGCCCACGAATCAGCGGCAATCGAAAGTAAAAATGGTAATAAGAAGGCATGATAACGGAGGAGAAGGTTGCAAAGAGAAAGATAACTAAACCCGACAGTCAATGATATCCCGGCTTAGATAACTTGTCTTTTTGGACGGTAAACAGTTCCCAGGTTTTAAATCAGAGGCTGCTCTGCTGTTTTCTTCTCGTCGTGTTCATTTTTCTAAAACTCTCTCTGTGTATCTCTTCAGATCCCATCAATCTGGCTCACATAAGGCCCAACATAAAAATGACCCTTTCCAATTTCGCCGTCTATGACGAGGCCGTGCGGCCGCTGTATGGCCCGTCGCCCAAGCTCGAGCTGCTACACGAGAACACACTCTACCCGTTTGCTCACGAGGCCGGCGTGTTTATTCCACGCAACAACACCCTCATTATCACCAGCAACCAGTACCCCGTGTCCTCTGATCCTGCAGAATGTGCAGCCGCCTCCGACACGTCGGGTAAAAAGATCCAGGTGACCCGTGTGCATCTGACGACGCCGTCACCCAACCCATCAGATTTGGCAGGCTCGTCAATAATTACGTGTGAGGAGATCAACCCTGAGGGTATATACCTAGCCAATGGCGCCGTCAATTACGGCGACGGTGTAGTGTTCTGCTCGCAGGGTTCCAAGACGGCCGAGGGTGGGATATTCTTTATGGACGCTGAGCCGCCGTATGCCACCCGCCCACTGGTCAGCACGTTCCACGGCCGGAGTTTCAACTCGCTTAATGATGTGGTGGTCCATAGTGACGGCAGTATCTGGTTTACAGATCCCATCTACGGCTATGAGCAGGGCATCCGGCCGGCCCCTCAACTGCCAAACCAAGTCTACCGCTTCGATCCCAAAACCAAGGGCATCCGGGCCATGGCCGACGGCTTTGGCCGGCCCAACGGCATCAGCTTCAGCCCCGACGAGAAGACTATATATGTCACGGACACCGATTGGATTCACGGCGATGGAACAACAAACCCGACACGCCCGTCGACCATCTATGCGTTTGACGTCGCAACGTACTCGGGCCAGCCATTCCTGATTAACCGACGGTTGTTTGCAATGGCAGACACGGGTATCCCCGATGGCATCAAGTGCGATGTGCACGGTAATGTCTACAGCGGGTGTGGCGACGGCGTCAATATTTGGTCAGCAGGGGGTGTACTGCTGGGCAAGATCCTTGTCGAGGGTGGTGTCGCCAATTTTTGTTTTGGACGCAATGGCGAGATGTTTATTCTGAATGAGTGCCGACTCTACCGCGCGACGCTGGCGTCGACCACCAAGGGTGCGCTTTTGGGATTGTAGGTGGGAGACTACAAGAGGGTGTATACGATTAATGATTGATATGATGTTTTAATTTTATTTATTAATTTTTATTTTTGGGGTTCTCAGATCTTTTTTTGTGATACGCACGAAATTAAAATCCAGGTACGAGGCAAATTATACGAGACTGAGTCGTACAAGTACCAATACGAGCACACACACGGCATGAATCATGACGGTTCTCTATTACGTAAAAGTAACACATCAGAGACACCGTTGCATCTTAATGCCCGGTATTAAATTGTGATATTATCGGTAGGGCTGTCGGGATGCATCGTACGTAGGGCTGGATATTAATATGTGTTCTTGGAACATGATGTAAACACGGTGGGTACAGAGTACGTGTTATATTGCAGTTGTGGTAATAATGAGCTCATTGATATTATGATTTCAGAAGGGTTCTCAGCTTCACGACTTGATTTATTACTTTTTCTTTTAATACTCGATTCTACGTCAAAAATAGCGAAATACAAATAAACCTCTCAAACCCGAAATCAAGGAATCATGGCAATGTCACAAATAAAACGCCACAGGATAATTGATATAAAAGATTATTAAATATAGTAAAGTAGAAGGAATAGTAGTGAAAAATAGAACTCGCAAAAGAACTCCCCTACCCGTTGCTAGATGATGCTTTCTAAACGAGGACATGACGATAAATATCAACAATAAACAAATAAACAAGGAAAGCAAAACAGTTCTCGTACAGAGTAGCGCATGGTTGCATAGCCGCCGTAGATATAGACATGACATAGGAAACAAAAAGAAACCCGAACAGAAGAGTGAAATATTGAAGAGTTTTTAAGGAAATATTGGTGTAGCGACTTGGCAGCCTACTACCGAATCTCCATACTCAGATCCTGGACCCAGAAGGTGATGTTGTCGGCCGAGTAGTAACACTCGGAACCGAAAGCAAAGTAGCCGAGGTAGTCATCATCGCCGGGGTAGTAGTCAAGGTCAAGCTGCGGCAGCACCTCGATCAGGGGCAGCAGACTGCCGCTGAAAGTGGCGGCAGCCTTCTCGGCAACCCAGGTCAGCACGTGCTGATCATTGTTGTTGGTGCCCGAGTACAGCGTGAAGTTGGCGCCGTCAATGACGTACGACGTCACGGCACCGTCGCTGGAGCCGATAGGGTCGGTGTACTGGCCAAACTGGGCGAACCAGACCATGACTTCGTAGGTGGCGTTGCTGGTCGAGCTAGCCACCGTCTTGTCAGAGTCAAAGAACATATCGACAGCGACGTTGGCACTGAAGGTGGTGCCGGAAACGTAGCGCTCGGCCAGGTTCATCATCTGCTTGACAGCACGGGCCTCAATGGCAGCCTCGTCAACGTTGAACACCATATCCTCCTGGATGCGGTTGCGCTTGAACTTCTTGCCGGCGGCAGCGGAAGACTCAGCAGCGGCGACGGCAGCAGCAGTGGACGACTCGACAGCGGCAGCAGCTGAGGTTGTAGCAACAACAGCAGCGGCAGAAGAGGTCTCGACGGCAGCGGCAGCGGTTGACGTGGCAGCAGCGGCGGCTGCAGTGGTAGTGGTACCGGCAGCAGCAGCCTTGGTGGTAGTGGTGCCAGTAGCAGTAGCGGTAGCCTTGGTAGACGAGGACGAGGTCTTCTTGGTGGTGATGGTGGTAGTGGTCTTGATGGTACCGATGACGGCGGTGCCGAGATCCTCATAGGCCCACTGGACATCGAGGCTCATGACGGACATCTTGCTGAGCTGAATGGGAAGAACGTCGTTGTCCATCATGATGTTGGGGAAGGCGTGGACGGGCTGGCTGCTGGGGCCGGCATCGTACTGCCAGGTGACGGACCAGTCAGGAGCGGTGGTGTTGGTCGCGTAGGTCATGTTGGTGAAGGTGGTGACGTTGAGACACATGCCGCCCTCGTCGCCGTAGGCCCAACCCCACTGGTTAGGGTTCACTAGGAAGAGGTTAGTATGAGGTCGATGAACAGGGCAATGGTGCGAGGTTGCACAGCATATCTAGAATAGCTAGAATATACCTCCCAGCTGCACCATCTGCAATGTTGAAACTTACATGTGTAGTTCTGGCCAGTCTTGGTACCAACATCGATATCGACGTATTGCTGGCAGTACTTGGCAAGGGTGGCACCACCCGAAGTAGTGGTGGCATTGGGCAGCGAGCCGGGCCATGTGTAGTTGGCAGTGTAGTTGAAGTTGTCGGGGTCAGAGCCGCCGCCACCGGTGTAACCGGGCGTGCCGCTTGTGTCATCGGGATCAGATGTGAAGAGAGGAGACTGGCCGTTGATGCGGCGGTAGTAGTCGATACCGGCGAGAGTACCAACAGCACCACCGATGGGTGCGACAACGAGGCCGACGTTGAGGAGAGAGAGGGCAAGGCCGACAAGCATGATGGCGGTGGGAGAGGGTGCTGGTCGGATGTGTAAAGAGTGTAGATGTAACGAGTGTAGAACGAGTGACTGGATGAGAGGGGGAGAGGAGAGGGGGAGAGGAGAGGGGGAGAGGAGAGGAGGGAAAGAATATGATTAAGATGAAAGACGAAAGGTCAAACGAATGAACGGCCGAGAGCCTCGCAGATGGAATTAGGTATTACTAGGAGGGTGGAGGGAGGAGACACGACGACGATGGCAGACGAGGCAAAAGGCAAAAAGAGACGAAAGATACAAAAAGCGAGAGACGAGACAACAAGCGGAGAGTAAGTCTGGTCGGGAGACGGAACAGAAGAAAAACAAAAGGAACTGAGCCTAGTAGAATTAGGAGGCAGGCGAATTTTCAGTGGCAGCAACAAAAAGATAAGCAGGGGAAAGTAGGGAAAGGGAAATATGGGAGGGAAATAGGGAAATAGAGGAAAGCCGAAAGTATAGTGCGAATAGGAAGAGTAGCGGCCCCTATTTTTAGCTAGGTGGGTGGGAGTAGCGCGTGTATTATCACGTAGTGCGGTCGTGGGTAGCGAGGCAGAGCAGTATGGAGTAGTGGGTGGTGGTGCGGTTGAGAAAGGGGCGAACGCGATTGGGAAGAAAACAATACTGAGTAGAGAGGAGACCAAAGAAAAGAAAAAGAAAAAGTAGGTGCAGGGGACTGAGACTGTAAGTAGCTGGAGAGACACCGGACAGACAGCAGACAGACGACAGTTACGACTACAGGACGAAAGTATTACGAGAGCCCAAACTACGCCAGAGGAATACGGGATGAGTAGGAAAATAGAGAATCTAGTATGTGAATAAATAAGGAAACTGGTCTTTTTATTCTAATCCTAGTCATAGTCAGATGAACGACCCCAACAAGACGAGGTATTCCAGTGACGATGAATGTGGAAGAAGAAGAAGAAAAAGATTAAGATGGCAAAGGCATCCAGTAATAGAGACAGAAAGACAGGAAAACAGAAGACAGAAAAGGAAAAAGAAAAAAGACAGCAGCCCTGACTACGGCTGTTCCCTCGCGTGTGCCGGTTGTTCCATCTCTTTGTCTACTGTTGTCTCGTATTACCCATCATAGCTCGCATAGGTAACAACCAGGCACGCCCATCTCCGTATGTCGCCACCAGGTATTTAGTCGTCTTGTGTTTTTGTGGTGGTAGTATTCATGCGGCTAGGCCTTCCTTGTTTTTTTCTTCTTCTTCTTACTCTTCCCTATTTCTTTTTTTTACTATCTATTCTCATCTTCATTCTAGAATCCTGTTTTCTTCCATCATCACGAACTTGAAATGTCTCGTGACTACAACGAATAGCGTACGTGTCGCTGCGGTGAGTCGGCTTTAGAGATCTACTATGTACGGAGTATGTAGAGAGTGTCGAGAATAATAGACAGCAAAATATGATAATAATAAATAATATATTAAAAGTGGACTTGCTATGCAAAGCATTACCGCGCTTGCCTGTTCTGGACTCTGGTCGTAATAGCCAGTCCGATGGCAGCACTTTGAGCTTGCGTCATTGGTTGACGAGTTCGACAGATAAGCCCTCTGTCGATATGTACTAATATTTACATGTATGTACGATGTACGCACATGTGTGGCCGAAAGTGGGTAGCAGAGGTAGAGCGTGGGCGAGCATTAGCTGTACATACATAGTATTCGCGGTGGTTCGCAAGGAAAGTACATGACTAGGTATTGATTGCACTACAACGCGGTAGATAGTAGACGTATGTAGGTAGCATTTCGGAGAATACATCGTAGGCTTGTAGTACTTCTGTATTAGTGGGCAGTGGTCGTCAGTTAAGAACAGGCAGTTGGGATCAAAGAGGCTGGAGCTACAGGCATAGGCTTTCATAGTACACGGCAGCTTACAACAGGCATACCAGGGTTGGCGGGTTTGAGGAACGAGGCTAGAGCCGAGGCATACCGACTAGCAGGAGAGAAACGAATACAATGACAAAGAAAGTAATGACTGCGTAGGACAATAAGAAAAATAATGAAGTAAATCAGACACTAAAGTGGAATACAGAGCGAGGCAGACCAGCCGAAGCGAGCGCCTAGGAAAGGGGTGATGAAGGAATGTAATATGTAAGGCGAGGTGAGATGAGAATGTGAGATAGATAAGGAATAAAGCGTGAGGGCGATAGGAGAGGACAGACAGGAGGAACGCGTGGGTAGCCTGTCTTTTACAATTAGTGACGAGACGTGACGGAGCATGCGGGATAATACGAGGCCAGGGCCTTGTTACCTGTGTTGTTACAGAATACGATGGTGATTGATCTATGGTAATGACAGAGGAATAGTTTCAGGGCGGGCTAGCTGTAAACTTTCGCAAAACCACGGCGGAGAATAGGGATGTTAAAGCTATGAAAGAAAAGAAAGAAGAAAACATAGAAGAAAAATGAAAGAAGCCGGCGAAGAATGAGATGAGAGTGCGATGATTACTACTATGTATGCAAAGGCTTTAGGCGAGGGCGGGAATAACGAGACACAGACAGGAAGAATACTACATACATAGTATGTATATAGTAGGAGAATAGCGGAATAAAGTAAAACGAAGCAGAGGGCAGATCCTAGTAATCCCACGGCTACAACATATGGGTGCAACGCTGTAATAAGAGGAATATGTATTAATCAAAAGACACTGCGAGACACACAGAATGCACAGAGAGACCCAACGTGGCGCCGATCTATCTTGATATCAGAGACAGGGGCTGTAATTTTGATAGCATGAGTAATATTAAGGTGGAAAAGGGAAAGGTTCGTCGCGGTGCATAAGCATACATAGCATGTATTACCCGGTGGAGTGAGGACAGCCCTTTGCCAAGAGAGCATGCTCCGAGACAGTAGCCAGAGGGGACAAGAGAGACCAACAAGACTCGACGCGAGACGTCTGAGCTGGTTGACATAGTAGGTATTCAAATACTCATGCGAGGTCAAATCTCATTTTACGTGCATCAGGCTGCAGGTGCAAGCAGGCCGTCTTACTTACGGGCAGGAGTCAGCCTGGTGTGAACCTTGGGCTGAGAATAGGGGAATATTGAAGTCAACGCCAACGCCAACGCCGACTCCAACGCCAACTTTAACGTCCAAGCCCGCCCAGATAGGACATATTTGGCTCAATACTTAATTATTTGCACTTGTTGTGTTTGTTTCCTTCTGTGCACTATGTATTCATCGTATTAACAACGGCGATCCCAGGACAAGGATGGCTTACAAGGATCCTAATGGGTTGAGGATGTCTGCAGATTTACATTTTTCTTTCCCTTTTGGACATCGCTGCAGCTCACTACTTCGTACGAGGTCTACAGTGTAAATCATAGTATTGCGGTCCACCTCTTTCGCACTCTTTTGCGCGCCCATCCATCTCAGACATCCTAGGGCATCCCATACAGCCTGAGACTTCTTATTCGTATTTCTTGGCTCGATGGAGGCTGAAGTCTTGGCAGCAGAATAGGAAATAAGAAGCAATTAATAGAGTAAATACAGAGTAGATAAAACAGAAAAGGATCGAGCATCAAACTGAGAGACTGAGAGGAATAAGGTTCGCGTGAAGCCCGTGCAGCTTACCGAATTTGATTTGGTATATCTGCTTATGGGTGGTAATACAAGATGAGGTGGATTGCATCGAGTAACGTCTTGTGCAACCCCTATTACCTTTTGATATATTGATTTTTAACTTTTTAACTTTAGCATATTGATCTGTGATCCTCCTACTATGTACTCTGACAGATGCTATCCAAGCGCATAATGAGCGACATATAGTAGAGCCGCACAATGCGTCTGTAACGCGCTCTGTCGTGGTGGGATAACTAGGGGAATAGAGTTAAAGTTGATCAGCTCAATAGGTCAAAGAACGCCTCGTTCTCGCTTGTTGAGCTTGGCATTGTCAGTACTCTCACAGAGATGATGGGTGATATTGAGTTTGAGTTTTGCTACTAGTCTTACGGCCCGGCTTGGATTGCCTTTGGTTTCTTTTTCAAAACAAGAAAACCCCATTTCCTTCCTTTCTGTCCCCTCTATTCTTCACCTTGCCCACCAAACTTGATCTCGTATCGGTGATAGCGATTGTCTACAGGATGATGGCGCCAAGACAACGGTTGACAGTTGACAAGAGAAAATAATCAGGGAAGGAAAACATATGAAAGGGCAGGCCTACATAGTAGCTCGCCGTGCCTGTAGAAATACTAGATAATTCTTGTTTTACCTATGACCAATAGCAACGAACAAAGAGGCAGCCGGATATAATCGACTAATGACACTGCTGTGTAGGCAATTCAACACTTCTCCGGAGTGGACTCGGCCGGCGTCCGTGTGGTGCTGTTTTCCTCTCGTTCTCTCCGTGAATTTGGCGATATTTCTATTTTCTCTATATTTATTTTGCTTTTCTTTGTTCTGATTTATTTTTACTTTTAACCTTTGATCTACGATGCTTCGTGACATTTTCTGTGTTAGCTATTGTGTTGATTTTGTCATTGGATTGCTTCTGATTTTATTTTGCAATACTTATTGTTATTCCTATTGTTATTATTATTATTATTATTATTATTATCTCGAGTTGCATTCAATTTTTTACGTTTAATCAATCCAGACCACGCAGCTACTATACGGTACCAACTAAATCTCTCTGGTAACCCTTTGTTATTTTCCCCCTAGTGGTGTCCCGAATAGCGTCTTTTACTGCTAAAGGCTGCATCGTTGTAATGTCAACCGGTAGACCGTTGTCATTGTTTTTGTTTACATCAACGGCGATGTCTTCCTTTCCACACATCTTCTCTCCAACGCACTCTCACATGCATCTGCCAGCCACGGTTTAGCCCGGTCTCCTTGCCTTTGTTCCGACGATTCTTTCGTTCTTTGATTTTGGCGACCTCTTGTTCCACATTCCAGCGCACATTCTGCATCACCATCTGGGCATCTAACAGAGCACTATTACTATGTATGTGCACATATGAACATTACTCACCTTCACCCATGTCTTCTTTTCTTCTTCCTTCACCTGTCAAGTTACAGAGTATTATGGAGTAGAATACCAACTACCCCTGCTGTATTACGAGGTGTTCGTGGATGGAGCACGCTCGCACTTACTTCTCCGAGGTCTCGTGTACCCGTATCTTTCCCATACTGTCATGTCACCATCTGGACTGCCCCCAGTACCTGTACTGTGTACTCGTATGGCCACCGTTCTCCATCTTTGTCTTTCCTCCGACAACCCGGTACTGTGTTACTACTATGTATGTATTTGTGTACCTCTGCATCCCACCTGCCAGCGACCCCCCGTACTCGCTGTAATACCTTTATTCCATGCTGCACCACTGCCAGACCCAAAGACGGGATCCTATTTTTCCTCTTGTCTTACTCTCCCCGACCCACACTGTGGCTTAACCAAGTGGTTCAATCTCTCTCCACTCACAAAAAGGGTCTAGAGATATCGACTCATCCACCCCTTTTCGTGTCGGCCCTGGTGTCTACTATTGTATGTACATACATATTGTGTCTCTGTGTCTTTCGTCTCTACGGAGTACATAGTACCGATCGTACTTACTATGTACAGACTTGTCCGCCACCCCTGCTTATTGCCCTGCATTTCTCATCTTGCACATATTCCGCACATTTCCAAATGTGGCTTTCAGCTGCCCCCCGTCTTGAGCTAGCCTGGGTTGATTTCGATTTCGATTTCGATTTAATTTTGAATTTGAGTCGGAGTCTTTGCAATGCAGCTGTCTTCTTCTTTTAAATCCTCTCGAGTCCCTTTTGCATTACAGAGCATACTGTGTATTACAACGTAATACTATGTACTATGTAGGCTGATCACTGCAACTACAACCTGGACCGTGCATGATAAGAGCACGCATTGCCACCAGTATCCACGGATCCTTTGATAAGCATTTCACGTTCCATCCTCAGTCTCCTCTGATTCTCAGTCGCACTCATCCCAGCCTTCTGTTCCTTCGAGTCTCCTCTCTCTGTATTACCATCTCTTCCGTGCCCTCTGCGCCTCTACTATGTAGATCTGTGCCTCTGCTCTTCGCGTCATCGTCGTCTCGTCGTCTCGTGTTCTCGTGTTCACCCCGTGATCTGATAATATCTTTGTATTCTTTATTCAATACCTTGGCCTTCATTATTCATGCACCAGCTTCATGCCCGCCTCATGCCCGCTTCATGCTTCACACGAGCTTGACGTCAATTTCTTTGTTCTTATGGGGTCCCTGCAGCCTCGAAAGTACCTACCCTCGATTATGTACCCTGTATTCCTGCCCTGTATTAATTACCCTTTATATGTAAGTAATATACACTCGGTATGTACTGTATGTACCTCTACCGGCCAGGCCCTATTAGCATACTCTGCGCACTACCCCTGACGACGCCGCCGCGTCGAGTATCCGTAATCGACTGACCTACATAGTACACTCATGGTCTCGGTTCGCACGGCTACCAGTATTTGTCTTCCCATTCGTCTCCCCACATCTCTGTATTTACATACTATGGTACTGTATCTTACCTACTCCGTACGCTGTCCACATCGTCGCCCTTACGTGGCGAGCTTGTTCTTGCGTACGCACTACGAGTCGTTGCGGGACTGGACAGCATCCGCCACAGCGACCAGCAAACAAATATTACTCCGTAAACATCGACGCAGTCTCGACAGACCGCAGTAGACCAGCGTAGGCCACAATGGTGAAACCACCATGACGACAAGTCTTTGACAGCCAGCTCCAGTACTCTTGATTCAGAGCACCCTCTCTGAACTCGCTGTTGCACTGCTATGCCGTTCCTTCCCGAGACTTGTAGCGTAGGCTTGGCTAGATTCCTCACTCTCTTTGGCTGTCTCTCCACGGCGTATTTTCTTTTTTCTCACTGCTCTCTCTCTTACTCCATACTCAATAGGGAATTTATCATTTATTCTACTTTGTTCTATTTTGGCCCAGCCTTTCTGCCACTACCGCTGCTAGTAACCGCACTAGCTTCTGCACGCTCCACGCTCTGCTGCGCCTGGTGACAACTCGTCCCTCGTCTCTCGTGTATTTATTTTCCTAATTTATTTTCCCAGGAATGAATTTATCGATTTTATCTACCTCGGCCACCCCTATTGCCGGCCACACTTACATCTCCCTGCTATCGTACACCACCACTGCTCTCTGGGCACTCGCCCCGGTGCACGACAATAAGGTTTTGCCCAGCGCTAGCCTTCTCCTCTCATGCCTCTGTTTTCTTTCATTCGATGGAGCTACTATTCGTACTGTCTTGTCCACTCTGCCGTAATGCTCGCTATTCGTACTGTTCTATTCTTAACCCTTGATAATTTTTACTCTACCCTCCCCTCTCTCTTCTCTCCTCTGCTCCCTCCTCACCTCTCCTACTCTCTCCTCTCACCTCATACTCACATCGAGTAATAATAGAGAGCAAGAAGACGACGACGACATCACTCGCTTTGTTTCGTCCTTCTTTGTTTTTTTTTTAATATTCTCTTTTACTCTTCTACTCCTCTACTCCTCACTTCTCAGAGTCATTCGCTTCTCTGTTTTCGTCTACTTGGCGTGTTCACCCTTTTGATTAATCTTTCTTTTCTTCTTCATCCTTCTCTCTCCTTTCCCTTCCACTCCTACCCTCATCTAATCTTGTCAGCTCTTGCCTGGCCTTAATACATCTTCCTCCAACTCTTCTCTTCACCTCACACCACACCACACTCGTTTGACATCACTGCCTCCTTCATCTACACACATCTCCCACACTCGTCATGGCGCACCGCGACGACATGAACGAGAAGTCGACTCCCGAGGTCGACCTCGCTGACCAGCACGGTGAACTGGCGTCCGCCATCCGCCACCACTCCCGCGATAACTCGCGCGATTACAGCAACGACCTCGCTCAGTTCAACGCCCAGTTCCAGAACCAGTACAACTCCAATGCTCAAAATGGTGCTCACAATGTTGGTATGCACCTCGACAACGGCAGCGAAATCATGCACCGCGCGAGCAGCAGCACTGATCTTATGGAGGCCGGCACGAACGGTGCCTACCACCGCGTCAACACGGGTAACATCTCTCCTGGTCTGCCCAACTCCGGCAACAACAAGCGCCCCGTGACCCCCACGACCCTCGGCCTGACCGGCTGGGCCCAGGGCAACGGCGGTTCGCCCTCGTCTAGCCCCGGTGGTAACATGATCAACAACATGAGCGGCACCACCATCAATGGCGCCAACGTTCCCGGTAACCGCAACTCGCGCTCTACCACTCCCCGGCCCCTTCTCGACCAGCAGATGACCCAGGACTACATGCGGTCGCCACCATGGGCTCCTTCGCCCGGCCCCAGTGTCCGCATCAGCAGTCTCTATGACGGTCCCAGTGACTTCCCTTCTTCCTCAACCTCTCTCCGTAGCTCCCGCGTCGGCGTAAGTTTTATCTCTCCTATTTCTATATATGTATACAGTTGAAGCTAACCCTCTCAGAACCAGAGCCACCTGAGCCTGGCTGCTTTCCTGCCCAAGGGCAGCGGCGAGGGCGAGGCGTACGAGATGCCCCAGGAGGGCGGCGAGAAGTCGCTGCCTCCTGGCGCTATTGTCAAGCTGCACGACCGTGACGATGTTGATATCAACAGCAACCTCTTCCGTTTCGCTACCAAGCTCACCCCGTTCCTGACCATCATCGCTATTGCCTCTTACATTCTCTACGTTTCGTTCCGTATCTACTGTGTCATTGCTTCCGAGCGTGCCGGTGGTAAGGTCTACGCCCCTGCCTGGGTCTTCATTTCGATCGAACTGGCTGTCTGGATTCCCTCGGTTACCCACAACGTTTGGACTATGATGGCTCTGAAGAACCGTCGCCGCCCTAAGCTCCGACTGACTGGTGACGAGGTTCCCACTGTTGATGTGTTTATTACCTGCTGCGGCGAAGACGACGACCTGGTCATGGATACCCTCCGTGGTGCTTGCGACCAGGACTACCCCCGTGACATGTTCCGTGTTGTGCTGCTTGATGACGGCAAGTCCGAGGGCTTGGAGCGCGGCTGTGCTCAGCTTAACGAGGTCTACGGCAACGTCTATTACGTCGCTCGTCCCAAGTACCCCGGCGTTCCGCACCACTTCAAGTCTGGTAACCTCAACTACGGTCTGGAGGCTGTCACTCGCTTCCCCGGTGGTGCTGGCGAGTACTGTGGTGCCCTCGATGCCGACATGATTCCCGAGAAGCAGTGGCTGCGTGCTATCCTGCCCCATCTGATTATCAACTCCAAGATGGCCCTGGCTTGCCCGCCCCAGCTGTTCTACAACACTCCCCGCTCTGATCCCCTCGCCCAGAACCTTGACTTCTTCGTTCACGTCATTGAGCCTATTAAGGACTCTCTCGGCGTCGCTTGGTGCACTGGTTCCGGCTACATCCTGCGCCGTACTGCCATTGACGATGTGGGACACTTCCCCCTGGGCTCGCTCGCTGAGGATGTCGCTACTTCTACTCTGATGCTGGGTAAGGGCTGGCAGACGGCTTACGTTCACGAGCCCCTGCAGTTTGGAACCGTTCCTGACGATTACGCTTCGCACATTAAGCAGCGCACGCGCTGGGCTATTGGTACCGTCGACACGTCTATGAAGCTCAACTTCTGTCTGTGGGGTGATGAGGTCCGTCACATGACCTTCCCCCAGCGCTTCTCCGGTTTCCTGTACTCGTTCCTGTCGCTCTACAGCATCCTCTTCAGCTTGTCGCTCTTTGCCATCCCTATCATCTTGGTCATGGGCCATTCGCTGATTGCTTACACGACTGAGAACCAGCTGCGCTGGCTGGTGCGTCTCTGCTTCGTGTCGCTCATGACGAACCGTGTCAACGAGATCTTCATGTTCATGCCTGCCGGCTACCACACCGGTCAGCGCGGTTCGCGTTACCAGCTCTGGATGTCTCCTTACATCTCGCTGTGCCTGGTTCGCTCGTTCATTCTGCCCAAGTGGCTCGGTGGCCAGACCCAGGCCTTCAAGCCTACTGGTTCGCTGTCGTCGGCCCTCAATGAGCGCAACGCTAAGACTCGCCGCAACGTCTTTATTCGTCTCTGGACCATTCTCGTCAACTACAACGCCATGTACCACCTGGCTTTCGTCTACCTGACTCTGATTGGTGTGTCGCTGAGCACGTACCGCTGCGTGTCTATCAACGCGGGCAACACCCACGACATCCTGCTGTGCCTGCTTACGCACGCCTTCTGGCCTCCCATGACGTTCCTGTTCCTGTGCACATCGCTTTGGACACCCATCTCGTACGCCATCTACCCTCCCGATGTACCCGAGCGTGAGCGCCTGCTGGTGCGCGATCCCGATACCCTGGTTGCCCACCCTACCCAGCAGAGCAAGAAGACTGCATTCGGTGGCCAGGCCGCCTTCTTCGAGTTTGAGTACACGTTCACCACGCTGTACACATGCTTGGTCTTCGGTGCCACTTTCTACTTCTAGAGGTAGATGTCTTTACGACGCCTTGTCTATATTTCCCTCTCTCCTGATCATATATCCACCCCCTTTTGCTTAAAAGCCACGCTCACTTTTTCTTATGTCTCTCCTATCTCCTTTTCCCTTTTATAATGTTCTTCCTTTTGGATGGCGTTGGAAATGTGTTGCCTTTTTCATTTTCATTTTTTCCTTTCCCTGCTTTGATTGCATATATCAAGTATCTTGATGACGTTTTCTTTTGTCTATACAACCGCTATACATGTTCAGCATTTCTTTATCTTTTTTACTCACTTGTTACCATTGTTCTGTTTACTCGTCACTACTGTTACTATACTTCTTCCCAGGTGCCTGCCCGACGCAGCACTTGTAGGTTAATACTTTTACATCTTGGATAGCGAGGGGTTATATAAACAATACAAATAAATATAAACAAAAAAAAGGAAGCAATAATGCAATTCGACGTGACTAGGTGATTCCAATAGGTTCGTCGCACGCATCCATGTAGCATGTTTAGGCCATCACCAACGCCGAAGCGCCAAATGCAGGACTGAGGTAAAGACGGTCCAGTTTAACGTTAAACATCTCACTTGAGGCATGTTAGAGTGAGCAGTGAGCCATGGTCGCGTGCCGTGCTGACTTGCTCTGCCGCGCTTGCACTCTATTCCATCTATTTCTATTGGAGTCGCAGTCTATTAGCAATTGATTTAAACGTCGCGCGGTAGCATGCCATTGCGAAAAGTAGAGACAACCAAAGCGAAAACCTGAAGATCAAATATAAACAAATAAGCCTTGTTAGGGCTGCCTACTATGTAGACAATTTAAAACGGCTTATTTCCCGCCGGCCCTCTTAGCTCTTCTCCCTTTTAGATTGATTTTTGACTACTCTTAATTCTCGTTCCTTATGAGCCTTTGCTGCCCTTATTCCACCTTCGGTTTCGCATCTGATTTCTCTTTGAGTTGCCTGCTCCGTAATTATAGTGGAAGAGGAATTCCGTAAATGGAGCCTGCCGATCGTTTCTACGGGCGCCCTCTTCACAAATACAGAATAATACATGTCTTACTACTACTGTATCGTATTCCGTACTGACAGGACGACCGAGTGTGCCGCGGCGAAATCCAAAGCTATCGCCCGTTGAACAAAGAGCGAAACCGACAGACGCGAGATATTGGAGACAAAACCCATTAAAGCTAGCTGCTTAAATAAAGTAAAAAGAACGAATAAAAACCAGTTAATTAACTAGTCAAGTCAGCAATAGAGAGGCATAGCCACCACCAATGCACAAGCCTTGCCACAGCTTCCCGCAAGGCATTCTTTTAAACGTCTTGGCGTCTGACTGTTCGTGTGACGTCTGGTTTACTGCTTACCGTCATTCGATATTGATCGAACAAAGTAAATGATAAAAGGCTGATGCTCGCTCACATAAGGGCGCAACCGTGTCGATACTCTCCTCATCTACTTTGAACATCTTTCTTTCACCCATCTCACCAGGCAGATTCATTCCCACAACATCACAGCACGCCGTCACGATGGCCGCCTTCCAGCTTAAACCTTTGTCGCATCAGATTGGCCACTTTGACCAGTTCGTTGCCCGCCAGACTGAGATGATTGCCCTTAAAGAGCGCATACTGTCGTTGTCTGGTGATTCTTTCAGCATCACGCTCGCCAATGGCCAGCCCATCCTCAATGTCAAGGGCAAAATCTTCACCATTGGGTCGCGCAAGTCTGTCTTTGACATGGCAGGCAACCATCTGTTTGATATCTACCGCGAGCTCCTCCACTTGCACACGACATATGTTCTCGAGGATCCTCAGGGCAACAAGTTTTTCGAGATGAAGAATAAGATTAAGAGTAAGTTGCCATATATATATATATATATCCTCATCTACATCGATATTAATACTTGATACTGTCGCATTCAACACATACTGACCTCTTAACAGTCTTCGGCTCGGAGGCTACGGCCAAGTTCACATCAAAATCGGGCAAGCAGGAGTCGCTCACAATGAAGGGCAATTGGCTTGACCTGCGCGGCGAGATTTTGGACGATTCGACTGGTGCTATTGCCGCCCAGATTGACCGCAAGGTGCTCAACTCGCGCAACCTGCTCTTCGGTCAAGACACGTACGGTGTTGTCGTTGCACCCGGTATGGATATGGCTATTATTGCCGCCATGTGTATCTGCCTCGACGACAAGAACAACGAGAGATGAGAGGAGCGGAGGGCGAGTGGTGGAACGGTGACTAGGATACCCTGTTTGCTTTTTTTTTTTTTTTTTTTTTTTTTGTTCTTATTTTATAATCATTTATGCTCGTAATGAATGATGACTTGTTGATCTGCTGAATGCTGATCCATCATTGATGCAAGTCTAACCCCGGAACTTCTTGCTTGCCTCGGAAAAGGACATGCCCTGCTTGATTGCCACTGCCATCTGCTCGTCTGCATCTACCTGATTGCGCATCAACGGCAGCACCGCCTCGGCATGCTCTTTGGGAAGCACAATAACGCCGTTGATGTCGGCCACAATGTAGTCGCCTGGCTGGATCGTGACGTCCTGGTCTTCCGTCTTGAACTGCACCGGAACATCCACGCCCACCACC
This sequence comes from Ophiostoma australiae, assembly GCA_022392945.1. NCBI lineage: Eukaryota > Fungi > Ascomycota > Sordariomycetes > Ophiostomatales > Ophiostomataceae > Ophiostoma > Ophiostoma australiae. The sequence goes on from JAKRGJ010000012.1 coordinate 597,267, forward strand.
TTGGCAAGCTCCTGCGGCGCTGTCGTACTCACATCACGCGCGAACACGGGGAAGCCAAGGTCGCGGTGCTCTTGTAGGTCACGCAGGCGACCGTCGATCACGGTGCCGACAGCCTTGCTGTACTGCGCGCGCGTCGACATGAGACCGCCCCAAACAGCATTCGGCATGCGCGGGCTGGAAATAAAAACGACTGCACCCTCGGGGATGCCGTCAATATAGTGAGTCGGGTGCTTGGGTGTGGGATCGCTGTGAGGCACATATTTCACTGTGTAGGCGGGGCCGACTATCTTGGTCGGACCGGACTGCCGCTCGGGTGACCACAGGGTGATGCCGGACAAAAACCCGCCATTGGGCACCTTGAGCTTGAGCAGTGCATCCGAGACGTCGCAGGCCGTGAACTCGGACAGCGCTGTGACAATCTTGGAGGTCATTGTGGAGTTTGAGTAATGGCGTCGGTGACGGGGGCGAGGGCAGACAGTTCCGATTCTGGGCGTCTTGAAAAGTGAAGCAGGTCGAAGTGTTTGCAGTGGCAGGGATAGTCTGACAGACATTCCGATAGATTGGTGATATTAATGTGAAGCTGATGAGGCCTTTGAGAAGCTATCAGTCGAGAGTTGAGAAACGAGGGACTACGACTAGATCAGCCAGCCACTCATAGCTGCGAGCGATGACGGCACTTTGCCGAATGACCGCGCCAAGTTGGGGTAGTTGCAACGGAGATCAGCCAGGGCGAAGGGAAGCCGTCGCATCTGATAATGCACGTGAAAGTACTTGATTGATCAGATCTCAATGCTTCTTATTATTTTTGAGATGAGTCAGCAGCATTTTCTCAGCCAACGTCCAGCTTCGTCAATATCATAATGCAGCCAATGTTTGTGAACAAGCATGGTTTGTTTATTAGAAAATCAAATAAGTCGCAGGATTGATATCACAGAGTTGATTAAAATAGAGCCTATCTGACAGTATCACCGGGTTAATCAGTACTCGAGGTTGGCCGATGACGGATGTAAGCGATAGAACACTTATTGTACGGGCATCAATTTTAAAACACTGGAAGGATCCGGAAAGCAGCAGGCCTAGCCTAGTTTTATCAGGCCTTGCGGTCAACGGGGATGACGGTTAAAACCAAACATCACGACTACTGAATACCATCGTCAGGTATAATCTTGTTTCGAATGGCAGGCCACAGTACTTTAATCTTTGTTTGTAAACTCTTATTTTCGTTTCTACTTCTTCTTGTGCCGCCTATTTCCACCCAAGCCGAGCTGGACATCGGCAATGCCGCCAATCATGAACCTCACGTGCGAAGTTGTAAACTCGGTGCTGGAGTATTTTGAGTCCGCGGGGCGTTCCGTTGGCCCTTCTCAGCGGGCGCCAAGTCCACTCAAGCTTCCTAGAGGTAGAAAAGTCACCGTCTATATTCTACATCGCCAAATCAGCACTAGGATAATCCTGCATACCTTTGCTGTTGTATAAATATCACACCAAGTTGAGTCTAAACGGGCCTCCAAACGGGCCAAACAGGCAACGGGCCAAACGGGCAACGGGCCAAACGGGCCACCAAACGGGAGAAGATAGTATTCGGCCCGGCCAAAAGCAAGCCGTCGCCGGTATTGCCTAGTTTGTTACCGGTCCAACAGCTTTGCCGCTTGGGCTGGCTTAGATGAGTGATACATAGGGCGTCATTTGCAGTGCCTTCGAGAAATATTATCAAGAGCTTTGAGGCATGGCGGAAATTATCTACAGCCTGGGCTTGACGACGACGGTGGCCCTCTCATTAGCGATGACTTTAACCGAGACATCACCAAGTTTGACAATACTGCAAAGCTTCACCTTCGTGCATATGTTCTCTGAGACGATTTTACCCCCTAGTAGTGGTGGGACCTGTGACTATGTCTTGACACTTTACAGAGCTGTGGTAGGATATTATGACAGACACATTGGTGATCATAAGCAGACAACAAACTATGTAATACTTTGCAATTATTTATCAACTTTAGATATAGATCCTGATTACGATGTTATCCTCAACAAAAACAACGTAATTGTTAGCGTCGGTGGTTTAGTGGTAAAATCTGTCGTTGCCATCGACAGGCCCCGGGTTCGATTCCCGGCCGACGCATTTTTTTTGTCGTTTTTGTATGCCTGTCACGGCTGTGGATGACGATGCTTTATGATGCTCGGTTTTTTCTTTTTCTGTATATCATAACTGGCGAAGAATTGGCGGTCAAAAAAAGGTCCAAGGCCGGGCTACTCTGCGTCAAGGGGATAGCTCTCAGGCGTCACATCGACCTGCACTCCTCCGCGCTTGACATATCCAGTGTCGGCAAACGGCAGCGGCCATCCACCTTCAGCCTCGGGTGTCGATAGCCACAGCCGGAGCAGCCAGCGGCGCTTGTCCACATCGTCAGGGTCGTGATAGCCCGAGCGCGCGTGCAGGTTGTGCGTGTTGGCTACCAGCTGGAAGTCGCCCGTCTGCAGCGTCATCTCCAGGCACAGCCGGTGGCAGTACTCCTCCATGACCCAGATGGCTTCCAGTTGAGCCTCTGTGTAGCGCGGCAGCATGTCCTTTTCCCAGAACCGCTGCAGTGCGCCGACGTAGTATGAGTCCCACTTCATCGTCAAGCGCCCGGCATGGTAGTAGAAGCCCGGCGTGCGCATCCACGGCAACTCGCCCGTGCTCTCCTCACCCTTGCGGTCGTAGAACCACTGTGCCGTGCACAGCTGCTTCAGC